>CM051235.1:604962481-605637481 GCA_027917425.1 Gastrophryne carolinensis
TGCTAAAAGAAAAGTGTCAGCAAGACAAGATAATAAAAACAGGGAACCCAATGACCTGCCTGATAAGTGTCCTGGTTGCCATGGAGACCCTTCCTTTCCAGATCACAGCATTCCAATGTAAAGGTAGCCAGAGATTGGTAGAATAATAGACAGGGCCGTGGCAATCTAGTCAGTCGGGCCCAAGCCATCGCTTTATTTTTTTCCTTGCTAGCGAGGACGAGGTCACCAAGAAGAGACGATGATCTCACTGCTCATTTGCCTAATGAAGTGGGAGTGACAGTTGGTTTTACTGATACATAGGTCCCCTGCATAAATCACATGTCTAATCAAAGACTGTCAGAGGTGAATGGTTTGTGCTGGAGGTAAGTTACGGCGCCGTTATATTTTGGCACAATGCAGATTAATAAATGACTGACGCGGTGGGGCATCCCAATTGAGCCACTGGGTTCACCTCCATTCCTGGGTGTGTAGCTAAGCTAAGGATGTGCCATGGCGCATTCAGACACATGCTCTGCTGTGGTTGGAGCCAGCTGTGCAACCACTGTGGCTTGCCATACTTATGCTTGTTCTAGGGAGAGCATAGGCCCACTGTGAACCTAGATCTAAAGAGGACCTATATAGTGATTCCAGGGCCGGCCACTGGCTTCCCCCCCCCCCCCCCCCGAGCATCCTGAATCGGGATGCCCTACTGTGTGAAACTGCAGCAGTAATAATTCACTTGTCCCCGCTCCACTGGTGCATCCTTTTGGCAAACGACTCTGATTGTTTACAATAGGAAGTGTGCGCTGCCGCATCCCCCGCGGCGTGCACTTCATGCCTCAGCCATTCAGATAGGCTGGGGTGGGAGAGCGCACGTCGTCAGGGATGCTGCAGCGCACACTCTCCATTGAAGGCAATGAGAGTCCTTAACCGAAGGATGTAAACACGGTAAAGGGCTCTAACTTGATGAAAGCCCTCGCATGTGCCACGGGACCGAGGAGAGGTACGCTTTACTGCGCAAACTGGGAGGTTTCACACAGCAGGGCCAGGGTGCGGAGGCCAAGTGACCGGCCCTGGTTCTAAAGGCTGCCAGCCCGCATAGCCTAGACGTGCCACGGGCTCTTCTGCCCCCCCCTCCCCCCGGGCTTGCATTTATGCTGAGCCAGGGGTGTTATCCATGTAGCTGCACATGGCTCATGGTCATTAGCTATGGTGCTATATAAAGTGAAGAAATCAGGAAATACCTTTTCAGGCTGAATATATTCAAATGAGGTATATATATTAAAAATGATGCAGCGCGCACTGCACCATTATATAGTTACATAGTTAATACGGTTGAAAAAATACATATGTTCATCAAGTTCAACCAAGGGTGTTGGGGAAGGGGAAGTTATTTTTTAATTTATAGGGGAAGCTATTTATTTTTTGCTTTTATTTTTTTTCTTTACTGATAACCGCTAATAGTAACTGTTAATGTTATTTTCTTCGAAATAAGCATCTAATACTTTTTTGAAGCTGTCAGCGGTTGATGCTGTAACAAGCTTCTGTGGGAGGCTATTCCACAGATTTATAGTTCGATTGTCGCCTCCGGAGACTAAATTTCTTTTTTTCCCAATCGAAGGCAGTGCCCCCTTGTCCTTAGAGAGGATTTTACATGAAATAGTGTTCCCCCATATTTTTTGTATGGGCCATTTATATATTTATACAAGTTAATCATGTCCCCCCTCAGCCCTCGCCTCTCAAGACTAAACAGATTTAATTCTCGTAATCTTTCCTCATAACTAAGATCCTTCATTCCTCATTATATTGGTGTCTCTCCTCTGCTCCCTTTCCATAGTCAGAGCGTCCTTTCTATGAATGGGTGCCCAGAACTGGACGGCATATTCCAGGTGAGGACGCGCCAGTGCCTTGTAAAGAGGCAAAATTACTCACCTATCCCATGTTTCCATACCTCTTTTAATGCATGATAATATCTTAGTGGCCTTGGAAGCAGCTGCTTGGCATTGCATGCTGTTATTTAGCCTGTGATCTACCAGTACCCCCAGATCCTTCTCAACAAGTGACTCTCCCAGTTTTACTCCCCCGAGGAGATATGTGGCCTTCAGGTTAATAGACCCATGACTTTACATTTTGAAGGCATTGAAGGCAATGAGAGTCCTTTACCGAAGGATGTAAACATGGTAAAGGGCTCTAATTTGATGAGAGCCCGCACTTGTGCCACGGAACCGAGGAGAGGTAAGTTTTACTGGGAGATTTCACACAATTTGGGATGCCCCGGGGCAAAGAACAAAACCAAGGAAAGTCAAATTCCTGGGTTTTGTTTCACTTTTAAGTGGACCAGGGCCAGCCAGCTTCATATCCCAGGGGCATCATGATTTGGGATGTCCCGCTGTGTAAAATCTTCTGTGCTGTGGGAGTGCCGCAAAGGCATGTTTTGTGCATGCATGTCCCCCCCCCCCCCCGCTTTTCTCAGCTGATGTGTGCTCCTGTGCACCACCATTAAGTTAAGGCTGGAGGTGAGAGTACACATCAGATTGGAAGGATGCTGGGGATGCGCCCGCTCTCTGCTCTGTATGCGGGGCTTTGTTGTCAAAAAGAGCTCTATGGCGCACATATTAATGGACGAGGGTCTGCACATGCGCCATGGGGTCGCCACAGTGAGAAGAATATACTGTCAAACCCAGGGGGTTTCACACAGTGGGGCATCCCACATCAGGGACTCAGATGGTTAATATCCCGGGTTTTGGTACACGCTAATGCATGGCATTGAGTGGCCGCATCCACGCTAAAACGCCTTCTGGTTCGTGCACTTCTGCTGCTTTTGAACACCCCTCCCCCCCACTCCCCTCTATTGCATGTGTCTGAAAATTGTCCTTCTGTTACTCCACCTGCTCCTTAGGCTGTGCGAATCCATGCCAGTAACGCAAATCAACCCATGGGAGCGTGGGGATGCCGCAGCAGCCTGCATTGTGGGATCGCCGGCGAGCTGATCCAGGGGGATTGTAAACAGTGGGGTATCCCAAATCGAGATGGCCCAAGGATAGGGGGTTGTCTTTTAGAATTCAGGGCTAGTCCAAGGGGCTTCTGCTCCTCTTTACTGAAGGTCTATATTAAAGCAGATGTAAACCTTCCCTGGACTGTTCGCTCAGGCTGCCCCCAGCCTGGATATCCACATTAAGGAGGTACATCAGCCTCCCCAGTCAGAGACTCCCTGATCCCCTGGGGAAATACACAGCAGGACATCCCAAATGGTGATGCTTTGCTGGAGAATAACAATACCTGGGATAAGGAAAATCTTGGGTGTTCCCCTTTCAGTGCCAGTCTACCTAGAGATGTTGCCAGACGATTTGTCACTGTTTTGCACTATACATGTTTAACTGTGATTTTTGCAGGGATTTCCCCGTTATATATTGTTTTTTTGGGCAGAATTTGGGCTTTACCATGAGATGTCTTGTTTGTAATTTGTGTTTTGTTAAAGGAGCACTATCACCAAATTGTGTAATATTAAAAACCCATATTAACATGAGAGGAGGGGGGTCACTTTTAAACCCGGTGGTTAAATGGTGCTATTTAAAATGAAAAAATCAGACAATACCTTCTCAGGCTGAGTATATTCAAACACAAAATTGTGTAAGAAGAAACTTAATGATAGAACAAGGGGGCACAACCTGAAGCTAGTCGGGGGGAAGATCAGGAGCAATGTTAGAAAATATTATTTTACAGAAAGAGTAGTAGATGCTTGGAACAAACTTCCAGCAGAGGTAGTTGAAAAATCAACAGTCACTGCATTTAAACATGCCTGGGATAAGCACACATCTATCCTAAGATAAAGAGAACATACAGTATACACATAAGCGCAGACTAGATGGAGCGTATGGTCTCCTTCTGCCGTCAACCTTCTATGTTTCTATGTAATATTAAAAATGTATACAAACACAGCAGCTAATGAGGGGAGGGGTCATTTATACACCTGAACTGCATAAAACTCTCACGAAGCTTGTGATTATCTACTCCTGGAATATAATCCAGGGGTGACAGGTTTAAAACAGATCAAAACCTTGTGCAGCCGGCCCACAAATCTAAAAGATTCCAGGGCTGGCCGCTAGCCTGCCCTTGGGGCATCCTATAGTAGGGTGCCTCGCTATGTGAAGCCCCCCCAGGGTCTCCGGTATACACACCCTTACTGGCGGCTCCCACAGCGCTGCAATACTTGGCTGCCGAATCCCTGTCTCTGAATGGCTGGACGCAGGGGCAGGTGTGCCCAGCATGAAAGCTGGGG
The DNA here is from genome assembly GCA_027917425.1 of Gastrophryne carolinensis. Classification (NCBI taxonomy): domain Eukaryota; kingdom Metazoa; phylum Chordata; class Amphibia; order Anura; family Microhylidae; genus Gastrophryne; species Gastrophryne carolinensis. Next base: position 604,966,740 of record CM051235.1, read on the forward strand.
ACGCATCGCCCGGAACCTTTGCGCGTCATCTGGCACCTTAGCCAATTGACAGTCTCAAAAGGTTGCGGGTGGGCGTGGCCTCAATGGTGGAAAGCCCTTTTTCGACTCCATTTGGGATGAATGGGGAGCCCGCACATGCACAGTTGGACCGGAAAAAAGGAGAGCGTTTATCGGCGCCCAGGGGGGAGGTTTACACAGCGGGGCACCCCGATTCATCACCCAGGCCAAGCCTTGATTTTAATTCCCATTCAGCAAACAGGGAACGACTGAAGCCAATGACTGTACATAGCTCCGCTTTAATCCACATCAAGCACTAAGCTAATCTGATCACACTGGGAGCAGGTGGATGGCTGTGAAATGCTGAGCTTCAGATGCCATTCCCTCGCCGCCCCCATTACCGCCATAACCAGGCCTCTACCGCTGCCCACTGGGGCCAATAAGAGGTCTGTACTGGTAGCTGTAACATCGCTAATGAGAAATACATGGTGATGGGGGCGCAGCCATGTTGCAGACATTCTTCATTGGAATCCTTTATCAATATGGAAAACCTATTTGTAGCGCAGAGACATCGAAGTGTGTAAAAAAAGGAAGGGTTCCCCCCCCCCTCCCGAGAGGCTGCAAGAGCGTGCCGGGGAGAGGGGGGGGCAGCTGTGGAGGCAGCTAATGTGCTAGGCAGCCCTGGAAACAGGGAAGAAGGGGAAGGGTGAGGAATTTAGAAAAAATGTGTGCCAGGAATGGGGGGGGGGGGGGGGGCCAGAAACACATGCACACACATGCAAGGTGGGTGCAGGGAAGGAGGAGGGGGGGGGAGCAGGAGATTTCAGAAGGGACATAATATAAATATTGGCATACTCGAGGCTGGGAAGATTCAGAGGATGAAAGATGGCAACACGTTGATCACTGGGGCCCCTTAACGGGCAGGGAGGTAGCTCTAAAAGATTCCAGAGCCGGACAGTGGCTTTTCCCTGGGGCATCCCGAATCAGCATGCCCTGCCTTGTGAACACCCCCCCCCCCCCCCCAGGGAGCCCGTAAACACTTAACTTTCTCCGCTCCAATGGTGCATGTGCAGGCTCACGTTCAATCAGAGCTGTTTGGCTTTCAGCAAAAGGTTAATAAATCAGAGCCCTTGGTCGTGTTTTCACCCTTCGACAAAGGGCTCCGATTGCCTTCAATGATCCGAGCCCTTTGCCGAAGGATGAAAACACGGCCAAGGGCTCGGATTGGATGAGAGCCCGCACATGCGCCATTGGACCAAGGAGAAGCGAGTATTCCTAGGTGAACTGGGGGGTTTCACACAGTGGGGCATCCCGAATTGGGGCACAGAACAAAAGTCAAATTCCCGGGTTTTGTTCTTCTTTAAAGGGTTAGAGAAGCGAAATCACTGCCTTAGAGTCTATAAGACTCTGGGACTGGTGGCTTTCCTCTCCATGGAGAATCCAGATTCGGATGTTCTGCTGTTTGAAACCCCCTGGTTCGCCCTGGAATCTTACCTTTTCCGTGACCACCGGCCAATACATGGTGGCTTCTTCCCCCGGCTGACTTGCGATCCTGCACCAGGCCTATCTGAATGGCTGCCAGAGAGTACTAGCTGAAGTGATTCTTGCTGCTCCCATTCATTCAGTGTTGTAGGTCCCTCAGTTGCCCCGCTTTGTGAACTCCCCCCCCCAGGGGGCGTCTGTAAACACTTACCTTTCCCTGCTCCGAACGCCGCATTCGCAGGCTCCTGTTCAATGGGAGCCGTTTGCCTTTCAGCAAAAGGTAAATAAATCAGAGCCCTTGGCCGTGTTTTCATCCTTCGACAAAGGGCTCTGATTGCCTTCAATGGGGAGCGCAGGCTCAGTGAAGGTAATCAGAGCCCTTTGCCAAAGGATGAAAACACGGGCAAGGGCGCTGATTGGATGAGAGCACGCACATGCGCCATTGTACCGAGGAGAGGTGAGTATAACTAGGCGAACAAGGGGTTTCACACAGTGGTGCATCCAAATTAGGATGTTCTGCTGGTAGAAACCCCCTGGTTTGTCCCCGAGTCTTACCTTTTGGCTGATCCACATTGCAAATCAGCCGGGAGAAGAAGGGGATGACGCCATGTATGGGCCACATGGCGACATCCCCTTCTTCCCCCGGCTGATTTGCGATCCTCCACCAGGCCTATCTGAATGGCTGGTTTGGGTACACACAGCAAGAGAGTACTAGCTGAAGTGATGCTTGCCGCTCCCATTCATTCAGTGTTGTAGGTCACTCAGTTGCCCATTTCAGGATGCCCCGGGGAAAGCAACAAAACCTGATATGGCGAAAATCACGGGTTTTGTTCCTCATTAAACCGGACCAACAGTCTCACAAAGCTGGATAATAACAAAAACTACCCAAACTCCCTTGCCTCATCTAAATGCATGATACTGAAAGTGGACAAACACCCAGGGGTGATCGGCCCGGGAATCTATAAAATTACCATATCGGCGACGGATCAGCCGCCGCGGCCCTGTAAGAGGGACGCGCGGGAGGCGGTGGCTTGTCCGTCGCTTGTCTGTCGCCGAAAAGGTACGTTTTTTGGAGCTTTTGGGGGGGTTTCACACAGCGGGGCATCCTGATCTCAGATGCCCCGCTGAAGTGGACCAACACCTAGGATAGTGAAAATCCTGGGTGTTGGCCCACTTGAAGCATTGTCCATCCCCAGCATCCCAGCCGTGCTGCTGCCTGAATTCAACTGAAATAATCCACAATGCGCAGCGGCAGGAAACCTGGCAACACCTTCTCTTTGCAGGGGGCCTGCAGACGCCATTTTGGTTGTAAAATTGACAACAGCAGGGGTTATAAAAAGGTAAATGAATTTGTATGTGAAGCAATCTGAATTGCCCGGGGGAGGGATGCATATGAGCGCCGTTTCATCTAAGGGCGTTTGTCCGGTTGAAGCAACCCCCCTATGTGGCCAGCAGGTTCTTACCTGCATCATGCAAATTCTATCAGATAAACACTTTTAATGATAGACCAGTAGGCGCTATTATTATTGTATTATTTTCTTAAGCAGAACAGGGATACTTTATTCGGTTTGTATTTACAAAACCGTTAGTAAATGGATCAGACTTACCTGTACTCCTTCACCTGTGAGCGCCGAACAGGACTGAATCTGCCAGACTCGATCCCGGATCGTGTGCAGGTTTAGACCCTCTGCGATTTCCGATGCCGGCGCCGCTGTCAGTAAATCCTGTTTGTTAGCGAAAATCAGCACTGGAACCCCACTGAGCTTCTCCTCATCCAACAGCTCAGCCAGTTCCTAAATGGAAAACATCAACAGAAGGATTAGGAACCCAAATTCCTGGTTACTTACCCACAAGGATGGAATAATACTCATAACATTCAATCGATAGCTCGTCATAGCCAACCGCTTCCTCCACATTTTATGGTCGATTCATGGTTGGTGCGCAAAAACGCTCAGGTGGAGTGCAATCAATTCCGCATGCCCCTAGGCATGATTCATGACAGCGTGCGCCCCGGTGCAAATCTCACCAAATGGCAAGCACACAGGAGAAGTGCAAATTGCCTCTTCTTGCGCCAATTTCCAGTTTACGCAAGAAAAATCAGCTGTTTTGAAGCGCAAATGGCCCTGTCCCTTTTTGAGCATTTGGCCGGCTTAGCGCCTAACTGCTCCCGATGGTCCCCCAGGTTTCTCCCTGTTCCCTTACTGTTTCTCCATAGCGATTTGATCTCTCGGGCTTCTGTGTTTTCTGTGAAGCTCTATTCGCCATTCCGGAGTGTTCTCTCGAGAACCTGTGTTCTCCACTTTTTGGGGGGATATTCTGATTCCAGTAAACATTTTTTTGCGCACTGTTTTGCCCCAGGTGTTCTCTTTAAACCCCCCCCCTGTTTGTTTTGCATATTAATGCTTAATAGTTTAACTATCATTTTTTTTGCTAAACTTTGGGGCCCAATATCCACATTTTTGTAGTTTGGACCTTAATTTCTGATTTTTTATCATTTTTTTACCTGCCCTTTAACTATACCATAAATCAGGTGCCGGAGACAGTTTGGTGCTAGAGGAAAAATTTAGGCGCAACTTGACACATTTGTGAACACTAGTGTGCAAATTGGTGCAAAAACAAATGTGCATCCTATTTAGATGACCATGAATCAAACAGATGCCCAAGCGCGACTTGGCACTCCAAGAAACGTGTGCAAATTCGTTCACGCATTGACCCTAACATGTGCAGCATTACTGTGTATGCCCCTTGGTCACTCGCACCCTGTAAAGCACCAATACCTCACCCATATGTCATATTGCCATCCACACAGTTTTTGTTTTTACTGAAAAAAAAAAAAAAACAAACAGGTACCAATCTACAGGCTCAACCCCACAGAGCACGGCGGGGTGCATCTGTCAGCGTTCTTGCCTACAACAGCGCGGCTCTTGCACAGCCTCACTGAGCATCCCTGCTGCTGTTGTTGCACCATGTGCCCACTCACAAGCGTATGGCTCAAATGTGAATGTAGCACTAAGGTGTGCAGGGTCTGGAGAAAAGCGAGCTGTCAGCACCTCAGCCAATATGCAGCCTGCAGGATGGGAAGTAGGAAGGTAAATGTTTTTTCTACATCACATACTAGCATTCTTTGCTGTACATATTACTGAGCGGCATAGAATGCTGAGGGAAGGGGGGGGGACGAGCATCCCGGAAGCCACTCCCTCCCAAGCTGCAAACCCGCGCCAGTTTTTCAGAAAGGACTGCGGCGCGTGTGCAAATCAGCTGAAGGGATGGGGTCACAGGCTGCAATGCACTGTGGGATCACTGAAAAGGTGCGCTTTCAGGCAAAAACTTGGGGCTTTAGATGTTTTGTCCCATTGAAAACTTTGGGGACAACTACATGTCCCACTTTGCTGACATTATGGGGAAGGCTGTCCCATCGCAAGCAGAATGCTGGATGTCTGGGCCTGGTGGTAGTGGAATGCAAGGATTGGCTCAGTTAAAGCTCCCTGGAGCATGTGACCGGGGGAAGGGCTACACCTACTTATACATGAGTAGCATAGAATGCTTTGAATATTTGGGTCCCTTAAAAAAGCCACACCCATAACCCCCACCACAAACTAGTTGAAGCTGTCCCACTTTGAGCCCCTTGTGGTCAGTTTAGGGAGGGCTCATACTTCAAGGCATCCTAAATTCCCACAGAGAGGAGGACCACTGTCCCTAGAGTACTATAGACACTAAGCCAGTGGTTGTCCCTCTTTAGAAAGTCCAGTGTCAGATCCCCTACCGGGCTGCCCACCACTTTGCAATCCTACTATGTCACCAACACCCTTTGGGGCCGGCTCTGGAATGTAAAAGACTCCAGGGCCAGCGGCTATCTTGTCCCTGGAGCATCCCTGCGTGAATCTCACCCCCAGGTCGAAGGAGTATACTCACCTTTTCCAGCTGGCTTCGCTGTGCTGCGTTAGCTGGCCGCTGCATCCCTGACATCCCTAAAGCTGCGCGCGCTCCTGCGTCCTAACATTTAGATAGGCGTGGGAACTCAAAATAAAAAAAAGCTGGGAATGTGGACAGCTGGCTGCAGAACATCACCCTACAGATCAGCCAATCGGCAATCTCAAAAGGTGTCAAGTGGCGTGGCTTCAGCGGTGGAATTATGGAGTATTTGCATGGGGCCTACCAGCCAAGGATAATGGAATTTCTTAGAGAATCCTGTGCAGTGGGCGAGCCTATGCAAATTATCCCTTTACACCTCTTAAAACTATATCTAAAGCAGCCGGATTTGCCAGGGCGCTACTAATTATAGAATTATCTTGAGAAAGTTGGTTACCAATGAAACGCGTTGACGGCGGCGGACGGATCTTATCAGTACGCGGGCAAGCTACACTCCAGGGATACTTCACTTCCCCTCCGTCCCTTTGATACATCAATCGGCCTAGACACATTGAGGGTTTGGTGAGAATCTTGCCTGGCGTCTCCTAAATTCTTGATATACATTGTTTTTATGTGAGTGCATTTTTAACTTAACCAGTGCACATGATTAAAACGATATTACGCTAGATTTTTCTATTTGGTTTTTCCTTTCTATGTGGTTTGTCCAATCTGGGACAATTTTAAAAGCCAAAGTGGGATAAGAATACCAAATCGGCTCTGTTAATAACAAGAGAGGAATGGAATATTGAGGATCTAATAAGGCATTCAAGCACACCTCCACCTGTTAAAGCGGGGACCAGAATATTTAACCGGCTCTCCTATCCAATAAGAGAGGAATAAAACATGGAGGATTTTTAATAAGGCACTAAAGCTTATTATTATCTGGTAAGAGTATTTTGAAGGAGGTGGTGGGCACCAGATTCTCATCAGCAATTTGCTGTTATATACACGTGGTGGAATTTGCTACAGTGTTTTGAACATCCCTGTGATAGAAGGTCACTAAAATCCTTGGCCTTAGAGGATACTCTCAGATTGGGGAACCACCCCAGAAGCTTGGACTTTTTTATATAATGTTTTAAGAGTTAAAGATGACCTAAAGTGTGTTGTTTTATCATCGATTGCTCTGTGTTTTTGGAATAATATAGCTACTAATTATAGGCAAACAGCATGTTTGCACACCACACACACACATTACTTAGGGGTTAGTGGATGCTATTTAAGGGGTATAATACACTAACATGTGGAAGCTCTCCAACTAATTTGGAAGTTGGGCCATGTTGCCACTTCAAGTTTTTATATTCAAGAGCAAAGTCCAGGCAATGGCAATAATAAGGCAGCAAGGGACTCCCCTGAAGCCTGTCAGCCTGAAGCCTGTCCCATGTGCCTCTCCCCCATTTCCTGCATCATGCTGGGGATGCTGTAGCAGGTCTCCAAATTTTGCCTCTCATTTTTCCCTTCCATGACCCCTGTGTCCACTGTGGCAATACCAGACTCGCTCATGCTGGGGAGTGCTGAGGTTCAGGGTGGCTGTGTAATTACATTTCAAGTGTGGTCTGATATAAATGGAAAGAAAGAGCAAATTTTGACTGCTACAGCATCTACAGGAAATGGAGACGTAGGACAGATCAGGTGAGCTCATTGCTGCCTTATTATTGCCATTGGCATGGCTGCTGTCCCTTTAGAGTCAGCACATTTCATTCAGTTGGAGGTGGAGACATTGGTCAGTGATATAGAGACAACTTCCACACACTGGGTTGTAATCTCTTAAAGTGGACTAAAATCCTGGGTCTTGGTCTTTGCTCCCCCCCCGGGCAACCTGATCGGGGATGCCCCACTGTGTGAAACCCCCCAGTTCGCCTAGTAAAACTCACCCCTCCTCGGTCCCACGGCACATGCACGGGTGCTTAGAAAATGAGAGCCTTTGCCATGTTTACGTCTTTTGGCAAATCTTATTGACTATAATTGGAAGCGCGCGCGGCCACACGACAACGAGGATGCAGGGAGGGCGGCAGCGTGCACTCCTCATGCAAAACAATGAGAGCCTCCTGTCGAATGACATCAGTTCAGTGGGCAGGTGTCATTGGATGAGAGCCCGCGCATGCGCTATTGGACCTGGGAAAGGTGAGTGTGTATGGGCTTCCGGGGGGGGGGGGGGTCACAATGCGGGGCATCCCAATTTGGGATGCCTCTGAGGAAAAGCAGCAGCCTTGGAATTTCTTAGATTCCAGGCTGGCCGCTGGTGGGTTGTTAACTTTCCGGGGTTTCGTTCCAATTCCCTGGGGCATCCCAAATCAGGATGCTCCCGCTGTGTGAAATCCCTCAAATGACGTGACCTGCTTACCCCTGCCCCAGTCCAATGGCCCATGCCTGGCTTCCTGTCCAATCAGAGCTGATTGCTGCGATTATGTAATTCAACAAGTGGCTGTGATTGAGATAACCGGGGAATGCACGCTCCTGCATCGCCTGCATGCCCAGCGGGCGCAGGCTCCCATCCCAGCCTATCTGAATGGCTGGGTTAGAAGCATGCACACAACGTCAGGGATGCAGAAGCGCACTCTCCCCATCGTTTGCCCAATCACGTCATTCGAGCAAGTGCCTCTGATTGGGCGGGAGCCCGCACATGCACCATTGGACCGAAGAAAGGCGAGTGTTTATCGGTGCTCTGGGACATTTCCCACAGTGGGCCATCCCGATTCTGGATGCCCACAGGGAAAGCCAGCGGCCGCCACAGGTATCTTTTAGATTCCAGGCCGGCTGCTGATGGGTTTTGTTCTGCTTTAAAATGACAACGAATGAAGATTATACCAACCTGTCCGGTTTCTTCAAAACGCTTTCTGTCTGCGCTGTCAATGACATAAATCTGAAACAGTAAAGATGGAGATTTTAGGTGATGTCCGCATTATGCTTTTTTAAAGGGACTCATTTACTTATCAGCTTGGGATCTACCAGAAGGATTTAAATTGACAGGCTTGGTGCCTAGGAGCATGAGTGGCCTATGCCGTCGCACAGGGCACTATCCCAGCCTCTCTGTAAGGGGGCACCAGGAGCTCTCACCTGGACCAGTGGGACGCTCTTTTCTAAAATACCACCATCCCTGCCCTTTTCTTGCACATCTATGATTCTCTTTTACTTTTTTTCTTAAAGGGGAACACCGCACCCAATTTTCACTTTTCGGGGTATTGTTTGGGGGCATCCCGAATCGGGATGGACCTCTGTGTGTATGTCCCTAGGTCACTCACCTATCTGTCGCTCCCACTACGCAGATTTGGGGGAGAACAAGCGAGCTGATTGGCTGAGTGGTTCGTTTAACCAATCAGCCCACCGGCTTCTACTCAGCTCCCTTCGACTCCGCTGATGGCTAAGCAGCCAGGCAGCACGGCGGCTGCACCCCCCACTCTCCTCCTAGTCGTCGCATGCCCATGCTGCCCATTCAGAAAGGCCAGGGCGCAGGTGCGCACATGGCTAGAGGTGAGCCGGGATGCAGCCGCAGCGCAGACACATGGCAAGGGCTCCGGGGCAAGGTGAGTGAAACGGGCTTTCTGGGGGGTTTTACAGAGTGAGGCATCCCAATTCAGGATGCCCCAAGGAGTGGAACTCTAAGGCCCTGGAGTCTAAAAAACCCTGATGTTCCTCTTTAATCTTAATTCATAATTTTAATTTCATGAACCCTCCATCTCCTCACTTTCCATACCCACCCCCATTTTTTAATGTCATTTCTTTTTTTCTGTCTATCGAGGCCCGCATAAGCCTGAAGCCAGCCCTGGCTTACTTTGCCACGGCCCTTGTTTTGGGACATTTTTGGGGCAGCAATTAAACCAGACAAACAGCCCGGCACAGTTTGAAAAGAAAGGTAGCGGCCATTTTGGAGCTTCCTCTCCCAGCATCTCAGCCGTGCTGCTGCTTGGATACAACTGACATAACTGACAATGTACAGTAACAGGAAACCCAGCAGCACTTCCTGTTTGCAGGCAGCCTGTAAATGCATGAGCCGCCATTTACCACAACAAGAGTTAGAAAAGGGTACATGAATTTTTATGTGCTGCAATCTAAATTGCCCTGGGGAGGGATGCATATGAGCACTGTGTGTTGTGTTGGTCTGGTTTAAGTCATTTTTGACTGTTGGTCCACTTTATTTCAGATTAAATAAAAGAAGTGCTTCTGTACGTAGCCTAGCTGCTGAACATTCTGTGTAACTGTGTCTATGGACCCGGATACTCACAAGTACATCCGTATTCTCAAAATAATTCCTCCAGTACGGCCTGATTTTCCGCTGCCCGCCGATGTCCCAGACATTGAGTTTAAAGCCCTGGGACTGGACACTTTTAATATTAAATCCCTGAAAGAAACAAAAAAGAACAAGTGACTGGCGATCTCGGCAACAGTGAGAGGTTAGTGCATGGAAAAGACGACAACCTCAACTTGGCTAAGCATTATTAAACAAAACCCACCTGGGCCAGCCCTGGAATCTAAAGGATATGGGATGCCCCACTGTGCGAAGCCCCGTAGGGTGCAAGTAATTACTCGCCTTTCCCCGGTCCAACAGCGCATGCGTGGGCTCTCATCCAATGAGAGCCAGTTGCCTTGACTATGTCATTCGGCGAACAGCTATCATTGTTTTCAATGGGGTATGGGGGGCCCCTGACACAGGAGAGGCTGCTATAGGGCCCGGCAGTATGGGGGCCCCTGACACAGAAGAGGCTGCTATAAGGCCCAGCAGTATGGAGGGCCCCGTATGGGCCTATGACACAGGAGAGGCTGCTATAAGGCCCAGCAGTATGGAGGGCCCCGTATGGCCTCCTGACATAGGAGAGGCTGCTATAAGGCCCAGCAGTATGGAGGGCCCCGTATGGCCTCCTGACATAGGAGAGGCTGCTACAGGGCCCAGCAGTATGGAGGGCCCCGTATGGGCCACTGACATAGGAGGTGCTGCTATAGGGCCCTGAGGTATGGGGGGGGGGCACATATGGGTCACTGACACAGGAGAGGCTGCTATAGGGCCAGCAGTATGGAGGGCCCCGTATGGGCCACTGACACAGGAGAGGTGGTTATAGGGCCCAGCAGTATGGCGGGTCCCGTATGGGCCACTGACACATGAGAGGCGGTTATAGGGCCCAGCAGTATGGAGGGCCCCGTATGGGCCACTGACACAGGAGAGGCTGCTATAGGGCCCAGCAGTATGGAGGGCCCTTTATGGCCACTGACACAGAAGAGGCTGCTACAGGGTATATGCGGCTGGTGATTTGAGGGGGGGTTTCACACAGTGGGGCATCCCAAATCAGGATGTCTCGGGGAGGGAGAACGAGGCGGCCCTGGAATTGTATAAACTCCAGGGCTGCCCGAGAGGTTTTGGTCCACTAAAAAGCGTCACAAGACTCATACTTGGCCAAGTGCACCCCACCCCCACACATCCTAACAACCAACAAAAGATGCTTTACAGATACAAATTTTCATTGAAGCCAATGAAGATGCCCCGAATGCCCTAAAGTGGAACAAAGGGCAGGAATTTTACTTTCCTGGATTTTGTTTCATGCCCTTGGGGCATCCCGAATTGGGTTGTTCCAATGTGTGAAACCCCCCAGAAAGCCCAGTAAAACTCACCTCTCCTCGCTCCAGCTGTGCAAGCTCTCGTCCAATCAGAGCCATTTTGTTGTGTTTACTTCCTTTCGACAAAGGCGTCTGATTACCTTCAATGGGTCTAAATATAAATGGCTGGGACGGGAGTGTGCGCACATTGCCCCCACGCCCCCAGGGCCATGCTGCCGGCTTGGCAGTGGCCCGGTTTAAACAAAAATACACAGAGTTTTCCACTGCTGAGGCCACACCCACTCGTCACCTTTTGAAATTGCTGATTGGCTGATCTCAAAAGAGCGGGGTGGCGTGCAAACGCTGGCTGGTCGTATTCCTGGATTTTACACTGGGCGCACCCAATCTAGGCCCCGGAATTTAAATAGGATGCGTGGGAGCTCGCACAGCCACAGGGAAGCTGGGGATGTGGCCCTTGTGATCGCATGCGGCGCAGGAGCCACCTGGTAAAGAGGAGTTTACTGGTGACCCTGGGGGGTTTCACACAGCATTTCCTGAAGACATTTTGCTTCTGAATGTTTTTTTCACATCATTTGATGACCCCAATCGTGATGTTTACGCCAACAGCCGCTTCTTGACAGAGGACGATTGGCAAAATTTACCAGCGCAGTTTGCGCCTCTAGGGAAGCAGATACCGTGCTTTGCAAAAATTCTGTCTGCACTGTTTCATTTTTCCTTTGGTTACCATATGTCAAGTAAGTGGAGCCATATTTTCCAAGTGGCAAATGTTGCCGTTACTGACCTGCGTGGGGGTGATGTGACTTATGTCCTCGGATGCCAGCTGCTTTAGTAACGTGGTCTTTCCGGCATTATCGAGACCCAGGAGCAGGATTCGGACCTCCTGGTCTGGAGCGCTTTTCAGTTTACGCAAGATAGACAACAGACCCTGAAATGAGAAGACAGATGGTTAGCAGTGGCCGCCCCACCGGAAAATAGACGGCCACCTCCCCCCCATCCACGTTATCCATTTTATATCACCTGCACGACCAACAAAGGTAAACGTGCCGAGTTAGAGTTCTGCTATAGAAAGCCAGCGCTAAGAATTCCACACAGATTTCATGGCTCAATGACTGGAGCCTCCTGTTTCATGTCTGCTCCTGGATCCGGATATAGACAATACTGGCCAAAATGATGCCTGAAGCCCTAACCTGACTGGAAAACAGGAACAGGACTCAAAAAGAGCCATTAGCCTCAATAAATGAACTACACTACATCATGCCCAAAGCAACTCCTCCTTTTTAAAGTGGGCCTAAACTAAATTACATTAGGCCTCTTTAAAGTGGACCAAAACGCAGGATTTTGACTATCCGGCGTTTTGGTCTTTGTCCCCAGGGCACCCCGAGGAGGGGATGCCCTGCTGTGTGAAATCCTGCAGGTTGCCAAAAGAAACTCACCTCTTCTAGTCCTACGGCGCATGTGCAGCCACTTGTCCAATCAGCGTGCTCGGACCAACTGACGTCCTTTCATCAAGGCGGGGCGGCTCCGAGAGCGATGGCGGCCACATCCCCCTTACTATCCTCTAACAGGGAGCGTGCATGCGCCAGCCATTCACAAATGCCTGGCTCGGGCACATGCCCTGCTAGAGGTATAGCAGGGATTCAGCCGTGGCTCACACATGAGCTCTTGGACCAGAAAAGAAGGTAAGTGTATGGGGGGACCTGGGGGATTTCACAAAAGGGGCATCCCGATTTTGGATGACCCGGGGGGAGGGAAGTCATTTTTGACTGTTGGCCCACTTTAAAGATTAGATTACCAGTGAACTGAGAACAGGGGGAAACACTAACTGCATCGTTTACTGTTAGTCACCATGACAACCACTCTCCAGATAGTCTGAGTAAACAATGGCAGGTAGAACAATAAAGACCATCATCAGCCTGCCTCTGCGCTTGATGGTTGGAGTGTGGAAACAGAAGTCGCCCACAAACAAAATGTGTAGTGTAATGTGTAGTGCCATGTGTGTAGTGTTTAGTGCCATGTTTAGTGAGAATGAATGAATGACAGAAACTAAGAATGAATAAAAGGAATGACAGAAAAAAGCAGGAAAGAGAGAGAGAAGGAATGGGGGAAAAGAAATATAGAAGGAAAGAAAAAAAGAATAGAAGGACTGACAGAAAAATAGAGAGAAGGAATGACAGGCAGAAAGAATAGAAGGAAAGAAGAAAAAGAATAAATGAAATGAAATGAAATAAAGAGAAAAAGACTAGAAGGAAAGAAATAAAGACTAGAAGAACTGATGGAAATAATAGGAGAGAAGAAAAAAAGGAATGGCAGAAAAAACAGATGAAAGAAAGAAACAAGGGATAGATGGAAAGAAGGAAATAAAGATTAGAAGGATTGACAAAAATAAAAGAAGGAAAGAAAAGGAATGGAAGAATGAACAGATTAAAGAAAGGAACAAAGTATAGAGGAACTGACAAAAATAATGGAAGAATGAAATAAAGAAAGAAAAGGAATGGCAGAAAGAACAGATTACAGAAAGTAACAAATAGCAGATGGAAAGAAACAAACAAATAAAATAGCGTGACAGAGTGACAGACATAATAGATGGAAAGAAGAAAGAAAGAAATGGAATAGCAGAAAGAACAGATGAAAGAAAGAAACAAAAAAATAGATGGAAAGAAACAAGAATAGAAGAACTGATAGAAAAAAGAAAGAAAAGGAATGTCCGACCGAACAGATTAAAGAAAGAAACAAACAACAGAAAGAAAGAAGGGAAGAAATGACAGGAAAGATAGATGAAAGAAAGAAATGGAATCGCAGAAAGAACAGATTAAAGAAAGTAACATATAACATATGGAAAGAAAAAGAAACAAGAAATATAATAGTGACAGACATAATAGATGGAAGGAAGAAAGAAATGGAATAGCAGAAAGAACAGATTAAAGACAGAAACAAAGAACAGATGGAAAGAAGAAGAAAAAAAAGAAAGAATGGCCAATGGGAGAGCCAATCTGCCCCTGGCTGACAGTCCTTAGTCGTGGTTACTGCACGGCCCTGCGTTTTGCATATCGGCTGTCCAGGGAAGAGGGAATGAGGTGGGGGCCTCTCAAGGTGTAGGGGCCCATAGGGGGCCTGTGTCAGGGGCCCATACGGGGCCCTCCATACTGCTGGGCCCTGTAGCAGCCTCTCCTGTGTCAGTGGCCATACGGGGCTCTCCATACTGCTGGGCCCTATAACCGCCTCTCCTGTGTCAGTGGCCCATACGGGACCCTCCATACCGCTGGGCCCTATAACCGCCTCTCCTGTGTCAGTGGCCCATACGGGGCCCTCCATACTGCTGAGCCCTATAACCACCTCTCCTGTGTCAGTGGCCCATACGGGGCCCTCCATACTGCTGGGCCCTATAGCAGCCTCTCCTATGTCAGTGGCCCATATGTGCCCCCCCCCCCCCATACTTCAGGGCCCTATAGCAGCACCTCCTATGTCAGTGGTCCATACGGGGCCCTGCATACTGCTGGGCCCTGTAGCAGCCTCTCCTATGTCAGGAGGTCATATGGGGCCCTCCATACTGCTGGGCCCTGTAGCAGCCTCTCCTATGTCAGGAGGCCATACGGGGCCCTCCATACTGCTGGGCCTTATAGCAGCCTCTCCTGTGTCATAGGCCCATACGGGGCCCTCCATACTGCTGGGCCTTATAGCAGCCTCTCCTGTGTCAGTGGCCCATACAGGGCCGTCCATACTGCTGGGCCTTATAGCAGCCTCTCCTGTGTCAGTGGCCCCCATACTGCCGGGCCCTATAGCAGCCTCTCCTGTGTCAGGGGCCCCCATACTGCCGGGGCCTATAGCAGCCTCTCCTGTGTCAGGGCCCCCATACTGCCGTCCCTATAGCAGCCTCTTCTGTGTCAGGGGCCCCCATACTGCCGGGCCCTATAGCAGCCTCTCCTGTGTCAGGGCCCCCATACTGTCGGGCCCTATAGCAGCCTCTTCTGTGTCAGGGGCCTCCATACTGTCAGGCCCTATAGCAGCCTCTCCTGTGTCAGGGGCCCCCATACTGCCGGGGCCTATAGTAGCCTCTCCTGTGTCAGGGGCCCCCATACTGCCGGGGCCTATAGTAGCCTCTCCTGTGTCAGGGGCCCCCATACTGTCAGGCCCTATAGCAGCCTCTCCTGTGTCAGGGGCCCCCATACTGCCGGGGCCTATAGTAGCCTCTCCTGTGTCAGGGGCCCCCATACTGTCAGGCCCTATAGCAGCCTCTCCTGTGTAAGGAGCCTCCATACTGCCGGGCCCTATAGCAGCCTCTCTTGTATCAGGGGCTCATATGAGGCGTTTGTATACGAAGGTTTCTAGGCAACCGATAGGGTTTATTTTTAGGCATATTGGACGTATAACAGACAATGATCCCCCTCCTCAGCACAGGCAGGAGGCGGCAGTGCAGTAGGGTAATCCCCGGCCTCATGCGCTAATCTGGGGAAGATCCTCTTACTGGCAGCGGGCATCATGGCATCTGCGACCCCACCGGTAACCAGCGAGTCCCCTCCATCCCTCATCCATCCGCCCCGTTACCCCGCCGGTGCCCCCCAATACCAGCGAGCGCATCACTCACCATCCTCTCGGTGACTCTCCAGGTTACCAGGGGCAACTACGTCACCCAAACCGCTGCTAACGCGTGACGTCTCCTATGTCCCTCCCCCTCGCTCCGCCCACCACGCTCTAGCAGCCTAATTAAAGCTGCGCATGCGCGCGCTGTAGACTTTTTTTTCCCTGAGCTAAAAACTGTATATGTGGGCAGATCCCCGATTCTGTCGCTGATTGGTTGACGCCGCTGATCCTGAATGGCGATTGGTTGGTTGGTTTGCGATCGCTGGCGTGTACGGAAGAAGCGTGGTGAGCGCTGCGGGAGCGGAGCCGGGCTGCAGGTACCGTGCAGAGCGATCGTATGCTCATAGAATGGGGAAGGGTTAGGACCACTTAGGTGTTCTGGCTGCTCGAGATGATTAAGATACTTTTATTTTTTAATTTAGCTTTAAAGCGGACCTTCATTCTGAATAAGAGTATATGTTTCCCACACCCTGTATATACAGATTGCTCACATTAATCCGGACCTTCAATCTAAATAAGAGCCTATCTTATATGTTTTCCACACCCTGTACATACAGATTGCTCACATTAATCCGGACCTTCAATCTGAATAAGAGCCTATGTTATATGTTTTCCACACCCTGTACATACAGATTGCTCACATTAATCCGGACCTTCACCCTTAATAAGAGCCTAGCTTATATGTTTCCCCCACCCTGTACATACAGATTGTCCACATTAAAAATAATCCTACCTGCATCTATTGCATTTTCTGAGACTTTAAACATCCAAGATGGCGGCCCATGGAGGTGCAGGTTGCAAACAGGAAGTGTCTTCTGACTTTGCTGCTCTGCTCTGTCTGTGCAAAGTACAGCTATAACCCCGTCCCCTGTACTTTATCCCGCTTTCCTCTCCTCAGTGCGGAGGGCCCCGTATGTGATGTTTCTGAGTCAAGATGGCTGTACCCGTATCCTAGAGTCCTGAACAGAGTTGCAGCCCGGTGGGGGAAAGAATAATAAGTAAGTGGCTAAAAACGTAAAATATATTAATTTTAGATGCTGGGGAATTGTTTTTCAGCGTTTGTGCTTTTCATCAAATCATGGTGAAGGTCCGGTTTAAACCGGACCTTCAGCGTAATTTAATAAAAAGCCCAAACCCTTAAAAAAACTATTCCCCAGCATACCCCACTGCCTGCAGATAGGAAGTGTCTTCTTTTCCGGACCCCAGCTCTGCTCTGTCTGAGCAAAGCACAGCTATAACCCCGCCCCCTGCACTTTATCCCGCTCTCCTCTCCTCAGTAAGTGTGATGCTTCTGAATCAAGATGGCGGCGCCCGTATCCTAAAGTCCTGAACAGAGTTGCAGCCCAGTGGGGGAAAGAATAATAAGTAAGTGACTAAAAACTTAAAATATATTAATTTTAGATGCTGGGGAATAGTTTTTCAGTGTTTGTGCTTTTCATTAAATCATGGTGAAGGTCCGGCTTTAAGTCTAACCTCTGGCCGGGCGGGTGCGCTCACCAGCTGGAGGGAAGCTGGGGATGCAGTCTGTGCATGTGCAGTGGAATAGCCAGTGAGGTGAGTTAAAGCGGACCTTCACTCTGAATAAGAGTCTATCTTATATGTTTCCCACACCCTGTACATACAGATTGCTCACATTAATCCGGACCTTCACCCTGAATAAGAGTCTATCTTATATGTTTCCCACACCCTGTACATACAGATTGCTCACATTAATCCGGACCTTCACCCTGAATAAGAGTCTATCTTATATGTTTCCCACACCCTGTACATACAGATTGCTCACATTAATCCGGACCTTCACCCTGAATAAGAGTCTATCTTATATAATTCCCACACCCTGTACATACAGATTGCTCACATTAAAAATCATCCTACCTGCATCTACTGCATGTTATGAGCCTTTAAACATCCAAGATGGCGGCTTATGGAAGCCGCCATCTTATCAGGCAGCCTGCAAACAGGAAGTGCCTCCTGACTGTGCTGCTCTGCATTCTGGGACTGCTGACCTTTACCTGACCCCAGCTCTGCTCTGTCTGAGCAAAGCACAGCTATAACCCCACCCCCTGTACCTTATCCCACTCTCCTCTCCTCAGTAAGTGTGATGCTTCTGAGTCAAGATGGCGGCGCCCGTATCCTAAAGTCCTGAACAGAGTTGCAGCCCAGTGGGGGAAAGAATAATAAGTTAGTGACTAAAAACTTAAAATATATTAATTTTAGATGCTGGGGAACTGTTTTTTAAGAGTTTGGGCTTTTCATTAAATCACGCTGAAGGTCCGGTTTAACAAGGCAATCTGGGGAATTTATTCCCTACCAACTGGGGGGAATCCCTTTTTGGGGTGCCGCACTGTGAGAAACCCCATTATACATCTCTCCCGAGATCCCACTGAGCATGTGCGGCTCTCCTCCAATATAAGTGAGGGGTCAAAAAAGCTGAGTGGCAGTGTAGCTGCTTTTGCAATCGGTGGCGGCATCCCCTGCATCCCTCTATGACTGTGTGCGGACACATTAACCATTCAGTAACCAGCCAGGCACAGCTGTAGCTGGATGCCACTATTGCCCGCACATGCGCCATGGGATCAGTGACAAGGTATGTATAATGGGCGACACACAGATCAGGATGTCAGTTTGGGTCCACTTTAAGGAATCCTCTCCTTCTTTTTCCTTCTCCTTCTTTTACCTTCTTTTTTCCTTTTCCTTCTTTTTTTTCCCTTTCCTTCTTCTCTTTTTTCCCTTTCCTTCTCTTTTTTTCCCTTTCCTTCTTCTCTTTTTTCCCTTTCCTTCTTCTCTTTTTTCCCTTCCTTCTTCTTTTTTTCCCCTTTCCTTCTTCTTTTTTTCCCCTTTCCTTCTTCTTTTTTTCCCCTTTCCTTCTTCTTTTTTTTCCCCTTTCCTCCTTCTTTTTTTTCCCCTTTCCTTCTTCTTTTTTTTCCCCCTTTCCTTCTTCTCCTTTTTTCCCTTTCCTTCTTCTTTTTTTCCCCCTTTCCTTCTTCTCTTTTTTCCCTTTCCTTCTTCTCTTTTTCCCCCTCTCCTTCTTCTCTTTTTTCCCTCTCCTTCTTCTCTTTTTCCCCCTCTCCTTCTTCTCTTTTTTCCCTCTCCTTCTTCTCTTTTTTTCCCTTTCCTTCTTCTTTTTTTCCCCCTTTCCTTCTTCTTTTTTTTCCCCCTTTCCTTCTTCTCTTTTTCCCCCTTTCCTTCTTCTCTTTTTTCCCTTTCCTTCTTCTCTTTTTTCCCTTTCCTTCTTCTCTTTTTCCCCCTTTCCTTCTTCTCTTTTTTCCCCCTTTCCTTCTTCTCTTTTTTCCCCCTTTCCTTCTTCTTTTTTTTTCCCCCTTTCCTTCTTCTTTTTTTTCCCCTTTCCTTCTTCTCTTTTTTCCCTTTCCTTCTTCTCTTTTTTCCCTTTCCTTCTTCTCTTTTTTTCCCCTTTCCTTTTTCCTTCTTCTTCCTTCTTTTTCTCTCACTCGAATTGAATTAGCAAAAACGAAAGTAAAACAGCTTTCAAGGTTGTTGAATCGCACATAGAATTTTCGCGCGCAAAATCGCACCTTTTCCTCAAAAAAAAATCACACGAAAATTCAAATTCAACCTTTGATGAATCAAAGGAGAGATCAAGGAGGGCCCTGGTCCATCTAGACACAGTACTAACCTATCCTACCTCCCCACACTATCAGTGAGCCTTGGATTACTTACAGTACCTAGCAGGACTCTATCCTGGATGGGTGGGCTGGAAACAGCTGCATACACATGGCAGCCTCACTTCCTCCAGTGTTTCTTGTCCCCCTACATTACATTCCGCACTCCCCAGCAGGGGCAGTAGGCAGGACACTATCTAGCAAAGTTCCTGAGAAGGGTTTAGGTCTGCTTTGATGCAGTGTTGTAGTGAGCAGCAGACCCGTGTGAAACGTACAGATGGGGATAGCGGGTCGTGTGAGGTCACCAGTCGGCCGGTGATTGGGCTAATCATTGGCCAGGGCTCGCCTTGCACTGTCTGCTGCTCGCCCAATCATGGCAGAGGGGCGGGGCTGCACATATAGGATTGCTGATATTGTATATTGTGCAGTCACACAGCTGCGGGGCGATCGCTCTGGATCTAGGTAAGTTTAAAGCTGACTTATATTATAAGAACTGGAGGGCAAGTCTGATCCTGCCTGGGGGGGTCCTAGGGGCATCCCGATTTGGGTGTGCAAGCTATTTTTAGTATTTAAAGGAACAGCTGTCCTGGCTTTTCATCTATCATCTCTTGAGTCCTAAAGGAACAACTAGTGGATGATAACCTTATAAATAAGACAATGAGCTTATGATAAGCGCTGGATTTTATTACACATGTTATTTACCTTCTGCTGTCTGGTAAGAGTTTGAGCCTACCGGTGGTGGGAAACCCTTTACACAGTGGGATTCCAGGGCTAACCCACTCCACCGTCCACACAAGTGGCCGCACAACATTAAATCAGACTAATTCAATTTATTGAAAAGATGTACATATTACACAAATCAACATATACACAGACAATATACAAGAAACAAAAATGTTACTCCGCACCACTGCTTAGATTAGGGTGTGCCGGTTGTATACAGGTCCCGACCCCAGGTGGGACATACAATACTCAACAAAGGTGGGGTAATCCAGAACACCCCCACTGTATACCTGTATAGATGCAACCGCACAAACCAGAAGGTACTGTATATATAATTTGATAATAACCCTTTATTTCATATATGGGTGTTATTACAATCTTAGGTCACACTTCTAAAGTTAAAATCTTTGATTAAAAGCATCAGACCCCCTGGATCAACACATCATGCTCTCATATACCAACAATTAATATCAAGTCCCTATGGGTTAATGGATCTGTGACCACTTATACAGCAAAGTGCAAATGCAAATAAATAAATTTGAGCTATACTATATACAACAATATGCCTAAATAGTGTACATACAAAAATTTAAAGTGCCAAGTGCGAAACAAACGAGTGTATTGAATCTTATCTCCTGCGAGATTATCCAACATGAATACAAAACAATGTGAATAACCGACTGGGACTAAATATGAATTACTTCACCGAATATCAGGAGCTGTCCCCCGGGGGTCCGCGTGAGCAAAGACAGCGACGCGTTGCGTGATCCTCGCTGGATCACCTCCTCAGGCCGTCACAGACAATATACATACATAACAGTTTAAAAAACATATATAAAAAACCAAAGTGGGGAGGAGCTCCAGGGCTAACCAAATTTCATGTCGTTAATCATATTTGTACCAAACATCATAATTTCATGATCATATATATATCTGCAGAAGCTTAAAGTGGACCAACACCCAGGATTTTGACTATCCTGGGTTTTGGTCCACTTCGGCGGGGCACCCCGATCGGGGGTGCCCTGCTGTGTGAAACCCCCCAGAAACCCCAATAGACTCACCTCTCCCCGCTCCCACGTGACTGCCCGGTCCAATCCCCGCCAACGTCCAGGCGGGGAACAGGAACGTCCAAGCGGCTTCCGCCGCCGCCGCCTCCCTCGCGTCACTTTCGGCACGTGCGCGCCCGTGCCGGCCATTCACAGACGGCCGGCGCGGGGGCGCGAGGGAGGCGGCGGCGGAAGATAAGGTAGGTGATTTGGGGTCTTTGGGGGGGTTTCACCCCGCGGGACATCCCGATCTCGGATGTCCCGCGGGGTGGGAGGTGATCGGCCCGGGAATCTTATAGATTTCCGGGCCGATCACCTCTCGGTGTTGGTCCACTTTAAGGGATAAAGTGCTAGTGCTTGTGCAATTACCATTTAATAATCAACTTGGAAAGTGGACACAATAGTTGTGTCAATACAGAAACAAAGAAACAGATTTAATTGGACAGTATAATGTGCGAATAGCGTTGTGCAAACTTATGCTATAAAGTGACATGTGCTAACAGTGCAAGTGCATATTAGAAAAGCCTATTCAGTGCTCCTATATATAACGTGATTATCCAATAAACAGTGATAAAGCATTCGTTTAAACTTTTAGTAAAGCAAGCCCACTTACCACACCGACGCGTTTGCGTGGTCCTCCCACCACTTCGCCTACCGGTGGTGGGAACACTTGTTATAATTTTGACGCATGCATTTCGGGACGCTATAATTTGGATGTCCTATGCTTGAAGTTGAAAAACTCATCAAGAAAGCTCTGTGTTTTATAATGACTTATTAATTAAATCCCTGCTATAATCATCCTCAATCCCACAGCGCATGTGTGAGTCTCCATACTTGGCAGACTTGAAATTCGATTGGGGAGGATCGGGGATGCCGTGCCGTGATTATAGCAGGGATTTAATTAATAAGTCATTATAAAACACAGAGCTTTCTTGATGAGTTTTTCAACTTCAAGCATAGGACATCCAAATTATAGCGTCCCGAAATGCATGCGTCAAAATTATAACTACATGTGTGGCAAAGCTTTGTTGCAGCTGTCAAACTTTCCGGTGATCGCATCGCGCCTGCACGGGCCACCAGCCAATCAGTGGCTTGCACTTGCATGCACGCACTCTTCCGCATTCCCGATCCTCCCGGCCTGCGCAGCCCCGCGGACAGACTTTCAAGTCAGCTGTCAATCAAGATTCGAGGGGCGTTTGTGGGTAAACCGAGGAGGTCTACACTGCGGGACATCCTGATTTGTGATAAGTGTAAAACTCACTCGTTGGCTCTATACTTAAAGCGGACCAAAACCCACTGAACTTGCGAAATACATTTGGCCAAAGCCCCTGCTGATGCTACATTCTTAGGGTGTAGAACTAGAAATGGATATTCTTGCTTTTCGAAACGCTGTGGGACACTTTTTATTTTTTGCTGTGAATCTCTGTATGATGTCAGGTGATCAGACATTGCATATGTGTGGCAATGACATAATTGCAGCACACAACATTGGCAATGAATGGAGGAGGCGGAGCTTTACAGCTAAAACAGGCGCCATTATCTGGGATTAGAGTGAAGCAGGAGCAGTGGGAATTAGCAAAAGGTGCTCTTCATAGGGGGAGAGATTTAGGGGATGCTAGTTAAAAATGTGGGTTTTGTTCCACTTTAACTCGGGAATCAATGTCACTGCGCATGAGCAGCTGTCTGACAGCATCCCTAGCACTCTTCCTTCCTTCTGATGCATGCATCGGTACATGGGGGCTGGCAGTGGGGTGTGCGCTGTGGGAGGCGCTCCAGCATTCTGTTAATTAAAAATAGCTTTCTGGGCATTAAAGGGGACCAAAACCCACTGCGTTTGGCCCGGGAATCTATAAGATTCCACGCCAGCCGTTCACAAATGCCTGCCGTGGGCACACGCCCTGCTAGAGGGATAGCGGGGATGTAGCCACGTCTCACGCATGCGCCGTTGGACCGGGAAGCAAGGTAAGTGTATGGGGCGACCTGGGGGGGTTTTACACAGCAGAGCATCCAAAATTGGGGAGGGGGAGGGAATCGATCCACCCACGCGGTGGGTTTTGGTCCATTTTAATGCCCAGTTTTGGCTCCCTAAGATTCTTTAACTGTAGAGGCATCCCAAACTGAAAGTGTTAAAAGGGACATAAAGACATTTTTGACTCTCGGTCCAAAATCAGCACTGGAGTCTGAGACTCCAGGGCCCGCTGAATCTTTCTCCCCAGGGCATCCCGAACTAGGGTGTCCCTCTCTGCGAAACCCTCCAAGTTACCCGCTAGATTTACATTTCTGACAAGCTCATGACACATGCACAGCCAGCAGCGACATCACTGCCTCCCTTCTCACCAGTGTGCAGCCATGCCCGCCACAACTGAAAGAGGACCACAACCCACCCTGGAGTCTGAGACTCCAGGGCAGGCATACTCGCTCCCGCTATGGGAAACCCCCCAGGTCACCAAAAAACTCCCCTTCATTCCTGGTCCAACGGTGCATGGCCGAGCAGCGGCCGCATCCCTGCTATCCTAGCTATGGCTGGCATGGGCATGCTCCCTGTTAAAGGGAAGCAGGGGATGCAGCCGTTGGCGCGCTCCTGGGCGAAGGGGTGGGAGCGGATCAGAGCGTGCTCATTGGACGAGTGGCCGTGCATGTGCCGCAGGACTGGGAAGAGGTGAGTTCGTTAAGCCAACCTGGGGGGGTTTCACACAGCGGGACATCCCTGATCAGGGTGTCCCAGGGGCAAGGACCAAATCCCAGTATAGTCAAAATCCTGGGTTTTGGTCCACTTGAATGGCTGTGCGTGGCCATTCAGTGTGTGCGGCCAGAGAAGCTGATTGGACGAGCAGCCGCGCATGTGCCGTTGGACCAAGACCAGGTAAGTGTTTTACACAGTGGGGCATCCCAAACCGGATTGCCCCTGGGGAACTGACAAAGCCCCAGTGAAAATCCCTGGTTTAGGTCCACTTTAACCCCTTTCTAGGCATATACATAGTTTATATGTCCACTCTAGCACTACACCTACACCCTAAAAGCTATTGTCTGTCCCTGGGGGACCCCACCAGCCCACCATGAGACATACTTACCTGCCCCCTGCTCTCTGCTTTGCTTTGTGTCTTCTAACCGATCTCTTTGCTCTTAGTTTTTACCAGCGGAGGAAATATGGACGTCTCCAAATTCAATATCGACGCCCCAAGATGGGATCAGAGAACGTTTATGGGTCGCTTGAAACACTTCTTCAACATCACCGACCCCAGGACAGCGCTGGTGTCTGAGCAGGAGCTGGACCGAGCCAAGCTGCTTGTGGAGGCGTGCAGGTAACCTATAGCGTGATAAAACATCGGTTCTTAAAGTGGTCCTAAAGTCTCAAAACACTTGAGGACTGCTTAAAGTGGACCAGAACCTGGGATTTTGACTATCCCAAGCCTGGGGAAGGAAGCACTTATGCTGCTGGGGATACTCCAGATACCATCTCCACCGGTTTAATTAAAGATACTTGCTCTTTTCTTCATCTCTGTCATCTCTTGGGGTGCCTCTTGGGGCCGGTCTAGGTGGGGATGGGCAGGTCAAGTTGGCGCCTCTGTTGGGGCAGTCAAGGTGGCTCCTCTGGGGTCCAGTCCAGGGTGGGGGTGGGCGGTCAAGGTGGCGCCTCTGGGGTCCAGTCTAGGTGGGGCTGGGTGGTCTAGGTGGCGCCTCTGGGGTGGGCGGTCAAGGTGGCGCCTCTGGGGCTGGGCGGTCAAGGTGGCGCCTCTGGGGCTGGGCGGTCAAGGTGGCGCCTCTGGAGCTGGGTGGTAAAGGTGGCGCCTCTGGGGCTGGGCGGTCAAGGTGGCGCCTCTGGGGCTGGGCGGTCAAGGTGGCGCCTCTGGGGCTGGGCGGTCAAGGTGGCGCCTCTGGGGCTGGGCGGTCAAGGTGGCGCCTCTGGAGCTGGGTGGTCAAGGTGGCGCCTCTGGAGCTGGGTGGTCAAGGTGGCGCCTCTGGAGCTGGGTGGTCAAGGTGGCGCCTCTGGGGCTGGGCGGTCAAGGTGGCGCCTCTGGAGCTGGGTGGTCAAGGTGGCGCCTCTGGGGCTGGGCGGTCAAGGTGGCGCCTCTGGGGCTGGGCGGTCAAGGTGGCGCCTCTGGGGCTGGGCGGTCAAGGTGGCGCCTCTGGGGCTGGGCGGTCAAGGTGGCGCCTCTGGGTCTGGGCGGTCAAGGTGGCGCCTCTGGGGCTGGGCATTCAAGGTGGCGCCTCTGGGGCTGGGCAGTCAAGGTGGCGCCTCTGGGGCTGGGCGGTCAAGTTGGCGCCTCTGGGGCTGGGCAGTCAAGGTGGCGCCTCTGGGGGTTGGCCGGTCAAGTTGGCGCCTCTGGGGTTGGGCGTTGAAGTTGGCGCCTCTGGGGTTGGGCGTTGAAGTTGGCGCCTCTGGGGTTGGGCGTTGAAGTTGGCGCCTCTGGGGTTGGGCGTTGAAGTTGGCGCCTCTGGGGTTGGGCGTTGAAGTTGGCGCCTCTGGGGTTGGGCGGTCAAGTTGGCGCCTCTGGGGTTGGGCGGTCAAGTTGGCGCCTCTGGGGTTGGGCGTTGAAGTTGGCGCCTCTGGGGTTGGGCGTTGAAGTTGGCGCCTCTGGGGTTGGGCGTGCAAGTTGGCGCCTCTGGGGGTGGGCGTGCAAGTTGGCGCCTCTGGGGGTGGGCGTGCAAGTTGGCGCCTCTGGGGGTGTGCGCGCAAGTTGGCGCCTCTGGGGGTGTGCGCGCAAGTTGGCGCCTCTGGGGTTGGGCGTGCAAGTTGGCGCCTCTGGGGTTGGGCGTGCAAGTTGGCGCCTCTGGGGTTGGGCGTGCAAGTTGGCGCCTCTGGGGTTGGGCGTGCAAGTTGGCGCCTCTGGGGTTGGGCGTGCAAGTTGGCGCCTCTGGGGTTGGGCGTGCAAGTTGGCGCCTCTGGGGTTGGGCATGCAAGTTGGCACCTCTAGGGGTGGGCGTGCAAGTTGGCGCCTCTGGGGGTGGGCGTGCAAGTTGGCGCCTCTGGGGGTGGGCGTGCAAGTTGGCGCCTCTGGGGGTGGGCATGCAAGTTGGCGCCTCTGGGGGTGGGCGTTAAAGTTGGCGCCTCTGGGGGTGGGCGTGCAAGGTGGCGCCTCTGGGGGCCGGGTGCTCAAGGTGGCGCCTCTGGGGGCCGGGTGCTCAAGGTGGCGCCTCTGGGGGCCGGTCGGTCAAGGTGGCTCCTCTAGGGGTGGGCGGTCAAGTTGGCACCTCTGGGGAGGGGGCCGGTCAAGTTGGCGCCTCTAGGGGTGGACGGTCAAGTTGGCGCCTCTGGGGGTGGACGGTCAAGTTGGCGCCTCTGGGGGTGGACGTTCAGGTTGGCGCCTCTGGGGGTGGACGTTCAGGTTGGCGCCTCTGGGGGTGGACGTTCAGGTTGGCGCCTCTGGGGGTGGACGTTCAGGTTGGCGCCTCTGGGGGTGGACGTTCAGGTTGGCGCCTCTGGGGGTGCACGTTCAGGTTGGCGCCTCTGGGGGTGGACGTTCAGGTTGGCGCCTCTGGGGGTGGACGTTCAGGTTGGCGCCTCTGGGGGTGGACGTTCAGGTTGGCGCCTCTGGGGGTGGACGTTCAGGTTGGCGCCTCTGGGGGTGGACGGTCAGGTTGGCGCCTCTGGGGGTGGACGGTCAGGTTGGCGCCTCTGGGGGTGGACGGTCAGGTTGGCGCCTCTGGGGGTGGACGGTCAGGTTGGCGCCTCTGGGGGTGGACGTTCAGGTTGGCGCCTCTGGGGGTGGACGTTCAGGTTGGCGCCTCTGGGGGTGGACGGTCAGGTTGGCGGCTCTGGGGGTGGACGGTCAAGTTGGCGCCTCTGGGGGTGGACGGTCAGGTTGGCGCCTCTGGGGTTGGGCGCTCAAGGTGGCGCCTCTGGGGAAAGGGGCCAAGGTGGCGTCTCTGGGGAAGGGTCACGTTGGTGCCTCTGGGGTTGGGCAGCCAAGGTGACGCCCCTGGGGAGGGGGTCAAGGTGGCGCCTCTGGGGGATGGTCAAGGTGCTGCCAACCTTTCACCTGCTCTGACCTTCACTATCCAGTCTAAATGTAACCCTGCCACCCTCTCCTGATGCTGCGGGGGTGGGGTGGCAAACCCACAAAACACAAATACTCACCTTTCCCCCCTGTGATTCTGCTTTAGCGTGCTGGGGGGTCCCAATATTGTTCACATTTACCAGCTGCCTCTAGGATGAACAGCTGCCCCGAATTGACTACAATAGAGGGTGCGTGCCAGGCCTTGACCTAACTTTAGGTGGGTAAGGTTTTCTTTTTGACTTTCCGGGGACAGACTCGGGTCGCAGGAGATCTACAATGTTAAAAACGAGCGATCGAACGTCAAATTAAAAAGGGCGAAACAAAACCAAACTCGCTGTTGTTAGGGTTAATGCAATGCAGGTAACATTGTTGCTAAGCAACAGGAGGACAGCTGGGTATCCAAACATCTCCAGCGGCTGGCGTAGATCAATAAAGCTGTCAGATTTAATGATCAGTTTTTTTTTGTGTGAAATCCATTTAAACCGCTCTGTCAGTTAGGAAATAAAGTTTTGCCGCTAATTAAAGGCGGTATTTCCAGCCGCCGCCATTTAATGCGATCTGATATCCGCCATGACGGGTTGTCAGCTTTATTGTTATTGGGGGGGTGGAAAGTGTTTCCATATAATATAAAGGTCAGATATGGGGGGCCCCCTATAATGACTTAATACGGACCTTCACCCTGAATAACAGCATGTGTTATATGTTTCCCACACGCTGTACATACAGATTGCTCACATTAATCCGGACCTTCATCCTGAATATATATATATCTATATATATTATAGATATACATAGATTCAGTGCCAGCAAAGTGCTGATAACATTCCAGTTTTATTATCAGTGACATTGTATATCATTGAGCGTTTCATTGTATATTGGAGTTTTGTACATGTGTAGATTCCCCCATCAGACTGTGTGTTTTGTGTTCAGAGCAGGTGTCGCCCCACCGGGCACCAGCATAGAACAGCTGCACTACGCCAAGAAGCTCTATGACTCGGCCTTCCACCCCGACACCGGAGACAAAATGAATCTGATTGGCAGAATGTCCTTCCAGGTCCCCGGAGGGATGGCCATCACCGGCTGCATGCTGCAGTTCTACAGGTGAGCCGAGATGACATGTGATCTGTATAATGTAATAATGGTGGGGGACCAGAAACTGTAGCTGCCCCTAGGGTGGGGTTTCCAAGCTGCAGCAGAGGAGCCTAGCTGGATAGGGGTGAGTATGCCGTTTTTATATGGCTGATTAGAAGTGTAAGAGTGTGGAAACCACATCCACAGCCAGGGTAAGTATCATAATGTTGCAGCTGTACTCGCCTACTTCTCTCTTAAAGCGGACCAAAACCCATTGAACTTGTGAAATACATTTGGCCATAGCCCCTGCCGATATTCCCTCCTTAGGGTGTAGAACTAGAAATGGATCATTTTGTTTATCGAATGGTCCTGGAACACTAATTTTGTTATCCCTCTCTGTAAGATGGCAGGCAATCAGCCATTGCATAGGTGTGGCTATGACATCATCGCCACACACAACGGCAATGAATGGAGGAGGCGGAGCTTTACAGCTAAAACAGGCGCCATTATCTGGGATTAGAGTGAAGCAGGAGCAATGAAAATTGGCAAAAGGTTCCCTTCATGGGGGGGGGGAGCAATTCAGGGGGTGCTAGTTAAACCGGACCTTCAGCGTGATTTAATGAAAAGCCCAAACTCTTAAAAAAACTATTCCCCAGCATCTAAAATTAATATATTTTACGTTTTTAGTCACTAACTTATTATTCTTTCCCCCACTGGGCTGCAACTCTGTTTAGGAATTTAGGATACGGGCGCCGCCATCTTGACTCAGAAGCATCACACTTACTGAGGAGAAGAGAGTGGGATAAGGTACAGGGGGCGGGTTATAGCTGTGCTTTGCTCAGACAAAGCAGAGCTGGGGTCAGGTAATGGTCAGCAGTCCCAGAATGAAGAGCAGCACAGTCAGGAGGCACTTCCTGTTTGCAGGCTGCCTGATAAGATGGCGGCTTCCATAAGCCGCCATCTTGGATGTTTAAAGACTCATAACATGCAGTAGATGCAGGTAGGATGATTTTTAATGTGAGCAATCTGTATGTACAGGGTGTGGGAAACATATAAGATAGACTTTTATTCAGGGTGAAGGTCCGCTTTAAAAATGTGGGTTTTGGTCCACTTCCCAGCACCCCTATTTGGGATGCCTTGAATCACCCTAGGAAGTTTGGAAATCGGGAAAAATACTTCCGCGCTCTGGCCGTTGCAGTAGCCACCTCTGCATGTTCCTTGAGCCCTATTGGCAACGGGCAGTCACATGGTGCATGGGGGCGTGGGCCAAGAACAAATAGTTTTTTTTATGATTTGTTAAACCAGACCAACAGCCTGGCACAGTTGGAAAAGAAAGGTAGCGGCCATTTTGGAGCTTCCTCTCCCACGCCCTGCATTAGAGATATACTCACCTTTTCCTATTGGAGTTCTATTTGATGGGGGACATAAAATGGCTGCATTCAGCATCATTTAATGAAAGGCCCAAACCTTTAAAGTGGACTGAAACCAAGCCGGATTAGCCTGGGAACCTATAACATTCCCGGCCCGATCCATTCCCCCCCCCCCCCCCCTGCAGGTCACCCACTACACTTGCCTTACTTCCCGGTCCAAAGACGCATGCGTGGGCCGCAGCCGCATCCCTGCTATCCCTCTAGCAGGGCGTGTGCCTGTGGCAGGCATTTGTGCGCGCTCCCCGTTAGAGGGTAGCAGGGGATGCGGCCGCCAGCACGCTTGGAGCTGCTGTGCTAGGACGTTGGCTTAGATGTGGACATGCGCTGTAGATGAGGCCGCGATGAGGTGAGTTGATGTTGGAGATCTGGGGGGTTTCGCATAACAGGGGAACCCCCAATCTGGGTGCTGCGGGAGGGGGGGGGGGAAGGACCAAAACCCAGGATAGTCAAAATCATGGATTTTGGTTCACTTAAAAAAAAAAAAAAAAAAAAATCCCCAGCATCTAAAACTAATATATTTTAAGTTTTTAGCCATTTACTTATTATTCTTTCCCCCGCTGGGCTGCAACTATGTTCAGGAGTCTAGGATATGAGCGCCGCTATCTTGCCTCAGAAGCATCACATACGGAGGAGAGGAGAGTGGGATGAAGTGCAGGGGGCAGGGTTATAGCTTTGCACAGACAGAGCAGAGCTGGGGTCAGGAAAAGGTCAGCAATCCCAGAATGCAGAGCAGCATAGTCAGAAGACACTTCCTGTTTGCAGACAGCCTGAGACTCCATGTTCCGCCATCTTGGATGTTTAAAGGCTCAGAAAATGCAGTAGATGCAGGTAGGATGATTTTTAATGTGGGCAATCTGTATGTACAGGGTGTGGGAAACATATAAGATAGGCTCTTATTCAGGGTGAAGGTCTGGATTAATGTGAGCAATCTGTATCTGAATGTGCAGGCTGCTGCGGCCCTCCGCACAGCCGGAGGGAAGCTGCTGCCCCCTCCTTTTTATTCATTGTTCTGTGCTGCTCATTAATATGCACGGCATAGAACATTGAATAGACGAGAGCCCACAGATGTGATGTGTAATCCATGGAGAGGTAAGCTAATCGGGATGTCCCTTGAAGGAACTAAACCTGGGAGAGTGGAGATCTTGAGTTTTACTCCACTTTAAAGAGGAACAACACACTTTCTTTTTTCGGGGTGTTGTTCCTCTCA
Organism: Gastrophryne carolinensis; assembly: GCA_027917425.1. Taxonomy (NCBI): domain Eukaryota; kingdom Metazoa; phylum Chordata; class Amphibia; order Anura; family Microhylidae; genus Gastrophryne; species Gastrophryne carolinensis. Next base: position 604,997,346 of record CM051235.1, read on the forward strand.
GTGGGGGCATCCCGAACTGGGATGCTCCGCTGTGTGTATCCCCCCCAAGGTCACCCCATTCACTCACCTTCCTGTCTTTTCCACGGCGCAAACTCGGGGCGAGAACAAGCAAGCTGATCGGCTGAGCGGCCTGCACAACCAATAAGTGGATTTGCTTTCACTCGGTTCCATTCTGCGCTGACTAAGCCACATGGACAGTAAGCAGACGAGCGGCGCCGTAGGGAGTCGAGTGCACCACTGGCCGCATCCCCTGCTCACCTCCTAGCCGTTGCCCATTCAGAAAGGCTGGACGCGAGCACGGCTAGAGGTGAGCCGGGTTGTGACTGTGGCGCAGAGACGCGGTGAGGGCTCTGGGACATGGTGAGTGAAACGGGGCTTCTGGGGGGGGTTTACCCAGCGGAGCATCCTAATTCAGGATGCCCCAAAGAGTGGACTTCAGATGGCCCTGGAGTCTTTTAGTCTCCAAGGCCTCCAATGTTCCTCTTTGAACCAGCCCTAGAGTCTATAAGACCCTAAGGCCGGATTTTTAATATTTGAGATTTCATGATCAAGCTCTTTTTAAGTGGACCAAAACCCAGGTTTTTCACTCACCTGGGTTTTGGTCCACTTGGGATTAGGTGTGTGAATTGGCAAGAATCTGGCAATACGATATGTATTACAATACACATATGACAATACAATATATCCCAATATACCCCGGTTTTGTCTCAAAGACGATTGCGATTTTTTTTAATGAATGTAGCTTTGGAAAACCTAATCTACACATCAATACAACATTCACACATACATAACAACAACGCAGGACATACACAACAACACAATACACAACACATACATAACAACAACGCAGGACGACTCTAGCAGGATTGTTTCTCTTCTGCGGGTTGAACAGGCTCTTGTGCGGTGCGCTGCAAACTAGTGGTCGGGAGTAAATGCTACTTATAGTTTATAAAAGATCGGTTCGAACATATTTTGAACCGATACTAGTATTGTCTAATAAAGGATTGCGATATTTGACAGAATCGATTTATTCCAAGTATGTCACACACCCCGCTTCCAATATTCATGACATATGGGTTATAACCAGTAGAGGGCGAACTTCTGCAGAGATGACTAGAAAAAAAGGAGCCCCTCCCGGTCCATAAATACCGGGACCTCCCACACATTCCCCAGTAATCGTCTCTGCAGGACGGCGAGCAAGTCAGAAGATGGCTGTGTTCTTACTTGCAGGTAAGCCGGGTTCACACCCGGCCAACTTTGTCCCTATTTCTGCCCGGACCTTTTTTAATTAATCCCCTATGCCTCCCAGCCTTGGCTGTAGGTCCGGGCGAGGGTAGGCTACACCTCGCTACACCTCAGCAGGTGTAATTATGGGAGCCATGCTCCCCCGTGAGACCCCATATTAAGGGGTAGGCGGTATCCAGGTTTGGTGATCCTGGTTCGGGATGCCCCATCCCTGTTGTCCCTCTTCTACCATGTAGTATGGGATCCCCCCTCTCCGGGTCTCCCTGTTCCCCTCAACTAGGGGGGGGGGGGGGGGCGGCCCCTTATTCTAAGTATACAGTATGTCCTGCTCCAGATATAATACTTACACTTGGGTAATCCTCCGCCAGATGGGCGCTGTGCACTGCAGACATGCAAAAACAGGCCCCTCCCGGCCCTTCATATACCGAGGGACCTCCCACAAATCCCCAGATTTCTCTGCAGTGCTGACTGCGAAGACATGAAGTATCACACTCTCGCAGGTGAGCGGGGCTATTACAGCCTGCGGCCCTGTTGGACTATTCCCACCCGTCCTCCCTGTGATGTGCCTCCCAGCCTGGGCTGCGTTGGTCGGGTGAAGGTAGGCAGCACCATGTGTGCTTAACGGAGCCATGCTCCACCGCAGTCCCCCACCATAGGGTAGGCGGTTTAGGCTGATGGTGAGCCTCATAGTGGATGTCCCTCCCGCATTCTCGCCCCATGCCCCGTGTAGAGGTGGACCCTGTGTAAAGGGTCGCCGTCCTCCCTCGTTTCCCCCCTGTATTCGGGGGAAAAGAAGGGGGGGGTGTGTGTCCGTTGGCGGTCTCAGTGTACAGTATTGTCACGCTTATGGCCGTGTTTTTGCCCCTGACCGGCAACTGGGTGTCAGAGCCGCGCTGCTTTTCTAGTTTGGCCCTCTCAATTTAACATGCAATAATAGTGTACTGCACGTCCTGCGTTATTATACTACATCTTGGGCAGGAAAGTAATTTTGTGCACGCCTACGGGCGTCAGAATGGTGGCGGTGTATTTTGACTTCACGAGTATCCACTAGCAGATGCCTTTAGTGACACACTCTATGCTTGGCTTGCCGAACTTTTAACGGCTGCTTCAGAGATTCGCACACTTTGGGGGAGGTGGGGACCCGGCGTGGCGCGCTCCGTGTCACGCCCAGTTTAGACCTGCCCTCCGAGGTTCGGTCGGCGCCATTTTGTTTATCCCCGCGCGCGCGTGTTGGCGGTCCTTCTCCTCCCCAGGTCGGTGAGTGCCCTTGCGGGCGTTTTCATCATTAGTATTCTTTCTGTTGCGCATGGCTCTGACACCCCTTATTCCCCTTCTGTCTTTCAGACCTTGAAGAGTCCGGTGGCTTCTCCCGGCCTAACATACAGTATATTGTAGCGGGCTTACAAATTCTCCCACATTCCTAGCGGGTCTTTGGGACATCCAGGGTTGCCTATTGCGTAAATCCCTACTGGTATATTACATTAGCAATCACCATATGGAGGCATCTCAGAATTATGTGACCGGGGTCCCTCCGGGACATGACCGGCTGTGTAAAGCGTGTGGACTGCCCCACGCTGATGCTGACAGAGCACGGGTCTGCGGACCTTGTGCTGAACAAGCACTGCCCCTGCAATCAGGGTTGCCAGTGGCTGCGCCTCGTTTCAATACACCTCTCTCCCCGTGCTTAAATCTCACTCCTGATGAGTCGCTCTCGAACGGGAATGAACAGCAAGTCGTGCCGCGCTGACTGCCTACGGCCGAGCAGGTGATTTCGAGGTTGGCTGAGCGCTTGGGCCCTGGTAAGAAGCGGTCCCTGACGCCTCCGGTTTCGCCCATTCCTTCTGAATCTGAAGAGTTCACTGCTGAGCAGGGTTTTGCTCTTTATGATGAAGGTCGGATATTCTCTGACTCGGGCTCATCTGACGAGGGGCTGAGGAGTCATGATGATTCGGGCCCCAGTTCTTGGGGCCTGTGTGACACCGACGAATTACTGATAAAGATCTTTGAGGTCTTGTCTGTCTCTCCCCCTGGCGAGGCTTCCAGGCCTAGAAGGGAGAGTTTCCATACAGCGCCGCCGTGTTTGGAATTTCTAGAGCAGGATCACTTCCAGGCTCTTGTACTCAAAGAATGGCAATGCCCTAGTAAACTTCCAGGGGACTGGGATTGGAAATACCCTTTCCCCTGATGTGGTTAACTGCTGGTCATCACCTCCCGTGGTGGATGCACCGATCATTGGGGTTCTTAACCCCCGCCCTTTATTGCGGCCCCTAGTTATCGTACCCTTCGGGATGCTGAGGACCGGCGCATTGATAGGCTGGCTTCCCACGCCTTTTCTTGCGCAGGGACGACTCTGCGCCCGGTCTGTGCCGCGGCCATCGCTGCAGTGGCCACTAGGACCCTCATCAGAAAGCTGATTGATCATCAACCTGAGGATCTCCCCTGGGTGGTGTTTAATGCACTCTCCAGTTGTGATGAGGCGGTGTTCGCATTACGCAGGTTCTTCTGCCTAGGGTGGTGTCTTCGGCTCCGGTTTTATGACATTATAATAAACAATAATAATTATCCTTCTGCTGGGATTTATTCCTTGTAATACCGAGGCAAGGGAATCTATTCTCCCTCAATAGCTGCTGGAATTTTCTTCCTGGATTGTCTCTTGTCCGTTAGGGGACTGAGGCTCCTTGGGGTTGTAGGCACCTACATCTGGATGTGCCTGTTTTCGTCTGCCTCTAGGGGTTAGGCGGCCTTGGGCCTGGCCTTTACCTGTATAAGATGTCCCTTATGGTCCTGGGGATGCCTTGGCTTCTTCCTGGGCTACTTTTAGTTTTTGCTTTTGTTAGGCTTTTACCCAAGCCTATTCCTTAAAGGGGAAGAGCTCTTCTCCCTATATTCTGATTACGCTGGCGCCTTGGTATCTTTGGGCCTTTCAGCACCAGGTCTTGTTGAACAGGTTGCTTGAACGCTACTTGTTTCCTTTGTTTGTATCCCTTCAAGGGTTGTTTTTGATGTTGAAGTTAGAGCCTTGCTCGTGTCGCTCTTGGTAGCGAGGTGTTACAGGTGACAGTGCTTTCAACTGTCTGCTGTTGCCTTTTTTGTTGGGGATCCCACCCTGTTCTATGGACACTGCTATTGGATGTCCCAAGTGTAAGTATTATATCTGGAGCAGGACGTACTGTATACTTAGAATAATACAATTCTGTGAAATACTCACCTGTAGAATTGGTATTATACGTATACAGTACGTCCTTCTCCACCCCTCCCTGGTTTGCATTTTTCTGGATCCCCTGTATGGTGATTGATGTTATTGTTATCATTACCAGTTGTTTTTGGTGGTTGGTTTCTCCCGGCTTCTGGTTCACTGCTTTTCAATGCTGGGGATTTGTGGGAGGTCCCTGGGTATATGAAGGGCCGGGAGGGGCCTGTTTTTGCATGTCTGCAGTGCGCAGCGCCCTCTGGCGGAGGATTACCCAAGTGTAAGTATTATATCTGGAGCAGGACGTACTGTATACGTATAATACCATTTCTACAGGTGAGTATTTCACAGAATTGTATTTTCGCTTTTGCTAATTTTGTCAGTGTATGTGTGCGTCTGTACTGTTCACAGTATGCATTGCGGATCTTCCTTGGCCGCACGTTGGGCGGCCATTGCGGCGGGGAGAGCTTCTCCCCCTCCTGTCTGCTCGGGCAGGGGGCCGGGCGATCGGCGCGCTCGCGGCGGCCCGCCCCCCTGTTCTGGCGCCATTGCGGAGCCCAGCCACTTGCTGGGATCCGCATTCCTCATCTGATTGGGAAGGGGGTGGGGCCAGGCGCGGCGCGCGATCCGCGCTGGCCCGCCCTTCTTCTCCCTCTTGTCCTTGTGACTGCGTGGACTGACTCCATTCCTCGGGCTGTGAGTGCCCTGCGGGGCTTTATTTATACATTGCTTTGCCTGTTATGTGCCCCATTATTATGCGGTGGGGCGATTTTCGTGATGTCTAATATATATATATATAATATATATATATATATATATTAGACATGTTTATATTGCTTGTGTGTGTGGCTTTGCTTGTCATGTGCCTTTCTTATGGGGTCCCTTCTCATTGCGTCTTTCAGGAGGACTCCCTATCCGCATAATAAAAGGGGGTTCTCCCGGTCCTAGGGTCCCTTGGATAAATTGGTGTCTTACAAATCCTCCAACTAGGGACTTAAAGGGGCATTCCAGGTAGCTTAATTAGCGTAATTCCCTCTGGTCCTTGCGACTACCATTAAAATCACCATATGGAGGCTTCCCAGGATACCGGGCTCGGGCTCCCTTCGGGGCAATCCCGGCAGTGTGTGGGTTGTGGGGTATCCCTTGCGGGGGATAATGTACTGGTTTGCATACCATGTGCTCAGCAGGCCATAACGCGGCAGTTGGGGTCCCAGGCGTCTGGGTCGGTGCCGCTGGTCTTGTCACCTACTCCACCCCGCCTGATCCGTACTCCAAGTGACACTGTCATTGGCGGGAAGTCGCAATCTGATGTGTGTGCTAGATTGGCCAACATCGAGAAATTGATTTCTAGCTCTGCGGCCAGAAAGGCCCCGGCTAAGAGGAGACATTTGTCACTGGCCGCGCCGGTTCTGGGTTTTGAGGATTATGATTCCCTTGACGGGTCTGACTATTCCCCACTCGAGGAGGGGGAATTGTTTGCTGAATCTGATACTGAGGATCAGCAGTTTTTGGATGCTGATGCTGGGCAGGAGCATGGGGATGCCGTGGATACCTCCAGGACTCTGGCCCATTTATTTGAGGTGCTGGCTATTTCTCCTCCGGCGGAGTCCCCTCCGCAGAAGGGGGAATTTTTGGGGACCTCTAAGCCTCGATTGAGTTCCCAACCGGGAGGCCCAGCCGGCTTCCCGGTCTTCCTCAGGGATGGGATAGGAAGTATCCCTTTCCGGTGGACGCGGTCAAGCGCTGGTCGTCCCCTCCCGAAATCGATGTGCCCGTTCTGGGATTGTTCAACACGTCTGTTGTGCACTCTCCAAACGGCACCACGCTAAAGGATGGTGAGGACCGACGTATTGATCAAATGGCATGTCATGCCTTTGCCAGCGTAGGTTCGGCCTTGCGGCCTGTTTGTGCTTCAGCGCTCACGGTTGTGGCTACCAGGGGCCTGTTGAGTGGTTCCCAGTTTCACCCGGCCAGTGATAAATTTGCAGCACTTTCGGGGTGTGAATTGTTCATGACCTTTGTCTTATCAGCCTTGGATGACACAATATGCATGTGCAGCAGAGCCTCGGCGTTGCTTGTGGCTATACGCAGATCAGTCTGGTTGCGCCAGTGGGCGGCTGACACTGCGGCTAAGAAGTCACTTACAGGTCTACCCTTCTTGGGTATGAGGCTTTTTGGAGATAAATTGGATTCGGTAGCGAAAGGAGGAAGGCTACCACAACGTAAGAAGCAGCGTCGCTCCTTTCGGGGGGCAGGCTCCTTTAATCCTTCCTTTCGCGGTGCCAGAGCAGGCAGAGGAGCTACCTACTCTACCTTCAGAGGTGACTCCTGGGGCAGAGGCAGAGGACGGGCCCGTCCAGGACCTGCCTGGGGTTCCAAGCCCGCTGCCAAGCCAGCTCAGCATTGAGGGGGCGCCCCCACCCTTGCGAGTGGGGGGACGGCTACGGCACTTCATCCAGGTCTGGGCCCGGGAGGTCACAGACAAATAGATCTTGGAAGTGGTCTCTTCTGGGTACAAACTGGAGTTCGAGTACCGTCCTCCTCCCAGATTCATCTGTTCTCGGGTTCCCTCGAACCCCCGGGCTGCGCAGGGGCTCCTGTTGGCAGTGCAAAATCTTCTGGACATGGAAGTCATATGCCCGGTGCCCTTCTCAGAGAGGCCGGGGCTACTATTCCAACCTTTTCACGGTACCCAAAAAGGATGGCTCCTTAAGACCCATTCTGGATCATCAGAACCAAGAAGTTCCGCATGGAGACTCTGCGCTCAGCCATCAATTCTCTTCGTCAGGGGGACTTCATGACATCCATAGACATCAAGGATGCTTATCTCCATGTACCGATCTTCCCAGCACACCAGAGATTTCTCAGGTTTGTGGTGGGAGATCAGCATTTTCAGTTTGTGGCTCTTCCGTTCGGACTGACCTCGGCACCACGGGTGTTCACCAAGGTGCTGGCATGTATAATGGTCCTTCTCAGAGCCCAGGGTATTCGCATTGTGCCGTACCTGGACGACCTTCTCATTACAGCATAATCTCTCAGACAGGTGGAGCTAGACACCAGGACGGTGGTGACAACGCTGGAGAGGTTCGGCTGGGTGATCAACCACCCCAAGTCTTCTTTCTCCCCATCAAGGGAGATTTCTTTTCTGGGTATGAATCTGGATACCATTCAGACCAGGGTGTTCTTGCCTCTGTCGAAGGTGCAGATGATTCTGGACCTGATCTGTCTTCTTTTGTCCAACCCGCGGTCGTCTATCCGGCTAGGGATAAGGTTGGTGGGGTTGATGGTGGCTTCCTTCGAGGAAGTTCCCTTTGCTCAGTTTCACATGAGATTGCTCCGGCTCCATCTACTGTTGCCTTGGGACAGATGTCCGCTGTCATTGGATCAGTCATTTCGGATGTCTCCCCTGGTTCGGCAGTCTCTTCAGTGGTGGCTGGAACCAATGAATCTTCTGAGGGGCAGGTCTTTTCTGACCCCTTGTTGGGAGACGGTCACCACGGATGCCAGCCTGTCGGGCTGGGGGGTTTCTGGAAGGAACATCAGTTCCAGGGGCTGTGGGGTCCTCGGGAGGCTCACACCCCCATCAATGTCTTGGAGCTGAGAGCTATTCGGTTGGTATTGTCACGCTTGACGCATCACCTCCAGGGTTTATCGGTTCAGGTTTAATCGGACTGCGGTCGCTTACATCAATCACCAAGGAGGGACTCGCAGCAGGAGTGCCGTCAGGGAAGTCTCTCTGATTCTTGCATGGGCGGAAAGCAATGTCCCATGCATTTCAGCAGTGTACATTCCGGGAGTGGAAAACATAGAGGCGGACTCCCTGAGCAGGGAATGGTCTCTCGACCACATGGTATTCTGGTCCCTTTGTCACAAGTGGGGGATTCCGGATGTGGATCTCTTTGCCTCACGTCACAATCACAAACTTCCTGCATTTGTGTCTCTGTCTCAGGATCCTCTGGCCCTGGCAGCGGATGCCATGTCTCTTGCCTGGAGGGATCTGGGGTTCCTGTACCTGTTTCCCCCCTTCTCCATGGTAGGCAAGGTGGTGGGCAAGCTGCCCCAAGAGGGTGCGCCAGCAATTCTGGTGGCCCCAAGTTGACCAAGACAGTTTTGGTTCGCAGACGTCGTACGGCTGGCGGTAGATCAGTACAGATTGCCTCTGTTTCCGGATCTGATCACTCAAGGTCAACTTCGTTACCCAAATTTACAAACGCTGGCTTTGACGGCGTGGCTGCTGAAACCTCCATTCTAAAGGAAGGTTTGTCTGATGCTGTGATTCAGACACTTGTCAGGGCTAGGAAGAGATCTTCCTCTAACATCTACTACAGGACTTGGAGGTCCTATATTGATTGGTGTAAGGCTAGGGCCTTGCCTTGCAGGGTGTTTTCGATTCCTAGGATTTAGGATTTTCTTCAACACGGTCTTGACTTGAGGTTCCAGCTTAGTACCTTGAAAGGGCAGGTCTCTGCCCTGGTGGTCTTCTTTCAAAGGTCCTTTGCTCTTCATCCTTTGGTTAAGACTTTTTTCCAGGGGGTCACTCATGTGTGGCCCCCTCGAAAGCCTTTGTTGCCTGTTTGGGATTTGAATTTGGTTCTGTAGGCCCTCCAGGGGCCTCCCTTTGAGCCGGTGCAGGATGTTGCACTTTCTATGCTCACTCAAAAGGTTGCCTTTCTGGTGGCTATTATCTCTGTTAGACGTGTCTCTGAGTTGGCGGCTCTTTCTCTGTCAGGCTCCTTACTTTGAAAGACACCAGGACAAGGTGGTTTTTCGCTTTAAGCCAGATTTCCTTCCTAAGGTGGTTTCTGCCTTCCATCTCAATCAGGATGTGGTTCTCCCTTCCTTGTGTCCTAGGCCTAGCAATGACAAGGAGAGGGTCCTGCACTCTGGATGCGGTTCGTTGTGTGAAGTATTATTTGGTGGCTACTTCTCCCTTTCGTAAGATGGACGCCTTGTTCGTGGTGCCCTCCGGGCCCAGGAAAGGTTTGGCGCCCGTCAAGTCTACCATTAGTAAATGGATACGTCAGGCCATTGTTGGGGCCTATTCTGCCAAGGGGAAGGTTCCCCCTTTTCAGATCACTGCTCATTCTACTCCTGCTGTTGGGGCTTCCTGGGCTTTTCAGCACCAGGCCTCTATTGAACAAGTTTGTAAGGCTGCGACCTGGTCTTCTGTCCATACTTTTTCCAAGTTTTATAAGGTTGATGTGCGGGCCTCAGCGGATGCTGTTTTTGGCCGCAAGGTCGCAAAGCTGCAGTGGTTTAAATTTGTGCGTTATTGCCTTTTTGGGATCCCCACCCTTGTTGGACACTGCTATTGGATGTCCCATATGTCATGAATATTGGAAGCGGGGTGTGTGACATACTTGGAATAATACCATATTGTGAATACTCACCTGTAAAATGGGTATTATAAGTATGTCACACACTTCATCCCGCCCTTATTGTATTCTGGATCCTTTATATGGTGAACCTTTTATTGTTTATATTTTTTTGTATTTGGCTCTTCCTGGTCCCATTACTGCTTTACTATACTGGGTAATGTGTGGGAGGTCCCAGGTATTTATGGACCAGGAGGGGCTCCTTTTTTTCCTGTCATCTCTGCAGAAGTTCGCCCTCTACTGGTTATAACCCATATGTCATGAATATTGGAAGCGGGGTGTGTGACATACTTATAATACCCATTTTACAGGTGAGTAATCACAAAATGGTATTTTTCACCCCTACTTGGGATGCCCTTCTGTGTGTAACCTTCACAGATTGTCTGTAAAACTCACCCTTCCGGTGTTCCCCTCCACAGACACCATTCAGCTACTGAGTGAGTGTCCTGCCGGCCGCATCCCGGCTCGCCTCTAGCTGGGGGCTATTCACTAATGCCTGGTGTGGGTGCGCACCTAACTAAATTTGTATTAGGGGTGTGGCCCACACATGCACCGTGGGATTGGCAGCTAGGTGAGTTAATGGAGTGAACGTCAGGGTTTCACACAAATTGGGGTGCCCCAAGGATTTGAGGGGCAGCTGACATCGGCTTTAGTTGAACTTTAAATGAATACCTTTTATTGAATAACTCAACAGATTGGCTAACTCGGTGACCTTCGCAATCAATGGAATCACTTTAAATTGAAACACCCATTTTTTACAGGTGGAGTGTTCTGTCCCCCTGAGAAATCTAGCGTTATGATTGGCTGCCGCAGTCACAGGGTTGCCAGTGGCCCGATACCCGGAAGAGGCCTGCAGACCACCGCAGCGGCCAATTGCAGTGCTCGATTGGTCTGGGGGCAGAGGAGAAAGGTAAGATAATATCTAAGGTAATATCTCCCACTTAAAGCAAGCTAAAACCCAGGATTTCGACTATCCTGGGTTTTGGTCATTTCCTCCAAGGTATCTGGATCGGAGGTGTCACGCTGTGGGAAACACCCCAGATTGCCTGAAGAAATTCCCCTTCGGCCGGTCCTACGGTGCAGATGCTGCCGCTCGTCCAATCAGCTTGCTCGGAGCTGCTGACGTCACGCCATCTAAGACGGCGTCTAAGGCTAGTGCCGGCCATTCACAAATGGCGGGCGCGCCCTGCTAGAGGGACAACGGGGATACGGCGCATGAGTCATTGGACCAGGAAGTAAGGTAAGAGTATGGGGCGACCTGAGGGGTTTCACACAGCGGGACATCCCGTCTTTGGATGCTCCGGGGGGAGTGAATCGATCGGCCTGAGATTCTTTTAGCTTCCCGGGCCGATCGCGGTGGGTTTTGGTCCACTTTAAAGAGGAACTTCGGATCAAAAATAAAATGGGGAGTAATTCCCCCCATCTGCCCCTATTTACCTTTTGGATGTCGTCACTGCCTGCTGCGGCGACATCTGGCTGCATCAGGGCCCGATCGTCACCCCACCAGCACGGCCTTAGCTATGATCTCCCATGATCCCGCAGGATTTCGGGCGCCTCCTTTGCATCCCATTTATGGGCACTGTGCAGGCTCGTGATCGGGGTCCAGGCGCAGTGCCTGATGGGATGCAAGATGGCGCCACCTGTCAGAAGGTTGCCCGAAAACCGGGAGAGGGGAGATCGGTGAGGCTTGGGGGAGGTTTTAACCTCCCCGATGTTCCTCTTTAAAGGAGCACTATAGCGAAAAATGACCCAATGATAAAAATCCATATAAATATGTTGTTTTTCATGGGAGCAGGCTCTCTCATTGGCTGACAGCAGGGGGCACATCACATTACTACTCTATAGCACTGTCGGGGCGGGTGCCCACAGGGCTCCATGGGATTCAGACTCGATGGTTCCTACAGGTCCGTTAGCTGTCACTGGTGCTCGCTCCAGGTGCCTGCTCCTGTTCTGCATCAGGGGACAGGAACGATTATGGTACATCATGTATATGGTACGTTACATCCGATTATGGTACATCATGTATATGGTACGTTACATCCGATTATGGTACATCATGTATATGGTACGTTACATCCGATTATGGTACATCATGTATATGGTACGTTACATCCGATTATGGTACATTATGTATATGGTACGTTACATCCGATTATGGTACATCATGTATATGGTACTTTACATCCGATTATAGTACATCATGTATATGGTACGTTACATCCGATTATGGTACATCATGTATATGGTACGTTACATCCGATTATGGTACATCATGTATATGGTACGTTACATCCGATTATGGTACATTATGTATATGGTACGTTACATCCAATTATGGTACATGATGTATATGGTACGTTACATCCGATTATGGTACATCATGTATATGGTACGTTACATCCGATTATGGTGCATCATGTATATGGTACGTTACATCCGATTATGGTACATCATGTATATGGTACGTTACATCCGATTATGGTACATCATGTATATGGTACGTTACATCCGATTATGGTACATTATGTATATGGTACGTTACATCCGATTATGGTACATCATGTATATGGTACTTCATGTATATGGTACGTTACATCCGATTATGGTACATCATGTATATGGTGCGTTACATCCGATTATGGTACATCATGTATATGGTGCGTTACATCCGATTATGGTACATCATGTATATGGTACTTCATGTATATGGTACGTTACATCCGATTATGGTGCATCATGTATATGGTACGTTACATCCGATTATGGTACATCATGTATATGGTACGTTACATCCGATTATGGTACATCATGTATATGGTACGTTACATCCGATTATGGTACATTATGTATATGGTACGTTACATCCGATTATGGTACATCATGTATATGGTACTTCATGTATATGGTACGTTACATCCGATTATGGTACATCATGTATATGGTGCGTTACATCCGATTATGGTACATCATGTATATGGTACGTTACATCCGATTATGGTACATCATGTATGCTAACAAGAAAACCTCATTCACAATAGAAATGAATTATAACTACAAAACTGGATTCTGATTGGTTGATTCAGCGCTGGTGTAAAGTCAGCACTTGATTGGCCCTCTGGTCGAAGAAGCCCCGCCTCCTTTCATTCTTCTTTTTCATTGTTTTGGACAGGACGGTGCCCGCTGTGGTGTTCTGGCAATGGGTCAACCAGTCGTTTAACGCCCTTGTGAACTACACCAACCGCAATGCTGCGTCGCCCATCACGCTCGGGTAAGTCAGGGCGCTCCCGTGAACACTGGTTATTTCAAGTCTTTTTTGTATTTTTATTATTTATTTATGGAGCTCCGTCATCTTCCATGGTGCTGTACAAAAAGTTAAATTACAGACAGGGTAAAAATGGGCCCTTAATGTAAGCCAGTGATACTTGCTTGTAAGTGTGGGGTGGGCCCCCAGAGTCACTTCTGTATTGGGGGTGGTTGAGATAATTGCAAAACGTGGTAAAATGATGGGGAACCCCCGTGTTAGACCGTCTGGGACACAAGATAGAAGGGAAGAGTGATATATATTGGATTCGTCTGCATGGAAGTGATGTTGGAAGCCATATGCGTTTATAGGTTGTTCGAGATCATAGGTGTAAACTGAGAAGAGTAGGAGCCCCAGGACAAAGCCTTGTGGTTCACCAACAAAGGTCAAAGAGAGGAATGGAATGGGATATACCTGAGAGGTAGGGGGAGAGCCATGTATGGCTTTACAAACTAATGTATGCTAGGAGGGGGTCTGTAAATCCTGCTTCAAAAGGGCCTTAAAGTGGATCAAAACCCAGGATTTTGCCTATACTTGGTTTTGGTCCTTTCCCCTGAATGAAAGATGATGACAGTCAGCACGGGGAGAGCAGAAAGCAGCCTAATGTAACGCTTTTCCTGGAATATCTCTTCAAATGAATGTATTGTCATCATCCATATGTCTGGGCATCTGCTGTTCCCGCTCATTGCTCTTTTATTTTCAGGCAGATTGGAGTTGCCTATGTGACCGCCACCAGCACTGCCCTGGCCACAGCCGTGGGGCTGAACCTGTACACTAAGGTAAGGACAATGCTCGTGCCGGGTCTCTGGCTATATTACGTATTTGTATATATATCAGAAAAAATAGATTCTGTCAAGTATTGCGATATTTCATTTGATGATACTAGAATCGAATCTTTCTTTCTTGTATCGATTCTGATTCCCCCCGCTACAGTAAAAGAAAAGTAAAAAAAAAAAAAAAAAACTCACCTGACCCGACCTCTTCACCTGGGGACCTCTGACCCCCCCCCCGCCCAGGGCTCTTCAGTCTTCAGGAGAAAGCCAGACAGGCCCTGTCCTAATGAAAGCAGGGGGTGGGGGCGGATGACGTCACCCTAGCGGGCGTCATCCCGGCTCCCAGCGGTTCAGCTGTCAGATGCTGATGATCGCCGACCAGAGGAGGAGGGGGGAGAAGAGGCCGTGGCCATTAGGCTATGCCGGCTTGTAGCCTCCAAAGCTTGCCCCTGCGCCCCCTGTTCTACAAGCCCCCATAACTGGTGCTGGTTATGCTGGGTAAGGGGTTTTAACCCTTAAAATTCCCCCCAAAAATGGGGTCCCCCCGAGAAGGCGGACCCTATGTAATTTTTTAAAATTAAAAATAAAATGTAATTAAAAAAAAAAAATCGCAATACATCGTCTGCGACAGAATCGGCATATATCGGGATATATTGTATCATCCTATGAGTATCGCTATATATATATATATATATATATATATATAATATATATATTATAATACTTTTATATATATATATTATAATACTTTTATATATATATATATTATAATACTTTTATATATATATATTATAATACTTTTATATATATATATATTATAATACTTTTATATATATATATTATAATACTTTTTTATATATATATTATAATACTTTTATATATATATATATTATAATACTTTTTTATATATATATTATAATACTTTTTTATATATAATATAATACTTTTTGATATATATTATATTATATCATCCTCCTTTCCCTGATCTTTTTCCTCTTCTTCCTACCTCATCTCTTCCTCTTATCCTGCTGCTACCTCCTCATATCCCTCCTTTACTCTCCTTTCTATCCTTCATCTTTATCGTTATGGTCCTTGCCCTGATGCCCCTCTGTGTGAAACCCCCCCCGTTCACCCCAAGAACTCACCTTTCCCCAGGCCCACGTCACATGCGCGGGCACCAATCAGCCTCGTGTGCCATTCATATTAAAGCAGACCAAAACCCGCATTTTTCTTTCACAATATCTTTATTGAAAGATTCAGGTTGAACAGCATCATAATAATACCATAACATATCGTTACATATCGTTGATATCAACAGCATAATAGTCACATATCTGAATCAGTGTTTTTTACCATTTTTGTAACACTTATAACGAAGGGAGAAAAAAAAACAAAAGAGCAAAACAATGAGAGAACATTATCTAACTATTAGAGCATGGACCCACAAGACAAACACCAGATCACATGGGGATTGGGGGGGAGACGCCAGACAAGGGGAACTAAGGGAGGGGAAAGGAGAGGTAAAGGAAGAGCGGGAAAGGGAAAGAAGGGGGAGGGGGGGAGTTGCTCAGCTCATATGAGCCAAAGGACAATTACACCGCTCCATCCCCAGTAAGTCAATCTTTTGATCAATTATTTCTGGCCTCTTTGGGTACAGTACTGCTGCCATGGCTCCCAGACCAGGTCATACTTCTCCCTTTGCAGGTTAGCTATCGCCGTCAACTGTTCGTTGACCATTATGTTAGACATCCTGGCTTCTACCTCCTTCCACAGTAATTTCGGGGCCTTCCAATTTGCAGCTATTGTAAGTCTAACCGCCACCAAGAGATGTTTAGTCAGGAGCCACTCGTCCTTAGAGAGATAATAAGATAATAACACTTCTATTGGATTAGGGGTGCATGTTTTCCCCAGCATTCGGGATAGAACTGTATATGCCCTCTGCCAGAGCTGCCTAACCCTCGGGCATGCCCACCACACATGGAGGTAGTCCCCCACCTCCCCACAGCCCCTAAAGCACATGGGGGAGTGAGAGGCAGAGCACCTATGGAGCCAAAACCCGCATTTTTAACTAGCATCCCCTGAATTGCCCTCCTGCTTCACTCTAATCCCAGATAATGGCGCCTGTTTTAGCTGTAAAGCTCCGCATCCTCCATTCATTGCCACTGTTGTGTGTGGTAATGATGTCATATGCAATGACTAATCCCCTGCAACCCTACAAAGAGGGACAGACTGTGTTTCAGGGCGATTTGATAAGCGAAAATATCCATTTCTAGTTCTGCACCCTAAGAAGAGAGTATCGGCAGGGGCTTTGGACAAATGTATTTCAAATGTTCAGTGGGTTTTGGTCCGCTTTAATGATTGGCATATGGCCCTGTTTAGACCAGCGCTCTGGCATGAGTGAGAGGCCACATCCATGGTTGCTCTCCTCGGAAAAGCTGAGTAAATGCGGGCGATCTGGGGGGCTCACATAGCGGATCATCCAGAATCGGGGTGCCCCTAGATCTATTAGACTCCAGGGATGGCCAAAAGGGTGTTTGGTCCACTTTATTCTTATCCTCTCTCTTCTTTTATCTTGCATTTTCTCCTTCGTTCTCTCTTCTATTTTACCAAATAGGTGTTTCCCCTGCACAGGAGGTATCCCGAATGTTGACCCCTGTACCCACACACATGAATGACTAGCCCTGGTGAAATGTGAGTCCTTGAGTGGCTGTCAATCATGGAGCCGCATTTCGCCAGGGGTAGGTTATCCCGATAAAGTCAGGACCATGAGACCAGCATCAGCCAATCACATGGCCATGTTTGACCAGGGAGAATGAGAAGCTGTTAAAGCGGACCTTCACTGTATAAGAGCCTATCTTATATGTTTCCCACACCCTGTACATACAGATTGCTCACATTAATCCAGACCTTCACCCTGAATAAGAGCCTATCTTATATGTTTCCCACACCCTGTACATACAGATTGCTCACATTAATCCGGACCTTCACCCTGAATAACAGCATATCTTATATGTTTCCCACACCCTGTACATACAGATTGCTCACATTAATCCGGACCTTCACCCTGAATAAGAGCCTATCTTATATGTTTCCCACACCCTGTACATACAGATTGCTCACATTAATCCGGACCTTCACCCTGAATAACAGCATATCTTATATGTTTCCCACACCCTCTACATACAGATTGCTCACATTAATCCGGACCTTCACCCTGAATAACAGCATATCTTATATGTTTCCCACACCCTCTACATACAGATTGCTCACATTAATCCGGACCTTCACCCTGAATAAGAGCCTATCTTATATGTTTCCCACACCCTGTACATACAGATTGCTCACATTAATCCGGACCTTCACCCTGAATAACAGCATATCTTATATGTTTCCCACACCCTGTACATACAGATTGCTCACATTAATCCGGACCTTCACCCTGAATAACAGCATATCTTATATGTTTCCCACACCCTCTACATACAGATTGCTCACATTAATCCGGACCTTCACCCTGAATAACAGCATATCTTATATGTTTCCCACACCCTCTACATACAGATTGCTCACATTAATCCGGACCTTCACCCTGAATAAGAGCCTATCTTATATGTTTCCCACACCCTGTACATACAGATTGCCCACATTAAAAATCATCCTACCTGCTTCTACTGCATGTTATGACCCTTTAAACATCCAAGATGGAAGAGATGCTTATGGAACATCAGGCAGCCTGTAGACAGGAAGTGTCTTCTGACTGTGCTGCTCTGCATTCTGGGATTGCTGTCCTTTTCCTGACCCCAGCTCTGCTCTGTCTGAGCAAAACACAGCTATAACCCTCCCTCCCGCTCTCCTCTCCTCAGTAAGTGTGATGCTTCTGAGGCAAGATGGCGGCGCCCGTATCCTAGAGTCCTGAACAGAGTTGCAGCCCAATGGAGGAAAGAATAATAAGTGATTAAAAACTTAAAATATAATAATTTTAGATGCTGGGGAATCGTTTAAGGGTTTGGGCTTTTCAATAAATCATGGTGAAGGTCCGGTTTAAACCATTTTATAACTAACCTGGGAGGTGCACATGAGCAGGGCAATTAGGATACAAAAGTCTTAAAGGGGCCACAGCACTGTTAAAGTGGACCAAAAAAAACAGGATTTTGACTATCCTAGGTTTTGATCCTTTCCCCCGAGGCACCCTGATCGGGGGTGCCCCGCTGTGTGAAACCCCCCCAGATCGCCGCAGCCAGCTCACCTCTTGTGGTTTCAATGGCGCATGAGCGGCCGCTGACGTTACGTTGTCTAAGCTTTTTCTAAGGCCTGCGGCTACGAGCGCGCTGGCGGCCTCATCCCCCGCTTCCCTCTAACAGGGAGCGTCCCCGCACCGGCCATTCACAAGTGCCTGGTGCGGGCACGCCCCCTGCTAGAGGGACAGCAGGATGCAGCCGCTGCTTGCGCATGTGCCGTTGGACCTGGAAACAAGGTAAGGTTTTGGATGCCCCGGGGGGGGGGGGGGGGGGGGGTTAACCGATCGGCCCGGAAATCTTATAAATCTTATAGATTCTCGGGCAGATCAGTGTGAGTTTTGGTCCACATTAACCAGGTTCAGAGACAGTTTGTCTGCAAGCTAACAGGGTTGACAGCTGTGTCCCCCCTTAAAGCGGACCAACACCCAGGGGGGATTGGCCCGGGAATCTATAAGATTCCTGGGCCGATCAGATCCCTCCCCGCGGGGCATCCGACATCGGGATTTCCCGTGGGGTGAAACCCCCCAGGAAGCCCACAATCCTACCTTTTCCACGTTCCAGCGGCGCATGCACGGCCGCCTCCCGCGCGTCCCTCTAGCAGGGCGCGCTCCCGCGCCGGCCGTTTGTGAATGGCCGGCGCGGGTGCGCTCCCTGTAAGAGGGACGCACGGGAGGCAGCGGCGGACGCGCTCTGCTTGTCTGGCGCTGCCTCTCGCTTGTCCATCGGCGGGGATTTGCTGCAGCGGTCACGTGGGAGCGGGGTGAGGTGAGTTTTCGGGGCTTTCTGGGGGGTTTCACACAGCGGGGCACCCCCGATCGCGGTGCCCCACCGAAGTGGACCAAAACTCAGGATAGTCAAAATCCTGGGTGTTGGTCCACTTTAAGACTTTTGTATCCTAATTGCCCTGCTCACGTGCACCTCCCAGGTTAGTTATAAAATGGTCTGAGCGGCTGCCACCCCTCCTTTGTTTCCTTTGAATTTGTGAAAGCACATGGGGTGTGGGGTCTAGGCTGTACTGCGAGGTCTTCGACCCTTCCACCCCATGGCTTGCACTTGAGGTTTAGGGCAACCTCGGGTAAGCCTGCTCCCAATTTATCTATTGCATTGTATGTGCCAAATGGGGCTCTCAGAGATTAGAGTGTGGACTGCACCTCACAGAGGCACCTCGGCGCTTGGTGGTGCAGCTTCAGCATAACTCTGCAAATGTGTGTGGACCGAGTCCTCTGATTTAGAGACAGATTATAGGATTGTCTGCAAGCTAACAGGGTTGAGTGCTGTGGCTCCTTTAAGACTTAGCATTCAAACATAGGGCACCAGTGCCGCAAGGTGAGAACGCTGATGGCGTAGGAGAAGCCGCGTAATTAGAGCGCAGTGTTTTGCTTTCTGGTTATCCTTTTATCTGCACTAAGAAATAACCGCATGAGACGCCATTTTCTCAGGTAGAGACGTCTCGGTCTAAGTGAGACATTAATTCTTAAAACTGCCGAGCTCGCAGAAAGTATCCCGCACATTCAGGTTTTACGTTGACCGCAGCCAGTTTCCTGTCCCCTATAGATCACTGACCCTGAACGCCGCCCCCAGCCTGATTTCCATCCTTAGTCACGGCTCCGCTGGAAATGCAAAGAGCAGTTGTTTTAGAGCAGAAATCATTTTAAGGGTTGAATTTCTCATATTTAAAGTGGACCAAAACCCTTTCGTGAGTGACCCCATTAAACCACATTCATGGATTTCTTCTACTGGTTGTTACAAGTGTGGCAGCAGCCGATGTAACTGCTGTGAGGTTCTTAAACCGGACCTTCACCATGATTTATTGAAAAGCCCAAACCCTTAAATAACGATTCCCCAGCATCTAAAATTAATATATTTTAAGTATTTAATCACTTACTTATTATTCCTTTCCCCAACTCTGTTAAGGACTTTAGGATCTGGGCGCCGCCATCACACTTACTGAGGAAAGGAGAGTGGGATAAAATACAGGGTGCTGGTTAGAGCTGTGCTTTGCTCAGACATAGCAGAGCCGGGGTCGGGAAAGGTCAGCAATCCCAGAATGCAGAGCAGCACAGTCAGAAGACACTTCCTTTTTGCAGGCTGCCTGATGCTCTATGAGCCGCCATCTTGGATGTTTAAAGGCTCATAACATGCAGTAGATGCAGGTAGGATGATTTTCGCTTCCATCCAGTCCAGGTATTACCTGGCTGCGACTGTATCCTTCAGTAAATCGGATTTGCTCTTTGTCCTAACTGAGGGTTCTAGGAAAGGATTGCCACCAGCCAAGTCCACTCTCAGTAAGTGGATTAGACAGGCGGTGGTACAAGCATATTCTGCCAGGGGGAAGGAACCCCCTTTTCGGATCACAGCTCATTCTACCAGAGCTATTGGTGCCTCTTGGGCTTTCAGCATCAGACATCGGTGGAACAAGCTTGTAAGGCCGCCACTTGGTCTTCTGTTTATACTTTTACAAAGTTTTACAAGGTGGATGTCAGGGCCTCAGCTGACGTTGTTTTTGGCTGAAAGGTGCTTCAGGCGGTAGTGAAATGAGCTACATGCTATTCTGCACTGGGGATCCCGCCCATATGGACACGGCTTTTGGATGTCCTAATCGTGAAGCTATTGGGACGGCCTGGACTGGATGGAAGAGAAAAATACAATTCTTTGAAACTCACCTGTATAATTGTTTTTGTATCCATCTAATCCAGGCCGTCCCACCCTGCCCTTGTTTTCATTATGTCCTGTATGCTTGTTATGGTGATCAACCATTTTTGTTCATAGGATGCTAGTTTTTTTTCTAGTTTTTTTACATTGGAGAGAGTACAAGCTGAAGCTATGCGAGGTAACATGGTTTCTTTTTCTTAGGCCTCCCGGCCTGCCCTCTTTTATTGAGTACTGCTTTTAAACCACTGGGGAATGATAGAGGGGCAGCTGCCTTTATAGGGGGCCGGGAGGAGCTACATCTTTGATCTTGCAGTCAAGCGCCCTCTAGGGGTGAACACCCAATCGTGAAGATATCGGGACGGCCTGGACTGGATGGATACAAAAACAATTCTACAGGTGAGTTTCACAGAATTGTATTTTTTAATGTGAGCAATCTGTATGTACAGGGTGTGGGAAACATATAAGATAGGCTCTTATTCAGGGTGAAGGTCCGGATTAATGTGAGCAATCTGTATGTACAGGGTGTGGGAAACATATAAGATAGGCTCTTATTCAGGGTGAAGGTCAGGATTAATGTGAGAAATCTGTATGTACAGGGTGTGGGAAACATATAAGATAGGCTCTTATTCAGGGTGAAGGTCCGGATTAATGTGAGCAATCTGTATGTACAGGGTGTGGGAAACATATAAGATAGGCTCTTATTCAGAGTGAAGGACCGCTTTAAGGTGGGCAATTCATTTATTTGATTTTCCAAAGGAATATCTTCTAAAGTGGACCAAATCCTAGGACTTTGACTATCCTGGGTTTTGGTCCTTTCTCCCTGATCGGTTGCCCTACTGTGTGAGACCCCCCCCAGATCGTCTTGTGCAACTCACCTCTTCCCTGTCCTATGACACATGCGCGGCCGCACGTCCAATCAGCATGCTCGAGCTCCGAGCACGCTGCTGGCCACATCCACGCGCTTTCCTCTTAACAGGGAGTGTGCCCGTGCCGGCCATTCACAAATAGCTGGCACTGGCACACACCCTGCTCGAGGGTTAGCAGGATGTGGCATGCGCCGTTGGACCGGGAAGTAAGGTAAATGAACGGGGCGACCTGGGGGGTTTCACACAGCGGGGCATCCCCATTTTGGATACCTGGAGGAGGGAATCGATCAGCCCGGGAATCTCATAGATGCCCCAGGAGCATCCCAATTTTGGATGCCCTGCTGTTTGAACACCCCCCCCCCCCCCCCCAGATCGCCCGCTCCATTTACCTTTCTGCTGTCCCCATGGCGCATGCACAGGCTCTTCTCCAGTCAGTACTTTGTGGAGTGCATACTAAAGCACGTCATAAAGCCGTTGTTTTGGACTGCACATTGGCATAGGGAGCAGGGGCAGATACATCCCCTTTTTCCCTGCGGTGTACGTGCTCCCCAGTGCCCGGCCCCTCTGAATGGCAGGATGCGAGGCAGAAAGGTAAGGGGTTTGCGGGTGATCTGGGGGAGGGGTCACACAGTGGGGCGTTCCCAATCCGGATTCCCCAGGGGCACCTTGTTGCCCAGCTGTGGCAGCGATTAATCCACTTTAAAGTGGACCAACACCCAGGATTTTGACTATCCTGGGTTTTGGTCCACTTCGGTGGGGCACCCCGATCGGGGGTGCCCCGCTGTGTGAAACCCCCCAGAAAGCCCCGAAAACTCACCTCTCCCCGCTCCCACGTGACCGCTGCCGGACAAGCGAGAGGCAGTGCTGGACAAGCAGAGCGCGTCCACCGCCGCCTCCCGCGCTTCCCTCTTACAGGGAGCGCACCCGCGCCGGCCATTCACAAACGGCCGGCGCGGGAGCGCGCCCTGCTAGAGGGACGCGCGGGAGGCGGCGGCGGCGGACGCGCATGCACCGCTGGAACATGGAAAAGGTAGGATTGTGGGCTTCCTGGGGGGTTTCACGGGCCGATCAGATCCCTCCCCGCGGGGCATCTGAAATCGGGATGTCCCGCGGGGAGGGATCTGATCGGCCGATCCCCCCTGGGTGTTGGTCCACTTTAAAGTGCTTTGAGATTCTGTAAATGATCCCTTTTGAGAAAAGTAACATCTGTAAATAAAGAGCTCAAACACATGTGTCCACAAATGTTTTGTGCTGTTGCAGAAAGCTCCTCCGCTGATCGCCCGCTGGGTGCCTTTTGCTGCTGTTGCTGCTGCTAACTGTGTGAACATTCCCATGATGAGACAACAGTAAGTCCACCCTTTACCGCTCTATCCTCATTTATACCCCAAGGCGGGCATCAGCACTGGGCTTACCTGGGCAGCTGCCAGGGGTCATGTGACACACCTCTTCACAGTGGTGAGTGGGGTCATTTCCTCTGCTCTAGGCAGGACACAGGACTTTGCAGTACCCAGGATTAAGCCCTGTCAGTCACGGCTAGATTGGACTTCTGAGATTGTTTCTTCTGCCTTCTATTCTTTTTTTTTTTTTTTTTTTCCCCCTCATATCTTATTCATTTCTCACATTTTTTCTATCCTTCATTTCTTTATCCTTTCTCACATTCTTTACTTCACCCCTTCTATCCTTTCTTTCTTTCCTTCTTTCTTTTTCTTTCTTTCATTTCATCTTCCTTTCTAAAATCGTAGGAGCAGAAGGGTGACAGCAGAAGGAGACCATATGGTCCATCTAGTCTGCCCTTTCTCACATTCTTTCCTTCATCCCTTTTATTCTTTTTTTCTTTCTTTTTCACTTTCTTTCCTTCATTCTGACTCTCTTTCTGTCATTCCTTCTGTTCTTTATTTCTGTCACCCCTTCTATTCTTTTTATTCCTTCATTCCTTCTATTCTTTTTTTTCATTCATTCCTTCTATTCTTTATTTCTGTCATTCCTTTTTCCTTCCTTCCTTTCTTCCTTTTCCCTTCTTTCATTCTTTCTCTTTCCTTTCTTCCTTTTCCTTTCTTCCTGTTTTCCTTTTTCAATTTTTTCTTTCTTTCTTTCTTTCTTTCTTTCTTTCTTTCTTTCTTTCTCTTTCTTTCTTTCTTTCTTTCTTTCTTTCTTCCTTTTTTAATTTTTCCTTTCTTTCTTTCTTTCTTTCTTCCTTTCTTCCTTTTTCAATTTTCCTTTCTCTTTTTTCCTTTTTTCCCTTTCTTCCTTTTTTTTCCTTTCTTCCCTTTTTTTTCCTTTCTTCCTTTTTTTTCCTTTCTTCCCTTTTTTTTCCTTTCTTCCCTTTTTTTTCCTTTCTTCCCTTTTTTTTCCTTTCTTCCCTTTTTTTTCCTTTCTTCCCTTTTTTTTCCTTTCTTCCCTTTTTTTCCTTCCCTTTTTTTCCTTTCTTCCCTTTTTTTTCCTTTCTTCCCTTTTTTCCTTCTTTATTTCCTTCCTTCCTTCTTGCTTCCTAAGGGGATTTTGAAGGTGGGGGGTACAGCCAGGGGCTTACATATATTTTACAGGGCCCCATAGCAAAAATAAGATTGGCCCCCCAACAAAAAAGACCCTAATCCCCAGCAGAAAAATACCTACAGTGAAGGGCATGGTTTGTGAGAAAACCAATCATTCCTAGCCCAGGCTCAGACTGGTTCACCAGGTTACCAGGCAATCCCCCGTGTGGCCCTTCATGGTCCTTTGACTCCAAAAGGGAGCGATGGCAAAACTGGAACCTTAAATCTTATAGATTCCCAGGCCGATCGATTTCCTCCCCCCAGTGCATCCAAAATTGGGATGCCCCACTGTGTGAAACCCCCCAGGTCACCCATACACTTACCTTCTTCTCTGGTCCGCGAGCCACGGGCGCATCCCCGCTATTCCTCTAGCATTTTGTGAATGGCTGGCATGGGCACGCTCCCTGTTAGAGGATAGCGGGCGTCGGTGCGCTCGCCTTAGACGAAGGGACGTCAGGGGATCCGAGCGCACCGATTGGAAGAGCGGCCGCACATGTGCCGTAGGACCGGGAAGAGATGAGTTTGTTTCGGCGAACAGGGGGGCTTCACACAGCGGGGCACCCCCGGGGGCAAGGACCAAAACCCAGGATAGATTAAACATGAGCCCCATTGCTCGGGTGAGGCTGACCTCCAGTTATATGATCTTGCCCATGGCAATGCCGGAGAGCTCTTGACGAGGTATTTGAACAGTTACCTTTTCAATGGCTTTTCCCTTCTAACTGAGCTAAAATGTTGATGCTTTTTGTCGTTTAGGGAAATCCTTAATGGAATCGCTGTGACCGATGAAAATGACAATAAACTGGGACACTCGAGGGTAAGTTCATCCTGATAAAACATGACAGGGATCCCCATAGCCCGGGCTATTGCCAGGGCACCAGACCCAAGGCTCTTTGGCACAGGCCTAATGAGCACCACTCTTGCCAATGGGCGGCTGGCTCTTCCATATCCCCCTGGCTGGTGGAAGTGTAGCCTTTGAACTGTTATAGAGTTTCTTTGGACCAGTTACTAATTCACATGCAGTGAAAAAAGTAAAAATAAAGCCCCAGCTATTAGGGTTGATTACATCACCAGTGTGCGACTTTTTTTTGGGAGCGAAAACATCTATCCTGGGGGTGATTCAGCACCAAATGTAAAAACAACACCTAAAGTAAACTTTTTTTTTTTTACCTGGTGCTGAATCTTACAGAAAGCGTAGTAGATGCTTGGAACAAACTTCCAGCAGAGGTAGTTGAAAAACTGACACTGAATTTAAACATGTCTGGGATAAGCCTCCATCTATCCTAAGATAAAGAGAACATACAGTATACACATAAGATACAGAGAATATACAGTATACACATAAGATAAAGAGAACATACAGTATACACATAAGATACAGAGAACATACAGTATATACATAAGATAAAGAGACCATACAGTATACACATAAGATACAGAGAATATACAGTATACACATAAGATACAGAGAACATACAGTATACACATAAGATACAGAGAACATACAGTATACACATAAGATACAGAGAACATACAGTATACACATAAGATACAGAGAATATACAGTATACACATAAGATACAGAGACCATA
This sequence comes from Gastrophryne carolinensis, assembly GCA_027917425.1. Lineage (NCBI taxonomy): Eukaryota > Metazoa > Chordata > Amphibia > Anura > Microhylidae > Gastrophryne > Gastrophryne carolinensis. The sequence goes on from CM051235.1 coordinate 605,023,106, forward strand.
CAGTATACACATAAGATACAGAGAATATACAGTATACACATAAGATACAGAGAATATACAGTATACACATAAGATACAGAGAATATACAGTATACACATAAGATACAGAGACCATACAGTATACACATAAGATACAGAGACCATACAGTATACACATAAGATACAGAGAATATACAGTATATACATAAGATAAAGAGACCATACAGTATACACATAAGATACAGAGAATATACAGTATACACATAAGATAAAGAGACCATACAGTATACACATAAGATAAAGAGAACATACAGTATACACATAAGATACAGAGAACATACAGTATACACATAAGATATAGAGAACATACAGTATACACATAAGATACAGAGAACATACAGTATACACATAAGATACAGAGAATATACAGTATACACATAAGATACAGAGAATATACAGTATACACATAAGATACAGAGAACATACAGTATATACATAAGATACAGAGAATATACAGTATACACATAAGATACAGAGAACATACAGTATACAGTATAAGGGCAGACTAGATGGACAGTATAGTCTCCTCCTGCCGTCGCCCTTTTATGTTACTATTGTTTTTTGCTCTGTGCTTTTATCAGACATTTTATCTTTTGGACTTGTTGGAATAAGAGGTTCAGCATGATGATCAAAATAATAAGTATTCCGTGCTATTAATTTTTCATTAGCATTTTAGCGCGGTATTATTTATTTGTCCAATTTCTTTTAATATCAGCCTCGATTTTCCCATGTAATAAACTTCTGATGCAGTTCCTAGCGCTGGTGTATTACAGAAAGCCTCCAACAGAGGGCAGCACCCGCCCACCAACATCGCCAGCTGCAGTCACAGGTTACATAAAGCCGTGTAATCGATCAGCTAGAGAACAGGGAAATAAAGTATCTGCAAATATAGAAAGCAGCTGCTCCTTGGTTATATAAAAAGATCTCTCCTGTGCGCTCCGCTTTGGGCCAGCTTTGCCCTCGATGCTGCGCAGGAGGCGGGATTTTCTCGCCCTATCGCCCTTGTTGATGTTCATTCCTGTTCTTTCTCTTTTAGTTTGTTTTTTGTCCCTGATTTTTATATTGTAACATATAGATTATGCAAACAACATACTTACTTATATGTGCAGCTTCTTATTAATACTTAAAGCGGTCTTTCACCCTGAATAAGAGCCTATCTTATATGTCCCCCCCCCCTGTACATACAGATTGCCCACATTAATCCGGACCTTCACCCTCCTGAATAAGAGTCTATCTTATATGTTTCCCCCCCGTACATACAGATTGCTCACATTAATCCGGACCTTCACCCTGAATAAGATCATATCTTATATGTTTCCCCCCCGTACATACAGATTGCTGACATTAATCCGGACCTTCACCCTGAATAAGATCATATCTTATATGTTTCCCTCACCCCGTACATACAGATTGCTCACATTAATCCGGTCCTTCACTCTGAATAAGAGCCTATCTTATATGTTTCCCTCACCCTGTACATACAGATTGCCCACATTAATCCGGACCTTCACCCTGAATAAGAGTCTATCTTATATGTTTCCCCCCCGTACATACAGATTGCTGACATTAATCTGGACCTTCACCCTGAATAAGAGTCTATCTTATATGTTTCCCTCACCCTGTACATACAGATTGCCCACATTAAAAATCATCCTACCCGCACCTACTGCAAGTTATAAGCCTTTAAACATCCAAGATGGCGGCTCATGGATCATCAGGGAGGCTGCAAACAGGAAGTGTCTTCTGACTGTGCTGGTCTGCTTTCTGGGATTGCTGACCTTTCCCTGACCCCAGCTCTGCTCTGTCTGAGCAAAGCACAGCTAGAACCCGCCGCCTGCACTTTATCCCGCTCTCCTCAGTATGTGATGCTTCTGAGTCAAGATGGCGGCACCCGTATCCTAAAGTCCTGAACAGAGTGGCAGCCCAGTGGGGGAAAGAATAATAAGTAAGTGACTAAAAACTTAAAATATTTTAATATTCTAAGCATACAGCACGTCCTGCTCCAGATATAGTAATAACATGTGGGTAATCCTCCGCCTCCAGCGCCGTGCACTGCAGAACATGAAGAAAACAAGCTCCTCCCGGCCCTACATATACCGAGGGACCTCCCACAAATCCCCAGATTTCTCTGCAGTGCTGGAACTGCGAAGACATGAAGTATCACGCTCTCGCAGGCGAGCGGGGCTTTACAGCCCGAGGCCCTGCGGGACTTTTTCCACCCGTCCTCTCTGTGAAGAATATGACGGCCCGGGTTCTTGGGGCCTATGTGACACTGAAGAGTTACTTATAAAGATCTTTGAAGTGCTGTCCATCTCTCCGCCGGGAGAGTCTCCCAAGCCCAAGAGGGAGAGTTTCCACACGGCGATGCCGCGCCTGGAATTTTTGGATCAAGATCATTTCCAGTATCTTATATCTAAGGAATGGGAATCACCTTGTAAACTTACAGGGGTTCCGGGGGTTTGGGACTGGAAGTACCCCTTTCCCCATGATTTGGTTGAACGATGGTCAGTCCCTCCAGAGGTGGATGCGCCAATTATTGGGGTTGCTAACCCTCCCTTCATGGCGGCCTCCTCTTCTCGTACCCTTCGGGATGCTGAGGACCGGCGCATGGACAGATTGGCTTCCCATGCCTTCTCTAGCGTAGGGACGGCTCTGTGCCCGGTCTGTGCTGCGGCTGTTACCACGGTGGCCGCCAGGACCCTGTTCAGGAGCATAATTGACCAACAGCCGGAGGATCTCCCTTGTGAGGTCTTCAATGCACTGTCCGATTGTGACGTTTTTGTGAGGTTTATCCTCTCAGCTATGGATGACACTATTAAAATGTGTGCTAGAACCTCGGCTCTTGTGGTGGCTATTCGTCGCCTGCTTTGGCTGCGACAGTGGGGGGCCGACAATGATACTAAAAAGGCTCTTACTGGTCTTCCCTTTAGAGGACGACGCTTATTCGGGGCCAGGTTGGACCTTTTTGGCAAAAAAGTTAAGGCGCCCTCGCGCAGAAGGCTGGCCCGGCCGCCCAGGGGCAGGGACTCCCCTCCCCCTCTCTACGTTAGTGTTAAGCGAGAACCAGAGGTGTGCTTCCAACTTTTTGGAGTGGAAGGCCGTTCCAGGGGAGGCAGACAACGCCCTGGGACCTCCGGCAGGGCAAAACCAAAGTCTGCCAAAACCACACAAGCATGAAGGGACGCCCTCGCCCTGTGCAGTTCCCTTCCCAGGTAGTCAGGGGTCCTCTAGTCCCCGTTGTTTCCCTTCGTGAGTTGACGCAGGCCGAATTTGGCGTGCAGGGTCTGGGCTCTCTTACAGGTTGGCCCTTGGCTGGTAATTGCATACACACTGCCCTTCCCTCCGGGATGACGCAGTCTGTTCAGGTCCGGCATTCGGGACCTAGCATTTGTATTTCGCAGGCAGTGCCTACTTGGTATCCATCTGTTGGGCCGCAGGCGCCCTTGTCCAATGGACCTCTTGATGCCTACGAGGATCCATATTTCCTTTTGGTCCCTTGTTCCTTCGGTCCCTTGTTCCTTCTGGACACCTAGCCTCTTTTCCAGCCAGTGTTACAGGACCATTCTTCGGATTAGGGTCTTGTCTGGGGTCCCTCCCCAGTTCCCAGAAGGCTCGCCAAGGCGAGTATGGGAGTGTTTTCTTGAACGATCACCGGTGCGGTCCGCGCTAGTTCCTACCTGACTTGGGGCTCCCCTGGAGTCCTTTGGATTGGTGCTCAGGCACATCACTTACTTGGTGTAACCTGGTTCATTATCTTCCTACGGGGTGGCATTTAGATAGGTCCAGGTTAATCCTTCCCTTCTGATTTGGGTGCCTTGTTATGGAAGGGGCCTTGCCCTCTGTGTAGTCACACTACATTCACCTTGCGGCTGGTGGGCCTATTGCTGGCGGCCCAGATGCTGTTCTTTTTCTCAGATGCCCTTGGGGCCTGTGGCACCTTGGGTTACTAATCTTGGACGGGGCTTCAACACCCCTGGAAATAGATCAGTACGTCCCCCCTATTTTTATGGGGTTGGTCCTTTAGTTGGTCTACTCATGGAAGTTGTTAAGGACATCACTTCCTTCTTGCTATCCCTGTAGATGGTCACCATAGGGACCAAGTCTGGCGGATTCACGAAGGGGTTCTATTTCTTATGAAATTCCCCGTGGTTCCTAAGGGGGGCCCCTTTAGGGGGCCCATTTTCATACTGTTAGTCGGCCATCACATTGTGCCTTTTTGGGCCCTAACTTGCTGGGCTATTTCCCTTAGGCCTTGTCTCTTGGGGACTCTTGGCCTGTTTGGTCAGTGGTCTGTCCCTGTTTTTATCCGAGAAGGTCTCGGAACAGGTTGACCCTTCTTGAAGGGTCTGGTTCTGATCTAGTGGGGGTTTTTACACCCCTTGCGCTTCATTGGTTTTGGCTTGTTGGCTGCCCTACGGTGCTAGGAGGGCCTTCCCTAGTGCCTCAATGTGCCCTACTGATTGGGGCTGTGGGCCCCGTGGCTTGCAGCGACTCTGTCCTGGTTATGGTCCTAATTCAGTGTCCTGGGTGATTGTCCCAGGACTCTCTGGCCTTGGTCATGGAGACCTAGTATGGCCTTCTGTCAGGGCATTATACCCTTTGTCTGACCCCTTTTTACACCCTGCGAGGTGGGGTTCTGCACAGGCTTGCCGTGGCAAAGGTAAACTGTTGCACTGGGTCCCTGAGTGGCCCAGTGTGGTGTGGCTCGCATTTTCTGCTGTAGACCGTTGTACTGTGTGCCCTCTCATGAGGGCTGTTATGCCTAGTTAGGCTCCTTACTACGCCACTCCTTTTTACAGGGTTTGGACAATTGTAATTCACCCTATCAGAGATGATCCCTCTGGGTGTCTCTTCCTTTTGGAGGGTTGGGTCTAGATCCCTCCTTTTTATTCTTCTCCCTTTTTTCTGCCGGCTATATTGGGAGATGTCGCCTAGCTGGATTGCTGGGACTAGCTCTCTTTCCTGTGGGATGTTGTCTTATCCCTGGGTCCTAGAGCTCTTACGGCATGGTTAGAGTTGGTCCCCCAACTCAGTTCCTTGAAGGGTTTCAGGGCTCGCTCTGCTTGCCCTCTGTAGAGACTAGTCTCAATCTCCTGCGTTGAGCATCCCTCAGGGGTGGCTCAGGTGCATACCCCAGGGAATTCTATGTTCCCTTGGGGGGGAGTTATCTCCCTGTTGCCCTGCTAAGGGCTTCCCTGGGTCTTATTCAGATTCTTGTCTGAACTGTTCCTTGCCTCATATTCAGGGCGGGTGCCTCAGTCAGAGGCGTGCCATAGGAGACGGCTTCCTTAGCCTAGTCCTTTTATATTTTTATATCTTTATATATCTGTACACCGTTTGGTGAGGATGTTTCCGCCTTGCTCCAAGCTTGGGTCCAGGTGGAGTTTAGTTATTCTTCTATATTCCAGAACCTATGGCCTCTGGACCGGTGTTTTGCTTATTCTGAGCTTAAAAGGGATTGGTATCCCTCAATAGGCGTTGGAGACTCCTGGACTGTTCCCTGTCCATAATTGGGACTATGCCCCTTGGGGCTTATAGGCGTCTCCATCCTTCACGGAACGGGATCTGGTTGCTTCCATGGGTATAGGAGCCCGTTGGACTGGTCTTGCTCAGTTGGTTGTCCTTCGGAGCCTATGGTTAACGTTTCGGCTCTTGAGGAGCCTTGTTAGCGTTGTTTTCAGTATTCCGCTGGTCTCACTGAGACCAGGGTTCGTATTCCCTGAAGGGAAAGGTTCTATGGTTGCCATGGCTACCCCGTTGTCGTTAGTAGCGTGGCTAGGCTGTTACTCTGGCCTGTTTGTTAAGGGAGATTCATTCTTCTCTCTTGGTTTGGGTTTTCTTCTACTTGTGCTTGGCTTGGGCCTTCTGCACTCAGTTGTTGAGCAGGCTGACTAGTTCCCTGCTGGTGTTTCATTTAGCCTTGTAAGGCTTCTTAAGTTGAGTTAGAGCTTTGCTCAAGTTGCTCCTGGTAGCAAGGTTACAGGTGACAGCGCTGTTATGGTTGGCTGTGCCTTTTTTCATGGGATCCCACCCTACTTATGGACACTGCTATTGGATGTCCCACACGTTATTACTATGTCTGGAGCAGGACGTGCTGTATGCTTAGAATAATACAACTCTGTGAAGTACTCACCTGTAGAGTTGGTATTATATGCAGACAGCACGTCCTGCTCCACCCCACCCTGATTCACCTTGTTCTGGATCCCCTGTGTGGTGATTATTATCTTGGATTTTATTGCCAGTCTCTGGGTGGTTGTTTTCCTCCTGGTTTCTCTTCTCACTGCTTGTCAATGCTGGGGATTGTGGGAGGTCCCTCGGTATATGTAGGGCCGGGAGGAGCTTGTTTTCTTCATGTTCTGCAGTGCACGGCGCTGAAGGCGGAGGTATACCCACATGTAAGGACTATGTCTGGAGCAGGACGTGCTGTCTGCATATAATACCAACTCTACAGGTGAGTACTTCAGAGTTGTATTTTTAGATGCTGGGGAATCGTTTAAGGGTTTGGGCTTTTCATTAAATCATGCTGAAGGTCCGGGCCAACAGCATACTTCCCAGCTGTCCCAGATTCGGAGGGACTGTCCCTCTTTTGAGTCTATGTCCCTGTATCCCTCTTTCAGGTTTTAACCTGCAGATCTGCATCAATAAATGATTAATGTACCTATTTAAAGTGTTTATGTTGTTTTAAATATTACATTCTATCTCCTATCATCCCTCAATGAGGGGGTGTGGCCTAATTTTTCCCTCGTTCCCAACCTCAAAAGTTGGAAACGTATGCAACAACCTGGCACAGTTGGAAAAGAAAGGTAGCGGCCATTTTGGAGCTTCCTCTCCCAGCATCTCAGCCATGCTGCTGCCTGGATTCGACTGATATAACTGACAATGCACAGTAACAAGAAGCCCAGCAGCACTTCCTGTTTGCAGGCAGCCTGCGCATCCATGAACTGCCATTTTGTTTCTAAAATTTACTACAGCAGGCGTTCCATTTGTTGCGTTGGTCTGGTTTGTCATTTTTGACTGTTGGTCTGCTTTAAGTTCACTTATTTGATGTATTTTTGTGATATATATATATACATTTTATTTCTCAATCCTCATCTAGAAAGCTGCAATCAAGGGCATAAGTCAAGTGGTGGTCTCCAGAATTGCAATGGCTGCTCCAGGGATGAGTAAGTGCCACAGCTGACTTCTAAGCTAATGTTATGCCTGCATCCAATCTAATATCGTTAGAGCTGGATGGCACCAACCTATTTTAAAATAAAGTAAATGTGGTGCCGTGCTCTCGATTGCTCACATTAATCCGGTCCTTCACCCTGAATAAGAGTATATTTTATATGTTTCCCCCTGTACATACAGATTACTCACAGTAATCCGGACCTTCACTCTGAATAAGAGCCTATCTTATATGTTTCCCTCCTGTACATACAGATTGCCCACATTAATCCGGTCCTTCACCCTGAATAAGAGCCTATCTTATATGTTTCCCCCCCGTACATACAGATTGCTCGCATTAATCTGGACCTTCACTCTGAATAAGAGCCTATCTTATATGTTTCCCACACCCTGTACATACAGATTGCTCACATTAATCCGGACCTACACCCTGAATAAGAGTCTATCTTATATGTTTCCCACACCCTGTACATACAGATTGCTCACATTAATCCGGACCTTCACTCTGAATAAGAGTCTATCTTATATGTTTCCCACACCCTGTACATACAGATTGCTCACATTAATCCGGACCTTCACTCTGAATAAGAGCCTATCTTATATGTTTCCCCCCCGTACATACAGATTGCTCGCATTAATCCAGACCTTCACTCTGAATAAGAGCCTATCTTATATGTTTCCCCCACCCCGTACATACAGATTGCCCACATTAATCCAGACCTTCACCCTGAATAAGGGTATATCTTATATGTTTCCCCCACCCTGTACATACAGATTGCTCACATTAATCCAGTCCTTCACTCTGAATAAGAGTCTATCTTATATGTTTCCAACACCCTGTACATACAGATTGCCCACATTAATCCGGACCTTCACCCTGAATAAGAGTCTATCTTATATGTTTCCCCCACCCTGTACATACAGATTGCTCACATTAATCCAGTCCTTCACCCTGAATAAGAGTCTATCTTATATGTTTCCCCCACCCCGTACATACAGGTTGCTCACATTAATCCGGACCTTCACTCTGAATAAGAGCCTATCTTATATGTTTCCCCCTCGTACATACAGATTGCCCACATTAATCCGGTCCTTCACCCTTAATAAGAGTCTATCTAATATGTTTCCCCCCTGTACATACAGATTGCTCACATTAATCTGGTATAACTCAAAATAACTCAAAAGACCAACTACTATTGAGAAATAGGGGTGCCCTGAACCCCCACAGAGTAAAAGCCAGAGACTTACTTTTGCACACACCAGAATAATATAAAGGGTATTTATTTAATTGATCCACATAGTACAAAAAAACTAAAAAAGACAATTTAAAAAAACATACAAGACATTACAATTTCATAGTCTGCCTTAGGGGGGCGCTGTTGTTCAAGGCTGCCATTCAAACTGGTTATTAATAAACACAAAATCAGACATGATGCCCACAATCTTTATAAAGACAAACAATCATAATTCTAAGCCAAGTGCTATGTGCTTCTTAATAAAGTGCATCAACAACTGATAAATGTTCAGAACCATTCAGTGCAAAAGACTCTAATAAGCCATATGAGGTAGTAACAAATACAAGGAAAAAATACTTATCTTATATATCAACAGTGTGCATGTTCAGGCCAGCCACTCGCCCCCCCCCCCCCCAAGAGAAAAGCCCACGCGTTCCGAGACGCCCCGTCTCTTTCTCGAGGCAGAGTATGCATCCAAGAGGATATTGCTGGACATTTATGTTCTTTTATACATTTTGGGGTGATTTACCTCGGCTGAGCTATAGGACAAAGTACGAAAGGTTGATGTGCTAAATCTTTACCAATGGCCTCACAGATCACAAAATAACCCTTTCCTATTCTACTCAAACATGTGTCCCAAAAGCGGACCAAAACCCACCGAACTTAATGCATAGATGGCCATTGTATGCTTGCGCACACATAGGAATTCGTCCTCCGCATTTAACCCATCGGTGCAGTGAGTGTACACATGCCCGGAGCGGTGGGCTGCCCAGGGAGCAGTTAGGGGGGGGTTAGGTGCTTTGCTCAAGAGCACTTCAGTCATGTCCCAGGACCAGGATTCGAACCTGCCATCCTCCGGTTACAAGTCCGCTCCCTTACCTCTAGGGCACAACTGCGAAATACATTTGACCATAGCCCCTGCCGATACTCCCTGCTTTAGGTGTAGAACTAGAAATTGATGTTTTCCCTTTTCCAATCGTCCTGGAACACTGTTTTATTTTGCTGTACCTCTCTGTGAGATGGCAGGTAATCAGTCATTGCCTAGGTATGGCAATGGCATCATTACCACTCACAACAGTGGCAATGACTGGAGGAGGCGGAGCTTCACAGCCAAAACAGGCGCCGTTACCTGGGATTAGAGTGAAGCAGGAGCAATGAAAATTGACATAAGATGCCCTTCATGGGGGGGAGCCATTTTGGGGAAGGGGTACTCAACCAGTACTTGTAAAGGTCCATATACAGGTATCCAGTAAGAGGCAAAGGTCTGGGTGGGGGGTGGATAGTTAGAAATCCGTGCACTGGAGGGGGGGGCTATTCCACAGGCAAGACTAAAAAAGGCTGGGATGGATGGGGCAGAGCTAGGGGGTCGGAGATGGATGGGGCAGAGATGACAAGAGGAGATGGTGGGACAGGTATGGATGGGGCAGAGATGGCAGGAGGAGATGGTGGGACAGGGATGGATGGGGCAGAGCTGGGGGTTCAGAGATGGCAGGAGGAGATGGTGGGACAGGGATGGATGGGGCAGAGCTGGGGGGTCAGAGATGGCAGGAGGAGATGGTGGAGCAGGGATGGATGGGGCTGAGCTGGGGGGTCAGAGATAGAAGGGGCAGAGATGGCAGGAGGAGATGGTGGGACAGGGATGGATGGGGCTGAGCTGGGGGGTCAGAGATGGATGGGGCAGAGATGGTGGGATAGGGATGGATGGGGCTGAGCTGGGGGGTCAGAGATGGATGGGGCAGAGATGGCAGGAGGAAATGGTGGGGCAGGGATGGATGGGGCTGAGCTGGGGGGTCAGACATGGCAGGAGGAGATGGTGGGATAGGGATGGATGGGGCTGAGCTGGGGGGTCAGAGATGGATGGGGCAGAGATGGCAGGAGGAGATGGTGGGACAGGGATGGATGGGGCTGAGCTGGGGGGTCAGAGATGGTGGGACAGGGATGGATGGGGCAGAGCTGGGGGGTCAGACATGGCAGGAGGAGATGGTGGGATAGGGATGGATGGGGCTGAGCTGGGGGGTCAGAGATGGATGGGGCAGAGATGGCAGGAGGAGATGGTGGGACAGGGATGGATGGGGCAGAGCTGGGGGGTCAGAGATGGCAGGAGGAGATGGTGGGATAGGGATGGATGGGGCAGAGCTGGGGGGTCAGAGATGGCAGGAGGAGATGGTGGGGCAGGGATGGATGGGGCTGAGCTGGGGGGTCAGAGATGGATGGGGCAGAGATGGTGGGATATGGATGGATGGGGCTGAGCTGGGGGGTCAAAGATGGCAGGAGGAGATGGTGGGATAGGGATGGATGGGGTTGAGCTGGGGGGTCAGAGATGGCAGGAGGAGATGGTGGGACAGGGATGGATGGGGCTGAGCTGGGGGGTCGGAGATGGCAGGAGGAGATGGTGGGACAGGGATGGATGGGGCTGAGCTGGGGGTCAGAGATGGTGGGGCAGCAGGACAGGATTGGATGAGGCAAAGAGCCAGAGAAACAAAGTTTGTGTGTACTTGCAATGCCACTGTCCGTGCAGTACTTCATATTGCAATGCTAGGTACCAGGGAGCCATGACACTGGCAGGGACACTAAGCACTACATCACCGATCAAGGGGGCAGCTCTGAGCACAGCAACACAGAAGCAAAGAAATTATAAAAACACAGCGCACAAAAATATTCATTAAATTAAAAGAAAGTTTTTTTTAAAAATCGCTGCCACGTGCTGAACCCTTTATCCCATATGAGTCCAAACCTAAATGTCACACTTTAGCACAGAGCGAAAGTCCGCTTCTTGCACTGCCATAAATCAGTGATATCCCCAGGCGCATGCATCAATCCAACAGTACATCAGTGCCCGCCACCTTTGGGTATATGCTTACCAGATGCTGCAGGCAACTGTAACTTATTCAGAGGGAATTCTTATATTTCACGCCAAATGCACCATACACAATCAGATCACTTCAATCCGAATCGTATAACCAGGTCGCCACGATAGATAATCTTCCACTCTCGTTGGCCAATAGTATTTTTTATTGTTGGCCAATAGGTTTTTTGTGTATACATATATAGCATGCAAGAGAAGCAACTGAGTGCAGGGCTGTCAGGACAGGGGTCCGGAAATCTGAAGCCAAGGTCCGCATTCGGACCCCGGTCCGCCAGTTGAGTACCGCTGATTTAGAGGATGCTAGTTAAAAATGTGGGTTTTGGTCTGCTTTAAAGTGGACTTGTGACCAGAAGACTATTTTGTTGCTTGATCCACATGTGCTGGATCCTTCATGTAATGACAGCTACTCCTGAGGAGGGTAATAGCTGCCAGCCAACAGTGTGAACAAACAAGACTCCTGTATGGGGCCCATAAAGTTCTAATGCCGGCCTTGTGTCTGACTGTGGATTGGTGGAGTTCAATCTTTTTTTTTTTTTTTTTTTAGAGATGGTTTTGTACCATTTTCCAGCCTGATGAGCATCACTAGTTCTTCCTCTTCCTCCATTGTTAGTGGCATGATACACTTCTACAAATGTGTTTGTGAAGATCAGACTTTGATAGATTCACAAACGTTAAAGTGGACCAACACCCAGGATTTTGACTATCCTGGGTTTTGGTCCACTTCGGTGGGGCACCCCGATCGGGGGTGCCCCGCTGTATGAAAGCCCCAAAAACTCACCGCTCCCACGTGACCGCTGCTGCCAATCCCCACCGGTGGAACAGCAGGAGGCAGCGACGGAAAAGAGAGCGCGCCCGCCGCCGCCTCCCGTGCGTCACTCTTGCAGAGTGCGCACCCGCGCCGGCCATTCACAAACGACTGCCGCGGGTGCGCATCCTGCTAGAGGGACGCGCGGGAGGCGGCGGGCGCCCCTGGATCGAGGAGCAGGTAGGGATTTAGGGGTTTCTGGGGGGTTTCACCGATCGGGGTGCCCCGCAGTCAGGGAGCTGTTCGGTTCCGGGAATCTTATAGATTCCCAGGCCGATCATGGGAGGGTGTTGGTCCACTTTAAACCGGACCTTTTAGCATGATTTAATGAAAACCCCAAACCCTTACAAAACTATTTCCCAGAATCTAAATTTTAAGTTTTTAATCACTTACTTCCCCCACCGGGCTGCAACTCTGTTCAGGACTCTAGGATACGGACGCCGATGCTTCTTGCCTCAGAAGTATCACATACTGAGGAGAGGAGAGCAGGATAAAGTGCACGGGGCGGGGTTACAGCTTTGCACAGACAGAGCAGAGCTGGGGTCAGGGAAAGGTCAGCAGTCCCAGAATGCAGAGCGGCACAGTCAGAATACACTTCCTGTTTGCAGGCTGCCTGAAGCTACATGTGCCGCCATCTTGGATGTTTAAAAATCATCCTACCTGCCTCTACTGCATTTTATGAGCCTTTAATGTGGGAAATCTGTATGTACAGGGTGTGGGAAACATATAAGATAGGCTCTTATTCAGGGTGAAGGTCCGGATAAATGTGGGCAATCTGTATGTACAGGGTGAGGGGAAACATATAAGATAAGCTCTTATTCAGGGTGAAGGTCTGGATTAATGTGAGCAATCTGTATGTACAGGGTGTGGGAAACATATAAGATAGGCTCTTATTCAAGGTGAAGGTCTGGATTCATGTGGGCAATCTGTATGTACAGGGTGTGGGAAACATATAAGATAGGCTCTTATTCAGGGTGAAGGTCCGGATTAATGTGGGCAATCTGTATGTACAGGGTGAGGGGAAACATATAAGATAAGCTCTTATTCAGGGTGAAGATCTGGATTAATGTGAGCAATCTGTATGTACAGGGTGTGGGAAACATATAAGATAGGCTCTTATTCAGGGTGAAGGTCCAGTTTAAAGAGGAACAACAACTGGGAATGCCATTCTCCCCAGAACTGTTCCCCTCCCAAATCGGGATGCCCCGCTGATCCCCCCCCCCGAGTGGCCATTAAAACTCCCCTTCCTGACGTTCCCACAATGCAGACGCAGTCAAACCTGAGCACATTGATTAGCTGAGTGGCCTGCTGTGACTCTATTCCGCTAAGCCAAAGGAGACCAAGTGCGCTGCTGCCTGCATTCCCTGTTTAGTCTATAGCTGTGGCGTACCTGTGCCGCCCATTCACAAAGGCCTGTTGCGGGTATGTGCACAGATAGAGGTGAGCAGGGAGAAGCTGCGAGGGCTCCAAGAGCAGGTAAGTCAAACCCGAAGGTTTATCACAGCGGGGCATGCCAAGTGGAGATGCCCCAAGCAAGGCCGGCTCCAGGTTTATGTGGGCCCTTGGGCGGCATGGTCTCAGTGGGCCCCTTTGTGTTGAAGAGTCGCGTCACATCACTGTGGAACCTCCCAAATCTGGATGGCCCCTAAGGATCATGCTATTTGGACCCGAACTCTAGTTTTGGTCTACTTTGAAGTGCATCAAACCCCTTTAAACATGACCTGAGAAAAGGCCGGCCCTGCCAGTGCAGCTGCCCCACCTTGCCGAGTGCTGACGCCGGCCCTGGCCCCAAGGAATGGGGTTCGAACAGCCATGGAGTCTTTAAGACTCCAGGGCCTCCGTTGTTCATCTTTTAAAAAAAAAAACTACTAACATCTCATTTTGAAATTCTGAACATTTAACCTATACGGTATGTGATATTTTGATTTGAATTCATTTATATCCATTTCAGTCCTCCTGCCTATTTTGATGCAGAAGCTGGAGACCTTCCCTTTTATGAAGGTAAGCACATAAATTAAATAATAGTTAAACCGGACCAACACCCGTTTTTTCTTTAATAGGTGCTGGTCCTGCTGTCTGTTCACCACAACTAGCTTGGGGTGGGCATCCAGAACGCTTAACCTACCAGACCTCCTGTAATACTCACCTTCATTACGAGCCAACGGCGGGAAAGGAGGCCCATGATTGGGTTGTGCCGGTGGTCGGTGCAGAGGATGCGACTATGACCCGCGTGACCGCCCTGCTGCCAATCGCGGGACTCCTTTCCCGGCGCTGGCTTGTAATGAAGGTGAGTATTACAGCTGATCTGAGAGGTTTTTCCAAGGGGGCTCCAGTATTCTGGATCCCCCCCGAGCTTGTTGTAATGAACAGACAGCGGCACCAACACCCGTTAATGAAAAAACAGGTGTTGGTCTGGTTTAAGGTTCGATAGACTCAGTATGGTGGAGATGCATTAAAATACAAGTTTAACGTGCTCTCTATCTCAACGAGAGTGCAAAAAAGTGTGTGTGTACAGTGGCATGCAAAAATGTTGGTGCCATATTAAAAATATTGTTACAGCAAGCAGTTAAAGTGGACCAAAACCCAGGATTTTGACTATCCTGGGTTTTGTTGCTTTCCCCCACTCTGCTTCCCCCTTTCTCCGCTGTGTAAAACCCCCCTCGCCTAAGCCAACTCACCTCTACCGCGCATGTGCGGGTGCATGCACTGTGCTATGGTGCATGCGCGGCCGCTCGTCCAATCGCTGCGCTCGAAGCCACTGGCATCATGTCTTCTAAGCCTTCGTCTAAGGCCAGCGGCTCCGAGCACGCTGGCGGCTGCATCCCCCGCTTCCCTCTAAAGGGGAGCGTGCCCGTGCCGGCCATTCACAAATGTCTGGCATGGGCATGCGCCCTGCTAGAGGGATAGCGGGGATGTGGTCGCAGCTCACACTCATGAATTGAATTTTTTACTACCATGAGAATTTTTATCTACCTTTATTGAATCAAGGCCTAGGGCTCTAAATAGAAGAAAGTGTCAGGTCCATGGAAGCTATGTGGCTGGCGGTTAATGGTGAGTAATGACCAAGCTGCCGGTCTGTGGATTATATTCTATAGATGCCTGCTGTTGCATAGAGGTGGGTTACTATTGATCCATTGGTTGCTTATCCTATTTGCTTCCTATAAAGTACTGGACCTTTTAGATCTTTGGACGATTTGCCCTGGGGCGCGTTCCCTTGTTGTAGGTGTTATGTGTGTATCTGCGTGTGTCATATGTGTCACTTGTAAACAAACCTTTTTCTTTATCTCTGCAGAAAATCCATTTCCTTCACGCTCCCCTGCAAGTCGCGTTAGCCGGTGGCTTGTAAGTTCTCATTGCTGCCTAATTCCTGTTTTGACTTAAAGTGGACCAAAACCCAGGATTTTGACTATACTGGGTTTTGGTCCTTGCCCCCGTGGCACCCCGATCAGCGCTGTGTGAAACCCCCCAGATCGCCCAAACAAACTCACCTCTTCCCGGTCCTACAACGTAAGCGCGGCCGCTCGAGTGAGAGAGATCCGAGTGCCCTGGTGCCTGCATCCCCCGTTTCCCTCTAACAGGGGCGCGCCTTGCTAGCCTTGGGGCATCCCGATCCAACAACTGTGTCAAGCCCCCAGATCACCCACATTCACTCACCTTCTCCGGGGCTCCCACCCTGCAGCTGCATCCCTGGCACCCGTATGTTTGATGCGCCCAAAACACTCCTTATGCTAATAATGAGCCTTGGGGCACCCAATTCAAGATGCACAACTGTGTCAAGCCCCCAGGTCACCCACATTCACCCACCTTTTCTGGGGCTCCCACCCTGCAGCCGCATCCCCGGCACCCCTAGAGTTGATGCCGGCCAACCACCCCTTATGCTAATAATGAGCCTTGGGGCACCCAATTCAAGATGCACAACTGTGTCAAGCCCCCAGGTCACCCCACATTCACCCACCTTTTCCGGGGCTTCCCAAGCAAATCCAACGAGAAGGAGGACCTTGAATGAATGCAGTGCTTGGCTTTCCATACCCCCCCCCCCACCACCACCACCAGCCAGGGTCTATAAGAACCAGAGATTGTGCTCCAGACTGATTCCCCGCACCCTGGCTGTGTTTTTAGCGCTGCTTGAAAGCCGTCTATACAGAGGGGGCGTGGTTTGAGCTAGCTCCTGGAGCTCGTATTGGTGGCCTACATCAGTGGGGTGGTGCTGGAGGGGCAGATGAGGAAGTAAATTTCCTCATTAATGGCACCGAGCTGAATGGAGGCACAGCACTGGAGGAACACATAGCCCCACATAGTTAAAGTGGACCATCACCCTTGTGTGATCGGCCCGGATCTCGGATGTCCCGCGGGGTGAAACCCCCCCCAAACGCCCCAAATCCCCTTACCTTGTCTTCGGCGGTGGCCGGACGCCGCCGCCTCCCTCGCGCCCCTCTAGACGTGTGCGCGCCCGCGGCGGCCGTCTGTGAATGGCGGGCGCGCGCACGTCAAGAGTGACGCGTGGGAGGCGGCGGCGGAGGAGCCGCTTGTCCACTGCTGTCAGACCGCTTGTCCGTCCGCGCTGATTGGACGGCGCGGCCACGTGGGAGCGGGGAGAGGTGAGTTTTCCGGGTGTTTGGGGGGGTTTCACACAGCGGGGCACCCCGATCGGGGGTGCCCTACCGAAGTGGACCAAGACCCAGGATAGTCAAAATCCTGGGTGTTGGTCCACTTTAAGCCACTGTTTATTTTTTAAGTGGACTGAAACCAGCCGGGAAGTCTGAGACTCCAGGACCGGCAGATTTCCTCTCCCCGAAATGGGATGCCCCGCTGTGTGAAAAGTCCCGGTTCGCCCGCAGTGCTTACCTTTCCGCCAAGTCCACGGCGTATGCGCGGCCGGCAGGAGGATCACGTGCGTCCCTTTGCTGCTGTGCGCGGCCATTTTGTACCATAACTGTTGCTGGGATACCATTCAACCTCACATTAATATGCACAGCCAGAGAAGCTGCCGTGCATGTGCCGTTGGGCTGAGGAGAGGCGAGTTTGCTCGGCTTCCTGCAGGGGTTTCACACAGCTCGCCACCCCAAACCGAGGTGCCTCAGGGGGACAGGCCGTATTAAAAATACTGAGTTTTGTTCCCCTTTTTTTTTTAAAGAGAATTTTCATGCAAAAGATTAAAAATTACTTTAGGTTTCTATTAACCATCCCAGCTAGGGGAACCCCGATTTGAGTCTGCTTTAAAAGAGACCTAATATCATTTTTGACTTACCGGTACGTCTTCTTTAATGTTCTTCAGCAACAAATGATTCCCCTAACCCTTCTTCCCTTTTTTTTTTTTTTCTTCAGCTTGCTATTCATGGTTCCTGTTGCCTGCTCGTTGTTTCCTCAGCAATGGTAACGTATTCTCTAAAATGCATGGAAATAGAATGGCCTCTCTGTTGTGCCCAACATACTATCAGGCTGATTCATTAATAGCGCCAGGTAGCGACAGATGAGCGACAGTAGCGTTATTTTCACAGCGCCCGCTAGTATTCGCTGTGCTTGGCCGTTGTTCGGCTGTTGACAGCGACTCAGTCGGTGTGCGGTAATGTTGAATACGGGGTTAGGAGTCGCTGTTTGACAGGTTCCGCGCTGTATGGGAGCGCATGACAGCAAACGGCCATAGCGAACGGCTCCCAGCATATTCATTAACAAATCACGCTCCAAAAATTCTCGCGCTGTGAATTGCATGTTTAAACCCCAGAGCGCTGGCGGCGATGGGTTAAAAGTAGTTTTTTAACCCCCAAACAACCATATTTTTAGATTAAAAAAAAAACATGTTTTTCAAAACATTTTGTAATATGAATACATTAATATCAGACCTGTAATATCAATTCTGCACACATTTTTTTTTTTTTTTTTTTTAGCTTAAAAAAATATCTAATATTGCAGAAGTGGTCACAGAATTTTGGACATTAAAAAAAAAATAATAATAGCAATTATTTATGAATATTTAAAGATTGCTCCATTGAAATGCATTGGAGAGCGGCAAGTAGCGAGAGGTCATACCTGTCGCTGTTCAAGGTCGCTCGCTGGCGCTGTGGGGTGATGCTGGAATAATGATGAATGATTCGCTATCTGGCGCTCTGTCAGTCGCTAAGCAGGATCGGCTTGATAAATGTGTGATTGCGGAGGGGAGCCGGCGTTTTCGTGGCGGTGAGCGTCATTACCGTTCGCTCACCATTCGCTACCTGGCGCTATCCCTTGTTAAATAAGGGCCTATGACTCCATGAGCACCCTCTACCTGCCTGAAGTTGGCATTACACCCACTGTTATTCTGGCCAACAGAAATTAGACATCGTATACAAATCAAAAGGTTTGCCAGCTGGACAAACCGGAAATTCAATGATGGCTCACGACAACAGGCAGGGGCTTAGAGCGCTCACCTCTAATACGGCAACATCCGAACAAACTTGTAAAGCCAGCCAACGTAGTATGAGCAATAAAAAAGTCCATCTTTAATCCATACGATTAAAAGGCCATCACAGCAGCACAGACATAAGTATAACCATGAGCTTCTCCTGTTGTCAACGCGTTTCGGCCGTCAGTCCTTACTCATGACACGGAGACAGCTCAGACGTAAGCAATTTATACAATGATAAAACATTCAATCATTACAGACACCTGTGGGTAATAACAGATAGGTGTACATACCATACCAAAAAAAATAAATTAAACATCGGTCAACCCAGATTAGCATTCTATGTTATAAGCGCCTTGTGTGATTTAAAGGAGCACTATCGCAAAATTGTTTATTAAAAGTCCATATAAACACGTCAGCAAATGAGAGGAGGGGTCACTTATACACCCAAACTGAATAAAACTCCCTCCATGCTTGTAGTTTATTCTCACATGCTAGGAATAAAATCCAGGGGTGACAGATTTAGTTATCAGGGGTGACAGAGTCTGTCGCCTCGAATGTCCTTTTCCTACCATTAAAAAGAAAAACAAGCCTGGCTGGATATTTCTTGATGCTGGGTGTATAAGTGACCCCTCCTCCCGTCATCCAGCATATTTATATGGATTTTTATCATTGGGCCATTTTTCCAGATAGTGCTCCTTTAATGTGGACCAACCACCCCTTATGCTGAAAAGGAGCCTTGATGCTTTATGCTGATAAAAAGCCCAATTCAAGATGCACAACTGTGTCAAGCCCTCAGATCACCCCACATTCACTCACCTTTTTCGGGGCTCCCACCCTGCAGCCACATCCCCTATAATGCCCAGCCATTCAGATTCACATTTCATCTGCACACCACCACTTCTTCTCACCTCATGCTTACCCATATCACCTCCACCACTTCTTCTCACCTCATGCTTACCCATATCACCTCCACCACTTCTTCTCACCTCATGCTTACCCATATTACCTCCACCACTTCTCATCTCATGCTTTCCATATCACCTCCACCACTTTTCACCTCATGCTTACCCATATCACCTCCACCACTTCTTCTCACCTCATGCTTACCCATATCACCTCCACCACTTCTTCTCACCTCATGCTTACCCATATCACCTCCACCACTTCTTCTCACCTCATGCTTACCCATATCACCTCCACCACTTCTCATCTCATGCTTTCCATATCACCTCCACCACTTTTCACCTCATGCTTACCCATATTACCTCCACCACTTTTCACCTCATGCTTACCCATATCACCTCCACCACTTCTCACCTCATGCTTACCCATATCACCTCCACCACTTCTCATCTCATGCTTACCATATCACCTCCACCACTTCTCACTTCATGCTTACCCATATCACCTCCACCACTTCTTCTCACCTCATGCTTACCCATATTACCTCCACTACTTCTTCTCACCTCATGCTTACCCATATTACCTCCACCACTTCTTCTCACCTCATGCTTACCCATATTACCTCCACCACTTCTTCTCACCTCCTGCTTACCCATATTACCTCCACCACTTCTTCTCACCTCATGCTTACCCATATTACCTCCACCACTTCTTCTCACCTCATGCTTACCCATATTACCTCCACCACTTCTTCTCACCTCATGCTTACCCATATTACCTCCACCACTTCTTCTCACCTCATGCTTACCCATATCACCTCCACCACTTCTTCTCACCTCATGCTTACCCATATTACCTCCACCACTTCTTCTCACCTCATGCTTACCCACATCGGATCCATCTTCTGGGTCCCTCAGATGCCAGGTGACCTTCTGACTGGACGTGCCATTTTGCATCCCATCAGGCACTGCGCGTGGCCCCGATCTCGCGCCTGCGCAGTGCAATGAAGCCACACGATATCTCGCGAGACTTCGCTGAGCGGTGCGGGACATTTCATTCGCCATATAAAAGGCCAGTCCACAGTGGTCAGAAGTCATTGTGCGGTGTGGGGGGTTGGATTAAGAATCGGAGGTCCCCAACACTGGATCCAGGATGGAGGTAACGGTAGGAGAAACAACACTGTAGATTCTATGTGCTTTGCGTTTTAAAGAGGAATATCTGACCAAAACTAAAAAGGGGCCAATTCCCCTCCAATCTGCCCCTACTTACCTTTTGAAATCCCCCCCTTTTTTTGTTTTTATCCAATGTTCCTCTTTAAAGTGGACCAACACCCAGGGGGGGTCGGCCCGGGAATCTATATCCGGGAAACCCCCCCAGGAAGCCCACAATCCTACCTTCTCCCCAAGCAGAGCGCGTCCGCCGCCGCCTCCCGCGCGTCCCTCTAGCACGGCGCGCTCCCGTACTGGCCGTTTGTGAATGGCTGGCGCGGGTGCGCTCCTTGTAAGAGGGACGCGCGGGAGGCGGCGGCGGACGCGCTCTGCTTGTCCGTCGCCGCCTCTCGCTTATCCGCCGGCGGGGATTGGCTGCAGCGGTCACGTGGGAGCGGGGTGAGGTGAGTTTTCAGGGCTTTCTGGGGGGTTTCACACAGCGGGGCACCACCGATCGGGGTGCCCCACCTAAGTGGACCAAAACCCAGGATAGTCAAAATCCTGGGTGTTGGTCCACTTTAAAGAGGAACAACACACAGGAATTTGACTTTCCCGTGTGCTGTTGCTCTCAGGCGGCGCAAACCGAATTGGGATGCCCCGCTGTATGTATCCTCACACTTCACCCATTACACTCGCCTTCCTGGTGCTCCCACAGCGCAGACTTTGACGAAACTGAGTGAGCTGATTGGCTGAGCGGCCCGCTTTCAAATTTCATTCGGCTCTGCTAAGTGCAGCCATGTGCACCGCTGGCCACATCCCCCACCCAGTCACTAACTATGGCGTACCTGCGCCTGCCATTCACAAAAGCCTGGTGAACAGGGATGCGGCTGCTGTGCAGAGACGCGGGAGGAGCAGGTGACTGAAACTGACAACGTGAGGGGTTTTCACAGCGGGATGCCCCAGGGAGTGGAACTCAGATGGCGACACCAGTTCCTATTTTAGTGGATTGCATCGTGTCTGTTTCATTGTGGCCCCTTAAAGTGGTACAACAAGATAATGTGGCCCGTGGGCCAAAGAAAGTTGTGCACCTCTGTTTTAGACTCCATTAGATAGTTAGTACTTTAGAGAAAACCAAAACCCTTAAACGGGACCAACACCCGTTATTACTTTAACGGGTGTTGGTCCCTCTCTCTCTCTGCAGATAGCAAGAACCTTGGGGGGGGGCATCCAGAACGCTGGAGCCCCCTCGCACCTAACTGCACAGAACACTGAGAATACTCACCTCCATTACGAGAGTGAGTGAGTATTCTATCACCCGTTAAAGTAATAAGACTAAAAGTCTCCAGGGCTAGATAATCCCCTGTCCCTGGGGTCCCTTTAATTTGGGATGCCTGCTTTGTGAAACCCCCAGTTCGCCCAGTATACTTACTGATCCAGTGATCCCATGGCACACGCATGAGTCGTGGCGCTATCCTCTGCACCCCGTTCTCCCTATTTTAATGAATCACACAGCTGGAGGGGAGCGGCCGCACCCAGTGCTCTATATGTGGAACCTCCATTCTATGCTGTTCATTCACATGACACGGAATAGAAATTGGACAAGCACACGCGCCACGGGATCGAACATTGCGGTGAGTAAAGAAGGCAAACCAGGCATTTCGCACCTCAGGGGCTTATCAATCTGGGATGCCCCTTGTGCAAAACACAGGGGGGACATTATAAAAAAGGGGGCCAGCTAAATAATTTTAGGTCCCAACAAACAGACTTGTACCCCCCCCCTCAATCTATTCTAAACGCTGCTGTTCGCCTCATCCACCTCTCCTCTCGCTTCTCCAGCGCTGCCCCCCTCTGTCAATCCCTCCACTGGTTACCTGTCTCCCATAGAGTTCAGTTCAAACTTCTAACACTTACTTACAAAGCTCTCTCTAACCAGGCCCCTCCCTACATTTCATCTCTGATCCAGCATTTCCAACCCAAGCGCAACCTCCGCTCTGCCTCTGACATTCTCCTGTCCTCCTCCTTGGTCACCTCCTTCGCACTCCCGCCTTCAAGACTTCTCCCGTGCCTCCCCACTTCTCTGGAATGCACTCCCCTGCTCAATCCGCCACTCTCCATCACTCCAAGCCTTTAAAAGTGCCCTCAAAACTCACTTCTCCAGATAAGCATATGACCTGGCTTAAGTAACTCCTATAACCTTCAAATGGCACATGCAGCCCAACTCAAGCTCTACCACTTGTGATCCCGCCCCTTTGTCTCCACCCCCATCCTTTATACTTTACACCAGACCTTCACCATGATTTAATGAAAAGCCCAAACCCTTATAAAACTATCCCCCAGCATCTAAAATTAATATATTACGTTTTTGATCACTTTTAATTATTTTTTCCCCCACTGGGCTGCAACTCTGTTCAGGACTCTAGGATACAGGTGCTGCCATCTTGCCTCAAAAGCATCACATACTGAGGATAGGAGAGCGGAATAAAGTGCAGGGGGCGGGGTTATAGCTGTGCTTTGCTCAGACAGAGCAGAGCTGGAGTCAGGAAAAGGCTAGCAATCCCAGAATGCAGAGCAGCACAGTCAGAAGACACTTCCTGTTTGCAGGCTGCCTGATGTTCCATGAGCCGCCACCTTGGATGTTTAAAGGCTCATAACATGCAGTAGATGCAGGTAGGATGATTTTTAATGTGGGCAATCTGTATGTACAGGGTGTGGGAAACATATAAGATAGGCTTTTATTCAGGGTGAAGGTCCGGATTAATGTGAGCAATCTGTATGTACAGGGTGTGGGAAACATATAAGATAGGCTCTTATTCAGGGTGAGGGTCCGGATTAATGTGGGCAATCTGTATGTACAGGGTGTGGGAAACACATAAGATAGGCTCTTATTCAGGGTGAAGGTCCGCTTTAAGCTCATAGGGGCAGGGGTCTCTTTCCTATTGTCTCCTGTGCTCACAACACCTGGTTTGAACCTCGTGGCATCTAGTTTTGTATTGTTCCCTGTACTATATGTTTTACCTTGTCTGTAATCACACCTTGTAAAGTGCTACAGAAGATAATGGCGCTATATAAATAAATATTAATAATAATAATAATAATAAATGATAATATTGCAGCCCAGTAACCTGTCCCCATATTACATAGATATTTTTTTTAATTCTTTTTATTTCCCTTTTCAGTTCGATGGCTGTGAGCAACCTGGAGCCGGAACTTCGGGATTCCATCCGGAAACAATATGGAGACAAGCTTCAATATGTTTACTTTAACAAAGGCCTGTAACCCCGGAACCAGTATAGAGCAATGGCAGATAGGGGAGCTCTGTCCTCTCACTGATGAGCGACGGCTTGATTACTTGTCTGCAAAATCCAAATCGGGATGCCCCCTCCAAGAGGAACAAAATCTGGGAGAGTGACAATCCTGGGTTTTGTTCCTTCTCAAAGTGGACCAACTCCATGCACGCCGGCCCTGGGGTATAAAAGATTCCAGTGCCGGCCATCTCAGTCTCCTGGGGCATCCCAATTTAGGATGCACTGCTGTGTGTGCACCCCCCTGCCGTGCATCGCTCACCTTTTCTGGGGCCCCCTCGCCAGCCACATTGGAACCCCTGTAGCTGATGATGTGGGATGCCCCAGGGGGGACTGCGATCGCCGGCACTGGAATCTTTTATACCCCATGGTACCTCCCTAGTTCGCCCACTCAAACTCACCTTTCCTCAATCCTACGGCGCATGTGCGGCCTCTGGTCCAGTCAGCGCGCTCATGCAAACTCGTCTAGGCTAATTTAAGGACTCGGCTCCAGGCGTGCCCGCACCGGTCATCCGCAAATGCCTGCCGCGGGTGTGTGCCCTGCTAAAGTTATAGCAGGGAGCGCCTGCTACTCGCGTATGCACCGTTGGATGGGGGGAGAAGCTAATTTCCTGGGCGACTTGGGGGGTTTCACACAGCGGAGTATCCCGAATCTGGATGCCCCGAGGGGAGGGAATCAAGCAGCCCTATGATCTTATAGATTCCAGGGCAGTTGAGCCTGGGTTTTGGTCCACTTTAAAGAGGAACACCACACTCAATTTTCACTTTTCGGGATGTTGTTCCTCTCAGTGGGGGCATCCTGAATTGGGATGGCCCGCTGTGTGTATGCCCCTTGGTAACTCACCTTCTTGCCGCTCCCATGATGCAGACTCAGACAAGAACAAGCACGCTGATTGGCCGGGCCCTTTCAACCAATCAGTGTGCTCGCTTTCACTCGGCTCCAGTAACGGCTAAGCAGCCGAGCGGCACCGCATGCTTCCCCACTCACCTCCAAGCCATCGCATGCCTGCGTCACCCATTCAGAAAGGCCGGGTGCATGCGCGGCTTGAGGTGAGCTGGGATGCATTCGTGGCGCAGAGACTCGGCAAGGGCTCCGGGACAAGGTGAATGAAACGGGGCTTACACAGCGGGGCATCCCAATTCAGGATGACTCCAGGACCTCCGATGTTCCTTATAGATTCCAGGGCGGTCAAGACTGGGTTCTGGTACACTGTTGCTCTTCTCAGTGGAGGCATCCCAAATTGGGACGCCTCGCTGTGTGTATGCCCCCGAGGTCACTCACCTTCCTGTCACTCCCACAACTCAGAAAAGTATTGCAAGCAAAACCGCAACCAGCTATATACTAAAGAGTGCGCCCATATGAAGATAGAGACAGAATTGTGCACCACTATACCATCCCAGAAAAAGAGGAATCCCACAACTCCTCAATCTATCCTCATTAAACAATGGCACCACTCAAAATATATGAATTAAATGTTAGATTCCTTTATTGCTCAAGAAACTCTATATACATATATACAGACACATTAAAAACTCATTAAAATACATAAATGCCATAAATGTATTCCATTCAGTAACTATCTTTCTGCTATTTCTGACCGGGCTGAATATATATATATATATATATATATATATATATAGTGCTAACCTAATTAATAAACTAATATTGCAAAAATTACTAGAGTCTGTGCAAACGAATATAAGTGCTAAGTGCATAAAGTGCTAATGCTAACTAAGAGGACAGCCAGGAAAGAAAATGCAGATACAAAAGTCACTCACATATCAAAAACGGCCCACCAGCATAGACCCCCCCCCCCCCCCCCCCGTGCGCTGTTGACGCGTTGCGTGACGTCCGCGCGTCACTTCTCCAGGACACACAAGCACGCACCTATTCCCATACACCCTCCCTATATACTCACCCCCCCCCCCCCCCCACTGGTGCTGCTCGGCGCGGGGCGTTTCCTGCCTGTCCTCTTAGTTAGCATTAGCACTTTATGCACTTAGCACTTATATTCGTTTGCACAGACTCTAGTAATTTTTGCAATATTAGTTTTATTAATTAGGTTAGCACTATATAATATATATTTTCAGCCCGGTCAAAAATAGCAGAAAGATAGTTACTGAATGGAATACATTTATGGCACAAAGCATTTATCATCTTAGGGGTTTGGCATGTTCCTTCCCCCGTTTCCCCTCCACTTCCTTTTCACAGGTTGTGTGTTTATGTATTTTAATGAGTTTTTAATGTGTCTGTATATATGTATATAGAGTTTCTTGAGCAATAAAGGAATCTAACATTTAATTCATATATTTTGAGTGGTGCCATTGTTTAATGAGGATAGATTGAGGAGTTGTGGGATTCCTTTTTTTCTGGGACAGCTCAGAAGAGAACAAGCTCACTGATTGGCTGAGCGGCCAAATTTCACTCAGCTCCCTTCGGCTACACTGACAGCTAAGCAGCCGAGCGGCACAGAAGGGAGACGAGTGCAGCGCCCGCCGCATCCCCACTCACCTCCTAGCCGTCATGTGCCTGCGCCGCCCATTCAGAAAGCCCGGGTGCGTGCTTGGCTAGAGGTGACCCAGGATGCGGCTGTGGCGCAGAGACACTGTGAGGGCTCTGGGACAAGGTGAGTGAAACGGGGCTTCTGGAGGGTTTTACACAGCGGGGCATCCCAATTCAGGATACCCCAAGGTGAGGTGGCTGCTGATGTTCCTCTTTAAAGTGGCCCAAAGCCCACGGCGACCGGCCCGGGAATCTATAAGATTCCTGAGACCATTGATTCCCTACCCCTGGGCATCCAAAATCGGGATGCCCTGCTGTGCGAAACCCCCCAGGTCGCCCCATACACTTACCTTGTTTCCCGGTCCAACAGTGCATGCGTGAGCCGTGGCCGCATCCCCACTATCCCTCTAGCAGGATGCGTGCCCCCAGCAGGCATTTGCGAATGGCCGGTGCGGGCACACTCCCTGTTAGAGGGTAGCGGGGATGCGTCCGTCAGCGCGCTCAGAGCCGCTGTCCTTAGACGACGTGACGGCAGCGTATCCAATCGGCCGCACATGCGCTGTAGGACTGGGAAGAGGTGAGTTGGTTTTGCCGTCCTGGGGGGTTTCACACAGCGATTAGGGTGCCCTGGGGGAAAGGACCAAAACCCAGGATAGTCAAAATCCTGGCTTTTGGTCCACTTTAAGCAGTGTTAATGACTGTAATTCCACTAGAGACAAAAGATCATGCTATCTCAATCACCTTCTCCTGAGCTGGTTTTAAGATCGTGCTCCCTCTAGTGTTTAGTTTGTGACATTACAGCCACTGATAATATGTCCAGCAGACATTACACATGGAACCTGTATAGAGCAATGGCAGATAGATGACCTCCCTCACTGCTGGGGGGTCACATGATCTCCTGCCTGCAATAATCTGGTGTCACATGCAATAGACTTTTTATAAATCTGAAATCTTTTAATTTAATTTCTTTTTCACAAAAAGTTTTACATCTCTAATTCCAAGAGAAAACCAAAGAAACGCACTTGGCTGCTAGACAGTGTAAAGTGGACCCAAACCCCCCAATACAGACATCAAAACACACACACACACACACACATGTATACACACACACTATATATATACACACACACACACACACACACACACACACACACACACACACACACACACATATATATATACATACTCGCTTCAGCTTACTCACCTCTTCCATGTGCTGGGGGACTGGAAGAAGCTGCACATCCCCGCACTGGAAGAGGGTGAGTAAGCTGAAAGGGGAGGAGCTAGAGGGCTGCTGGGTGTCGAAAAGGACAGCCTTCCCTTAAAATTTACCAAAACCCTAGTAACCCAGCTCTAAGATTCCAGAGCCAGGTTACAGCAATGTGAAACCCCCGGCCTGTTTTTGGTCCACTTTAAGAATTTTATAATTTTTTTTTTGCCTTTAAAGCGGAACAAAACCTACCAGCAGCCAACCTGGAATCTTAAAGTCCGGCTGGCTTTTCCCCCGGGACATCCTGATTTGGGATGCCCTGTTGTGTGAACCCCCCACCCCCACCCAGGGTTCCTGTAAAATCTCAACTTTTCATACTCCAATGGCGCATGCACAGGCTCTCGTCCAATGAGAGCCGCCCGTTATAACTATGTCATTTAGCAGGCAGGTCTCATTGTTATGAATGGGGAGTGCGCGTTGCTTCATTCCCTGGCGGCGTGCATCCAGATGGACGGGAGCACACATGAGGCCGGGGATGCGGCAGCGCCCTCTCCCCATTAAAGTGGACCAGAACCCACGGAGATCGGTCCAGGAATCTATAAGATTCCCCCAGCCCATTGATCCAAATTCAGGATGCCCCTCTGTGTGAAACCCCCCAGGTCGCCCATAAACTCACCTGCTTCCCTTGTCCAACAGCGCATGTGCGAGCAGCGGCCACATCCCTGCTGTCCCTCTAGCAGGGCGCATGCCCGTGCCAGGCATTTGTGAATGCCTCCCTGTTAGAGGGTAGCAGGGGATGAAGGCTTAGTCGAGCTGACATGAGCAGATCTGAGCGCGCTGATTGGACGAGAGGCTGCGCTGTGAGTGTGTGACCTGGGTGGTTTCACACAGCGGGGCATCCCCGATCAGGGGCAAGGACTAAAACCCAGGATTGTCAAAATCCTGGGATTTGGTCCACTTTAAAGTCATTGAGGGCTAATGTCGAAAGACGTAGACGCAAATGACTCGCATTGGCTGAGCGCCCACGCATGTGCCATTGGAAAGTGGCAGAGGTGGGTTGTTTGGGGCTTTCTGGGGGGTTTCACACAGAGGGACATCCCAACCCGGGATGTCTAATTCACAGATTTTGTTCCGCTTTAAGGCTAACCCAAACTCTCCTTTGCAGCTCTGTGCCATGGTTCTAGGGGCACTTAACTAACCCCACCTCCAGCCCTTAGAGAGATGCTCACCCTGACCTCCATGTGATGGGGGCCTCCCCAGTATTAGATGAGCTCCATGACCGTGCATAGCTACCATGCCTGTTTGCATCTCAAGAATCTTTAAAGGAACATTGCTGGCAAAGGGTTAAAGTGGACCAAAACCCAGGATTATGACTATCCTGTGTCTTAGTCTTTGCCCCTGGGGCACCCTGATCGGGGATGCCCTGCTGTGTGAAACCGCTCAGGTCAGCGAAACAAACTCACCTCTTCCTGGGCCTACGGTGCATGCCGCTCGTCCAATCAGCACGCTCAAATCCGCTCACGTCAGCGCATCTAAGCCTTCGTCTAAGGCCAGGGGTTCAGAGCGCGCTGACGGCCGCATCCCCCACTACCCTCTAACAGGGACAAATGCCATTCACAAACGCCCTGCTAGAGGGATAGCGGGAATGCGGCCGTGGCTTGTGCATTCGCTGTTGGACCAGAAAAAAAGGTATGGGGGACTTGGGGGTTTCACACAGCGGGGCATCCCGATTTTAAATGCCCCCGGGGGGAGGGAATCGATCAGCCTGGGAATCTTGATCGCCGTGGGTTTTGGTCCACTTTAAAATCTCCTGCTTTCTGCTCTCCCCATGCCAGAAAATATAAAGCTGAATGAACGTTGCCGCCCCTCACAGACATTATGGAAAGATCCCAAATTGGGATGCCCCGGGGAGATCATTAAAAGGGAGCTGAAGTCACTGTTGATTGGAGGTCATCTTCGAAAGGGCGCAAGACCACTTTACGAGAAATGTTTAATAAATAAACGCTTTTCCAAATGATTTGTTGTCTGATTTTTAAAGCTGAATGTTTAAAGCGGAACAAAACCCAGAATAAGGAATGCTTGATTGACAAGTGTCCATTCTCCTGATCAGTGTTGCCAACACCCACCAGTAGGGATGAGCAAACCCCCCGGATTCGGCCCAAACTTGAACCCGGTCCCCATTGAAATCAATTTTGCTCCGAACTTTGGGGGGTGATTCTGCCTCTGGGGGGCCCCTCACTCACCCAGATGGAAAAGGGGGCCTCCAAAAGCAGATTTGGGGTTTACAAAAATTGTGCTGGGGAGAGTTGGGGGCGCAGAGTGTGCAGTAGGAAACCTGCTGTAACCCCCGATCCGTTCCTGTCAGCGGATGGCGTTCATCACAGATGGGCTCTTGCCGGGGTCACAAAAAGATGTTCCCATGAATGGCAGTGCTGGCACTTGGAGGCAGTGCAGGCGTCAGCACCCGGCAAGGAGGGGCAGCTGCCGGGGGCCCCCACTCTCTGGGGGGGCCCACTGACAGGGCCAGCCTTTGGGGGGGGTGACGGCACTTGACCAGCGGTGGACTGGGTGGGCACCAGTGATACCCTACTGTGTGAAACCTCCTATGATCGCTGGCATACCCACTATGCGAGCAATTCCACCCCTGAGTTTTGGTCCTCTTTACGGGGCATCTCAATTTGGGATGCCCATGTTTGTCTATGTTTAAGAACCCGTTAACTCAAACTGGCGATCCCACAGTGCATTCACCAGTTCCAGGAAAGTGATGAACAAAGGAGGGGGGGGGGGGTCATACACAGGGGCATCCAAAATCAGGAGGATCGAGATTTGTTTAGATTCCGAGAGGGTTTGGTGTGCTTCAATATAGACCAAAACTAGAGTCTTGGTCCAAATAACATAATCCTTAGAAGGCATCCAGATATGGGATGTCCCTCGGTGATGTGACGCGAAAGGGGCCCCCTGAGACCAATGCCGCCCAAGGGCCCACATAAATCTGGAGCCGGCCCTGCTTGGAGTGTCCTCACTCATGGGAGCTGCAGCCATCTTTATGTGGCCCTGGGTGGAGCACCAACCGCAGACAGGAACAGATCGCGGGGCTCAGGTGAGTTGTTTACACTTTAGGTGAAGCTGGATGATCAACCAGCTTATTCTAAGTATGTCACACACCCCGCTTCAAGATAATCATTACATGTGGGTAGTATGGTCTGAAGAGGGCGATCTGCAGAGATGATTGGAGGAAAGAAAGCCCCTCCCAGTCCATAAATACCTGGGACCTCCCACTCATTACCCAGTTTTTCATCTCTGCAGACGGCGAGCAAGTCAGAAGATGATGTCTCCTCCTTGCACAGGGGGATTATAGGTAGCCTCCCAGTCTAGGCTGTATCCCGGGTGAGGGTAGAATGGCACTTTTAGTGCTCTGGAGCCATGCTCCACCGCGAGACCCTGTACCAGAGGGTAGGCGGTTATCCGGGCTGGTGACCCCGGTTTGGGATGCCCTGTCCCTTGGCCCCCCTTTCCTGATGCCCTTCTCCTGTGGTGGTGGGGATAAAATGTGGGGGGCCACCTTTTTTACCTCAGAGTTAGGATTTATTTATTGAGCATTGTTTCACTTTAACAGCGGCGCTTGCTGCTACTGGCGCCAGAGCTGAGGAGAACTTTTCTCCTCAGAAGTTGTAGTTGGGGGGTGGGGCCGGCTGTTGGCGCTGGCTTGTCCCCCTGGCTTTACTGTTTTTTGTTGCGGTGACTACCACAATGGCCGCGGCGCAGTTATTTGCGCTGGCGGTTCCCTCAATCTTGTGAGGGGAGATCTCCCCTCATGCGCTGGCCACAGTGGGCGGGGCCGGGCGATTGCGCGTCGCCGCGGCCCGCACCCATTACATCCCTGGGGTCTTTGTGGTTACCGGCGCCGCGGCTGCTGTTCTTGCCATGGTGCCGGTATATGTGTGCGCTATAGTGTTTTTCTGAGGTAATTTACCTCACACATTTTGCCATTAGGGGCGGGGCCGGGCTGTTGAGCGGGACGCCACGGCCCGCCCCTGTTAGGCAGACCCACTGCGGAGCCCGCTTTCCGCTCTGTAAGGGGGCGGAGCTACGCATATCGCGCGCTCCGCGCTGGCCACGCCCACAGGATCCTCTCTGCCTCTGTGAGCAGCGTGTGTGGTGGACGCCATTTACCTCACGCAGGAAGGCACAGTGAGTGGCCCTATGGGCCCCCTATATTTCTATATATATATATATGCAGTCTTTCAGGTAGAACGCCTTAGGTTTTAAGGGGTCTTCTTCCGGTCCTTGGGTCCCTGGGTTAAATTCCATGTTAAAATCCTCCCACTTGGGACAATTATAAGGGCATCCCGGGTTGCTTACTAGCGTAATTCCCTCGGTCATTGCGACTACATATAAGTTCACCGTATGGAGGCATCCCCAGATACCGGGCTCCCCTCGGGGCAATCCCGGAAGTGCATGGGCTGTGGGGTATCCCTAACAGGGGATGACGTATTTCTATGTATACCATGTGCACAGCAGACTATTTCACGGCAGTCAGAACCCCAGGCGTCTGGGTCAGCACCACCGGCGTCATCCCCTTCCCACCCCGTCTTGGCCCGTGTCCCGTGTGACGTTGTCACGGGTGGGCAGTCGCAATCTGATGTGTGTGCTAGATTGACTAATATTGAAAAATGTATTTCTTCTGCGGTTGCCAAGAAGGCTCCATGTAAGAGAAAGCATTTGTCACCGGTCCCACCGACATTTGAATATGACGATGAGGATCGCCTGGATTGGTCAGATTACTCCCCTCTGGAGGAAGGGGAGCTATTTGACGAATCGGATTATTCGGACGACCAGCTATTTGTTGGCGCGGACTCTGAGAAGGGGTCAGGGAGTTCTTTGGATACTCCTAACGTCCTTGCTCAGATGTTTGAGGTTCTGGCTATTTCTCCTCCAGAGGTTGCTCCTCATCAACAAGGGGAGTTTTATGAGGAATCCAAGCCGCGCTTGGAATTCCCTAATCAAAGGCATTTTGATAAGATTATTTCTAAGGAATGGGAGAGGCCGGCTCGGCTCCCAGGCATTCCTCAGAGTTGGGATAAAAGATATCCTTTCCCTTCGGACAAGGTTAAGCGCTGGACGTCCCCCCCTGAGGTGGACGCACCAATTCTGGGGTTATCCAGCCGTTTTTGAATAACCCCGATTGCTCTTCTCTTAAAGATGGAGGGGATAAACGAATTGGCCAGATGGCTTGTCATGGTTTCGCCAGTATTGGGGCAGCCATACGGCCCTTTTTGCGCTTCGTCTCTGCTGGTGGTGGCTACCAGGTCGGTGGTCAGAGACTTGTTGTCATCTTCCGGTTTGCACCCGGACAGTGACGAATTTCTGGGACTTAAACGTTGTGAGTTATTCTTGTCTTTCATGTTAGCCGCCTTGGAGAGCTTCTGCTCTGATGGTGACTATAAGGCGTTCAGTTTGGTTGCGCCAGTGGGCGGCCGACTTTGGGCCAAAAAAGTCGCTGACGTCTCTCCCATTCGTGGGGCTACGGCTTTTTGGAGAAAAATTGGATTCAGTAGCTAAGGGGGGTAAGTTACCTCAACGCAAGAAGCAATGACATCCCCTTCGCGGGGCGGCTTCTTTCAATCATTCCTTTCGCGGATCCAGAGCAGGAAGAGGTTTCGCCTTCCATACCACTAGAGGAGATTCCTGGAATAGGGGCAGAGGACGTGCCCGCTCAGGATACAACTGGGGTTCAAAACCCAAAACCTGCGAACAAGCCTGCTCAGCAATGAGGGGGCGCTCTCACCCGTGCGGGTGGGGGGACGGCTGCGACACTTCTCTCTGATCTGGATTCGGGAGGTTTCGGACAAACGGATCCGGGAAGTCGTGTCTTCCGGCTATAAGTTGGAGTTCGAGTCCCGTCCTCCTCCGCTTTTCTTCAGGTCTAGGGTGCCCCCGGACGCACCTGGCGCACAGGGGCTTCGGGAGGCGTTTTTCAAGTCTTCTGGAGATAGAGGTCATCTCGCCAGTGCCCCTATCAGATCAGGGTCGGGGATTTTACTCAGATCTGTTCACGGTCCCCAAAAAGGATGGCTCTATCCGGCCCATCCTGGATCTGAAGATCCTCAACAGGTTTATCAGGCTGCGAAAATTGCGCATGGAATCGCTTCGTTCAGCTATCCGCGCTCTCCGTCAGGGGGACTTCATGACGTCCATAGACATCAAGGACGCTTTCCTCCATGTTCCGATTTTTTCCCGCGCACCAGAGATTCCTCAGGTTTGTGGTGGAAGATCGGCACTTTCAGTTTGTAGCTCTTCCTTTTGGTCTCACCACAGCTCCAAGGGTTTTTCACCAAGGTGCTCGCTGGGGTGATGGCTCTTCTTAGAGCGCAGGGAATTCGCATAGTGCCATATCTGGACGATCTCCTCATCATGGCATCATCATTCAGCCAAGCGGAATTGGACACCAGGACGGTAATATCCACTCTGGAGAGGTTCTGCTGGGTGATCAACTACCCCAAGTCCTCCTTTTACCCGTCCAGGATAGTATCCTTTCTGGGAATGTCTCTGGATACAGATCAGGCCAGATGGTGTTCCTTCTTCAATCCAAGTTCTTTTGATTCAGGAATTGATTCGGTCGCTCATGTCCATTCCTCGTCCGACCATTCGACTAGGAATGAGACTGGTGGGGTTGATGGTGGCCTCCTTCGAGGCAGTCCCCTTTGCCCGGTTTCACACGAGGACGCTACAACTCCATCTATTGTCTGTCTGGGACAGATCTCCTCTGTCGCTGGATCAATTCTTTCTGATGTCTCCCCGGGTTTGCCGACCACTCAGGTGGTGGCTGAACTCAACCAATCTGTTGAAGGGCAGGTCTTTTCAGACTCCTCGTTGGGAGGTGGTCACCACGGATGCCAGCCTCTCAGGATGGGGGGGCTTCTGGAATGATCTGCAATTTCAGGGGTTGTGGGGACCCCTGGAAGCCCACGAGCCTATCAACATTCTGGAATTGAGAGCCATCAGAATGGTTCTTTTTCGTTTGACTCATCTCCTGCAGGGCTTGCCGGTCCAGGTTCGGTCGGACAATCGGACGGCGGTTGCCTACATCAATCACCAGGGAGGGACTGGCAGCAGGAGTGCCCTCAGGGAAGTGTCGTTGATTCTGGACTGGGCGGAGAGCCACGTCCCGTGCATCTCGGCAGTTCACATTCCGGGAGTAGAGAACTCGGAGGCGGACTCTCTGAGTAGGTGGTCAGCCCGCAAGGGGGAGTGGCCTCTCAATCCCAAGGTGTTTCGTTCGATTTGTCTCAGGTGGGGTTCACCGGTGGTGGACCTCTTTGCCTCCCGTCACAATCACAAACTTCCGGCATCTGTGTCTCTGGCGAAGGATCCGCTAGCCTTCGCGACGGACGCCGTGTCCCTGAACTGGAGGGATCTGGGGTTTCTGTATCTGTTCCCTCCGTTTCCCATGGTAGCCAGAGTAGTGCGCAAGCTGGCTCTGGAAGGAGCGTCAGCAATTCTGGTGGCTCCAAGGTGGCCAAGACAGGTTTGGTTCGCAGACGTGGTAAGGTTAGCAGAAGATCAGTTCGTTCTGCCCCTGCTGCTGGATCTGCACACACAGGGTCATCTACGTTGCCCCAATTTACCAACGCTGGCTTTGACGGCGTGGCTTCGGAAACCTCCATCTTGAAGGAGGAAGGTCTTTCTGATGCGGTTATTCAGACTATTATTAGCGCTAGGAAGAGGTTTTCTTCTTCCGTTTACTATAGGACTTGGAGGTCTTATATTGATTGGTGTGAGACTAGGGCTTTCCCTTGGAGGGAATTCTCTATTTCTAGAATCCTGGAGTTCCTGCAACATGGTTTGGATCTAGGGCTCCAACTTAATACTCTGAAGGGGCAGGTGTCTGCCCTGGCGGTGTTTTTCCAAAGATCTTTTGCGCTTCATCCGCTGGTTAAGACCTTTTTCCAGGGGGTTACGCACGTGCGGCCCCCTAAGAAGGCTCTGATTCCGGTTTGGGATTTGAATTTGGTTCTTTCTGCTCTTCAGGGTCCTCCCTTTGAGCCCTTGCATGATATTGCCTTGTCTTCCCTTACGCAGAAGGTAGCCTTTTTGGTAGCTATCACTTCCGTTAGACGTGTTTCTGAGTTGACGGCTCTGTCTATTCAAGCCCCATATTTTGAAAGACATCAGGACAAAGTGTTTTTGCGTTTTAAGACGGACTTCCTTCCTAAGGTGGTTTCGTCCTTTCATTTGAATCAGGATATTGTTCTGCCCTCTCTGTGTCCCAATCCCAGCAATGACAAGGAGAGGGCCCTGCATTCTTTGGATGTGGTTCGGGTTGTGAAGTATTAGTTGGTGGTAACGTCTGCCTTTCGCAAGACTGATGCATTTTTCGTGGTGCCATTTGGGCCCAAGAAGGGTCTAGCACCCACAAAGTCTACCATTAGCAGGTGGATTCGTCAGGCCATTGTCGGGGCCTATTCTGCTAAGGGGAGAGATCCTCCCTGTCGTGTTACAGCTCATTCTACTCGTGCGGTTGGGGCTTCCTGGGCTTTTCAGCACCAGGCCTCTGTTGAGCAAGTTTGCAAGGCCGCTACCTGGTCTTCTGTTCACACTTTTTCAAAGTTTTTACAAGGGTGATGTTTGGGCCTCAGCGGATGCTGTTTTTGGCCGCAAAGTTCTGCAGGCTGCAGTAGTTTAAGTTGTGCTTTATGCCTTGTTTTGGATCCCCACCCTTTATGGACACTGCTTTTGGATGTCCCACATGTAATGATTATCTTGAAGCGGGATGTGTGACATACTTAGAATAATACCATTTTGTGAATACTCACCTTGTAAAGTGGGTATTATAAGTATGTCACACACCCCGCTTCAACCCGCCCTTTTGTATTCTGGATCCATCGTTTTGTGAACCTTGCGTTGTTATGACTAATATTTGGCTCTTCCTGGTCCCTTACCTTACTGCTTTCTTTATACTGGGTAATGGGTGGGAGGTCCCAGGTATTTATGGACTGGGAGGGGCTTTCTTTCCTCCAATCATCTCTGCAGATCGCCCTCTTCAGACCATACTACCCACATGTAATGATTATCTTGAAGCGGGGTGTGTGACATACTTATAATACCCATTTTACAAGGTGAGTATTCACAAAATGGTATTTTCTGTGCTTAGGCCGAACGTCGAGCACAGACTTCTGGCTGGAGTCCGTGTTCCAAGTTTGGGAACTCGAACTTGTGAAGTTCGGAACGAAGACGATCTTTGCGGTTCAGGTTCGCCCAAAACTACCCGCCAGTAATGAATTAGAAAGAAAATACCGGATGACTGCAGCAAAATCTAAATTCTAACCTTTTGAAAGCTTTACCTTAGAATGGATCTACACCCTCGTCTTAACCTGTAAGGACAGCCCCTTCCTGGCTGTGGGTGCACCTTAAAAACATGTTCAATATTATTACTTCTTACATGGCTGCAGAGCACCTCTGCAGCACTTCCAAGTCCCCAGGACACTTGGAAGGACTGAGGAATGAATTTTTAAGAGGGAACAAAGGATTTATAACTAACCTGGGAGGTGCACGTGAGCAGGGCAATTAGGATACACAAGTCTTAAAGGAGCCACTGCACTCAACCTTGTTGGCTTGCAGACAAACCTATAATCTGTCTCTAAATCTGGTTAAAAACAGAGGTCTTGGTCCACACACATCTGCAGAAGTCTGCTGAAGCTGCACCACCAAGCGCCAAGGTGCCTCTGTGGGGTGCAGTCCTAACTCTAATCTCTGAGAGCCCCCTTTGCCACATACAATGCAATAGATAAATTGGGAGCAGGCTTACCTGAGGTTGCTCTATAACCTCGGGTGCCGCCCATGGGGTGGAAGGGTCAAAGACCTTGCAGTACAGCCTAGACCCCACACCCCATGTGCTTGCACAAAATCAAGCAGCCGCTCAGACCAATCTATAACTAACCTGGGTGGTGCACGTGAGCAGGGCAAATAGGATACACAAGTCTTAAGGACAAGGAGCCACTGCACTCAACCCGATGCAATAGATAAATTATGAGCAGGCTTACCTGAGGTTGCCCTATAACCTCCTTTAAGACTTGTGTATTTTAATTGCCCTGCTCACGTGCACCTCCAAGGTTAGTTATAGATTGGTCTGGGCTGCCATCCCTCCTTTGTTTCCTTTGATTTTGTGCAAGCACATGGGGTGTGGGGTCTAGGCTGTACTGCAAAGTCTTTGACCCTTCTACCCTATGGGCTGCACTCGAGGTTATAGGGCAACCTCAGGTAAGCTGTTCCCAATTTATCTATTGCATTGTATGTCCCAAAGGGGGCGCTCATAGATTAGAGTTAGGACTGCACCCCACAGAGGCACCTTGGCGGTGGTGGTGCAGCTTCAGCTACTTCTGCAGATGTGTGTGGACCAAGACCTCTGTTTTTAACCAGAGTGCTGTGGCTCTGTCAGGGAACCGCGGGTCACGTGATCCAACTATAAACCAGGGACCTTCGGACACACAGACCGCTTTCCCCAAAAACCCCGTCCGTGCCCTCCTATCAGGAATACCAGGCCCAAAGCCTGCGGACACACAGTTTCTTGGCTAAGGCAAAAAGATCGCTCAAGTTAAATAAAGATTTTAATGCAATGAGCGCACACTAGGCAGTGATAAACATTTGACGATGATGGAATATGAATGAATACAAATGCTGTTCTGAGAGGTTACAGGATACAGTGAGTTACACAGAGATATATAATAGTCAGTTACCTTAAGGAGCAGTTGTAGAGTGGTGATAAAGAGCTCCCACAAGGGGTATGTCAAGAGCACCTCCAGCACGCGTGCACCGGGACCCCTATCCAGAGAAGTGACCCTGTTCTTGTCTCTTTGGCCTACCTTTAAGCGCATTCTTTGCCCCTCCACCCCCCCTCCTTAAGACACAGATCCTACATATGCTATTACACCTCCCCAGCGAAGAAGCACGTTGGCTCCTCTCTGTCTGACCAAGGTGTTAGGAGAGCCGCAGGGGGGCTTTGATCCTCAAACTGCCTTTTCTGAAGTGTCAGAACCTCAGGCCCATATACAGACTTCCTTTTCCTGCCAGCCTTGTAAGGGTGACATGTGCTATGTACAGAGAATCTTAAAGTGGACCAACACTCAGGATTTTCACTATCCTGGGTGTTGGTCCACTTCAGCGGGGCATCCGAGATCAGGATGCCTCGCTGTGTGAAACCCCCCCAAAAGCCCCAAAAAACGTACCTTTTCGGCGACGGATAAGCCGCCGCCGCCGCCTCCCGCGCGTCCCTCTTACAGGGCGCGCGGGCGCGCAAACTGCTAGAGGGGCGCTCGGGAGGCGGCGGCGGCTGATCCGTCGCCGATAAGGTAAGGTTTTTTGGGGCTTTTGGGGGGGTTTCACCCCGCTGGGCATCCGAGATCGGGATGAGGTGAGGGAGGTGATCAGCCCGGGAATCCCTGGGTGTTGGTCCACTTTAAAGGGGGAAGCTGAGCATCAGCGATAAAATTAAATGTAATATTTGCCCTATTCCTCACAGGCTCCTTTAAGATTTTTTAGGAGGGGCTGATGTAACCAGGGATGAAACCACTTTATTCATAGGTGTCCTTTCTCCTGGTCAATGTTGACATCACTCACCTGTAAAGAATTTGAAAGAAAATACCTGCGTCTCCCAGATGACGACAATGAAATGTAAATTCTAAGCTTATGGACGTTTTTTTTTCTTATAATGGACCCACACCCTCAAAGTAACCTGTAAGGACAGACTTACCCCTCCTGGCTGTGGGTCCGCCTTAAAAACAAGTTTACATGAACAGAACATTATCCTATGAAGTGTGTCCTGGTGAGAATGTTTACCCGAGCCACACAATGCAGCTCACCCTGCCAGGGACAAAGGAGCCCATTAGGTTCAATGGAAACAAGTCGAGCCAGTCCTGTATGTCTCATGGAATATAAGTAATATACTGCCTGAGCCAAGCACAGCATTAAATAGGAACCCCGGGCAATTTGGACTGTGTTATCCTCCACACCAAGGCAACTCCGCAGCCGCCTCAACTTGTCCTGCTGACAGATACTGAGCTAACATTTCATAAGATGACATATGCAAACAGTTACGGTCAATTACACCCTTATGCAAATTCTTTTTTTATTTTTCTTTAAAGAAAAAATGTATATGGGAGCCAAAGTCGAAGATTGATTTTCCCTTTATGTTGTTGAATAGGTCTTTCCTACAAAACCAACCCAAGCAGTAGATATTGTTAGGATGCCCTCCTGTACCTAATAAAACACAGGCCCAATACTGGACTGGTACTCACCAGTTTGTGCATTCCCTTCACCACAATTAAAGTG
Source organism: Gastrophryne carolinensis (assembly GCA_027917425.1). NCBI lineage: Eukaryota > Metazoa > Chordata > Amphibia > Anura > Microhylidae > Gastrophryne > Gastrophryne carolinensis. Next base: position 605,062,993 of record CM051235.1, read on the forward strand.
GACCAACGCCCATGGCTGATCGGGCCGGGAATCTATTCCTGGGTCGATCAGCACCCTCCCCGCGGGGCATCCGTAATCGGGATGCCCCGCTGTGTGAAACCCCCCCCCCCCGGACGCCTTACCTTCTCCAGTTCCAACGGCGCATGTGCGGGCCGCCGCGTGTCCCTCTAGCAGGGCGCACACCCGCGCCGGCCGTTTGTGAATGGCCGGCGCGGGCGCGCTCCCTGTAAGAGGGACGCGCGAGAGGCGGAGGCCTCAGCTTGTCCGTCGGCGATGAGGTAAGTTTTTGGGGGCTTTCTGGGGGGTTTCACACAGCAAGGCACCCCCGATCGGGGTGCCCCACAGAAGTGGACCAACACCCAGGATAGTGAAAATCCTGGGTGTTGGTCCACTTTAACCAGGGGGCGCACCCAATTTAATGATGGCAACAGGGCTGGCCTGTGCTAAAAGTCAGGATGGTGACCCCCAGAGGCACACATGTTTAATTACCCCGAAGGGGCAAGAGATAGAGAGAATGTAGAAAACTGAGAGACAAAGGGCACATGTGATAAAGAGATAGATGAAGGGAAGGCATGAAAAAAAAGAGACACGGATGAAACATAGAAAAGTGAGAAAGAGATGAAAGAAGTGTGGGAAAGAGAGAACATAGAAAAGAGAGACAGAGATGAAGGGCAGAGGAGTAGCCAGGCTTTCTGGCACCCGGGGCGAAAATTCAAAATGCGCCCCCCACCTATTCTCAGGCCCCCCTTTGGTGCCCTGACCTGCTGCCCCAGGGGCAAGTGCCCCCCTGCTCCCCCCTAGCTATGCCCCTGGGGAAGGGGATGTGGTTGAGAGATGGAGGGAACATGGAAAATAGAGAGCTGGGTATAAAGAGAATGTGGGGGAAAAAGATAGCTGGAGCATAGAAAAGAGAGAGAAAGAGATGGAGAAAACACGAGAAAGAGAAGCATGTAAAAGACAAACACAGGACGAGATGAAAGGAAAGTGGGGGGCAGGGGAATATGATGGAAAATAGAGAGAGAGAAGGGAATAAAGAGAACATGAAAAAAAAAAAAAAAAGACGGAATATGGAAAGAAGCAGATGAAAAGAATGTGGGAAAAGAGATGGAGGAAATATGGGAAAAAAAGAAATGGATGGAGCATAGAAGAAAATTAAGATGAAGAAACATGGATAGATAGAACATGGAAAAGAGAAAGAGATGACGTTGGAATAATTGTAACGCAACAACTACATCCTGTATATGATTGCTTCTTATGCTACTGATAAAGTTAGCTTAAAAGAAAACTAGGAAGCCATATGCAGACCACGTGACTGTATGCATAGTGTGTTTAACTTGCTAACAGAAAGGAGCTTTTTGTTTTGCTCCATATAGCGATATCTTGCTGGAACAGTGTTGTGTACAATCTGCTGGCAACAGGTTATGGGCCCCGAGCTGGAATAGCCCAAACCAGGATTTTCCCAGAGCAACAGTGAATCAGAGTCTTGGCAGCAGATGCAACAATAAGCAGAAGTGGATTAAAGCCGCAGATGAAGAGATGGAGTCTCTGCACTAGACGTGGAAGCTTACTGACGACAACCACGGGTGTAATAAACTTGCCAGCAGGGACTAAGCATATTGATGTGAAACATCACAACCTGCGTGATTTAGTGGCACGTGGGATATTTTATTTTGTTTATTGTGAGTTATCAAGAGCCAAGTTTGAGGAGTTAAAGTGGACCAACACCCACCGCTGATCGGCCCGGGAATCTATAAGGTTCCCGGGCAACAACTACATCCTGTGAATGACTGTCTGTTTGTTGTGCTATTGATAAAGTTAGTTTAAAAAAAAAACAGGAAGTCTTATGCAGACCATGTGACTGTATGCATAGTGTGTTTAACCTGCTAACAGAAAGGAGCTGTTTGCTTTGCTCCATGTGGAGATATATTGCTGATATATCCTGTTCACGTTATGGAAGAATGTAGAGAAGGCAAAAAGAGATGGAGGGAAGGTGATAAAGAGCAGGGAATGTGGACAAGAGCAAAAGTATCAATAGTCAAAAAGAGAAGAAGGAAGACATTTTCAAATGAGAGAAAGAAATAGATAATGTAGAAGAGAGATGAAAGGGAATAATGAATGATGGGTGGGGACACGTAGACCAGGAAAGGCAAAAATAGGGGAAAAAAGAAAATTGAAAGAATTGAAGGAGAAAGAAGGAATGAGGCAATGTACGTATACGCGAAAAAGTGGAAATAAAGAGACATGTTGAGCTAGCTGAGAGCTGTCTTTTTCAAGGGATGGCTAAATAGTGTCCTCTTGTGTCCCCTTACAGAGGTTTTTGGGATGGCACCCTGTGCAATCACACAACTTGCTTACTCCAAAGACTTGACAGTGGGGCAATGACCTGGCGGACAATGGAGAGGGCGATATTAACAATGGGCAGTGGAAGCTGTGACATCCCCAACTCCCGAATGCCGAGCTCAGAGCCGTTTATCTTTGGCAGCCCTGGAATCTATAACCCTCCAGGTCCTACCTTAATCCTTTTCCCCAGGACATCCCTATTCGGCATACCCCGCTGTGTGAAACCCGCGAGTCACCAGGAAACCTTACCCGATCCATCGGCACATGCACGGGCTGCACTATGCTATACATTTAGACAGGCGTCCGCATTTGTGAATGGCCGGCACAGGCAGGGATGCGGCCAATGGCATGCTCGGCTCCATTTGGCCCTTAGCCGATTCTTAGCCAAAACTGATGAATGTAGCCAAGCATTCGCAGTAAAAATGGGAAAAGGTGAGTTTTTATAGGCAACCTGAGGGGTTTCACACAGCGGGCCATCCCAAATAGAGGTGCGCCAGGGCAAGGGCCAAAACCTGGGATAGTCCTTAATATATGTTCACTGAATGGATGTATATGCTTCCCCGCCTATTGGCTGACGGGACATGGGAGGCTGATTTTGGACATTTGATGGTGGTAACATCTGGATGCTGAATGGGGTGCGAACTTAATAGGTGATCCGACCACTTTAATGTAAACGTAAAGAAAAGTTTCATATCATTCTCCAAGACTCTCATAGAGATAATTGTAATTATTGTGTTGCACTATAATTATGTATTCGGCGTCCCGGCTTGTGTATTGTATTCCGGATAAAGATGGTTACTCGTCTGTTTATGTGCAGCAGGTGCCAAAGTTGACCTGAGGACTTGTGAAGAGACGGCTGAGCAGGGAGGTAGGTGCTTATAGGTGTGTGTGCGTGTTTACTGCGATAACATCAGTTCCAGGACACGCATATATCAGGTGATGCCGCCGTCTACCCCGATTCCTCCCTCCTCCATTGTGTTACCTTCATAACTCTATCCGGCACAATGAGACACTGACACCGTGAAGCACAGGCAGGGCCAACGTGTGGCCTCGGGCAAAATAACTACATCAAGAAATATTGTACCAACAACACAGTCGAATAAATGTTTAAAGTGGACCAAAACCCATGTTCCGGCAGCCCTAGAATCTGGGCCACTAGATTCCCCCCCCCCCAGGGCATCCTGGATCGTGATGCCCCGCTGTGTGAAACCCCCCAGGTTACCGGGAAACTCACCATCTTTCCTGGCCTAACTGTATGCACGAGCAGTGGCCACATCCCCGCTACCCCTTTAGCGGGGCACGTGCTCATACCCAGGCATTCATGAATGACCGAGTGGGCTCGCTCCCTGTTAGAGGGTAGCAGGGGATGCGGCCGCCAGTGCACTTGGATCCGCTCGCTCTTAGACGAAGGAGCGGGAGCAGATCCGAGCGAGCTGATTGGACGAGAGGCTGCGCAAGCGCCATAGGACTGGCAAAAGGTGAGTTCGATCGCAAGGACCAAAACCCAGGATAGACAAAATTCGGAGTTTTGCTAATTTCCCCAGGGGCACCCGGTCGGGGATGCCCCACTTTGTGAACCCCCCAGATTGCTGCAGCCAATCCCTGTCCCATGGCGCGTCTAAGAGCCACGGCTCTGATGGCCGCATCCTCCACTTCCCTGTATTAGTGCGTGTGGCCGCGCCAGGCATTTGTGAATGACCGGCGCGGGCACGGTCCCTGCTCTTAGATGCGCCGTGGGACCGGGATAAGGTGAATTGCTGCGGCGATCTGGGGGGGCTTGACACAGCGGGGTGCCCCTGGAGAAAGGAACAAGATTTTCCTTTTGATTATCCTGGGTTTTGGTACACTTTAAATACTCTGTAACCATTCACTTACCCATGTCAAGACAAGTGTGACAGGCACTGCAGAAAAGACAGGTAGTGGGGACCAGGGCTGTGGAGTCAGAGTCTCATGCTGCCCCAAGGCCTTTAGTTACAATGCCTGAAACCTACAGAATTTAAAGGGATTGTCCAGGCAGGAAAAAATCTCACTGTTGTCCCCCACAGCTCCTCCATGCAGTGCCGGCATCTTCATACTTACCAATGGTGGGAAACCAGTGATTACGTCTTTCAGCTCCAGCCATCTCTCCTTACCTTACACTTAGTGACTTTAGTGCTGTTCTTTTTTCTTGGTCTTCTAAATTAGGAAAATCACCCCATCCACCCATCTGTACCCTGCTGACCCCATCCACCCATCTGTACCCTGCTGACCCCATCCACCCATCTGTACCCTGCTGACCCCATCCAACCATCTGTACCCTGCTGACCCCATCCACCCATCTGTACCCTGCTGACCCCATCCACCCATCTGTACCCTGCTGACCCCATCCAACCATCTGTACCCTGCTGACCCCATCCACCCATCTGTACCCTGCTGATCCCATCCACCCATCTGTATAGTGCTGACCCCATCCACCCATCTGTACCCTGCTGACCCCATCCACCCATCTGTACCCTGCTGACCCCATCCAACCATCTGTACCCTGCTGACCCCATCCACCCATCTGTACCCTGCTGACCCCATCCAACCATCTGTACCCTGCTGACCCCATCCAACCATCTGTACCCAGCTGACCCCATCCACCCATCTGTACCCTGCTGACCCCATCCACCCATCTGTACCCTGCTGACCCCATCCAACCATCTGTACCCTGCTGATCCCATCCACCCATCTGTACCCTGCTGACCCCATCCAACCATCTGTACAGTGCCGGCCCCATCCACCCATCTGTACCCTGCTGACCCCACCCATCTGTACCCTGCTGACCCCATCCACCCATCTGTACCCTGCTGACCCCATCCACCCATCTGTACCCTGCTGACCCCATCCAGCCATCTGTACCCTGCTGACGCCATCCACCCATCTGTACCCTGCTGACCTCATCTACCCATCTGTACCCTGCTGACCCCATCCACCCATCTGTACCCTGCTGACCCCATCCACCCATCTGTACCCTGCTGACCCCATCCACCCATCTGTACCCTGCTGACCCCATCCACCCATCTGTACCCTGCTGACCCCATCCAACCATCTGTACCCTGCTGACCCCATCCACCCATCTGTACCCTGCTGACCCCATCCACCCATCTGTACCCTGCTGACCCCATCCACCCATCTGTACCCTGCTGACCCCATCCACCTATCTGTACAGTGCCGGCCCCATCCACCCATCTGTACCCTGCTGATCCCATGCATCCATCTGTACCCTGCTGACCTCATCCACCTATCTGTTCCCTGCTGACCCCATCCACCCATCTGTACCCTGCTGACCTCATCCACCCATCTGTACCCTGCTGACCCCATCCACCCCTCTGTACAGTGCCGGCCCCATCCACCCATCTGTACCCTGCTGATCCCATCCACCCATCTGTACCCTGCTGACCCCATCCACCCATCTGTACCCTGCTGATCCCATCCACCCATCTGTACCCTGCTGACCCCATCCACCTATCTGTACCCTGCTGACCCCATCCACCTATCTGTTCCCTGCTGACCCCATCCACCTATCTGTTCCCTGCTGACCCCATCCACCTATCTGTTCCCTGCTGACCCCATCCACCTATCTCTACCCCCCATCTGCTGATCTCTACCATACCATCATAAACAGGCCATCTCTACTCAGCTCACCCCATCTGCCCCCAATACACCCCCCACTTGTCTCTCTTTATAATATGGTATTCCCCATCTGTACCCCCCTCCATCCATTTATCTGTGCCATACACCATTTTGCATTACATCAGAGCATGTTGCAAAGAGGATATATGTAGATACTGAAGTGCACTTTTCGTTTAAGATATTAAATATATAGAGTTGGCTGGAGAATGCAAAACAAGAGTGAGTGAAAATATAATCCGTAATTCTCATATAATCATGTATTACTGTAAAGCTTTGCTGCAGCGCCCCCGCTACATGTAAGCTTGTCCCTCTTTAATAGCCAGGATTATTCTATTTACCTCCTGCCACCGCTCAGAAAAACATAAGGAGGCTGCTCCCTCTGTGCAGATCATACAGAGCTTATATAAGCAACATGTTTGCATCTCAGTGGGACTTTCTATTTAAAGTGGATCTCCAGGTAAAACATTTAAGTTTAGGGTCAGTGCCATAGGCATAATTAGAAGCTATTGAGCCCTGGTACTGGTACTTATGGCACTGAACCATACCCCCCAACTGTCCTGTTTTCTGCAGGATAATCCTGTCTTTGGGTCCTTGTCCCGGAGTCCCGCACTGGTTGATTGTGTTCCAAGCCATCACCTCCTCGCCGCCGCTCTCCACCGGCCCATGTGTGCAGTTCAGCGCTCAGATATCTTTCCTGGGCAGTGATGGGTGCTTTTTTTTAATGTCTTTTTCATTGATGGTCCAGTGGGTAGGGCTCCTACTGCAGAGGAAGGAGCCACCTTGGCTTTCATTCATTGGTGGTCCAGTGGGCGGGTTAAGAGGAAGTTTGCGCGGCTCCTGCTTGGTGCACAAGGTATGAGCTTGGTGTGTGTGTGTGTTGGGATGCCCCTCACCGGCTGTAATGAGGGATGCCCATCAACGTCTGTAATGCAGGGCTGCCCATCACTGGCTGTAATGAGGGGTGCCCATCAACGTCTGTAATGCAGGGCTGCCCATCACTGGCTGTAATGAGGGGTGCCCATCACCGGCTGTAATGCATGGCTGCCTCTCACTGGCTGTAATGAGGGATGCCCATCACCGGCTGTAATGCAGGGCTGCCTCTCACTGGCTGTAATGAGGGATGCCCATCACCGGCTGTAATGCATGGCTGCCTCTCACTGGCTGTAATGAGGGATGCCCATCACCGGCTGTAATGCATGGCTGCCTCTCACTGGCTGTAATGAGGGGTGCCCATCACCGGCTGTAATGCATGGCTGCCTCTCACTGGCTGTAATGAGGAATGCCCATCACCGGCTGTAATGCAGGGCTGCCTCTCACTGGCTGTAATGAGGGATGCCCATCACCGGCTGTAATGCATGGCTGCCTCTCACTGGCTGTAATGAGGGATGCCCATCACCGGCTGTAATGCATGGCTGCCTCTCACTGGCTGTAATGAGGGATGCCCATCACCGGCTGTAATGCAGGGCTGCCTCTCACTGGCTGTAATGAGGGATGCCCATCACCGGCTGTAATGCAGGGCTGCCTCTCACTGGCTGTAATGAGGGATGCCCATCACCGGCTGTAATGCATGGCTGCCTCTCACTGGCTGTAATGAGGGGTGCCCATCACCGGCTGTAATGCAGGGCTGCCTCTCACTGGCTGTAATGAGGGATGCCCATCACCGGCTGTAATGCATGGCTGCCTCTCACTGGCTGTAATGAGGGGTGCCCATCACCGGCTGTAATGCAGGGCTGCCTCTCACTGGCTGTAATGAGGGATGCCCATCACCGGCTGTAATGCATGGCTGCCTCTCACTGGCTGCAATGAGGGATGCCCATCACTGGCTGTAATGCAGGGCTTCCTCTCACTGGCTGTAATGAGGGATGCCCATCACCGGCTGTAATGCAGGGCTGCCTCTCACTGGCTGTAATGAGGGATGCCCCTCACTGGCTGTAATGCATGGCTGCCTCTCACTGGCTGTAATGAGGGGTGCCCATCAACGTCTGTAATGCAGGGCTGCCCATCACCGGCTGTAATGCATGCCTGCCTCTCACTGGCTGTAATGAGGGATACCCATCACTGGCTGTAGTGCATGGCTGCCCCTCACTGGCTGTAATGTGGGATGCCTCTCACTGTAATAATTTTAATATTGCCCTCATAGCATAAAAGAGCTCTACCTATCTTCCAAGTACCCCCTTTATCACCCTAAAAGCAAATACTTTCTACTGCCCCTATATCATCAAAGAGAACCACCAATCAGTCAAGTGCCTACTTCATCACCCTGAGGCTGCTCTTACCTTCCTATATCATAAAAGTGGGACACTTATTATTTATCACCCTGAAGCATAGGCGGGCCCTGTTAATGGCCTGGGACCATCTTTACTCTTGCTATTGCCCTCATATCATAAAATAGAGCTGCTTCTAAGACCCCCTTTATCACCCTGGTGCCTAAGGGCACCCTTTTAGCACTTAAAAGTTGTCCTTATTGTCCTTATCCTTTGTATATCATAAAATGGGAACATTTATCACACAAGGGTGCCCTTTACCACCCTAGGGGACCCTTTTATTACTCGGAAAGCCAGCTTTACTCTTTCTATTGCCCTCATGCCATAAAGGGGAGCCACCAATCATTCAATGACCCCCTTTATCATCCTGGTGTCCAGGAGCTTCCTTAACACTTACTCATGCCCCCCCCCCCCCCCCCCCCCCCGGTTTCCATGGTCAGGCACAGTTTTTAAAGACCAGAAAATGAAGCTGGCATTGGCTGCTGGGTGTCCTGAACCTACACACCTCTGTATGTACATACTGTACTGTTGGCACCCCTGAAGTTTTTCAAGAAAATGAAGTATTTCTCACAGAAAATACTGGAACTGTAGTTAATCTCCCTGGAACTGTAGCTAATATCCCTGGGCGTGGACAGAAGAAAACAATTGATGAAAAGTGTCAACGCAGGATAATCCGGATGGTGGATAAGCCCCAAACAAGTTCCAAATATATTTAAGCTGTCCTGCAGGCTCAGGGAGCATCAGTGTCAGCGCAAACTATCCATCAACATTTAAATGAAATTAAACTCTATGGCAGGAGACTCAAGAGGACACCACTGCTGACACAAAGAGATGAAAAAGCAAGACTACATTTTGCCAAAATGCACTCGAGTAAAGCCAAAACCCTTCTGGGAAAACGTCTTGTGGACAGATGACACCAAGCTTTTTGGTAAAGCACATCATTCTACTGTTTTTTTTCCGAAAACGGAATGAGGCCTACAAAGAAAAGAACCTACAGTGAAATATGGTGGAGGTTCAGTGATGTTTTGGGGTTGTTTTGCTGCCTCTGGCACTGGGTGCCTTGAATGTGAATGAGGCATCATGAATTCTGAGGATTACTAACAGATTTTGGGTGGTACTGTGCAGCCCAATGTCAGAAAGCTTGATTTGCGTCCAAGATCTCGGGGCTTCCAGCAGGACAATAGCCTCGATTCAAAGACACATTCGTCCGGACTCCCTTAGCTGTCTGTGAAAGTTTTGGTGGGTGTTTGTCATTTTTTTGCTTTTTTTCGTTCATTTTTCATTCGTACGAACGTTCGGGAATGCGCTTTCGATGAACGGAAGCAAATCGGAACATGTCCGTTAGTTCGGATCATTTTCCAAACAAAATCGGAAATTTTCCGTTCGTTCAGATAACTTCCGTTGTTGGGATGGGTTTCTGTCTGATTCAGAGAGCTGATTTCCGATGGATCACCACCCTATAAATCCATTTCATTTCCGATCCACTTACGGGACCTTTGAGTGCTCGGATTTCTATTGTTGAACATGTTTTGTGGCTATGTGGAGGAGTCTGCGCGCCTTTAGCACCAAGGCATTGCATGTATCAGCATGGCCGAGACCATAAATTGTATAGCAATGCATACCTGAATCAATACATTTCATGTATGCCTTATAGATGCATTTTAATGCTGACCTTAATTAGTCCTTAGCATGTAAACATTTATTTTTCCACACATCCATATAATTGCTATATTTTTTTAGACTTATGTCCTTTGTGATTTTTATTTGGATTGTTGAACTTGAATCTTAATTTGTTGTAGGAGTTATTGTTTTAGTCGGTTACCTTTGCTTTGTGTAATTATTTTATATTTGGTTGCAGGAACTGCAAGATGTGCCACTCGCCCTTGCTCCTGATGCCCGTTCTTTGCCTGCAGAATGCGGGCCAGGGGTTCTCTAATCGGGCACTATGCAAAACCTGGCCCTTGGCGAGGGCCCTCTGGCTTTTGAAGTCCAGATTTAGGTGTTTGGACCATACGGGGGGGGGGGGGGGTCACTGCAGTATGACCCCAACAAGGTTATACCAAAATTTACGTTTTTTAACAGGGACCGCACGTGCCAGAGTGGCACAACTAAGTGTCAGGGTCCTTCAGTTGGTGGGCGAGATGCAGGAGCTGCGCAACCCGTTGGGGACCACAGATGAAGAATAATGTTCAGTGGCCTGCCATTGCTATGTATTTTTTTTTTCTATAGTTGTAAAAATGTGAAATTTTCAAAAATTTTTTCAATTTTATATTTTATGATGGAATAAAAAAATGTTTAATTTACAAAATACATTAACACAAAACAAATGGGCCCAGAAATATTTAAAGATGAATATTCACATGACCGAGAAGTGATTTGGGTAAGTTTTAGGGGGCTAAAATGGAAGAAGAACCTAACCAAGAAGTGGTTTGGGTGAGCTTAAAGGGTCCAAAAGGGAAGATGGAGGACAGTGCTTAGTGGTTTGGGTGAGCTTTAAGGGTCCAAAAGGGAAGATGGAGGACAGTGCTTAGTGGTTTGGGTGAGCTTTAAGGGTCCAAAAGGGAAGATGGAGGAGAGTGCTTAGTGGTTTGGGTGAGCTTTAAGGGTCAAAAAGGGAAGATGGTGGATAGTGCTAAGTGATTTTGCTAAACATTGTAGTAGAAGTGAGGGTGGCAAATATGTAGGCGAGCACTTTGATGAGTTAAGTTTGTAGTGCGCAGGCGCAAGATCGTAAGGATTTCCGCCTGGACGAATATTTATTGAAAAAGGGAAACAGAATCTATCGGGAAACGTAAAGGATTCGTTGGAGGATACGATGGGAAAAGGGCAAAAACGAAAGCCTACGTTGTAACATGTGGAAATGAAACGGAAAGTCTGGATGGAAAATGACATCCTCGTAATTCGTAATCTGCCGTACGAACGGACGGAAACTTTACAGAAGGTTTTCAATGCATGCATAGAATCGCTCGTACACTCATACGAGAACGGAAACATTTCACAAAAAAAAAACAGATCGGCACCCAAACATATGTCAAAAAGCTCCCAGAAATGAATGGCAATCAAGCGCTGGAGAGTTCTGAAGAGTCCAGATCTAAATCCCATTGAACACCTGTGGAGAGATCTTAAAATTGCTGTTGGGAAAAGGCTTTTTTCTTCCAATAAGAGAGACTTAGGGCCTTATTTATCACGGGCTAGCGCCAGGTAGTGTCTGACGAGCGCCAGGTACCGGCAGCTAACGGCGACTACCGACTCAAGTACGCCCGGCGGCGGTCACAATGACGCATTTATCAAGCAAAATGAGGCTAGCGCCGGCGAGAGCGACGGCTAGCGCGGCATTCATCATGAAGCCGCCTGGACCGAACAGCGCCGCTGCAAATTCCTTCACAGCGCCAGGTATGAGCTGTCGCTCCCTGGCGATGTCCAATGCATTTCAATGGAGCAATCTATAATTATCATAATTAATTGGTATTAAATGTTTTTTTGTTTTTTTTAATGTCAAAAATTCGGAGACCACTTCTGCAATGTTAGGATTTATTTTTAAGTAAAAAAAAAATTAAAAAAAAATTTGTGCAGAATTGATCTAACAGGTCTGAGATTAATGTATTCATATTACAAAATGATTCTAAAAACATGTATAATGTTACAATCAAAAAATATGGTTGTTTAGGGGTTAAAAACTAGTTAACACACATCGCCGCCAGCGCTCTGGGGTTTAAACAAGGAATGGACAGCGCCAGCACATTCGGAGCGTGATTTGTTGATGAATATGAAGCTAGCCGTTCGCTCTGGCCATTCGTTGTCAGGCGCTCACATACAACGCTGGACCTGTGAAACAGCGACCCCCCAGCCCGTATTCAACATTACCGCACACCGACTGAGTCGCTGTCATCAAGCTAACGCCGGCCAAGCACAGCGAATACTGGCTGGCGCTGAAAAAATCACGCTACAGTCGCTCATCTGTCGCTACCTGGCGCTATTAATGAATCGGCCTCTTAGAGCAGTTTGCAAAGGAAGAGTAGTCCAACATTCCGACTAAGAGGTATAAGAAGCTTATTGATGGTTATAGGAAGCCACTGATTTCAGTTATATTTTCCTAAGGGTGTGCAACCAAATATTAAGTTAAGGGTGCCAATAATTTTGCCCAACCCATTTTTGGAGTTTTGTACACTAATTGGGGTTCTAGAAATACCCCAGCTACCCTTTTTAATAGCCGCACAACCAAAGTAGGATTTTTAGATTAAAAATTATAAGAAAAATGTATTTAAATGTCAAAAACTCACATAATACAAGTAAACATACAACAATTAGGACAAAGTAAAAAAAAAATCATACAGACACAAGGCTAAGGGGACTCCTGAAAAATAGCTCTAAGGGTAATGAATATATGTACACATTAATAAAATCATAAATTATAGGTAAGCTGTAGACAAAACCACATTTATGAAGACGATTCTAGTGACTCTAACAGCGCCATGTAGCGTGATATTTATCATTACAGGCGGCTCAGTGTATAGCGCCGGCACTCTAGCTTCCAGAGCACCAGGTCTTACCTGTCGCTCTCCCATACGTTTCAATAGACGTTCCTTTTCTTCTGTTTAAACAGAGTTTTATTTATTTATTTATTTATTTTCTCTCAAATAATTGTGTGACCGCTCCTGGCCTAGTAAAAGTCATTTTTGAAAACTTTTTTGATTTTTTTATGCAGAATTGTATTTACTGGACTGGCAGTAAAGTGTTAATGTCACAATGTTACAACAATGTAAGTGTTTTTGCTTTGTTACTGGTGGATATGTGTCCAAAAACAAACTTTAATTACACAGCGCCTGGCGCTCTATGCTATAGCGCCCAGCTTTAGAGCGCCAACGCTGTGTGTGTGTCCTTTTTTGATAAGTATGGTGTGGAGCGCCGAGAGTTGGTTGCACTGAGCTGGCGCTACCTTTCGCTCCCTGCAGCGCTGTACTGGTGTTAGAGCGCCCAACACATATCACATTCATCAATGCCGGCCAGGTTACTAGAGCGACTGAGGCGCTCTGTTACAGCGCCCGATACCCGCTTACAGCGTCTACAGACGCTCAACTTCCGATACCTGCCGTTAGTAATGAATCAGCCTCTGATTCCAATTTGTTTTCCTTCCCTTTTTTGGTTTAGTTCCAATACACACAAAGGGAATAAACTTGTGTATAGCAAATCATGTGTCACTACGATCCGGCATCTGTGAGAAATACAATTTTCTTGAAAAATTTACATTTACGGCCATGACTGTTATGTAGGTATAAATATATAAATAAAAAAAAGGCTGTTTTCCGGGCCGCATAAAAGCAAAACAACAAGGGATTAAGGTTTTTGCTGCCTCCGCCGCCTCCTGTGGCGCTAATACCCACAAACAGCCGACTGGGGAGATTTTCAGGCTTTAATTTTAAATCATAGCAAACGATATCTGCTGCGTTCGCTGCGCCAGTCAATATCACATGACTGTTATGACATCACTAACCAATCCATTTAAAAATAAACATGTAAACAAAATGTCAGATTACAATGCCAATCATTAAAACACCAAACGGGAAACAGACCCTCCAAATCATCATCTTTTTAGCAGCCTGATACTTTATATACCGTATATATATACTTACCCTCCCTCTTCATTCTGTAATGCTGGACACATTTAAAGTGGACCAAAACCCAGGATTTTGACTATCCTGGGTTTTGGTCCTTTCCCCCGAGGCCCCCCGATCCGGGATGTGTGAAACCCCCAGATCGCCAAAGCCAACTCACCTCTTCCCGGTCCTATGGCGCATGTGCGGCTGCTCGTCCAATCAGCGAACTCGGAGCCGCAGGCCTCATGTCGTCTGAGGCGTCATCTAAAGTGGACCAACACCCAGGATTTTCACTATCTTGGGTGTTGGTCCACTTCCGCGGGGCACCCTGTGTGAAACCCCCCAGAAAGCCCAAAAAAACTCACCTCACCCCGTGCCTACGGCGCATGCGCGAGCGCTCCGCCAATCAGCGCGGACGGACAAGCTGGAATATGGACCGGACAAGACGAGCGTGCCCGCCGCCACCTCTCGCGCTTCCCTCTAACAGGGAGGGCCCTGCTAGAGGGAAGCGCGAGAGGCGGCGGTGGCCCGCGCATGCGCCGTTGGAACGAGGAAAATGTAGGATTTTTGGGGGTCCTGGGGGGTTTCACACAGCGAGGCATCTATAAGAGGCCGATCAGCAGTGGGTGTTGGTCCACTTTAAGAGCAGCGGCTCCGAGAGCGCTGACGGCCGCATCCCCCGCTTCCCGTGCCCACACTGGCCATGCACAAATGCCTGGCGCAGGCGTGCGCCCTGTAGAGGGATAGCGGGGATGCGGCCGCAGCTCATGCATGCATCATTGGACCGGGAAACAAAGTAAGCGTACGGGGCGACCTGGGGGGTATCACACAGCAGGATACCCCGATTTTGGATGTCTCGGGGGCCAAGGAATCGATCTTCCCAGGCCGATCAGCGTGGGTTTTAGTCCACTTTAATTGTAGAACATGTCAGTGAAATATCACCCACATGCATAAATAGTCGCAAAGTCAGTTAAAGCGGAACAAAAGGCCCCAGGAGGAGCCAGCCTTGGAGCCTTTTAGAATCCAGGGCTGACCGCCGAGGTCGCTTACTGTTGCCAAGCTTTTTGTTTAAACAGAGTGGTATTGCCAATCATTAATATACGGCGCTAAGTGGACAAGAGCCTGTGCGTTGGCGGTAGGACAGAGGAAAGGGTGATAGGTGATCTGGGCATCCCAAATCAGAACAAAACCCAAGGGGGCTGGCCTTCTCCCTGGGGCATCCCAAATCAGGATGCCCCACTGTGGAAAACCCCCTGGTACATCCCAAATCAGGATGCCCCACTGTGGAAACCCCCCTGGTACATCCCAAATCAGGATGCCCCACTGTGGAAAACCCCCTGGTACATCCCAAATCAGGATGCCCCACTGTGGAAAACCCCCTGGCACATCCCAAATCAGGATGCCCCACTGTGGAAAACCCCCTGGCACATCCCAAATCAGGATGCCCCACTGTGGAAAACCCCTTGGTACATCCCAAATCAGGATGCCCCACTGTGGAAAACCCCTTGGTACATCCCAAATCAGGATGCCCCACTGTGGAAAACCCCCTAGTACATCCCAAATCAGGATGCCCCACTGTGGAAAACCCCCTGGCACATCCCAAATCAGGATGCCCCACTGTGGAAAACCCCCTGATACATCCCAAATCAGGATGCCCCACTGTGGAAAACCCCCTGGTACATCCCAAATCAGGATGCCCCACTGTGGAAAACCCCCTAGTACATCCCAAATCAGGATGCCCCACTGTGGAAAACCCCCTAGTACATCCCAAATCAGGATGCCCCACTGTGGAAAACCCCCGGGTACATCCCAAATCAGGATGCCCCACTGTGGAAAACCCCCTGGTACATCCCAAATCAGGATGCCCCACTGTGGAAAACCCCCTGGTACAGCCCAAATCAGGATGCCCCACTGTGGAAAACCCCCTGGTACATCCCAAATCAGGATGCCCCACTGTGGAAAACCCCCGGGTACATCCCAAATCAGGATGCCCCACTGTGGAAAACCCCCGGGTACATCCCAAATCAGGATGCCCCACTGTGGAAAACCCCTGGTACATCCCAAATCAGGATGCACCACTGTGGAAAACCCCCTGGTACATCCCAAATCAGGATGCCCCACTGTGGAAAACCCCCTGGTACATCCCAAATCAGGATGCCCCACTGTGGAAAACCCCCTGGTACATCCCAAATCAGGATGCCCCACTGTGGAAAACCCCCTGGTACATCCCAAATCAGGATGCCCCACTGTGGAAAACCCCCTGGCACATCCCAAATCAGGATGCCCCACTGTGGAAAACCCCCTGGTACATCCCAAATCAGGATGCCCCACTGTGGAAAACCCCCTGGCACATCCCAAATCAGGATGCCCCACTGTGAAAAACCCCCTAGTACATCCCAAATAAGGATGCCCCACTGTGGAAAACCCCCTGGTACATCCCAAATCAGGATGCCCCACTGTGGAAAACCCCCTAGTACATCCCAAATCAGGATGCCCCACTGTGGAAAACCCCCTGGTACATCCCAAATCAGGATGCCCCACTGTGGAAACCCCCCTGGTACATCCCAAATCAGGATGCCCCACTGCGGAAAACCCCTGGTACATCCCAAATCAGGATGCCCCACTGTGGAAAACCCCTGGTACATCCCAAATCAGGATGCCCCACTGTGGAAAACCCCTGGTACATCCCAAATCAGGATGCCCCACTGTGGAAAACCCCCTGGAACATCCCAAATCAGGATGCCCCACTGTGGAAAACCCCCTGATACATCCCAAATCAGGATGCCCCACTGTGGAAAACCCCCTGATACATCCCAAATCAGGATGCCCCACTGTGGAAAACCCCCTGGCACATCCCAAATCAGGATGCCCCACTGTGGAAAACCCCTGGTACATCCCAAATCAGGATGCACCACTGTGGAAAACCCCTTGGTACATCCCAAATCAGGATGCCCGACTGTGGAAAACCCCCTGGTACATCCCAAATCAGGATGCCCCACTGTGGAAAACCCCTGGTACATCCCAAATCAGGATGCCCGACTGTGGAAAACCCCCTGGTACATCCCAAATCAGGATGCCCCACTGTGGAAACCCCCCTGGTACATCCCAAATCACGATGCCCCACTGTGGAAAACCCCCTGGCACGTCCCAAATCAGGATGCCCCACTGTGGAAAACCCCCTGGTACGTCCCAAATCAGGATGCCCCACTGTGGAAACCCCCTGGCACATCCCAAATCAGGATGCCCCACTGTGGAAAACCCCCTGGTACATCCCAAATCAGGATGCCCCACTGCGGAAACCCCCCTGGTACATCCCAAATCAGGATGCCCCACTGTGGAAAAACCCTGGTACATCCCAAATCAGGATGCCCCACTGTGGAAAACCCCTGGTACATCCCAAATCAGGATGCCCCACTGTGGAAAACCCCTGGTACATCCCAAATCAGGATGCCCCACTGTGGAAAACCCCCTTGGTACATCCCAAATCAGGATGCCCCACTGTGGAAAACCCCCCTGGTACATCCCAAATCAGGATGCCCCACTGTGGAAAACCCCTGGTACATCCCAAATCAGGATGCACCACTGTGGAAAACCCCTTGGTACATCCCAAATCAGGATGCCCGACTGTGGAAAACCCCCTGGTACATCCCAAATCAGGATGCCCCACTGTGGAAAACCCCTGGTACATCCCAAATCAGGATGCACCACTGTGGAAAACCCCCTGGTACATCCCAAATCAGGATGCCCGACTGTGGAAAACCCCCTGGTACATCCCAAATCAGGATGCCCCACTGTGGAAAACCCCCTGGTACATCCCAAATCAGGATGCCCGACTGTGGAAAACCCCCTGGTACATCCCAAATCAGGATGCCCCACTGTGGAAAACCCCTGGTACATCCCAAATCAGGATGCACCACTGTGGAAAACCCCCTGGCACATCCCAAATCAGGATGCCCCACTGTGGAAAACCCCCTGGTACATCCCAAATCAGGATGCCCCACTGTGGAAAACCCCCTGGTACATCCCAAATCAGGATGCCCCACTGTGGAAAACCCCCTGGCACATCCCAAATCAGGATGCCCCACTGTGGAAAACCCCCTGGTACATCCCAAATCAGGATGCCCCACTGTGGAAAACCCCCTGGCACATCCCAAATCAGGATGCCCCACTGTGGAAAACCCCCTAGTACATCCCAAATCAGGATGCCCCACTGTGGAAAACCCCCTGGTACATCCCAAATCAGGATGCCCCACTGTGGGAAACCCCCTAGTACATCCCAAATCAGGATGCCCCACTGTGGACAACCCCCTGGTACATCCCAAATCAGGATGCCCCACTGTGGAAACCCCCCTAGTACATCCCAAATCAGGATGCCCCACTGCGGAAACCCCCTGGTACGTCCCAAATCAGGATGCCCCACTGTGGAAAACCCCTGGTACATCCCAAATCAGGATGCCCCACTGTGGAAAACCCCTGGTACATCCCAAATCAGGATGCCCCACTGTGGAAAACCCCCTGGCACATCCCAAATCAGGATGCCCCACTGTGAAAACCCCCTGATACATCCCAAATCAGGATGCCCCACTGTGGAAAACCCCTTGGGACATCCCAAATCAGGATGCCCCACTGTGGAAACCCCCCTGGTACATCCCAAATCAGGATGCCCCACTGTGGAAAACCCCCTGGTACATCCCAAATCAGGATGCCCCACTGTGGAAAACCCCCGGGTACATCCCAAATCAGGATGCCCCACTGTGGAAAACCCCCTGGTACATCCCAAATCAGGATGCCCCACTGTGGAAAACCCCCGGGTACATCCCAAATCAGGATGCCCCACTGTGGAAAACCCCCTGGTACATCCCAAATCAGGATGCCCCACTGTGGAAAACCCCCTGGTACATCCCAAATCAGGATGCCCCACTGTGGAAAACCCCCTGGTACATCCCAAATCAGGATGCCCCACTGCGGAAACCCCCCTGGTACATCCCAAATCAGGATGCCCCACTGTGGAAAAACCCTGGTACATCCCAAATCAGGATGCCCCACTGTGGAAAACCCCTGGTACATCCCAAATCAGGATGCCCAACGGTGGAAAACCCCTGGTACATCCCAAATCAGGATGCCCCACTGTGGAAAACCCCCGGGTACATTCCAAATCAGGATGCCCCACTGTGGAAAACCCCCGGGTACATCCCAAATCAGGATGCACCACTGTGGAAAACCCCCTGGTACATCCCAAATCACGATGCCCCACTGTGGAAAACCCCCTGGCACGTCCCAAATCAGGATGCCCCACTGTGGAAAACCCCCTGGTACGTCCCAAATCAGGATGCCCCACTGTGGAAACCCCCTGGCACATCCCAAATCAGGATGCCCCACTGTGGAAAACCCCCTGGTACATCCCAAATCAGGATGCCCCACTGCGGAAACCCCCCTGGTACATCCCAAATCAGGATGCCCCACTGTGGAAAAACCCTGGTACATCCCAAATCAGGATGCCCCACTGTGGAAAACCCCTGGTACATCCCAAATCAGGATGCCCCACTGTGGAAAACCCCTGGTACATCCCAAATCAGGATGCCCCACTGTGGAAAACCCCCTTGGTACATCCCAAATCAGGATGCCCCACTGTGGAAAACCCCCCTGGTACATCCCAAATCAGGATGCCCCACTGTGGAAAACCCCTGGTACATCCCAAATCAGGATGCACCACTGTGGAAAACCCCTTGGTACATCCCAAATCAGGATGCCCGACTGTGGAAAACCCCCTGGTACATCCCAAATCAGGATGCCCCACTGTGGAAAACCCCTGGTACATCCCAAATCAGGATGCACCACTGTGGAAAACCCCCTGGTACATCCCAAATCAGGATGCCCGACTGTGGAAAACCCCCTGGTACATCCCAAATCAGGATGCCCCACTGTGGAAAACCCCCTGGTACATCCCAAATCAGGATGCCCGACTGTGGAAAACCCCCTGGTACATCCCAAATCAGGATGCCCCACTGTGGAAAACCCCTGGTACATCCCAAATCAGGATGCACCACTGTGGAAAACCCCCTGGCACATCCCAAATCAGGATGCCCCACTGTGGAAAACCCCCTGGTACATCCCAAATCAGGATGCCCCACTGTGGAAAACCCCCTGGTACATCCCAAATCAGGATGCCCCACTGTGGAAAACCCCCTGGCACATCCCAAATCAGGATGCCCCACTGTGGAAAACCCCCTGGTACATCCCAAATCAGGATGCCCCACTGTGGAAAACCCCCTGGCACATCCCAAATCAGGATGCCCCACTGTGGAAAACCCCCTGGTACATCCCAAATCAGGATGCCCCACTGTGGAAAACCCCCTAGTACATCCCAAATCAGGATGCCCCACTGTGGACAACCCCCTGGTACATCCCAAATCAGGATGCCCCACTGTGGAAACCCCCCTAGTACATCCCAAATCAGGATGCCCCACTGCGGAAACCCCCTGGTACGTCCCAAATCAGGATGCCCCACTGTGGAAAACCCCTGGTACATCCCAAATCAGGATGCCCCACTGTGGAAAACCCCTGGTACATCCCAAATCAGGATGCCCCACTGTGGAAAACCCCCTGGCACATCCCAAATCAGGATGCCCCACTGTGAAAACCCCCTGATACATCCCAAATCAGGATGCCCCACTGTGGAAAACCCCCTGGCACATCCCAAATCAGGATGCCCCACTGTGGAAAACCCCTTGGGACATCCCAAATCAGGATGCCCCACTGTGGAAACCCCCCTGGTACATCCCAAATCAGGATGCCCCACTGTGGAAAACCCCCTGGTACATCCCAAATCAGGATGCCCCACTGTGGAAACCCCCTGGCACATCCCAAATCAGGATGCCCCACTGTGGAAAACCCCCTGGTACATCCCAAATCAGGATGCCCCACTGTGGAAAACCCCCGGGTACATCCCAAATCAGGATGCCCCACTGTGGAAAACCCCCTGGTACATCCCAAATCAGGATGCCCCACTGTGGAAAACCCCCTGGTACATCCCAAATCAGGATGCCCCACTGTGGAAAACCCCCTGGTACATCCCAAATCAGGATGCCCCACTGCGGAAACCCCCCTGGTACATCCCAAATCAGGATGCCCCACTGTGGAAAAACCCTGGTACATCCCAAATCAGGATGCCCCACTGTGGAAAACCCCTGGTACATCCCAAATCAGGATGCCCAACGGTGGAAAACCCCTGGTACATCCCAAATCAGGATGCCCCACTGTGGAAAACCCCCGGGTACATTCCAAATCAGGATGCCCCACTGTGGAAAACCCCCGGGTACATCCCAAATCAGGATGCACCACTGTGGAAAACCCCCTGGTACATCCCAAATCAGGATGCCCCACTGTGGAAAACCCCTGGTACATCCCAAATCAGCATGCCCCACTGTGGAAAACCCCCTGGTATCACACAGTGGGGCATCTCGAATTTGGATGCCCCGGGGGGAGGGGATTGATCAGCCTGGGAATCTTATAGATTCCGGGGCTGATTGTGGTGGGTTTTGTTCCACTTTAAAGCAGACTTACAACTTCTTAGGCATCTAACACCTATACACCCCCCCCCCCCCATGCCCTGCAGCAATCTATACCTAGCTCTTCCTGGCTGATCTCTGACAGGGGACCAAAAGCTGCAGCACACTCTGCAAAACCTGGCTTGCTCAGTGTGTGCTGCTGCTTCCTGTCCCCCATCAGACAGACAGAAGAGGTCATTATAGCTTTCTGTGGGTGGCGCAATCAGGGGTGTAGCTGGGGGAGCACGTGCAGCAGGTCAGGGGGGCACCAAATGGGGGCGCCATTTCGAATCTTTGCCCTGAGTGCCAGAAAGCCTAGTTACTCCTGTGGGCACAATACCCGATCTTTATTATTATTATGATTTTTGTTTATTTATATATATATAGCGCCATCATCTTCCGTAGCGCTTTACAAAGTAGTAATTACAGACAGGGTAGAAACAAACGGTACATTTCAAATGCAGTTTTACAGGGTTGACAGTGGATATTCTGAGTACAAGATATAGTAGGGGAGAGAGCCTATTTGTGTTCTTTTATCTAAAGCAGTTGATTGGTAGCCTTGACCTACAGCACTGCACTATGGGAAAACAGCTGAATGCATACAGGTATCTCCCAATTGTCCCTCATTTGAGTCCATGTCCCCCCCTGTCCCTTGTTGTTCTCATTTGTCCCTCTTTGAGGTGTAACATGCAGATCTGCCGCAATTTGCCTATATAAAGTGTTTATGTTGTTGTAACTGTTACATCCTATCTCCTCTCCATCCCCCAATGAGGGGGCGTGCCTTAATGTAACAATTGTCCCTCTTTCCCACCCTGAAAAGTTGGAAGGTATGGCTGAATGCTCTCTAAGATCAGGGTCTGTAAATTAGCAGGATTTCCACTTTTACTGAAATACTCAATCCTCTTTAAAACATATACACACTATCGCTTCTCGGCCTATTGGCTAAGATCAAGTGTAGTATCTGTTCTTATCAGTTTAATATCTGATACGTCCCCTATCTGGGGACCATATATTAAAGTGGACCAACACCCACGGGTGATCGGCCCGGGAATCTATAAGATTCCCGGGCCGATCACCTCCCTCCCCGCGGGACATCCGAGATCGGGATGTCCCGCGGGGTGAAACCCCCCCAAACACCTTATGGCCGGCGCGGGCGCAAGCGCGTCAAGAGGGACGCACGGGAGGCGGCGGCGGAGGAGCCGCTTGTCCGCCGGCGCTGGGAGCGGGGAGAGGTGAGTTTTTCGGGGGGTTCGGGGGGGTTTCACACAGCGGGGCACCCCGATCGGGGGTGCCCCACCGAAGTGGACCAAGACCCAGGATAGTCAAAATCCTGGGTGTTGGTCCACTTTAAATGGATTTTTGGAACAGGGAGATGAGAGAAGAGCTTGCTCTGTCCACTCCACGCATTGACCTGGTATTGCAGTACCTCCGGTGCACAAGAAAAAAAAAAAAAAAAAAACATATACACACTGTGACAGACGCTCTGCCTTTTGGGTGTCATCACTATTCCATTGCCCACCGGGTCATTCACTGGCCTTTTCTTAATTAGGTTCCAGACAATGTCATTGTATTTTGATACTGTTACAGGCAATGTCATTGTAGTTTGGATTGTATTACAAGACTGCCATTGTGTTGATTGATTACGTCACAGACAATTGTCCTGATTGATTGTATTACAGCCTGCTATTGTTCTACTGATTGCGTCACCGGCAGAGTTGAGGGATTGTGTGCCCTGCTGCTATTGGTCAGTGTGGTTGTCATTGCATGGAGACTTGTGTATATAAGGCCTAGAGTGGCACTAATAAAAACACTTCACCTTCACCCTCAATACTGAGTTCTGTCTCTTATTGGGGGAAACGCTATATTACAATTCACTAGCCCTTATAAGGGCTGTTCCTGTTTCCTCACGGACGACTCTGGAATTCCAGCAGCACCTCTTACGATTGGGAAAAGGACGTCTCGGGCGGTGAAGCCCTCCGGCGATAAGGGTTATCGCTACACACACTCATACCTTCCAACTTTTAGGGGTGGGAAAGAGGGGCAATTGGTAAATTAAGCCACGCCCCCTAATTGATTTATGGATAGGGTGTAACAGTTACCGCAATATAAACACTTAGGCAAATGAATCATTTACTGCTGCAGATCTGCCTGTTACACCTCAAAGAGGGACAGAGAAGAACAACGAGGGACATGTCGACATTGACTCAAAAGAGGGACAGTCCCCCCAAATAAGGGACAATTGGTAGGTATGCACACTCTTAAAGCGGACCTTCACCCTGAATAAGAGCCTACCTTATATGTTTCCCAGACCCTGTACATACAGATTGCGCACATTAATCCAGACCTTCACCTGAATAAGAGCCTATCTTATATGTTTCCCACACCCTGTACATACAGATTGCTCACATTAATCCGGACCTTCACCCTGAATAAGAGTCTATCTTATATGTTTCCCACACCCTGTACATACAGATTGCTCACATTAATCCGGACCTTCACCCTGAATAAGAGCCTATCTTATATGTTTCCCCTGCCCTGTACATACAGATTGCGCACATTAATCCTGACCTTCACCCTGAATAAGAGCCTATCTTATATGTTTCCCACACCCTGTACATACAGATTGCCTACATTAATCCGGACCTTCACCCTGAATAAGAGTCTATCTTATATGTTTCCCACACCCTGTACATACAGATTGCCTACATTAAAGCGGACCTTCACTCTGAACAAGAGCCTATCTTATATGTTTCCCACACCCTGTACATACAGATTGCTCACATTAAAAATCACCCTACCTGCATCTACTGCATGTTATGAGCCTTTAAACATCCAAGATGGCGGCTCATTCGACATCAGGCAGCCTGCAAACAGGAAGTGCCTTCTAACTGTGCTGCTCTGCATTCTGGGATTGCTGACCTTTTCCTGACCCCAGCTCTGCTCTGTCAGAGCAAAGCACAGCTATAACCCCACCCCCTGCACTTTATCCTGCTCTCCTCTCCTCAGTATGTGAGGATGGCGGCGCCCGTATCCTAGAGTCCTGAACATATAATGTCCTGAACGTGAATAATGTCAGGTTGACAAAAAAGTGAAGGAGAGGGTCACGAAAGGAAATTTTTGCCAAATTGGCAATAGTCGTCTCATTGCTTTTAACACATGGGAATTGAAAATCTTTTGAGCATCCAAAAATGAAACAGCAGTACGTCAACAAGCGTGGGAGCGGATGCTGCGCTGTTGTGACTGTGCGGTTAATCGCACAGCTGATAAACCACTTCCTGTATTCAGGCCTTTTAAACAAAGTCAGCTGACTGCCGAAAAGACAACACGCGGATACACCCAGACTGACGGCACAAGGAAATGGCCTCACTGAGTGTGTGTGTGTCACTCTCTGCCATGGAGATAATAGGATGACATGCGAAAACTTACCTTAAAGTGGACCAAAACCCAGGGTAGTCAATTGTTTTGACTATCCTGAGTTTTGGTCCTTTCCCTAGGGGCACCCCTGGGTGAAACCCTCCAGGACACCGAGCCCAGCTCACCTCTTCCCGGTCCCACGGCGCGTCTATGAGCAGCGGCTCTGCCTCCCTCTAACAGGAAGCGTGCCTGCGCCGGCCATTAAAGTGCACCAAAACCCAGGATTTTGACCATCCTAGGTTTTGGTCCACTGCCCCGCTATGTGAAACCCCCCAGATCTTCCGATAAAACTCACCTCACCGCGGTCCTACGGCGCATGCACGGCCGCTCGTCCAATCAGTGCGCTCGGAGCGGTGAGCTATGCACGTCTAAGAGACGTCTTAGCTCAGCAGCTCCCAGCGCGCTGGCGGCCGCATCTCGCGCTTCCCTCTAACAGGGAGCGCGCCCGCGCTGGCCATTGACGAATGCCCGGTGTGGGCACGCGCCCTGCTAGAAGGGACCGGAATGCATCGTTGGACTGGAATTCAGGTAAGTGTAGCGGGCAACCTGGGGGGTTTCACACAGCGGGGCATCCCGATTTTGGATGCCCCGTGGGGAGGGGATGGATCGGGCTGGGAGCCGATCCAGCAGGGTTTTGGTCCACTTTAACAAATGGCTGGCGTGGGCACGCTCCCTGTTAGAGGGAAGCGGAGGATGCAGCCCTCAGATGCGCCGTGGGACCGGGAAGAGGTGTGTTAACTTTGGCATCCTGGGGGGTTTCACACAGCTGGGGTGACCCTGGGGAAGGGAGCAAGACCCAGGATAGTCAAAATCCTGGGTTTTGGTCCACTTTAATGGCAGACGCATGCTAATATTTTTTCGCGATTTGATTGTCTAGATTTAGATGGCAGGCAACCAGTTAATATATATAACTGGTGGTCTGGTGTATTGTTTTGTACTGTGCTACAGGGCCCACTGGGGGATTCTACTGTTCCCTGTGGGCCAGTCCACTCCTGAAGTTCAAGTGACTTTGCTCCATGGAGTTAAAGTGGACCAAAATCCCGGATTTTGACTATCCTGGGTTTTGGTCCTTTCCCCTGGGGATCCTGCCCTATCGGCAACCCATAGCCCCCTTTTGCCCCCCTCCCAATAGCTTATTCGCCAATCAAACACTTGTGAGAACATTGGCTCTTACAAAAAGAAAATTCTGCAGACCAAACTTTTTCTACCGCCATTTCATTTATGAAGTTGGCATAAGTGTGTTCCTCTTATAATTGGGGGTAATTGTTCACAATTACCCAATCACATTGAAACACATGTTAAAAAGTAGTCAGTACACCACTGCTCTCATTTAGGGACGGGCAACAGTCTAAAATACTCCAGGGCCGGCTAATTCCCTATCCTTCCCTATGCTTCAGGCATCCCAATCTGTGTGAAACCCGCACCTAGCTGTTAATCACACAACGCATGTGCAGACGAAGCATTTTGATTGGCTGCCCATCTCTGCATACGGTGTGAGATCGATGGAAAGGTAAGTAAATGCGGTGATTGTCGGAAGCCCTGGTTAGAGGAATAAGGTGAGCTTTAGAATGGGCAGAGGAGGACTAATCTTACCATCAAGACTGAAACACACTCCCTTTTAACAACTAAGGAGAAGACGAGAAGCGTGTGAGGACTGAAAGACAATTGATTTGACCTTGGCTGACCCCTCTGCTCTGTATAACTCTCCCCCCCCCCTCCTGCCTTCCATAAGACCCCCTGCATGCACACAGGGTAGGCTGGAATTACTTTCTCCCCTCATAAAACTCTGCAGCATAAACAAAGTGTTATCAGAATCACCCAGCCATAGAAAGCAGAGACAAGGTCCATGTCCAGCTCCCCTTCCATGGAATGTCCTCCATCCCTCCTCCCTTTGGAATCCCAGGACAGATGGGGGGTATCATATGAAACTTTCAGGTACCCAAAGATGGAGCATCATAGATGCACCAATCAGACAGTGGGTGACTCCAATTGCTCTGCCCCATAGGAGGGGTCAGAAACTGACCCCTGGTTAGAGGGAATAAGGTGAGCTTCAGAATGGGAAGAGGGGGACTCTAATCTTACCATCAAGACTGACACACACTCCCTTTTAACATATAAGACCAGAAGCGTGTGAGGACTGGGAGACAATTTATTTGATTGAACCGCAGCCACGACAGACACTTAAGTATATTTTTCACCTTTTTTATTTGTAATTGTTATCTAAATTATTTGTACTGTTTTTTAAAGTTAATCCTGTTTTATCACCTTGCACTGTTTTTCTTGTTTTTGTGTTTTTCAGTTTCTTTTTTAAATAAATTCTGAAAATACAGCAGAGGATCACTGATGCTCTGCATTAAGGATCTAAAAAGCTCACGCTAGTTCTGAAGAGCCTGGTTACCTTACTTGCCTAGGTCTGGAGTTTATTGATGCATGTTACACCTCAAAGAGGAACAAATGAGAACAAAAAGGGACAGGGGGACATGGACTCAAAAGAGGGACAGTCCCTCCAAATCAGGGACACTTGGGAGGTATGGGTTAGTACATCTCCCGGGTAAATGAGACCGGAAATCCCCATTCCCATTACACTTTAAAGCTGCAGAATGATTTTTGGGACTCACTATGTACTAATGATAATCAAATGAGAGCAACGAGGGACAGGGGGACATGGACTCAAAAGAAGGACAGTCCCTCCAAATCAGGGACACTTGGGAGGTATGTTGGTGGAGTAACGGGGGATCCTCGTGAGGGTGATCGGTGGGTAATCAAAGAGGTATTCCTGGATGTATAACGGACAGTTGGGGCCCGGAATGTCTGTGGACACTTCACTATCCTGGGTTTTGATCCGTGCACTGGGGGTATCCCGATTTGGGATGCCCCGCTAAGTGGAACCCCCCAAATTGCTCATAAAATGTGCCTTTACCGGTCCTATGGTGCATGCATGGGTTCTCGCCCTATCAGTGCTGTATTCCCGGGTAAGTTAGACCGGAAAGCCCCATCCCCATTACACTTTACAGCTGAATGATTTTTGGGACTCCCTATGTACTAATGAGACAGGGTGACGGCACCTTGCGCAATGTTACCTTTGTTTCATGTGTTGCAATCCCTGTGTTTGTCAGGCTGGTCCTGCTAACTGGGCTGCAGACTTACCCGACTCCCAGCTTGTCATTGTGCTGTACAGATATGCCGGGGCAGTGCAGGCATCAGTCCCCTATATGGAGCCCAGACAAAAATCTCTTATTTAGAAAGGAGCCCAGCTGGAAAAATGCATACCTCCGGACTTTCCATCATTTGGATGGACTGTCCCTCTTTTGAGCCCATGCCCCCCTTGTCTCTTGCAGTTCTCCTTTGTCCCTCTTTGAAGTGTAACATGTAGATCTGCATCAATAAATGATTCCTTTGAATATTCAAAGTGTTTATATTGATGTAACTGTTACATCCTATTTATTACTCAATCAATGAGAGGGTGTGGCTTAATTTAACAACTGCCCCTCTTTCCCATCCTGAAAAGTTGCAAGCTATCCATATGGGGTCGTGACATTACACCTGGCTAGGTCAGGGTTAATGGTGCTGGAGAGTGCAGGATCCTGGAGTTCTTATTTGGGTTGACAGACCAAAGAAAGTTTATGGCATACCTTCCAACTTTTTAGGGTAGGAAAGAGGGACCATTTTTAAATTAGGCCATGCCCCCTCATTGAGGGATTGATAGTAGATAGGCTGTAACAGCTACAACAATATAAACACTTTGATTAGGCAAATCAATCATTTAGATAGATCTGTCTGTCGAATGTGAGCAACGAGGGACAGGGGGACATGGACTCACATGAGCATATATGTGATGCTGCCCCACAGCGCTGACTTCCCTAGGAAACAGATATAAGTCAGCACTGTCGTAAAAGATAAGAAGTCTGCCTATAAGAAGTATAAAGTAAGTGAAAGGGTGGCTGACAGAGAGCTGTATAAAATTAAACAGAAGGAAGCAAAACTGATTATGAATGCTGCTAAAGGGCAAAAGGAGGAAGAAATGGCCAAATCTGTGAAGAGGGGAGATAAAACCTTTTTCTGATATATTGGTGCCAGAAAGAAGAAAAACAATGCAGTCTCAAAAATTCGAAATAGGGAAAATAATTATATTGACGGAGATAAGGCTGTGGCTGATTATCTGAAGAGCTACTTGTGTTCAGTATTTTTAGATAGTGGCTTCCAAACCCGTAGCAGGCATGACCATAGCATAGCATCCAGCTGTGAGCGTCCAGATCCAGAGTTTTTGGAGGCTGATGTCCTATCCGAGCTGGCACATCTAAAGTTAAGTAAGGCAACGGGTCCTGACGGAATCCACCCCAGAGTTCTAAGGGAACGGTGGAGGCTGATTTATTACGAACGCCAGGTATCGGCAGATGATCGTCTGCATAGCGGCCCTTAAAGTGACTGCTAGTAGACACTGTAAGTGGGTATCGGGCACTGTATCAGAGCGCCTCAGTCGCTGTAGTAACCGGGCCGGCATTAATTAATGTGATGTATGTTGGGCACTCTAACACCAGTACAGCGCTGTAGGGAGCGAGAGGTAGCGCCAGCTCAATGCTCCACACCATACTTATC
Organism: Gastrophryne carolinensis; assembly: GCA_027917425.1. NCBI lineage: Eukaryota > Metazoa > Chordata > Amphibia > Anura > Microhylidae > Gastrophryne > Gastrophryne carolinensis. Next base: position 605,092,402 of record CM051235.1, read on the forward strand.
AAAAAAGTACACACACACAGCGCCAGCGCTCTAAATCTGGTCTCTGTAGCAAAGAGCGGCAGACACTGTGTGATCAAAGTCTGTTTTTGAACACATATCCACCAGTAACAAAGCGAAAACCCATGTAATGACATTGTTTTAACGCTGTGACATTAACACTTTAGTGCCAGACCTGTAATGACAATTCTGCATAAAAATATAAAAAGTCAAAAAAGTTTCTAAAAATGTTTGTTTGCAGCCAGGAGACGTCACACAATGATTGGAGCAAAAAAAAATGTCAAACATGCTGTTTAAACACAAGCAAATGAAAGGCCATTGAAATGTAAGGGAGAGCGACAGGTACTACATGGCGCTCTGGAAGCTAGAGCTCCGGCGCTATACACTGAGCCACCTGTAATAATACATGTGACGCTACATGGCGCTGTTAAGAGTCGCTCACCAGATTCGCTTTCAGAAATGTGGTTTTGCATACATACCGGTGTTGACCAGACGCTGCCTGCCGCTACGAGGCGCTACCTGGCGCTATCCCTTCTTAAATAACCCCCTTAGATTTGTGATTGCAGTCCCTCTGACTGATTTACTAAAACATTCCCTTTCAACCTGTGAGGTTACAGATGATTGGAGAATGGCCAATGTCGTACCAATCCATAAGAAGGGGAGTAGAGAAGAAGACTGTAATTACAGGCCAGTTAGTGTAACATCTATAGTGGTCAAACTAATGGAAACTCTCCTAAAAAAACAAATAATTCCCCATCTAAAAATTAACAACCTGCTGGACCCAAAACAGCACGACTTTACTGAGGGACCATCATGTCAATCTTATCGATTTCTTTGACAATGTCACTAAAGTGTTAGATGAAGGTGGTGCTGTGGATATCGCCTATCTGGATTTTAGCAAAAGTTTTTGACACTGTACCACATAAAGAGCTCATAGATAAATTATTGGAATTATAATTCAGTGGATTTCCAGTTGGCTGAAGGATTGGTATCAGAGAGTTGTTATTAATGGCGTGCAATCTGAACAAAGGCGAGTTACAAGTGGTGTGCCGCAAGGCTCTGTCCTGTGTCCCATTCTTTTTAATATATTTGTAAGTGACATAGGAGAAGGCTTGGTAGGAAAAGTTTGTCTGTTTGCTGATGATACAAAGGTTAGTAATAGGGGGGATATTCCTGGAGGTGTCTGCAACATGGAAAATGATTTAGCTTTACTGGATAAATGGTCAAAACTGTGGAAACTGGAGTTAATGTCTCTAAATGCAAAATCCTGCTCTTGGATAGAAGGAATCCCTGCTCTGAGCACCGTATGGGCAGCGCTGTGTTAGCCAGGACCTCGGAGGAGAGAGATTTAGGGATACTGATTACTGATAGCTGCAATATGAGTGGACAGTGTAGCCAGGCAGTGGGAAAAGCAAGCAGGATGCTCTGCTGCATAGCTCGAGGCATCACCAGTAGGAAGAGGGAGGTTGTGATGCCGCTGTATAGAGCCCTGGTGAGGCCACAGCTAGAATACTGTGTGCAGTTCTTACCTGCAAAAAGACATTATTCAAATAGAACGGGTCCAAAGGCGGGCAACGAAAATGGTGGAAGGACTTAAACTTAAAACTTATTAGGAAGGATTTAAAGAACTTAATTTGTCTGGAGGAAAGGAGAGGGGGGACATGATGGAGACCTTTATATATGTGAAAGGATTGAATAAGGTTCAAGAGGGAAGAGTTTTTAAGAAGAAACTTAATGATAGAACAAGGGGCCCAACCTGAAGCTAGTCGGGGGGAAGATCAGGAGCAATGTTAGAAAATATTATGTTACAGAAAGAGTAGTAGATGCTTGGAACAAACTTCCTGCAGAGGTAGTTGACAGTCTGACAGTCAGAGACTTTAAACCTACCTGGGATAAGCCTCCATCTATCCTAAGATAAAAAGAACATACAGTATACACATAAGGGCAGACTAGATGGAGCGTATGGTCTCCCTCTGCCGTCAACCTTCTTGTTTCTATGTTTACACGGTACTGTAACACACATATAGAAATGCTGATATGCCATAAGCAGCATGTTTAATTTGCATATCCCCGCCTACATTTACTGATGACCCCGCCCTTTCTGTTTTTCTTGGCAATGATAAACATTCACTCCTGGGAGCAGGCCACGCCTTTCCGGGCCGGGCCGGCCCGGCGTACAATGTTCCTCTTTCAGGAAGCGCTATACAATAATAAATAACAGCCTCCCTAATGTTATTTACACCAAGCGATGCCCCACTCAAGATGGCCGCCCACTTCGGACACCGCTTCCTCCAATCGCCGCCGGCTTCCTGTGCCGGCCAGGACCAATGAACGCCGTTCTCTTTGTTAGCTTTAAAACGCAGTCCGCGCATCCGGCCAATCAGCGGAGGCGCGGTGGGCGTGACCGTGCGCTCGTCTTTAGCACTGGAGAAGTACAAGTTAGGTGGGCTCCTGTGGCTTGTGGAGTGGCTGCACGGCAAGGACCCTGTGGTGAGGAGGAGGGCGGACATGAAGATGTCTGTGCTGCTGGCCCAGGCTGTGCCCAGCGGCGCGTCCGGCACCATGGAGTCCCAGGTAATGGAGCCCAAGGGGGACTATGGCTGCCGGGCGCATTCCTGTACAGAGAGGCTGTGTCATGCCCCCCCCCCCCCCCCCATGGCCATGCTGGCTGCTGCCCCCTCATGTGCCTGGCACAGTAATGGCCGCCCCTTTCCCGGGTCACTGCTTAGCCTCTGCTGCCCGGGCATAAATGTCACCCAGCCCTATTCATGGCAACTTTATTTACTAACTTATGTGATTATACAGGCAAAGTGTATCAGGTCACTGCTTCCCCCTGTGATTATACAGGCAAAGTGTATCAGGTCACTGCTTCCCCCTGTGATTATACAGGCAAAGTGAATCAGGTCACTGCTTCCCCCCTGTGATTATACAGGCAAAGTGTATCAGGTGTGTCTGTCACTGCTTCCCCCCCTCCTGTCATTATACAGGCAAAGTGTATCAGGTCACTGCTTCCCCCCTGTGATTATACAGGCAAAGTGTATCAGGTCACTGCTCCCCCCCCTGTGATTATACAGGCAAAGTGTATCAGGTCACTGCTTCCCCCCCTGTGATTATACAGGCAAAGTGTGTCTGTCACTGCTTCCCCCCCCCCCCCCTGTGATTATACAGGCAAAGTGTATCAGGTCACTGCTTCCCCCCCCCCTGTGATTATACAGGCAAAGTGTATCAGGTCACTGCTTCCCCCCTCCTGTCATTATACAGGCAAAGTGTATCAGGTCACTGCTTCCCCCCCTGTGATTATACAGGCAAAGTGTATCAGGTCACTGCTTCCCCCCCCCTGTGATTATACAGGCAAAGTGTATCAGGTCACTGCTTCCCCCCTGTGATTATACAGGCAAAGTGTATCAGGTCACTGCTTCCCCCCTCCTGTCATTATACAGGCAAAGTGTATCAGGTCACTGCTTCCCCCCTGTGATTATACAGGCAAAGTGTATCAGGTCACTGCTTCCCCCCTCCTGTCATTATACAGGCAAAGTGTATCAGGTCACTGCTTCCCATATGATTATACAGGCAAAGTGTATCAGGTCACTGCTTCCCATATGATTATACAGGCAAAGTGTATCAGGTCACTGCTTCCCCCCCTGTGATTATACAGGCAAAGTGTATCAGGTCACTGCTTCCCCCCTCCTGTCATTATACAGGCAAAGTGTATCAGGTCACTGCTTCCCCCCCCCCTGTGATTATACAGGCAAAGTGTATCAGGTCACTGCTTTCCCCCCCCCCCTGTGATTATACAGGCAAAGTGTATCAGGTCACTGCTTCCCCCCTGTGATTATACAGGCAAAGTGTATCAGGTCACTGCTTCCCCCCCCCCTGTGATTATACAGGCAAAGTGTATCAGGTCACTGCTTCCCCCCCTGTGATTATACAGGCAAAGTGTATCAGGTCACTGCTTCCCCCCTGTGATTATACAGGCAAAGTGTGTCTGTCACTGCTTCCCCCTGTGATTATACAGGCAAAGTGTCTGCCACTACTTCCTTTAAGAAAACTGAGCAACTTTTTCAATATAACAAACTGTCTCTACCAACAGTTTGCAGTGGTGTAATCACACTTATCTTTTGCTTTAAGAGAACTGAAGAACTTTGTCAATATAACCACCTGTCCCCCAACAAACTGAACACCTGTGTCACAATAACCACCAATGCTGCAAGAGAACTAAGCAACTTTGTCAGTATAATCGTCTCCCAACTAGTTTTTAGTGGTGAAATCGTACTTTTTATTCTTCAAATAGTAACTACGGAGGCTTTGGTGTGTTTTTCCAGGGCCACTCCTCGGGGCTTCCCAAATCGGGACGCCCGGCTGTGTGAAATGCTCCTACTGGTTGATGAGAGGCCAGTGTGCGCAATGCAGAGCCTTCACTTTATCGCGTTTTAAAGGGACCTACATATGATGATGCCTGAAATGGAGTCCGATACCATCCCCACTCCACTACCTCTGTGATCACCTGAGATGATTATATATTACTTACCTGGTCCCAGCTCGCTCCTCCTGGGTGATGATGAAGCGGGTGTTTATAATCTCCAGCAGTGGATAGTTCGTCAGACTGGAAAAGACCCGGTGTGCCCGTGCTCCCATTTGAGGGCCTTCATCACCAAAACCTCAACTATTGGGTCGATTCTAAATCCAAAAGTTAAACCGGACCTTCACCATGATTTAATGAAAAGCCCAAACTCTTAAAAAACGGTTCCCCAGCATCTAAAATGAATATATTTTACGTTTTTAGTCACTAACTTATTATTCTTTCCCCCACTGGGCTGCAACTCTGTTCAGGAATTTAGGATACGGACGCCGCCATCTTGACTCAGAAGCATCACACTTACTGAGGAGAGGAGAGTGGGATAAGGTACAGGGGGCGGGTTATAGCTGTGCTTTGCTCAGACAGAGCAGAGCTGGGGTCAGGTAAAGGTCAGCAATCCCAGAATGCAGAGCAGCACAGTCAGGAGGCACTTCCTGTTTGCAGGCAGCCTGATAAGATGGCGGCTTCCATAAGCCGCCATCTTGGATTTTTAAAGGCTCATAACATGCAGTAGATGCAGGTAGGATGATTTTTAATGTGGGCAATCTGTATGTACAGGGTGTGGGAAACATATAAGATAAACTCTTATTCAGAGTGAAGGTCCGGATTAATGTGGACAATCTGTATGTACAGGGTGTGGGAAACATATAAGATAGGCTCTTATTCAGGGTGAAGGTCCGGATTAATGTGGGCAATCTGTATGTACAGGGTGTGGGAAACATATAAGATAGACTCTTATTCAGGGTGAAGGTCCGCTTTAATTGATTTTGTATCGGGTTTCGGAAGTTTGGGTGGGTGTTAGTCATTGTTTCCTTTTTTTTTTTTTTTTGGGCCATTTCGGATTCGCACGAACGTTCGGGCATAGACGTATATGTTCATTCGATTTTCGGGCGTCAATTGTATTATTTGCGTTAGTTCGGGTTTTTTTCCCGTCCAAATCGTATTTTTTTTTTTTCGTTCGTTCCTAATTTTTTCGTTATTGACATGTCCTTGCGAGCAATTCAGAGAGCTGATTGCGGGGAGGCCGATTCATTAATAGCGGCAGGTAGCGCCAGATGAGCGCCAGTAGCGTGATTTTCACAGCGCCAGCTAGTATTCGCTGTGCTTGGCCGGCGTTAGCTTGATGACAGCGACTCAGTCGGTGTGCGGTAATGTTGAATACGGGCTGGGGGGTCGCTGTTTCACAGGTTCAGCGTTGTATGTGAGCGCCTGACAACGAATGGCCAGAGCGAACGGCTAGCTTCATATTCATTAACAAATCACGCTCCGAATGTGCTGTCGCTGTCCATTCCTTGTTTAAACCCCAGAGCGCTGGCGGCGATGGGTGTTAACTAGTCTTTAACCCCTAAACAACCATAATTTTTGAATGTAACATTATACATGTTTATAGAATCATTTTGTAATATGAATACATTAATCTCAGACCTGTTAGATCAATTCTGCACAAATTATTTTTAAAATTTTTTTTGACTTAAAAATAAATCCGAACATTGCAGAAGTGGTCTCCGAATTTTTGACATAAAAAAAAAAAGAAAAAAATTAATACCAATTAATTATGATTAATTATAGATTGCTCCATTGAAATGCATTGGACATCGCCAGGGAGCGACAGCTCATACCCGGCGCTGTGAAGGAATTTGCAGCGGCGCTGTTCGGTCCAGGCGGCTTCATGATGAATCCCGCGCTAGCCGTCGCTCTCGCCGGCGCTAGCCTCATTTTGCTTGATAAATGCGTCATTGTGAGCGCCGCCGGGCGTACTTGAGTCGGTAGTCGCCGTTAGCTGCCGCTACCTGGCACTCGTCAGACACTACCTGGCGCTATCGCTTGATGAATAAGGGCATAAGTGTTTCGAAGCACATTTAATTGTTGAGTTGGGAAAACTTTTCCGGCACCTTTTTGGCCTCGGGATTAGGATGGAGAGGAGCGAGTTCGAGGAACATCAAGGTGCTAATGCTGTTTGGCATTGATTTGATCCGGATGTCTGAGGGCAGATTGCCCCTGCGGCGTCGCATGAACATGGATACCATGCATGACGTTTAGCTGGACCCCACCGCAAACAGTGGAAGAAAAAAAAATAGGATCCTTGAGTTGGTGGCAGGGTGGATTTGATTTAAATCTAACTGATTTAAATCACGATTTAAATCACTAGTCAGTAAGGCTTGATTTAAATCAGTGATTTAAATCAAAGTTTCTACCTAAACTAGTTCTTGCTATTTTAACATGCAAGTAGATGAAGATTTTTAGAATCACTTTTTATATTACTTTTTTTTCTCCCCAGTTTAATGGGTTAATCATTCATATTTGGACACCACTGTTCTGTTGTACTTAGGAAGGAGAAAAATAATCCTGACCTTAATAACAATTTAAATAGATTTATTCAACTGAAACAATAACAACATTACAGCATAAGTTATTTGCTTAAACAAACATCCATGTTTTGTTAACTAATTTGACTAAACAAAATATATATATATTTTAAGAAACTTAGACTGTCGGCCCAGCCGACACATGAAAAACTTAAATACTACTGTCCCTGCTGTCCTCTGTAGCTCACTAGTCATAGGTTTGTAGAACAATAGGATTAAGGTCTTTTTCTCAACTCTGTTCATGTTGTAACATTTTTGCTGTGAAGAAGAGGCTGGGACCTCTGCGTAAGTAAAGCGAGCGTCTGTGATAATATAGGAGAGAAACTGCCCACTAATCCTACAGAAACCTCTGGAAGAGCATGGCATTGTGAATGTTACACATATACAGCCTTTATTCTACTGAGTTAAACAACTCCGCTTTACCATCTTTGGATGGTAAAATATTTTCCTCAAAAAGCAGTTTATTGAAAAAACCGATTTAAATCAAAAAAATCCGATTTAAATTAAAAAAAAATCCGATTTAAATAAAAAAAATCCGATTTAAATCAAAAAAATCCGATTTAAATCAAAACAATTCGATTTAAATAAAAAACAATCCGATTTTAAATCAAAACCCGATTTAAATCAAAACAATTCGATTTAAATAAAAAACAATCCGATTTAAATCAAAACAATCCGATTTTAAATCAAAACAATCCGATTTTAAATCAAAACAATCCGATTTAAATCAAAACAATCCGATTTAAATCAAAACAATTCGATTTAAATAAAAAACAATCCGATTTTAAATCAAAACAATCCGATTTTAAATCAAAACAATCCGATTTTAAATCAAAACAATCCGATTTTAAATCAAAACAATCCGATTTTAAATCAAAACAATCCGATTTTAAATCAAAACAATCCGATTTTAAATCAAAACAATCCGATTTTAAATCAAAACAATCCGATTTTAAATCAAAACAATCCGATTTAAATCAAAACAATTCGATTTAAATAAAAAACAATCCGATTTTAAATCAAAACAATCCGATTTTAAATCAAAACAATTCGATTTAAATCAAAACAATTCGATTTAAATAAAAAACAATTCGATTTAAATAAAAAACAATTCGATTTAAATAAAAAACAATTCGATTTAAAATCAAAACAATCCGATTTAAAATCAAAACAATCCGATTTAAAATCAAAACAATCCGATTTAAAATCAAAACAATCCGATTTAAAATAAAAAAAACGTTTTTTTTTTTTTTTTTTTTTTTGTTTTTTTTTTTTGATTTTTAAAAAAAAAAACATTGATTTTTATCCACCCTGGTTGGTGGCCGAGCTGCAGTCCATACAGGCGACGTTGGGGCCAACTGAAGAAGATGATTAGTGCCCTTGGTCCTGGCTCAAGATTGTAAATAGTTTTTAAATTTTTACAAAGTAAAAATATTTTTATATATATATATATATATATATATATATATATATATATAAATAATATTGTTAAAAAAATACGTTTTTACATTCTAAAATGACTCATTTCTATTTATAACATACATTAAATTTGGTAACACACGAAAAGGCATGTTTGAAGAAATAAATACAGATGTACATGAAGTGGTTGGGGTAATATTTCTGAACAACACAAATAAGACGAATGGAACCGGAAAGGGGTTTGGGTAAGTTTTAGGGTCAGGAAAATGAAGAAGAATGGAACCGGAAAGGGGTTTGGGTAAGTTTTAGGGTCAGGAAAATGAAGAATGGAACCGGAAAGGGGTTTGGGTCAGTTTTAGGGTCAGGAAAATGAAGAATCGCACAACCGGAAAAGGGTTTGGGTAAGTTTTAGGGTCAGGAAAATGAAGAATGGAACCGGAAAGGGGTTTGGGTCAGTTTTAGGGTCAGGAAAATGAAGAAGAATGGAACCGGAAAGGGGTTTGGGTCAGTTTTAGGGTCAGGAAAATGAAGAAGAATGGAACCGGAAAGGGGTTTGGGTCAGTTTTAGGGTCAGGAAAATGAAGAAGAATGGAACCGGAAAGGGGTTTGGGTAAGTTTTAGGGTCAGGAAAATGAAGAATGGAACCGGAAAGGGGTTTGGGTAAGTTTTTTAGGGTCAGAAAAATGAAGAATGGAACCGGAAAGGGGTTTGGGTAAGTTTTAGGGTCAGGAAAATGAAGAAGAATGGAACCGGAAAGGGGTTTGGGTAAGTTTTAGGGTCAGGAAAATGAAGAAGAATGGAACCGGAAAGGGGTTTGGGTAAGTTTTAGGGTCAGGAAAATGAAGAAGAATGGAACCGGAAAGGGGTTTGGGTCAGTTTTAGGGTCAGGAAAATGAAGAAGAATGGAACCGGAAAGGGGTTTGGGTAAGTTTTAGGGTCAGGAAAATGAAGAAGAATGGAACCGGAAAGGGGTTTGGGTCAGTTTTAGGGTCAGGAAAATGAAGAATCGCACAACCGGAAAAGGGTTTGGGTAAGTTTTAGGGTCAGGAAAATGAAGAAGAATGGAACCGGAAAGGGGTTTGGGTAAGTTTTAGGGTTAATAAAGTTTAGTGTTAGACTGGCGCAAAGTAGTTGGGGTGAGCTTGGTAGTGTAAGATATGGGGCACATTTGTTTGAGGAGTGTAGCTTGTATTGCGCATGCGCAAGATCTTCTACATCTCCGAACGAATATTAGAGGTTAAAAACCATTCTAACCCATCGGGAAACGCCAGGAATTCGTAGAGGTGGACGATGGAAGAAGGGAAAAAACACATGTTGCCCGTCGCTACAATAGATCAATCAACCTATAATTTACGATGGAAAATGACTGAGCCAAGGTCGGACGATAGCATACGAACGGACGGGCATTTTACGATCGGAAACGGATTAGTGTATAGAATCGCTTCGCAAGTTCATACGAGTGCCCGAACGTTCGGAAAAAATACCATGATCGGCAACAAAAACAAAGCTTTAACATGTTTCTCTGAATCGACCCTTATGTGTAGCTTATTTGGGGCATCCCAAGTGCACACAGACAATACAGTGTGGCAGCATAATGTTTCTGTGCATGCGTCCTGTATGTAAGCTGGTAATCATCTAAGTGCTGGGTGGGCCCCCAGAGTCCGTTCTACTGGTGGGCATCCCAGTCTGATACTCGGTGTACGGCAGGTCCCTCCAAAAAGTTTCAATGGTTTGATCATTCTTTTCATTATTCCTGTTTAACTTTCACTTTAAGGTGGACCAAAACCCAGGACGTCGGGGGGTGTGATCAGGGGTGCCCCGCTATGTGAAACCCCCCCCAGGTCGCTGAAACAAACTTGCCTCTTCCCCGGTCCTACGACACATGCGCGGCCGCTCGTCCAATCAGCTCGCTCAGATCTGCTGATGTCCCTTCGTCTAAGGCGAGCGCGCTGACGGCCACGTTCCTGCGCCGGCCATTCACAAATGCCTGGCGTGGGCACGCACCCTGCTACTAGAGGGATAGCGGGGATGCGGCTCGCACATGAGCTGTTGGACCAGAAACTAAGTGTATGGGGTGACCTAGGGGGGTTTCACACAGCGGGGCATCCCGATTTGGGGAGGAAATCAATCGGCCTGGGAATCTTATAGATTCCTGGGCTGATCGCCGTGGATTTTGGTCCACTTTAAGAAAACGGAGCAACTTGTCCGAGCCCTCCGGCTGCTCAATAATGACATTGTTTACTCTCCACTGCACCCCACTCTTCTACCCTGACCATGTTATAGGAACAAAAATGCTCACCTGTTCCCAGCGTTTGCCTGCTCCTATTGGGCGATGAGTTATTTGCAATATTTAGTGGCAGATGCTGGTGTGTATAGGTTTTTTTCCCCTACCTTTTTTTTTTTGTTTACAAAGTTGTCACTTCCTCTATTTTAAAGCGTAACAAAACCCAGGAATTTGACCTTCCCAGGTTGGGGATGCCCCGCTTTGTGAAACCCCCCCCCCAGGAAGCCTGAAAAAACTCCCCTTGCTCCAACGGGGCATGCGCAGGCTTTGAGAGCCGACTGCTGTGATTTTTATTTTTTTGGGGTTCACACAGCGGGGCATCCTGATTTGACCAGCCCTGGAACGTTTTATATTAAAGGCCAGCAGCTGGTGGGTTTTGTTCCTCTTTAAGCAGAGCTTCATTTGAAGAATGACTGTAAGGGACCCTGCTTCCACTACTCCTGTTGTCGGCTGAGTTAGGTAAAGTAGGAGGTAAAAATTCTCCCCTGCTCCCAGCTTTTGGCCGCTCCTATTGGGTGAACAGACCCCTGTTCATGATCTCCAGCAGTGACAGGTCTCCATTTGAAAAATGAATGGAAGGGACCCTGCTCCCACTACTCCTGTGCTCATCTTAACATGGACCAATGACCCTGGAGTTTGGGGGAGAAAAAAATAAAATTTCAGGGCCGAATGTGCCCCTGAGGCATCCCAATTGTGGTGCCCTAATGTGAGACCCCATCCCCCATACTGTGCACACTCCTGTGCCCAGCCATTCAGGTAGGCTGGACGGAGGGGGCGGGGCTCCCTATGCCAGAGCTCTGTCTAAAGCGCTGATTGGACAAGAGTCCACACATATGTCTAAAGCGCTGATTGGACAAGAGTCCACACATATGTCTAAAGCGCTGATTGGACAAGAGTCCACACATATGTCTAAAGCGCTGATTGGACAAGAGTCCACACATATGTCTAAAGCGCTGATTGGACAAGAGTCCACACATATGTCTAAAGCGCTGATTGGACAAGAGTCCACACATATGTCTAAAGCGCTGATTGGACAAGAGTCCACACATATGTCTAAAGCGCTGATTGGACAAGAGTCCACACATATGTCTAAAGCGCTGATTGGACAAGAGTCCACACATATGTCTAAAGCGCTGATTGGACAAGAGTCCACACATATGTCTAAAGCGCTGATTGGACAAGAGTCCACACATATGTCTAAAGCGCTGATTGGACAAGAGTCCACACATATGTCTAAAGCGCTGATTGGACAAGAGTCCACACATATGTCTAAAGCGCTGATTGGACAAGAGTCCACACATATGTCTAAAGCGCTGATTGGACAAGAGTCCACACATATGTCTAAAGCGCTGATTGGACAAGAGTCCACACATATGTCTAAAGCGCTGATTGGACAAGAGTCCACACATATGCCATGGGAACAGAGGAAAGTGGTGAGGGGAGGCGGGTGAGGTTTAAACAGCAGGGCATCCTGAGTTGTGCTGCCCCAGGTAGGAGGATCCGGGATAGTGAGAATCCTGGTGATTGGTCCTCTTCAATTAGATAAAGGGGGTTATTTATGAACGGATAGCGCCAGGTAGTGCTTCATAGCATCTGGTGAACGCTGTACACAAAACCACATTTAAAGCGGACCTTCACCCTGAATAAGAGCCTATCTTATATGTTTCCCACACCCTGTACATACAGATTGCCCACATTAATCCAGACCTTCACCCTGAATAAGAGCCTATCTTATATGTTTCCCACACCCTGTACATACAGATTGTCCACATTAATCCGGACCTTCACCCTGAATAAGAGTCTATCTTATATGTTTCCCCCCCTGTACATACAGATTGCTCACATTAATCCGGACCTTCACCCTGAATAAGAGCCTATCTTATATGTTTCCCACACCCTGTACATACAGATTGTCCACATTAATCCGGACCTTCACTCTGAATAAGAGCCTATCTTATATGTTTCCCACACCCTGTACATACAGATTGCCCACATTAATCCGGACCTTCACTCTGAATAAGTGCCTATCTTATATGTTTCCCACACCCTGTACATACAGATTGTCCACATTAATCCGGACCTTCACTCTGAATAAGAGTCTATCTTATATGTTTCCCACACCCTGTACATACAGATTGCTCACATTAAAAATCATCCTACCTGCATCTACTGCATGTTATGAGCCTTTAAACATCCAAGATGGCGGCTTATGGAAGCCGCCATCTTATCAGGCAGCCTGCAAACAGGAAGTGCCTCCTGACTGTGCTGCTCTGCATTCTGGGATTGCTGACCGTTACCTGACCCCAGCTCTGCTCTGTCTGAGCAAAGCACAGCTATAACCCGCCCCCCTGTACCTTATCCCACTCTCCTCTCCTCAGTAAGTGTGATGCTTCTGAGTCAAGATGGCGGCGCCCGTATCCTAAATTCCTGAACAGAGTTGCAGCCCAGTGGGGGGAAGAATAATAAGTTAGTGACTAAAAACGTAAAATATATTAATTTTAGATGCTGGGGAACCGTTTGTTAAGAGTTTGGGCTTTTCATTAAATCACGCTGAAGGTCCGGTTTAAGAAAGCGAATCTGGCGCTCTAACGGCGCCATTTAGTGTCGCATGTATTACTAGTGTATAGCGCCAACACTCTGGGTTCAGAAGCGCCACGTATTAGCATTCGCTCAGTGTCGCTCTCCCATATATTTTAATGGGATTTCATTGGTTGTGTTTAAACAGCGTGTTTGGCAATTACTTTAATTTGCTCCAATCATTGTGTGACTTCTCCTGGCTGCAAACAAACACTTTTAAAAAACTTTTTTACTTTTTAGATTTTTTTATGCAGAATTGTCATTACAGGTCTGGCACTAAAGTGTTAAAGTGGACCAACACCCAGGATTTTGACTATCCTGGGTATTGGTCCACTTCCCCGGGGCACCCCGATTTGGGGTGCCCCGCTGCCTGAAACCCCCCAAACACCCCGAAAACTCACCTCTCCACGCTCCCACGTGAGTGCGCTGTCCAATGCCCGCCGACGGACAAGGGATCGCGCCCGCCGTCGCCTCCCGCGCGTCGCTCTTGACGTGTGCGCGCCCGCGCCGGCCATTCAGAGACGGCCGGCGTGGGCGCGCGCACGTCTAGAGGAGCGCGAGACAGGCGGCGGAAGCAGCGGCTGGAGAGGTAAGGTTTTTCGGGGGTTTTGGGGGGTTTACACCCCGCGGGACATCCCGATCTCGGATGTCCCGCGGTGTGTGAGGTGATCGGCCCGGGAATCTTATAGATTCCGGGGCCGATCACCCCTGGGTGTTGGCCCACTTTAATGTCAACAGTGTTATAACAATGTCATTCCATGTGTTTTCGCTTTGTTACAGGTGGACATGTGTTCAGAAACAGACTTTAATCACACAGCGTCTGGCGCTCTATGCTACAGCGTCCAGCTTTAGAGCGCCAATGCTGCTTGTGTGTGTAGTTTAAAGTGGACCAACACCCAGGATTTTGACTATCCTGGGTTTTGGTCCACTTCGGCGGGGCACCCCGATCAGGGGTGTCCCGCTCTCTGAAACCCCAAAAAACTCACCTCTCCCCGCTCCCACGTGACCGCGCCGTCCAATCCCCGCCGACGTCCAAGCGGGTGACAGCGGCGTCCCAAGACAGCGCGTCCGCCGCCGCCTCCCGCGCGTCACTCTCGGCGTGCCCGCGCCGGCCATTCACAGACGGCCGGCGGATCAGGTAAGGTGTTTGGGGTTTTTTTGGGGGGTTTCACCCCGTGGGACATCCCGATCTCGGATGTCCCGCGGTGATCTTATAGATTCCCGGGCCGACCACCCCTGGGTGTTGGAGCGCCGAGTGCCGGACGCACTGAGCTGGCGCTGCCTTTCAAAGTAAAAGAAAAAAATACTCACCTGCTCCTGCTGGGTGATGAGTCTACAAACAGGCAGTTTCCACATTAAAGCGCCGTTACATAAAAAAAAATGACTGTACTGGACCATCCCCACCCTGTGCTTGACCAAATTATTTAAAGCAAAAGCAAGTACGCAACTTGTCCTGACTATAACAGTGAGTAACGGGTGTTCAGGTATCTGATAGTTGGACAGTTAGACAAGTATCAGACAGGCCCTCCAACAGGTTGTAGCGTTTGATCATTCCTTTTTCACTTTCGCTTTAGGAAAACTGCGCAACTTTGTAAGTATAACCACATGTTCCTTGTTTTTGCTTTTGTTTTCAGACCAGTGTGACTCCTCGGGTTACGTAATGACAATGGTTACATTCAGTTAGAATTTAGAGAACTAGTCTAGGCCAGAGCTGGTTTTAATTTGCACACAATTATCTTTCCCTGGAGCATATGCCCCCCCCCCCCCCCAGTAATAAGCATGTTTGTTTCATTCCTGGGTTGGGCAGTGAGGAGCCTGTACACCCATCATTTCCTTATTTTGCAATGACAGGGGTCCAAGATTTATATAGTTGGCTTGCTGCGCTTCTTCGGTCTCGGGTCCACATCTTCAGAGGCCTAAAAAGAGATCAAATCAAGATTGGCGCTCTGTTGCGTGACCTCCCATCTGGGCGCTGTGCAGTGTTTAATCCTTCCTGATTACTGTGCCAGGTAGGCTCCAGGCTGGGCCGGCTCCAGGTTTGTGCGGGCCCTTGGGCGACAGGCTCATTAGACCCCTTGGGGTGTTGCAGAAAGAAAGAAAGATGAACGAACAAATAGAATAAAAGGAATGAAAAAGAATAGAAGGGATGGCAAAGAAAAAAAAAACTAAAGATAAGAATAGGTGGAATGGCAAAATATACAGAACAGAATTCATAAGAGATCGAAAGATGAAAAAATAAAATAACTAAATAGAACAGAGGGAAGGACAGTCGGCAAGAAAGAGAATAGAATGCATAGACAATAAAAGAATAGGTGGAATATCATTTATTAAAGCAGTCCTTCAGAGTCCACACCCTGTACATACAGATTGCTCACATTAATCCTGACCTTCACTCTGAATAAGAGTCTATCTTATATGTTTCCCACACCCTGTACATACAGATTGCTCACATTAATCCGGACCTTCACTCTGAATAAGAGCCTATCTTATATGTTTCCCACACCCTGTACATACAGATTGCTCACATTAATCCTGACCTTCACTCTGAATAAGAGTCTATCTTATGTTTCCCACACCCTGTACATACAGATTGCTCACATTAAAAATCATCCCACCTGCATCTACTGCATGTTATGAGCCTTTAAACATCCAAGATGGCGGCACATGGAACATCAGGCAGCCTGCAAACAGGAAGTGCCTGCTGACTGTGCTGCTCTGCATTCTGGGATTGCTGACCTTTTCCTGACCCCAGCTCTGCTCTGTCTGAGCAAAGCACAGCTGTAACCCTCCTCAGTAAGTGTGATGCTTCTGAGTCAAGATGGCGGCGCCCGTATCCTAAAGTCCTGAACAGAGTTGCAGCCCAGTGGGGGAAAGAATAAGTGATTAAAAACTTAAAATATATTAATTTTAGATGCTGGGGAATCGTTTTATAAGGGTTTGGGCTTTTCAGTAAATCATGGTGAAGGTCCGGTTTAAGGTAAGATATAATAAAGAAATAGAATGAAACCGAAAAATGGAATGACTAAAAACATAAAAAAAGAAGGTATGAAAGTTAAAAGAATATAGACAGAATGGCAAAATATAATTTAGAACAGAAATGAAGGGAATAATTAAAATAAAAATAGAATGATTTAAAGAAGGAATGACAAAGTTAAAGAATAGAAGACATGACTGAAAGAATAGAAGGAATGACCAAGTTGGAAACGGAATAGAATGCATGGAAGATGAAAGAAACAAATAGAATAGAATGTATGAAAGATAAGAGATTGACCGAATATAATTCATAAAAGGGGGTGGAAAAAGAAATAGAATGACTATAAAGAATAGAAGGAATGACCATGTTGAAGGATAATGGAAGACATGAATAAGAAAGAATAGAGGGAATGACAAAGTTGGCAAGAAAGAATAGAATGCATGAAAGATAATAGAATTGGTTGAATGATGGGCATTTTATCTATTTTCTTGTATGAAAGCTATTCTAAGAACAGAAGGAAAGGCAGTCAAAAAGAATAGAAGGCATGAAAGATAAAAGAAAATAGAATGACAGAATATAATTAATAAAAGACAAAAAATAGAATGACTAAAAGAAAAATGACAAAGTCAAAAAAGAACAGAAGTCGTGACAGAATAGAAGGAATGACCACGTTAGAAAGAGAATAGAATGCATGGAAGATAAAAGAATAGAATGACAGTATGATTTCTAAAAAAAGGGGGAGGAGGGAAAGAATGACTAAAAGAGAGAACAGAAGAAATGACAGTCAGAGTAGAATATATAAAAGTAAGATAATGACTTAATATAATTCATAAAAGCGGGAGGGGAGAAAATAATTAAAATGAATAAAAAGAATAGAAACAATGACCATATTAATATACATATTAAATACATATACCACATATACCATATATAAATGATGAGAGAATATAGGGAATGATGATGTCAGCAAGAAAGAATAGAATGCATGAAAGATGAGCAAAAATAGGTGGAATGATAGAATATCTTTCATAAAAATATCTTTTATAAAAAATATTTTTCATAAAAAAAATAGATGGAATAACTAAAAACAGAAGGAATGGCAGTGAAAAAGAATAGAAGGCATGAACGATAAAAGAAAATGAATAGAATGACCTAAAAGAAGAAATGACAGTCAAAAAAGAACAGTAGTCATGGCAGAATAGAAGGAATGACCACGTTGGAAAGAGAATAGAATGCATGGAAGATAGAATGATGATTGTAGCGATAACTCTTATCGCCGGAGGGCTTCACCGCCCGAGACGTCCTTTTCCCAATCGTAAGAGGTGCTGCTGGAATTCCAGAGTCGTCCGTGAGGAAACAGGAACAGCCCTTACAAGGGCTAGTGAATTGTAATATAGCATTTCCCCCAATAAGAGACAGAACTTCAGTATTGAGGGTGAAGGTGAACTGGACTTTATTAGTGCCACACTAGGCCTTATATACACAAGTCTCCATTGCATGACACACACACCGACCAATAGCAGCAGGGCACACAATCCCTCAACTCTGCCGGTGACGCAATCAGCAACACAATAGAGACGCCTGTAATACTCAATCAGAACAATGCCATTGTCTGTGACATAATCAATACACTGGCAGTCTGTAACATGCTTAAGAAAAAGTAATGAACCTGTGTAAAGTCCAAACGGGCAGAGAGTCTGTCACAATGCCCCCTTTTTGTGGAACACCCGGCAGACCCGGATTGACCCTGTTCGGGTTAACGTGGGGCTGTCCGGACTCTTGTTATGGGCAGAGTTCTGTTTGCCGGGATAATCCATCTGCATTACCGTTTTGTCTACCGGGCCGGTATATACACACACACACACACACATACAGTTGTACTCACAGGGTGCTGGTCTTGTACACACACACACACATACAGTTGTACTCACAGGGTGCTGGTCTTGTACACACACATGTACTCACAGGGTGCTGGTCTTGTCGTTTCCCCCCCCCCAATAAGAGACAGAACTCAGTATTGAGGGTGAAGGTGAAGAAGTCTTTATTAGTGCCACTCTAGGCCTTATATACACAAGTCTCCATTGCATGACACACACACCGACCAATAGCAGCAGGGCACACAATCCCTCAACGCAATCAGCAACACAATAGAGACGTCTGTAATACACTCAATCAGAACAATGCCATTGTCTGTGACGTAATCAATCAATACAATGGCAGTCAGAACAATGAATAACGTAATCAATCAATACAATGGCAGTCAGAACAATGAATAACGTAATCAATCAATACAATGGCAGTCAGAACAATGAATAACGTAATCAATCAATACAATGGCAGTCAGAACAATAACGTAATCAATCAATACAATGGCAGTCAGAACAATGAATAACGTAATCAATCAATACACTGGCAGTCAGAACAATGAATAACGTAATCAATCAATACACTGGCAGTCTGTAACATGCTTAAGAAAAAGTAATGAACCTGTGTAAAGTCCAAAGGGGCAGAGAGTCTGTCACAATGATATAACACATAAAAGGGGGGGGGGAGAAAAGATAAAAATAGAATGACTAAAAACAGAAGTAATGACTGTTGGGAAAAAATAGAAAGCACGAATGATGAAAAATAATAAAATGTATGTAAGATAAAGGAATAGATGGAATGATAGATAAAAAAGGATAAAAGAATAGCCTGACAGAATGAAAAGAATAGAAGGAATGGCAGAAATAAGCTGGCATCAACAGTAAAAAGAATAGAAGACGTCCTACATAGGTGCCGTTCACGTGAGAAATAATGAGCCACTGCTGGGAGGAGGTGTATCACATGACCATGTGAGGTAGGACCCTGGCACCTGCCCAGGTAAGCCCAGTGCAGACGCCAACCCTGGGTCCAGGACCCTAACAGACCTACCTATGCCGTCCATATGCCCTGAATCTTCCGGTACTCCTTGGGAACCCCCCACTTCTTTTTTTTTTTTTTTTTTTTTTTTTATTTATTTATTTTTTTTTTCTTTCTCCCCGTTTAGAACATAATGTGATGTTCTTATTGGCTAATACAGATATCTGGCTTCAGCTGGTTGCTCCAGCACATCGTGATCCCCTGGTGTCCAATAAGGAGCGGATGGTTTAGGCGCCCTTTACTTGGGGGCTTATGAGTTTCTGAGCGGCTTGTTCACGGCTTCATTTTTCTTGATGGGTTTAGTTCCAGTGAATGGGCGGGCAGTGCTGTCACCGAGGTCAGGCCGGCAGGTCACATGACCCGTCTGAGCCTCAGGCTCTGTTCACACCTCTGCGCTTTCTCTGCGGCGTTGTGCCGCGTTGCAACGAAGCTACAATGCGGAGGGAACATTGTACATTGTTCAGGTGGGATAGTTCACATATCTGCGGTGTGTTGCGCAATGCATTAAAAAGAATTGCAGGCACCTTTTTCAGCGCAAAGTTGTAATAGCGCAGGTCCATAAAAGTCTATGGCAATACGCCTGCGTTTGCATTACGTTGCCATAACATTACCATTTACTTATTATGCAAAACATTTTGTTTGTAATGCAAACGCATAAGAACCGCAGTGTTTGTTTTGATACAATGCCCCTCTGACCAAAATGATTGCTCTTAAAGTGGACCAAAACCCAGGATTTTGACTATCCTGGGTTTTGGTCCACTTCCTATGTGAAACCCCCCCAGATCGCTAGTTACAACTCACCTCACCCCGCTCCTACGGCGCATACGCAGCCGCTCGTCTAATCGGCGCGCTCGGAGCCGCTGAAGTATGCACCACAGAGCGGCTCCAAGCACACTGGCGGCCCACGCATGTGCCGTTGGACCGGGATTGAGGTAAGGTTTGCGGGCGTCCAGGGGGGTTTCACACAGCGGGGCATCCCGATTTTGGATGCCATGCTGGGAGCAACTGGATCGGCACGGGAATCTTATAGATTCCCAGCCAATGAGGCAGGGTGTTGGTTCACTTTAACACAATGGAGAGGTGTGAACAGAGCCTTACATTCGTTTCTATTAAAGTGCGTCTATACTCAGAGGGAAGTTTATGTCGTCACCTTCTACCCCCAGCCCCGTGCCCCAAAACAGCTTGTGATATAGATAGATATGTAGAGAAAATATATATATATATATATATATATATATATATATATATAAAATAATTTACCGTACATTTTCTTTTTTTTTTTTTTTTTTTTTTAATATATAAACTAAATCCTTACAGCCGCAATATTGCTAAAAACACTAACAGGAAGTAGCTGGATGGTGAATGGCAGCCGTAAGGAGTTTGATTACGAATAAACGGTCACTGTTGGCTTGAAGTGCTCCCCAATGCTGAGCTGTGTGTACTGTAACTGAATGTATCATCACTGTGGGTGGCCAGGGAGCAGTATGGCCAACTATATCCTGTCTGTTATGAATATTGGGCAAAGGCTTTAGTAAAAAAAAAAAATTAACCTAGGCTCGCTCGAGCTCTGGGGGCACAGAACCAAACCTGGGAAACTCAATTACTCCAGGCCAAATTGCCTTTTTTTATACACCTCATTAGCAATCCCACAGGGCATGCACAGGCCATGGCGGCATCCCTGGATTCCCCCAGCTGATCCACACTCCCACGCCAGTTCCTTCTGAATGGCGGGTACACACCTGAAGGAAGCGGCTCGACTACCGCTCAGCTGCTGTTAGACCTCCATTATTTTTTATTTTTTCTCGTGGTCCACACATGTGCTAGTGAGGTGCACACACAGACAATACATGGTGGCATAATGTTTCTGAGAATGTGCCCCAAACATAAGCTACTTTTATCTGTGTTGGATGGGGCCCCAATCAGGCACTGGGTGTAGGTCTGCTTTAGTTGCTATAAAGTGAAACTGGAAGCTGGCTAATAGGTCAACAATTCCGTAACAATCCCCTGGGGAATCCCTACTTGGAATTCACCCCTCACCCTTTCCTAGCAGAAATCCAGCTGACAGGAAATGGCTGCAAACACATACCGAGGCCACGCCTCTTCAAAACACCTACTGGAATATCTCCATTAAGAAAAAAGTGTATATCCTAAATTCAAGCCTGATAGGCAGCGAGAGTAGGTAGATTAATGTCTCTGCGGAACTGGGGGCCTAGGAGGGTTTGGGTCCACTTTAAAGAGGACCAAAACCCAGGATTTTGACTATCCTGGGTTTTGGTCCCTTCACCCGTTTTGTGTGTGTGTGTGAACCCCCCAGATCGCCGAACACAGCTCGGCTCTTCCCAGTCCTACAGCGCATGCGCGGCCACTCGTCCAATCGTTAAGGCCAGCGCCTCCGAGCGCACTGGCGGCTGCATCCCCCGCTTCTCTCTATTAGGGAGCGTACCCGCTCCGGCCATTCACAAATGCCTGGTATGGGCACACGTCCAGCTACAGGGGTATCTGGGATTCGGCCGCGGCTCGCACATGCGCCGTTGGATCGGGAAACAAGGTAAGTGTACGGGGCGACCTGGGGGGGGTTCACACAGTGGGGCATCACTATTTTGGATGCCCCAGGGGAAGGAAATTGGGTTTTTTCCGGGCCGAACGTGCTGGGTTTTGGTCAACTTTAAGGAGCCACAGTGGTGTTTTTCATGAAAGCACCTATAGCGCACATTATACAGTAAGAAGATTAGTCCAGTATATTTCTGCCAAACAATATTTA
The DNA here is from genome assembly GCA_027917425.1 of Gastrophryne carolinensis. NCBI lineage: Eukaryota > Metazoa > Chordata > Amphibia > Anura > Microhylidae > Gastrophryne > Gastrophryne carolinensis. The sequence continues at coordinate 605,114,257 of CM051235.1, forward strand.
TGATTTTCTCTAGCGCCGGATTAGCCTGATTATCTGCTCGCATTCCCCCTCTCTTGATTAGGGTGTTAAGTTATTAGGGATTTTTCCAATATTAACTTAAAGCGGACCAAAAGCCAGGAACTTCCACTCGCATGGGCTTTGGTCTGCATTACAGGGGCACCCCTGGAATTGCCTTACTTCGATCCGATGTCTTCCGCTGGCTGCTCCCCCCTCTGCTGCGCGCACCCACCGCCATTCATGCAGATATGCCTCAGAGCTGGGGATGCCATCAGAATCCTACACATGCGCCATGCGCTTGATTTCTGAGGCGAGTATAATGGTAATTACAGGGGTTTTGCATCCCAAATCATTCTAACCCAGCCCTAGTGTCTCTTACACTCTTAAGTTGACCTAAACCCATAAGCATGCTCTAAAGTCTTTCTAGACTGTTAAAATGGACCAAAACCCTGGTTCCCCTTGGGTCTTGGTCTGTGTAGCGATAACCCTTATCGCCGGAGGCCAGAGTCATCCACGAGGAAAGCAGGAACAGCTCTTACAAGAGCTAGTGGATTGCGATATAGCGTTTCCCCCAATAAGAGACAGAACTCAGTATTGAGGGTGAAGATGAACTTCCTTTATTAGTGCCACCCTGGGCCTTATATGCAAGTCTCCATGCAAGGGGACCTCCCCCGTGGACCTGATGGAGAACTGCATGACAAACCCACAGACCAATGGGAGCAGGGCACACAGTCCTTCAACTCTGCCGGTAACACAATCAGTAGAACAATAGCAGTCTAACACAATCAACAATACAATGACAGTCTGTAACGTAATCAATAGCACAATGACAATAGCAGTCCGTAACACAATCAACAATACACGACGGTCTGTACGTAATCAATAGCACAATGACAATAGCAGTCCGTAACACAATCAACAATACAATGACAGTCTGTAACGTAATCAATAGCACAATGACAATAGCAGTCCGTAACACAATCAACAATACACGACGGTCTGTACGTAATCAATAGCACAATGACAATAGCAGTCCGTAACACAATCAACAATACAATGACAGTCTGTAACGTAATCAATAGCACAATGACAATAGCAGTCTGTAACACAATCAACAATACAATGACAGTCTGTAACGTAATCAATAGCACAATGACGATAGCAGTCTGTAACACAATCAACAATACAGTGACAGTCTGTAACGTAATCAATAGCACAATGACAATAGCAGTCCGTAACACAATCAACAATACAATGACAGTCTGTAACGTAATCAATAGCACAATGACAATAGCAGTCCGTAACACAATCAACAATACACGACGGTCTGTACGTAATCAATAGCACAATGACAATAGCAGTCCGTAACACAATCAACAATACAATGACAGTCTGTAACGTAATCAATAGCACAATGACAATAGCAGTCTGTAACACAATCAACAATACAATGACAGTCTGTAACGTAATCAATAGCACAATGACGATAGCAGTCTGTAACACAATCAACAATACAGTGACAGTCTGTAACGTAATCAATAGCACAATGACAATAGCAGTCCGTAACACAATCAACAATACAATGACAGTCTGTAACGTAATCAATAGCACAATGACAATAGCAGTCCGTAACACAATCAACAATACAATGATGGTCTGTAACGTAATCAATAGTTGTGTTGACATTGTCTGTGACATGCTCAAGAAAATGAAAGCAATGAGTCTATGCAAAAGTCCAAGCGCAGAAACAGGGCCTTTAAAATCCAAAAGGCAGAGAGTCTGTCACAGTCTGCTTTACTGCTTCATCCCATGTCACATGTGCGGGATGTCCTACAATCAAGAGATTGGCTGGCGTCGTACAGCAAGCAGAATAGATTGCATCAGCTGGCATTTTACACTCCCAAGGCTTAAAGCGGTCCTAAACCCTACCTTATGGTGTGGGAGCACTGCTTGTCTGTGGGGGGCATCCCGATTAGTGATGCGCCCCACCAAAAACCCAGGATCCAAAACTGTACATCTCCCGGTACTGGATCCTCTTTCAGACGACCGCGAACCCACTTGACTGCCACTGCCAGAAGTCAAGTGGGTCCAGAACCAGGAAGAGGGGTGCAGGAGAGGCGAGTCTCAAGGTGTAGGTTTTAGGGGATGGGGAGCATCACCAGTTATGAGCAGCCGTGTCGTCAACCTAGAAAATTGATCGGTGTGGGATCCCTTTAAGACTTTTGGTCCGCTTGAAGGTCAGTGTTCAGAAAATAAAAAACAAATGACGCACAGGATTCAGGATGAGGGGGGGTGTGCGGGGCAGCACAAGCTATAGTGTGGTTGTGTCATTTACTATGTGAGTGGGTTTTGTAAAGCCCGGACAGGGACTTGAAAGAGGACCAAAACCCTTATCAGTTGGTCCTGGAGGCTTTCAAATGCATAAACTAATCGCTGGTTCCTATCTCTGGGGCATCAGCGGCGTGAAACCCAGAAATGGCTGGACTCCATCTTTAAAGCTGACCTTCAGCATCATTTTAATGAAAAGCCCAAACCCTTAAACTGTTCCCCAGCATCTAAAATTAATATATTTAATGTTTTTAGCCGCTGAACTTTGCTCAGCGCTATAGGATACGGGCGCCGCCATCTTGCCTCAGTAACATCACACACTGAGGAGAGGGGTCAAAAGTACAGAGGGGCAGGATAATAGCTGTGCTTTGCATAGACAGTCTAGCTGGGGTCTGGAAACAAGTCAGCAATCCCAAAATGCAGAGCGGCGCAGTCAGAAGACACTTCCTGTTTGCAAGCAGCCGGAGACTCAGTGAGCGGCCATCTTGGATGTTTAAAAGCTCAGAAAATGCACTAGGTGCAGGTAGGATGATTTTTTAATGTGAGCAATCTGTATGTACAGGATGGGGGAAACATACAAGATAGGCTCTTATTCAGGGTGAAGACCTGGATTAATGTGGGCAATCTGTATGTACAGGGTGGGGGAAACGTATAAGATAGGCTCTTATTCAGGGTGAAGGTCCAGATTAATGTGAGCAATCTGTATGTACAGGATGGGGGAAACATACAAGATAGGCTCTTATTCAGAGTGAAGGTCCGGATTAATGTGGGGGAGACATATAAGATAGGCTCTTATTCAGGGTGTAGGTCCGCTTTAAGAAAATGAAGCGTCACTATATTCTGTGTTTGTGAGGTAGATGGTATATGAAAGACGGCTGAGGAAGAACGTGGCCCGAGATTAGGGCCTGGCAGGGAATGGTTGTTGTTTGGTGGATATAGGAGGGGGGTGGTGGGCTTGAGTTTGTTGGAAGTGAAAGCGGACCTTCACCCTGAATAAGAGTCTATCTTATATGTTTCCCTCACCCTGTACATACAGATTGCTCACATTAAAAATCATCCTACCTGCATCTACTGCATGTTATGAGCCTTTAAACATCCAAGATGGCGGCTCATGGGACATCAGGCTTCCTGACAACAGGAAGTGTCTTCTGACTGTGTCACTTTGCATTCTGGGATTGCTGACCTTTTCCTGACCCCAGCTCTGCTCTGTCTGAGCAAAGCACAGCTATAACTCCACCCCTTGTACTTTATCCCGCACTCCTCTCCTCAGTATGTGTGATGCTTCTGAGTCAAGATGGCGGGTCCCATATCCTAAACAGCTAAACAGAGTTGCAGCCCGGTGGGGGAAAGAATAAGTGACTAAAAACTTAAAATATATTAATTTTAGATGCTGGGGAATCGTTTTTAAGGGTTTGGGCTTTTCATTAAATCATGGTGAAGGCCCGGTTGAAGGAATAAATGCCTCTCGGTGGAGGAGTTGAATGACTGTCGGGCCTAACTTTCCTGGCCATAGAGATAAGGTGATGGTGATTAATGGCCCTGCTTTGTGCTCACGGTCGCCCCTGGCAACCAACATGGCTTTATGGGAGACATAGGTCAGAGCTTGACAAAACACATAGGAGTCATCGGAATCCAAGGGGAAGGGGATGTGTGGCGCTACCTATAGTGCGATTGCCTCATTTTCTTTTGTCCCGGAGAGGGAATATTCGAAATGCTACTCCAGACCATTATTAAAGCGGACCTTCAGCATAATTTCATGAAAAGCCCAAACCCTTAAACGATTCCCCAGCATCTAAAATGAATATATTTTAAGTTGTTAGTCACTTATTATTCTTTCCCCCACCATGCTGCAACTCTGTTCAGGACTCTAGGATACGCGACCGCCATCTTGCCTCAGGAGCATCACATACTGAAAACGGGCTAAAGTGCAGGGGGCAGGGTATAGAGCAAAGCTGGGGGTCAAAAAAAGGACAGCAATCCCAGAATGCAGAGCGACAGTCAGAAGACACTTCCTGTTTGCAGGCTGCCTGATGCTCCATGAGCTGCCATCTTGGATGTTTAAAGGCTCGTAACATGCAGTACATGAAGGTAGGATGATTTCTAATGTGAGCAATCTGTATGTACAGGGTGTGGGGAAACATTTAAGATAGGCTCTTATCCAGGGTGAAGGTCCGCTTTAATGGGGCCTGGGTCACAAATTTGCTTCCCTGTAGCGGAGTTTTGGGGCAGAACGTTGGGGGTCTGTGGCAGCACATGCACAGCATTGAGCCATAGATGTGAGGTGGCGATTCCCCCGCCATCATGGTATGTACATGGCCTTCAATCTTGACTTAGTCCGACTGATATCTGCTATGGATGGGAGAAGTTGGTGTGTTCGTCTTGTCCTTTAAAGCAGAACAAAACCCACCAGCGGACGGCCTGAAATCGGCCTGAATCGGGATGCCCTGCTGTGGGAAACCCCCAGTTTGTTCATAAAAACTCACCTTTCCGGAACTTTGAGGCACTTCATATCCGCTACGAGGGCCATTATCCCAAGGCAACGGAAGTCACAAGCCCCCCCCCCCCCCCCCCCCATTGATGGACTGGGTGCAAGAGTTAGAAATGATCCGTAACATGGAAGAGCTAACTGCAAAAAACAGATATTACGGATCAATTCTTGGTAACTTGGACGAGTTGGATACTATACCGTGACGTGCATCTCCCAGCCCTGCTCCGCCCTGGTGACCAGGTGGGGGGCCACCCAGGAAGGAAAAAAGATTGGGAATCCGCACTCCTAAAATTTAGCTTTTATTGCCATCCATTAAAAAAATTTGTATGAAGAAATCCAAAACGAAGGTAAAAACATAAGAACAATCCTGGCGCCTTCTTACGCGTTTCGGGCATAGAACGCCCTTAATAATAGATGATGATAACATTTATAATATGCCTACCGGCATGTTTCCCCCATGCTGTACATACAGATTGTCCATGTTAAAAATCTTCCTACCTGCATCTATTGCATTTTCTGAGACTTTAACCCTTCTAGTGACATTTACTCACCTCGCAGCGCGATGGCTCTCCCCGGATCTTCTCTTCACCAGAGGGGGCTCCGATTCCCCCCCCCCCCCCCCCCGGGCTTTCCACGCTACTTTGGCCGGCGCTGGCCCCGCCCCCTAACCCCGCCCACTTGATGACGTCATCCCGCTCCTCGGGTTACTGGCACCCGGGCTCCAATCTGTCAGTTGTCGGTAGCGATCGGAGCAGGGAGGGTGGCAGGTAGGGAGGCTCTGATCTCCCTGCCTGCCACCCTCCCTGCTCTGATGACTACCGACAACTGTCATCTGCAGCAGCGCGGGACACTGGATGGGAGGTAAGTATAAGTGAAAATAGAATAATAAAATATTTGTCTGGTGTCTTTTTTTTTTTTACTTAACCCTTTGTGAACTGGTAAGGGGTCCATGAGACCCCTTATACCAGTTCACAAGGCTCTGGGTATGGCAGGTCACCTGCGGCAAGCGGGTGACTTGCCATAACCCCCAGCCCCCCATTACCTGCCTCCCCAACGGCCAGGGGGGGGCAGAAGGGCCCGGGTCACGTGGCTATGTGGGCTAGTAGCCTGCAGGGCCAGGGGCCACCAACGCTGGCCCCTGCGCCCTGTTCTACAAGCCCCCATAGCTGGTCCGGGTTGGTAATGCTGGGTAAGGGGGACCCTATGTCATTTTTTGGGGGGGATTTTAAGGGTTTTTAACCCTTAGAATTCCCAAAAAGAAATGAGGTCCCCCCCCCCCCCCCCGGGAGGGGGAACCCTATGTCATTTTTTTTTTTTATTAACCCCTTACAACTATGCAATCATATTGCATAGTTGTATCCTATCTGGAATCCCCTAAACTGCTGTTTCAGGAAAGGGGGTATACCTATACATATGTGGTACCATTGTAACCGGGAGAAATAGGGCTTTCACACGCAATAATATTTTATTAACAAACTTACATTTTTTATTGCAAAAAAAACACTACAAATTGTAAAAAATAGGTTTTTTTTAATTTTTTTGCACATTTCACCCAAAAGTATTGAGAATACACTAAAAAAAAAGGCCAAACAAGACATTTCATGTTGAAGCTCAGACTCTGCTGAAAAAAACAATATATAATTTTCATCGAAATCCCTTCAAAAATCAAGGTTGCACACGTGTAGCGCAAAAACGTGAAAAGTCGTCTGGCAACAGATTGTGACAAAAAATCTAGGTGGGCTGGCACTCAAAGGGTTAAACATCCAAGATGGTGGCCCATGGAGGTGCAGGCAGCCTGCAAACAAGAAGTGTCTTCTGACTGTCGCTCTGCATTCTGGGATTGCTGACCTTTTCCTGACACCCCAGCTCTGCTCTGTCTGTGCTAAGCACAGCTATAACCCCGCCCCCCTGCACTTTTGACCCCTCTCCTTTCCTTAGTATGTGATGTTACTGAGCCAAGATGGCGGCACCCGTATCCTAGAGTGCTGAACAGAGTTGCAGCCCAGTGGGGGAAAGAATAATAAGTGATTAAAAACTTTAAATATATTAATTTTAGATGCTGGGGAACAGTTTTTTTTAAGGGTTTGGGCTTTTCATTAAACCATGCTGAAGGTCCACTTTAAGTAAACCTAAATCGGCCTCGCTAGTTTTCCTGTGTGCACCCGGCAAAGGTCGTTCTCCTCGGGTAGTTACCAGACCCGCCTCCCTACCAGACCCGCCTCCCTACCAGACCCGCCTCCCTACCAGACCCGCCTCCCTACCAGACCCGCCTCCCTACCAGACCCGCCTCCCTACCAGACCCGCCTCCCTACCAGACCCGCCTCCTAGAGTAATGTATTCCCATGTACAAAGGTAAACGCGGAGTGTCAGTGCTGTGGGAGAGTTGGCGCTATTGATACCTGTGGAATGTTTAGGTGTATGCTGTACCTCTCTCTGTTTTGTTTTCCCTTTGCTTAGCACTAGTTAATCTGTATGAACACCCCCCTTGTTGTACTTATTAAAAATCAATAAAATTTGCCTTCCCATGCTCCGGCGCGTGCTCTTGTCCAATGAGAGCTGTCATCTGTGACTGCCTCATTCGACAGGCGGCTCTGTGTTTACTTCCTACCATTCGGATGTGGCAGGGAGCTCCCCATTCGAGTTAATGAGAGACGCCTTCTGAATGACCTACTCCCAGCAGGCGGCTCTCATTGGATGAGAGCATGCGCATTTGGAGCGTGGCGACGTGAGTTTTTATAGGCGAACTTAGGGGTTTCACACAGCGGGGCATCCCATATTGGGGGGGGGCATGGAACAGAACCCGGGAGAATCGAATTGCCCGGGCTTTGTTCCGCTTTAAAGTGGACCAACACCCAGGATTTTGACTATCCTGGGTTTTGGTCCACTTCGTTGGGGCACCCCAATCAGGGTGTGAAACCCCCCAGAACGCCCGGAAACGCTCACCTCACCACGCTCCTACGCGGGCACTCGTCCAATCGGAGCGCTCAGAGCCGCTGTGGTACGCACGTACAAGCGGCGTCCAACCACAGTGGCTCTGAGTGCTGGAGGCCGCGTCTCGCGCTTCCCTCTAACAGGGAGCGCGCCCGCGCCGGCCATTCACAAACGGCCGCCCTGCTAGAGGGAAGCGCGAGACGCGGCCGTGGCCCGCGCATGCGCCGTTGGAACGGGGTTAAGGTAAGGTTTCTGGGCGTCCTCCGGGGTTTCACCCCACGGGACATCCCGATTTCGGATGCCCCGCAGGGAGGGATCTGATTGGCCCGGGAATCTTATAGATTCCCGGGCCGATCCCCCCTGGGTGTTGGTCCACTTTAAAGTGGACTGATCATCTGCTGTGACTACGTCATTCGGCAGGCGGCTCTGTGTGTTTGAGGTGAGTTTTTATGGGCAAACTGAGGGGTTTCGCACATGGGGGCGTCCTATTTTGAGGGGCATGGAACAAACCCGGTAAAGTCGAATTCCTCTGGCTTTGTTCAGCTTTAAAGTAGACCAATCGTCTGTTTTGCCTGTCCTGGACTCTAAAAGACTTCAGGGCCATCTGATTATCTACCGCTTGGGGTGTCCCAGTTTGGGATGCCCCACTGTGGGAAGCTTCACTAATCGCCATACATAATAACTTGCCTTTAGGGCAGGCACATGACGCATTTGCGGCATCTCTAAGCAGAGGTGCACGGCTGCACCCAGCCATTCAGATAGAGGTGCTGCCCCCTTTCGCTATGTGCAGCAGGACCACCAGGAAGGTGAGTTTTAACCGCGATCGGTGGGGGTGTCACTGCCAAGTGGGATGCCCCAGAGGGACAAGAACCAAACTGCAGCATAGTGAAAATCCTATATGCTGCTCATCAATGTGCACGGCTTAGAAAGCAGATTGGAGGAGAGCGGCGTGGGATTGCCAGCGAGGTAAGAATACATGCATTGGCTGGGGGGGTTCGCGGTGGGGCATCCTAAATCGGGATGCCCTTTAGAAAAACAAAACCCTGGACAGTGAAAATTGTGGGTTTCGTTCGTCTTTTTAAAGTGGACCTTCACCCTGAATAAGAGCCATCTTGTTTGTTTCCCCACACCCTTTACATACAGATTACCCACATTAAAAATCATCCTACTGGCACCTATTTTTTTTTAACCTTTTAACATCCAAGATGGCGGCCCATTGACTTTCATGCTGCTTGCAGACAGGGCATGTGCGGTGCCACCTATAATGTGTTTGCCTCCTTTTTTTTTTTTTCTTGTAGAGGGAATATTCAAAAGGCTACTCCAGACCATTATTAATGGAGCCCAAGTCACAAATTTGCTTCTTTGTACTGGAATTTTGGGGCAGAACGTGGGGTCTTCGGCGGCACATGGGTGCGACTGATGTCTGCTGTAGACGGGAGCAGTTGGTGTGTTCGTCTTGTCCTTTAAAGCAGAACAAAACCCTCCAGCGGACAGCCTGGAATCTAAAACCTTCCAGGGCGTCCTGAATCGGTGATGCCCTGCTGTGTGAAACCCCCAGTTTGCCCATAACATTTTGTAATGCTCCACAGATCACCATACATAATAATAAATTGCCTTTCTGGCGGGTCCAAGATGGCGGCCCATGGACTCTCAGGCTGCCTGCAGACAGGAAGTGTCTGAGTTTGCCACTTTGCATTCTGGGATTGCTGACCTTTTCCCGACCCCCAGCTCTGCTCTGTCTGTGCAAAGCACAGCTATAACCCACTCCTTGTACTTTATCCCGCTCTCCTCAGTATGTGATGCTTCTGAGGCAAGATGGCAATGCCCGTATCCTCAAGTCCTGAACAGAGTTGCAGCCTAGTGGGGGAAAAAATAAGTGACTAAAAATTTAAAAATATATTAATTTTAGATGCTAGGGAATATTTATTCTTTAAGGGTTTGGATTTTTCATTAAATGATGGTGAAGGTCTGGTTTAAGTGGACCAAAACCCAGGAAGTTTTCACTAGCAAGCCTGAATGAGGAGGCCTCTCATAGACCCTCCAAAACACCACTATAGATGAGTTGATCCCCGGGCGCTCTTGCTGTGTCAGCGTTTATTTCCATAGTATAATGGCGGGCAGCCCGATTTCTCGCTCTGCACACTTTCCTGTCCAGATTAAAACTGCGGCCGCGCTTTTGTATCATGTGATGAGACCTCTCATTGTCTTGGAATTTCTGCCTCCGCATGAAGCAATATCAATGCAATGCCGCCTCGTTGTTTGTTCATGTGTTGGGTAATGCTGCTGTTTCCAACCTCCTCAAAGCGAAACAAAACCTACCAGTGGCCGGCCTGAAATCTGAATGGATCTGAAAGATTCCAGGGCTGACCGCTGACTTTCCCCCACGGTATGCCCCACTGTGTGAACCCCCCCCGAACACCGTAAAGAACCTTATTCTTAGTATACATTACGTCCTGCTCCAAATCTAATACTTACAGTTGGGATATACTCCGCCAGATGGCGCTGGACTGCAGAGACATCGAAAATAGGCTCCTCCCGGCCCCTCAAATACCCGGGGACCTCCAGAATTTCTCTGCAGTCTGGCTGCGAAGGACGAGAAATTGGCTCTCTACTCGCAGGTGAGCGGGGTTATTAAACTGCGGCCCTGTAGGACTATTCCCACCCGTTCCACTAGCAATATGCCTCCCAGCCTTGGCTGCGCTGGTCTGGTGAAGGTAGGCAGCACCGCTGTTGGTGCTTAGGAGCGCTGCTCCACCGCAATCCCCCACTAAAGGGTAGGTGGTTCAGGCTTATGGTGAGCCTCTATGGGATGCCCCTCCCGCACTATTGCCCCTTGCCCCTGCCTATCGGTGGGCCCTATTTAAGTGGCCGCCATCCTCCCTCATCCTCCTTGTAGTCTTCGGGGGAAAGAGGAGGGGGGTATGTATGTGTATAGATATGTATGTTATGCAGTCTGTGCTTTCTCTTTTCACATGCCTTTATTCTTGTGTCAGCCGCCGCTGACTTGTCTTTACTGCTTTTTAAATTTACCGCTGCTGCGCGCTGACTTGGTTCCGCACTTGGCGACGGCATTACCTCAGGCGCTGGTGCGCCATCATTGCCTGTTGGCCTTCTGGCTTTGTGCTCTTCGGGGGGGCGGGGCCCGTCTTTGGCGCGTTCCATGTCATCGCTGTTACTGGCCCGCCCCTCGAGGTATACCGATGCCATCTTTTCTGCTTGGTTGACCTATGTGCGACGGACTCCTACCTACCGCGGTCTGTAAGTGCCCTCGCGGGCGGCTTTATCTCCTTCACTTTTGTTACGATGTACTTAAGGTCTTGTCTGCTTATGTCTTTCAGGCGGGACGAACCCTTCTTGGCTTCTCCCGGCCCTGTTTTTAGTATATTACTTGTAGGCCTTGTACAAATTATACTCCCACTTCCCTAGCGGGTTATTGGGGCATCCAGGGTTGCTATATAGCGTTATTCCCTATCGGCGTATAACGCCGCTATAATCACCATATGGAGGCATCTCAGGATAATGTTACCGGGGTCCCTTCGGGACAAGACCGGCTGTGTGTAGCGTGTGGGCAGCCTCATGCTGACGCTGACAAGGCACGGGTCTGTGTACCCTGTGCTGAGCAGGTGCTTGCATTGCAATCTGGCCTGCCAGTGGCTGCACCTCGTTTCACTTCACCTACTCCCCCAAGCTTAAACCTCACTCCTGCTGAGTTGCATACTAGTGGGGATTATCAGCCTGATGTGTCTTCTACACTGGCTACTGTTGAACAGATTATTGTGAAGTCCTTAGCGTGTAAGGCCCCTGCTAAGAAGCGGGACTTGACGCCTAATGTTACTGTTTTCCCTATGGGAACTGAGGAGTTTTGGAATCTGTGTGGCTATACCCCGTCTGATGAAGGGGAGCTCTTTTCTGATTCAGACTCATCTGATGAGAGACCAAGGGGTCATGACCATTCTGGCTCTGACCCCGGGCCCCGGATGACACTGACAGATTATTGACCCAGATTTTTGAGGTTCTGTCTATCTCTCTCCCTGTTGAGGCTCCCAGCCAAAGAGGGGAGCTTTTCCATACAGTAAAATCATGTTTGGAATTTCCCAAGCAGGCACATTTCCAAAACCTTGTGCTCAAGGAATGGGAGCGCCCCAGTAAACTTCCCGGGGTTCCAAAAAGTTGGGATAGGAAGTATCCCTTTCCTGCTGAGGTGGTTAAATGTTGGTCACCCCCCCCCCCCCCCCGAGGTGGATGCCCCGATCCTAGGACTATCTAACAACTCTGTCATGCATTCCCCTGACTCTACTACCCTGCGGAATGCTGAGGACCGGCGTATTGATCAGCTGGCATCCCACGCCTTTGCATGTGCGGGGACGGCGCTGCGCTCGGTCTGTGCCTCTGCCATTACTGCTGTGGCCACTAGAACCCTTATCAGAAATATGCTAGATAGTGCCCCTGATGATTTGCCTTGTGAGGTGTTTAATGCACACTCCAGTTGTGATGTTTTTTGTAAATTTTGTCCTCTCAGCATTGGATGACACCATCAGAATGTGTGCCAGAATTTCTGCCCTCGTGCTGGCTATACGCTGCTCGGTTTGGCTGCGCCAGTGGGCTGCTGACAACGCTGCCAAGAAGGCCCTCACTGGTTTTCCCTTTAAAGGACTGCGTCTGTTTGGAGACCGCCTGGACCTTTTTGCTAAGGGAGGCAGGTTACCCCAGCGCAGGCGGCAATCTCGGCCCTTTCGGGGTCAGGGTTCCTTCTCCTCCCCCCTACGGTGGTGCAAGACACGGAAGGGGGGTGTCTTTCCCTGGGGCCCGGGGAGATTTCTGGGGTAGAGGCAGAGGACGTGAACGTCCTGGCTCATCCTGGGGGCCCAAAGCTAAATCCCTCTCCTCTGGATTCAGGAGGTAGTGTCCTCTGGTTACAAGTTGGCGTTTGGTGCCGATCCCCCTTCAAGATTCATCAGATCCTGGATTCCTCAGGACCCTGTGTCAGCTCAGGAGCTAGTGCAAGCAGTGCAGGGCCTCCTGGAGCTGGGGGTCATCTGCCAGGTCCCTTTAAGAGAAAAAGGCAAGGGCTTTTATTCCAACTTATTCACAGTACCCAAAAAAGATGGTTCTGTCAGGCCCATCCTGGACTTAAAGATTCTCAACAAGTTTGTCAGGGGCAGGCGCTTTCGCATGGAGACTCTGCGCTCTGCCATCAGTTCCTGCGCCAAGGGGATTTCATGTCTGTGGACATCAAAGATGCTTACCTTCATATTCCTGTGTTCCCAGGTCATCAAAGGTTCCTCAGGTTCGCTCTGATGGATCAATACTACCAGTTTATGACCTTGTCCTTCGGCCTCACTTCAGCTCCCAGGGTGTTCACCAAGGTGCTGGCTGGCGTGATGTCTCTGCTCAGATGTCATGGCGTCCACGTGCTTCCCTATCTGGACGACATCCTCATCACTTCCCAGTCTCTACATTAGGCAGAGTTGGATACTCAGCTGGTGGTGTCCACTCTGGAGTCATTTGGATGGGTGATCAACCACCCCAAGTCCTCACTGTCCCCTTCCTTGGTAACTCCATTCCTAGGAATGAATCTGGATACAGTTCAGGCAAGGATCTTTCTTTCTCAGCAGAAGGTGGACAGTCTGATTGCACAGGCTCAGTCCCTCCTAGCTTGTCCCCATCTCTCCATCAGGCAGGGGATGCAGCTGGTGGGCCTGATGGTGGCGAGCTTTGAAGTGGTCCCTTATGCTCAGTTCCACTTGAGGCCTCTGCAACTTCACCTATTGTCTGTATGGGACAAGGACCCAGCTTCCCTGGACAGGGTCTGTGTGCTCTCCCCCCTGGTCAGGAGGTCCCTCTCGTGGTGGATGGACTCAAGGAACCTTTTGGGGGGCAGATCCTTTCTTGCCCCTTCCTGGGAGACGGTCACCACGGATGCCAGTCTGTCAGGTTGGGGGGGGCCCTCAGGAGGCCCACACACCTATCAATGTCTTGGAGCTGCGGGCGATCAGGTTAGTTCTGGCTCACTTGACTACTCATCTTCAGGGCCTGCCTGTTCAGGTGCGCTCGGACAACCAGACGGCAGTTGCCTACATCAATCATCAGGGAGGGACCCGGAGCAAGGGGACCCTCCAGGAAGCGTCTCTGATCCTGACTTGGGCGGAGGCCAATGTCCCCTGCATTTCAGCTATGTACATCCCGGGGGTGGAAAATCACCTGGCGGACTCTCTGAGCAGGGGGACCTCTCGCCAGGGAGAATGGTCCCTATGCAGCAGGGTGTTTCAATCTCTGTGTCACGTTGGGGCCAACCAGAGGTGGATCTGTTTGCGTCCCGCCACAATCACAAGCTTCCAGCCTTTGTCTCTCTGTCCAGGGATCCTCTGGCCTTGACCTTGGATGCGCTAGCAATGTCATGGAAGGGCTTTCAGTTCCTGTATGTCTTCCCTCCAATTCCTCTGCAGGGAAGGGTTCTGCGCAAGATTGCTCTGGAAGGGGTGCCAGCAATTCTGGTGGCCCCCAGGTGGCCAAGAAGAGTGTGGTTCGTGTGGTTGGTGCCAGATCTGCTCACTACCCCATCCCAATTTACAAACTCTGGCTTTGACGGCTTGGCTGCTGAAACCTCCATCTTGATGGAGAAGGGGCTGTCTTCCTCAGTTGTGGATACTTTGATTAAAGCTAGGAAGAAGTCTTCCTCTTCCATTTACTACAGGGTTTGGCGTGCCTACATTGACTGGTGTGAGTCTGTCTCTTCCCTGTCGTGTGTTCTCTATTCCCAGGATTCTGGAGTTCTGCAGCATGGGTTGGCGATGGGGCTCCAGCTCAGTACTCTGAAGCATCAGGTTTCTGCCCTGGCTATTTTCTTCCAGAAGTCCTTTGCTCAGCACCCTCTGATCAGGACTTTTTTCCAGGGGGTCACTCATGTGCGTCCCCCATGTAAGCCTATGGTGCCTGTTTGGGATCTGAACTTGGTTCTGTCAGCCTTGCAGGGTGCTCCCTTTGAACCTGTGCAGGATGCTGCCTTGGCCATTCTTACGCTCAAGGTTGTATTTCTGGTGGCTATCACTTCTGTCAGGTGTGTGTCTGAGTTGGCGGCGCTTTCCATTCAGCCCTCCTACTATGAGAGGCACCAGGACAAGGTGGTGTTTCGTTTCAAACCTGACTTTCTACCTAAGGTAGTGTCTGCCTTTCATTTGAATCAGGATATTGTTCTTCCTTCTTTGTGCCCTAATCCTAGCAATGCTAAGGTTTTGCATTCTTTGGATGTGATTAGGTGTCTGAAGTACTATCTGGTGGCTACTGCACCTTTCAGGAAAACTGATGCTATTTTTTGTGGTCCCTTCTGGTCCTAGGAAGGGTCTGGCTCCTGCCAAGTCTACTATCAGCAAATGGATGTCAGGCTGTGATTCAGGACTACTCTGCTAAGGGGAAGAATCCTCCCTTCCGCCTTACTGGTCATTCCACTCGTGCTATTGGTGCCTCTTGGGCTTTTCAGCACCAGGCTTCTGTTGAACAAGTTTGCAAGGCCGCTACTTGGTCTTCTGTTCATACCTTTTCAAAGTTTTACAAGGTTGATGTTAGGGCCTCAGCTGATGCTGTTTTTGGCCGAAAGGTTCTGCAGGCGGCAGTGGTTTAAACTGCCTGCTGCTGATTTTTCTTGGGGATCCCACCCTACTTATGGACATTGCTATTGGATGTCCCAACTGTAAGTATTAGATTTGGAGCAGGACGTACTGTATACTAAGAATAATACAATTCTGTGATTACTCACCTGTAGAATTGGTATTATGAGTATACAGTACGTCCTGCTCCAACCCACCCTTGATTTGCATTTTCTTGGATCCCCTGTATGGTGATTGTTATCATTGTTATAGTTGATAGTTTGGATTGTTTAATTCTCCCGGCTTCTCATTAACTGCTGGGGATTTGTGGGAGGTCCCTGGGTATTTGAGGGGCCGGGAGGAGCCTATTTTCGCTGTCTCTGCAGTCCAGCGCCATCTGGCGGAGTATATCCCAACTGTAAGTATTAGATGTGGAGCAGGACGTACTGTATACTCATAATACCAATTCTACAGGTGAGTAATCACAGAATTGTATTTTCCTGCTCCAGTGCGGGTTCTCGTCCAATGAGGGCAGTCTGCTGTGACTGTCATTCGTCAAAGGGCCATAACTGTTGTGAATAGGGAGCGCATCCTGCTGCATCCCTGGCAGAATTTTTTAGAAACTAGGGCCGACCGTACTGGGTTTTTGTTCTGCTTTAAAGTGGACCAAAACCCAACTCTTTAGGGATCTTCTAAAGAGTATATAACGGCTCAAAGAAATTCCCATCGCAGGGTCCCTGGGAGCAAGGATGAATATCTGCAGATCCAATAGTATGCTATAGATGTTTCTCCAGCTCACCAGTACCTTTTTAAAACATAACTTTTAATAATGCATTTAAAAACATATATACCCAGTGCAAGATATATATAAAAAGGCTACTTACCGACTTGTAAGACTAAGGGGCTCATAACCCCGAAACGTGTCACCCATTTCATCTAGGGGCAAGTAGCTTTTTCACTTATATCTTGCACTGGGTATATGTTTTTAAATACGTTAGTTAAAGTTATGTTTTAAAGGGTACAGGTAAGCTGGACATACGTCTATAGCATCCAAAATTGGGATGCCACGCTGTGTGAACCCCCCCCTCCCCAGGCTGCCCCGTTCACTTGCCTCGTTTCCCAGTCTCCCGGTGTGTCTAAGAGCAGCGGCCACATCCCGCTCTCCCTCTAGCAGGGCGCATGCCCGCGCCAGGGATTTGTGAATAGCTGTCGTGGGCACTCTCCCTGTTAGAGGGAAGCAGAGGATGCGGCCGTTGGGGCACTCGGAGCTGCTCTTAGAGGGGCCCGGGAACACCGGGAAGAGGAATTTTGATCATAATCGGTGGGGTTTCATTCCCAAGTCTGGATGCCCCAGAGGGACAAGAACCAAATTGCAGCATGGTGAAAATCCTATATGCTGCTGATCAAAATGCACAACATAGAAAGCGGGCACCAGGCATTTGTGAATGGCCGTCGGACACGCTCCCTGTTAGAGGGAAGCTGAGAATGCGGCCGTCGGTGCACTCGGAGCCGCTGCTCCCAGACGTGCCGTGGGACCGGGAAGAGGTGAGCTGGTCTCGGCGACCTTGGGGGTTTCACGCAGCGGGGTGCCCCGGGGGAAAGGACCAAAACCCAGGATATTCAAAATCCTGGGTTTTGGTCTTTAAGGAGCAAGGAAAAGCTGGCACAGGGGCACGCGCAGCTTTAGACGGACGGGAACTGCCCGGTGGCACTTGCTTGATTCGGGTTTCCGGAAGCCCATGAGGGAACCCGGAAGAGGTGAGGTTTTGGGCGAGGGGTATACCAAATGGGGATGTCATCATGTTATGTGCATAGCCTTCAATCTTTTGACCTAGTCCGAATGATGTCTGCTAAGGACATGAGAAGTTGGTGTGTTCTTCTCCTTTTAAAGCAGAACAAAACCCACCAGTGAGTGGCCTGGAATTTAAAAGATTCCAGGGCATCCTGAATTGTGGATGCCCTGCTGTGTAACCCCCCCCCCCCCCAGTTTGCCTGCCCCGTGCTTTGTTCAGCTTTAAAGTAGACCAATCATCTGTTTTGCCTGCCCTAGAGCCTAAAAGACTTCAAGGCCATCTGATTATCTACCACCTGGGGTGTCCCAATTTGGGATGCCCCGCTATGGGAAGCTCCACTAATCACCATACACATTACCTTTCCTTTTATGGCAGGCCCACGACGCCACTTGCTTGATTCGGGTTTCCAGAAGCCCATGAGGGAACCTGGAAGAGGCGAAGTTTTAGGTGAGGGGTATACCAAATGGTGATGTCCTGCCGGAGAGCAACACAAGTAGTTTTCCTGGTGGGTGTTCATCTTTTAAAGCGGAACAAAACCTGTTGGTTTTGTTCCGTTCCTCAGGAGCATAGAATTGGGATGTGTGTACCCTCCTCCGCCCAGGACCCTCAGTACAGGGTTGTGCAGTTGTGCCCTAGAGGTAAGGGAGCGGACTTGTAACCGGAGGGGGGCAAGTTCGAATCCCGGTCCTGGGACATGACTGAAGTACTCACCTAACCCCCCAACTGCTCCCCGGGCACCGTAATTAGGGCAGCCCCACCGCTCCCGGCATGTGTACACTCACTGCAAGGATGAATTCCTATGTGTGCGCAGGCATACAATGGCCATATATGTATTATTAAATAAATGAAAAAAAAAAAAAATTAAATAGTACAGCTTGGCTCTTCCTCTTGCTGGTGGCTATGGCGACAGGTGCACTTTAACAGGCAGCCCTGACGGCGGCTGTTCCTGTAACTGTTCAGATAACAGCTATTTTGGCCCCTGAAGTGATGTAATTTCCATGTTGGCTGCGGTGTCCGATTCGTCATGGCTGGGAGGGGGGTACACGCTGGTGCATGCTGTGTCCCAGGACCCTGTTTACTCTCCGCCGCCTGCCAATAAAGGCCTTTTTTTTAAAGAGGGAGGCCGGCCAGATGAGGAAACGCTGCAGCTGGAGCTCTTTGTCAGATGAAACGCCGCTGTGGAGAATGAGCCGGCAGGATGCCTTTCCTTCTGGGCCTGAGACAGGTAAGCCCCCACCACCTACAGTACTCGCCCCCCTCCTTTCCCCAGTTCTATGGCTCAGGGAAACTGGGTTCATCGGCAGCGTGTGATGGGGAAACGAGAGCGACGTGTGCCCGTCCCTACATGGCTGCCTCACCCTGCACAACGCGTTCCCACGTTTCTTCCACAAGGAAACTTTCTCTCGGAATGCTCCTTTGTTTTGTCGGGAAATGGCAGGTGGGGGAAGCGCACAGGGCTTTTCTAAATGTGACCTAGAGCTGATCTCTAGCCAGGAATTAAAAGAAACAAAGAAGGGGTGGCAGCCGCTCAGACCATTTTATAACTAACATGGGAGGTGCACGTGAGCAGGGCAATTGGGGTACACAAGTCTTAAAGCGGACGTTCAGCATCATTTAACGAAAAGCCCAAACCCTTAAATATATTAATCTTAGATGCTGGGGAATAGTTTAACGTTTTTTCACTTTTTATTTTCCTCACTGGGCTGCAACTCTGTTCAGCACTCTAAGATATGGGCGCCGCCATCTTGGCTCAGTAGCATCACATACTGAGGAAAGGAGAGGGGTCAAAAATGCAGGGGGGCGGGGTTATAGCTGTGCTTTGCACAAACGGAGCAGAATCCCAGAATGCAGAGCGGCACAGTCAGGAGACACTTCCTGTTTGCAGGCAGCCTGCACCTCCATGAGCCGCCAACTTGGATGTTTAAAGTCTCAGAAAATGCAGTAGATGCAGGTAGGATGACTTTTAATGTGAGCAATCTGCATGTAGAGGGTCGGGGAAACGTATAAGATGTGCTCTTATTTAGGGTGTAGGTCCGGTTTAAAGGAGCCACAGCACTCAACCCTGTTAGCTTGCAGACAAACCTATAATCCGTCTCTAATCTCTTTAAAAACAGAGGACTCGTCCACACACATCTGAAGAAGTATGCTGAAGCTGCGCCACCAAGCGCCAAGGTGCCTCTGTGAGGTGCAGTCCTAACTCTAATCTCTTAGGACCCCCTTTGGGACATACAATGCAATAGATTACCTGAAGTTGGGGTTTCACACAGCAGGGCATCCCGATTTGGGATACCCCAGGGAAAGCCAGTGGTCGCTGCGGGAATCTTTTAGATTCTAGGCCAGCTTCTGGTGGGTTTTGTTCCGCTTTTAACCATATACACAAAATTAGCTCTCACGTTATCCTTGTGTGACCTGCTCCCCCGGCTTTGTGCGGCTATTCAGCTTAAGCTTATTTTTTCCTTCTTTTCAATCTGTTTTTAATAAAAGGCAGACCGGGCCGGGTCAGAGTAAAGAGCGTGGTGGTGGTGGTGGGGTTCTTTTTGGGTCACCCTGAGGGACCTTGCACTGTGTTTGCTCTGCCTTTCAGTGAGCTCAGCAGCCTCTATCCAAATAAGAAAGCAAATAACTCTGCAGGCGGTGACCCGAGAGGGCGAGTCGGTAGCAAATGGCCGAGCTGCCTCCCGATTGGGAATAGGAGGCCTGCCAAGTATTTGTCCCAAAGCTTCCCCGAACCGCCTGTGGAGTGATGTGACTGGCTGCGGGACGCCCCCTTTCTCATGTCTGCAGCTCTGCATGTCCTGGAGGGCTCCCGAAAGGGCTTCCTGCTTGGCCGCACAGCTTACAATCTAATCGGTACAATTGCTGTACAGCCCTCTGTAGAACATGCAAGTGGATCATCTCGAATCTCTCCAAGTGGGTTTCCTGTTTTATTTTTTTTTTAAATTCTTAAGAGATTTTTACTTTTCATTGAAAAACGGTACATACAGCAAAAACAGAAAAAAATAAGCAGATATAAACACAGCAGTGTAATGATGCAAAGAATGGCTCAGTAATTGCACTTGACATTTTGTTCAAATAATAATGAAGATTCTTCCTCGCCTACGGATTTATCTTTGGCCTAGTTTGTACCTACTGTTAAATAACATTTTCCGCGTCCTCACTAGTAGCATCTCCTGGTACTATTACACATCTAACATTTAAACACTGAGCGTGCATAGACAACACAAAATAAGCTATAAAACCCCAGAAAAAGGGGGGGTGGGGGGTAATGGAAGACGCAGCCACCTAGGTCAATCCCAGAAGGCTTCTACCCTCTAGGGACTCGGTACCAAGTCATTGCGAACTTCTCGTATGTGTCATCCCGCGAGGCCATAAGACTTTCAAACCCCATTATATAATTCACCCTCTGAAGCCACGTGAGTACATCCGGGGGGGGGGGGGGGTCTTTGCTCCTCCACATCTGGGGGATGCAGGCTTTTGCTGCATTCAGCTTCAGTTATTGAGTTGGGGTACCTTTTTAGCGGGACCTCCGTCTTGTGGAGGAGATAGAGCCAGATCGTCTGGGATCTGAGCCTGAGACTTTTTCTGCAATCTGTTTCGCCCTGTTCCAGAACTCCTTCAGTCTGAGGCAAGACCAGAACATGTGCAGCAAGTCACCTCTCCCCTCCCCTCATCTCCAGCACTCCGCAGGGGTCTCTAGTGACAATTTGTTTAGATCCGCTGGGACCCTATACCAACTGGTAAGTAACTTGTAACCACATTCCTGGTACCTAGTGCAAATTGATGATTTGTGTGGTAGTGCCATGATTTTTGGGCGTCGTTTGGGTGTCCAGTTCACATTTAGATCTCTTTCCCACTTCTCTAGATATAGAGGGTCCTCTGCATCTGGGGGGGGGGGTCTATTAACATCTTATATATTCTCGAGGGGGTATGTCTCGCTACTTTGACACATTTCTTCAAAGGCAGTGAGTTCACGTCTACCCTCCCTGTGTTCCTGCAAGGACACCAAGAAGTGCCCTATCTGCATGCATTGCCAAGGGGACCACCCTTCCTGTTTTTATTTTTGCTGGCCAAACACCTTACAATCTGATCTGTCCAATTATTGTACTACCCTTGTTGAGAGTTGCTATAAAAAAACTCACTTGCCCCATCTGCATGCGTGATATGGAATCATTGTCAGCTCTTACATTTGTTCCTGCAGCCACTCAAAGCTGAAACTCCTCCGCATCGATTTTCTAGTGGTAGCGGCCATTTTGAAGCTTCCTCTGCTAGCAACTGAGCCATGCTGCTGCTTGGATTCAACTGACATAACTGACCATGCACAGTAACAGGAAGCCCAGCAGCACTTCCTGTTTGTAGGGGTTCTGCAGATGCATGAGCCGCCAGCGGCGAGTGGTGATATCTATGGTGTTTTAAAGTTTTTTTGTGTATTTTGTGGTGTTTTTAGCTGCCGTGCCGCTTTGTACTGCGTTCCGCGGCTGTGGGCGCTATGATTTTGCTTTGTCATGGCGCCGGCCAGGTCACTTGAGCGCCGTTTTTCGCGCTCTACTGGGGGGGGGGGTGGGGCCGGGTGATGACGCATATCGCTTTTTCGCCCTGGTAAACAGCGTCTAGAGTTCCCTGAGCAGGAACATTTTACCACTTTGGTGCTTAAAGAATGGGAACGTCCTAACAAGATGCCTGCTGTGCCCAAGGGTTTGGATAAAAGGTATCCCTTTCCTGCTGATCTTGTTAAGAGGTGGTCATTTCCCCCTGAAGTGGACGCTCCCGTGCTAGGCTTGTCCAATACTTCCTCAGTGTAGGAGGCAGTCTCGGCCCAATCGGGGGTCCTCTGCCCCCCTCCCTTCCTTTTGTATTCCCAGAGGGGGCCGTGGCTCCCTCCTCTCCAGTGGTCGCAGAGATTCTTGGGGCCGTGGCAGACCCCGTGGTTGTCCCGGTCTCTCCTGGAATCCTAAGCCCAAACCCTCTCAGGCATGAAGGGGCGCCCTCACCCATCCAGGTGGGGGGACGGCTTCTGCTCCTTGCTTACGCCTGGAGGCTTCATGTTTCAGACCGGTGGATTCAGGAGGTGGTGTCCTCCGGTTACAAGACAGAATTTGCAGCCCCCCCCAAGATTCATCAGATCCCGCATGTCTTTAAACCCCCTGTCCGCTCAAGGGTTGCTTCTGGCGGTTCATTGCCGGAGTCATTTGTTTGTTGCCTCATCAAGAAAGGGGTCAGGGGTACTATTCCAATCTTTTCATGGTTCTGAGGCCCATTCTGGATCTGAAGGGCCTCAGCAAATTTGTCACATTCAAGCATTTTCGCATGGAGATGCTGCGCTCTGCTGTCAGTACCCTTTGCCCGGGCGACTTCATGGCCACTGTGGACATCAAGGATGCTTATCTTCATGTGCCTATCTTCCCAGGTCATCAGATTTCTAAGGTTCGATCTGCAGGGTCAGCATTACCAGTTTGTGGCTCTACCCTTCGGTATCACCTCGGCACCTCGGTGTTCACCAAGGTGCTGGCGGGAGTGATGGCTCTGCTAAGGAACCAGGGCATCCGCATCATTCCTTACCTGGACGACATCGTGATTGTGTCTTTTCCTCAGGCCGAGCGGGACACTCAAATGGTGACATACACTCTGGAGTCTTTCGACTGGGTGATCAACTATCCCAAGTCTTCTCTGTCTCCGTCCTTGGTGAGGTCCTTTCTGGGCATGACTCTGGATACCTCTCAGGTCAAGGTGTTCCTTCCTCAGCAGAAGGTGGAGGGTCTTCAGCTGCAGGCTCGGGCTCTGCTGTCGTGTCCCCTCCATCCGTCAGGGGATGCAGTTGGTGGGCCTGATGGTGTTCTGCTTCAAGGCAGTCCCCTTTGCTCAGTTTCACATGAGACCTCTTCAGTTGCACCTCTTGTCAGCTTGGGATCGGGACCCTGTGTCCCTGGATCAGGAATTTGTTCGGTCTCTCCTGGCCAGACAGTCTCTCTCGTGGTGGCTGGACTCAAGGAACCTTCTGGGGGGCAGGTCCTTCCTGCCCGCGTGCTGGGAAATGGTCACCACGGATGCCAGTCTGACCGTCTGGGAAGGCTTCTGGAAGTCCCTGAGGATCCAGGGTCGGTGGGGCCCACAAGAGGCCCATGCTTCCATCAACCTCCTGGAACTTAGGGGCGATCAGGTTGGTTCTTTCTTGCCTATCCACTCACCTTCGGGGTCAGGCTGTTCAGATCCGCTCAGACAACCAGACGGCGGTGGCCTACCTCAATCATCAGGGAGGGACTCATGCAGGGTCTCCTGCATCTCAGCGGTATACATTCCGGTGGTGGACTCCCTGAGCAGGGGGACGTCTCGTCTGGGAGAGTGGTCTCTCAACAACCAGGTGTTTCTCTCCCTTTGTCACCGCTGGGGTCAGCCGGACATGCACTTGCCCATGCCAGAAAAAATATGTTGGTAAAACCAAGCGTGAATTAAGAGTAAGGGTGGGTGAGCATGTGCGCGACATAAAAAACAAGAATAAATATGACAAAAGCCCGGTGGCGGAGCATTTTAAAGTGTGGCATGGAGGAAACCCGAAAGGCCTGCAGGTGTGTGGAATTTTTGTCTTAAAGAAACAGGGGCGGAGAGGTTTTGCTGAACAGCGGCTGTTGCAGCAGGAAGCTAGATTTATATACGAACTGAAGACTATGGCCCCTTTGGGGTTAAATACTGACAACGGCTTGAGTGCATTCCTTTAGGTCCCCTTGTGATGTAGTGTGTCCCTTGATTCCGTGTTCAGCCTGCTGTTAAAGTATACAGGGTAAGGAAGGTCATTGGTAGCGCAAGATTGAGAAGGATGGTATATTTAATGTGCATGTTTTGTCTCCCGTCTTGTCCCTAGCCAGAAGCCAATTATTTGATTTGATCGGTCTTTTGACCTTGATGGGGTGCCCTCAGCCTCTGGCCCTATATACAGCCGTAGATTTATGTCGTTACGTTGTTTGTGACAGCCAGTGGGGATGGGCACTGAAGGGTTAATTTGTGAGTGGATGAGCTCCCCCTATAGGAGGTGTTGAGAAGCAGTCAAAATGTCTAATATATATAAAAAATGTTCAGTACACATATGTGAGAATATTTATTATATTCCAGTTGAGAATGAAATAAACACTGTGGATACTGCAAATGGGCGTTGAATGGCTGTGGGGACATGCTTGTGATTGTCAGGTGACATAGGGTAAAGACATGGCGGGTGTATTGAATGAAGTGGACCGGAAGGCCCCTGGATCAACTGGTGTGCCGGCAATTCCCTTATCGGCATGATATGTGCAGCCACAGATGCCCGTGCTGAAAATGGAGGATGGAGCCTCCGTGTTACTAAGAGGAGACCTTAATGTTTACGAGGGAGGAGCTGAACCTCCTTAAAAAATGACAGCATGATGTGTTGACACGATGTGTGTGGCCGCAGTGCCCGTCATAAAAATGGAGGAAGGAGCCTTCATGCTAATGAGGAATCTGTGACGTCTAGGAGGGAGGAGTCAAACCCTTCAAAAGTGACACCCCATTGGCTGTGCGTCACCCTGACGAAGCCCCGGTGGGCGGGGCGAAACGCGCGTCTGAAGGGGAGGCCCCACGCCACCTCACGTCCCTCAACCACGTGCTACTGGTTACCGGCTTCCCAGCGTGTCGTTGTTTTGGAGCACCGTCAGCCGAGACAGGACAGCCCAGACAGGACGGAGGCGCACCTGCGCAGCAGATGGCGTTACCTTTGCAGCTATACAGCTAAGTACCACAGGCATAATTGAATTGGCTGCACTTGCCTGAACATAACTGTCTGTGACTAACAATGTAAAAGGACTGGCAGATCACGCAGCAACTTATGTGCCTTGGTGGAGTGCCGGTGCAGGCTTGGAGTGGTATAGGTAATGCTGGCTGATGCAATGAGATCGCTGACCGAGTGATGTCTCTCCCAGCAGCTGCATACATATATGATGTGGTCCTGATCTGGTGAGTCCAGCCCCTGGAGAGCGAGTGGACGTTGCCTGTTGTCTAGATATAAGCTGACTCTTACTATATGAATTTCAATCATTGAATCAACTGACTTATAATCATGGCGCCCAACAATTACAGCTGTGTATATATATGCTAGACTAGCTAGCGGGACGGTATAGGTAGCAACGTGTGCTTGGTAGTGGCTGTGTTATGAGGTGTTGATGCATGTGCATGGGGGGCCCCCAAGTCTTAATGTCACAACGTTGTGATTTTTTATCTGTGTGCACTTTGTGTGTCTGATGGGTTGGTGCAATAATTTGTTTAATAAAGTTATTTTTGTACTTTAAAACCCTGTTCCCTATGTGGTTCCATTGAGACAGTGCCCACCTATAACCAGTTGTGTTTTGTGTTTTTTTTGTGTCAGCCGGACATGCACCTGTTTGCGTCCCGTCACAATCACAAACTTCCCAGATTTGTCTCTCTGTCTCAGGATCCTCTGGCCTTCGCCACAGATGCCCTGGCAATACCTTGGACGGAGTTTCAGCTTCTCTGTGTTCCCTCCGTTTTCTCTCCTGGGCAGGGTAATGCCTGGTGGCCCCTTGCTGGCCAAGAAGAGTTTGGTTCGCAGACGTTGTGCAGTTGGCAGTAGAACGGCACGTCTTGCCCAAGGATCCAGATCTTCTCACCCAGGGGCAGCTACGCCACCCCAATTTACAAACTCTGGCTTTAACTGCTTGGCTGCTGAAACCTCCATATTGATGGAAAAGGGGTTGCCTGCCTCTGTTGATCCCATGATTCGGGCTAGGAAGAAGTCCTCATCCTTTATCTATTATAGGGTCGGCCTAGGAAGAAGTCCTCATCCTTTATCTATAATAGGGTCTGGCATGCTTACATTGCCTGGTGTGAGTCCAAGTCTCTTCCTTGTCGGGTGTTTTCCACTCCCAGGATTCTGGAATTCTTACAACATGGTTTGGATCTGGGCCTTCAACTTAGTACACTAAAAGGCCATGTTTCAGCTCTGGCAATTTTTTTTCCAAAGATCTTTTGCCAATTACCGGTTGGTTAAAACCTTTTTCCAGGGTGTTTCTCATGTGCATCCACCCCGTAGGCCTTTGCTACCAGTCTGGGATTTGAATCTGGTTTTGTCTGCTCTGCAAGGGCCTCCCTTTGAGCCTATCCGTGAGGCTGCCTTGTCTATTTTGACTCTTAAGGTAGCCTTTCTGGTGGCTATCACTTCTGTAAGGAGAGTTTCTGAGGTAGCGGCGCTTTCCATCCTCCTTATTTTGAGAGACATTAGGATAAGGTGGTGGTTCGGCTCAAGCCGCACTTCCTGCCAAAGGAGGTGTCTGCCTTTCATCTCAA
Organism: Gastrophryne carolinensis; assembly: GCA_027917425.1. NCBI lineage: Eukaryota > Metazoa > Chordata > Amphibia > Anura > Microhylidae > Gastrophryne > Gastrophryne carolinensis. The sequence goes on from CM051235.1 coordinate 605,140,680, forward strand.
TCAGGACATTGTCTTGCCTCCATTGTGTCCTAATCCTGCTAATCCAAGGAGCGGACACTGTATTCTCTGGATGTGGCCAGGGATCTGAAGTTTTAGTTGGTCGCTACTGAGCCTTTCAGAAAGTCTGATGCTCTTTTTGTTCTCACTTCTGGACCTAGAAAGGGTTTGCCTCAGTCTAAATCCACTATCAGCAAGTGGATCCGTCAGGCGGTGGTTCAAGCCTATTCTGCTAAGGGAACGGAACCTCCCTTTAGGATTACTGCTCATTCAACTCGTGCTATTGGTGCCTCTTGGGCTTTTCAGCACCAGGCTTCTGTTAAACAAGTTTGCAAGGCCGCTACTTGGTCTTCTGTTCATACTTTTTCCAAGTTTTACAAGGTTGATGTAAAGGCCTCAGCGGATGCTGCTTTTGGCCGCAATGTGCTTCAGGTGGTAGTGACTTAAACTACTGGCCATTACTCTTTGGGGATCCCACCCTACTTTGGACACTGCTTTTGGATGTCCCAACTGTTATGACTACCGAAGCGGGCTGTGCCATGCAATAAAGAAAAAAGCAATTCTGTGAGTCTCACCTGTAGAATTTTTTGTTCTTGCACGGCCCGCTTCGCCCCTCCGTTATCGTTATTCTTGGTTGCCTCTTTATGGTGATTGTTCCAAGTTAATAGTTTTTTTTTTTTTTTACCCTTTTTTCACATTTTTTACTTTATTCTCTCCCGGCTTCTTGTCTCACTGCTTGTCTACGCTGGGGAACTCTATGGTTTAATCCCGTTTTTAAAGGGAGTACCACTGCGCCACCTTGTGGCAGAATAACCCAACTGTTATGAATACCGAAGCGGGCCGTGCCATGCAAGAACAAAAACAATTCTACAGGTGAGTATTCACAGAATTGCTTTTTTCAGGATGCCTTTTGTATTTTCATCTAAATGTCCATGGAAATTGGGGAAATCTTCCGAAGGCCATGGGCTTTATTCATCAAGGGATAGCAACAGGTAGCGTCAGGTGAACGCCGGCCGCAGTACCACATTTATGAAGGCGATTCTGGTGAGCGCCTCTAACAGAGACATGTAGCGGCCGATTCATCATCCCAGACGGCTCAGCGGATCCCGGCGGCGCTCTGGCTTTCTGGCCTTTTATTACCTGTCGCTCTCCCATACATTTCAGTGGATGTTACTTTTCTTCTGTTTAAACGGGGTTTTCTTTTAATAATTTTTTGGGTTTTGTATCAAATAATCCCGAATCTGGATGGCCAGCAGTGTAGAAATCGCCTATATTCAGCAATAAGTAGAGCACTGTGCATTGCTGTGGCATTTCTGCTCCCTCCGCTCTGCTCCACACAGAATAGTGGTGGTCTTGCAGCACCGAGCTCCTGGATTTGGATTCCACTTAGACACTATCTTCTTATATTATTATTTATTTATTTATTTTTTGTCCAGGGTGTGCAGGATGCTCCCATGACCTGTTAGTCACCAATTAGTTTGTACACGTGCGCGCCGGAGCGTTAAGAACTTGGAACCTATGTAAATGCCATTCCATGTATATATTGCAGCACATGTTTGCAATGTTAGTGTGACTGTAAAACATTGACAAAGGAGAAGTTAAAGGGACAGTAAAACCCAGGCTAAAAAGAAATACTCCCCCCCTTGGGGGGGGGGGGGGGGGGGGACTTGGTCTCAGAAACCAGTAGATTTTATAAGCACGGTCTGTGTAACCGCTGCGAGGAAGGATAGGGGAAAATATATTTACATACACTGGCCTTGATTCAATAAAGGTAGAAAAAAAATTATCATGGTAGTAAAAGATTCAATTCATGAGAAAAAAGCCTGAGAATGTCACTGTTACTGAATCACCAGATAAAAAGACAATGAAAGTCAGTGGCAGCTTTTTACTAGAAAGGAGTAAACAGTTCTCTACTTTTCTTAGGAGTAAAAAAGTACCATTGACTTTCATTGTTTTCTTATCTAGTGAGTCAGCAACAGTGAAGTTCTCAGGCTTTTTTCTCATGAATTGAATCTTTTACTACCGTGAGAATTTTTTTCTACCTTTATTGAATCGAGGCCACTTTCTTGGGTTTTGCTCCCCTCTGTTGGGGCATCTCTATCTGGGATTCCCTGCTGTGTATCCCCCTGGTTCGCCAAGTCACTCAAGTGCCACTGACATCTCCGCGGATATCTCCGCGGACACCTAGCTGTGGGTGTGTCCCTGACATTCAGAAATACCACGGCAAGGGGCTCTAGGAAAGGGTGAGTAAATTGGGTGATCCAGGGGGGGTTTGCATAGTGGGGCATCCCACTTGGATCTTCATAAACATTCTGTCAGAAGCAATGACTCGCCTGAGGCTTCATTGGATGAACATCATAGCCTACTTGGACGACACTGCTTTTTGTCCTCCCTTTTAACGGTCTTGCAGAAAACCTTGCTTTTTGCTCTTCAGGGTTTAGGGTGGATAATGAATCTGTTGAAATCAAGCCTCATTCCCTGCTGCAGGTGTTCTTACCTAGGGTTTGAGATTCTCCAAAAGCTATGCATTTCCTCCAATGAGGTTGTTACCCTTAGTCCTAAGAAAAATCTGATGGGATCAGACCAGGGTCCTCTTGATTGCACCACATTGGCCCTGAAGACCTTGGTTTTCTCTCCTGTCCCGTATATCCATTAAGCCCCTATGACTTCTACCAGCACGGCTAGAAGATATCTTTCACCCAGGCCCCAAAGTTCTTAGAAGGCCCAACTCAGGATCCAGACTGCCAGTTTTAAGAAGGGTCTGGAGGAGGTACTGTAGCCTTGTTTTAGAATTTCCTCGGGAGGGTTATGAGCTAGGCTTAGATTTAAGCACCCTTAAGGTCCAGGCTTTAGCGCTCTCCATGTATTTGAAAGGACGACTTAGAGACAATCCCCTAGTAGGTTGTGTGTGTGTGGTAGTGTATGGTGTTTTTTTTTTTTTTTATTTCCAGGAAACAGCCAGTTAGAACTAAAAGGTTTCCCAGTTAGGATCGGACGTTAGTTCTTCAGGGTCTAATTTTACATCCTTTTGAACCCATAGAGCAACTTTGAAGATGCTATCTTTAAATGTTGCTTTTATCCTAGCAGTTACATCGGCCGGGAGGATTAGTGACTTACAAGCCCTGTCCACCAATGGAGCCTTACTGGACAAACTTATTCTGAGACCAGATCCCTTATATTTACCTAAAATGGCATCAGTTTCACAAGTCACAGAAAGTGGTTAACTGCGGTGGCATCTCCCCTGTCAGGTCTGGAGGTCGGTGTGCCCAAAATTCTTACCTTCCCCCGAGCCCACAGCGCATGCTCAACCAGAACCTGCATCACTCGCATCCCTTCTCGCTGCGCATGTCCCCACCTGCCGCAACTGAATGGCTGTGCAGGGCCGCGCACAGCCGATGGGAGTTAGAGATACTGCATGCAGCCGGTATGTGTGGTTAGGACCTCCATTCTGCTTCTCTAGCCCCATGATAATTTGCGCGGTAGGAGAAGCAGCCGCCCCATGGGCTCGAGGTGAGGTGCCCGGCGTTTGGGGGTGGGGGGGGTCGTCACACCCTATACTGGCGTACCTGCTTTTGTGTTGCATTAGAAACACATTATGCTGTACTTTTCCAATACGACTAGGTGTGAAAGGACCTAAGTGACCCCTATTCCCACCATTCAGCATTGTTAATTTTTTTATATTTTTTTTATTTTATTATTTTTTTTTTTTGCGTCTGCCTTTAAAGAGGAACTAAAGTCAGGCCAGCCAGTGCTTACCGCTTACAAACCAACATGCGGGCAACCTACCAAACTGCTGCTGGACTTGAGCCAAACCCTTCCAGGTGGTGAGTGGATAGGAAAGGGGGGAAAAACAAGCATACGATTGTTTATGAAGGCGGCAGGTTTGCTTTCTGGCCTGTTGAAAGACAAATATGTGCAGTAACCCCTAGCGACCCCGAGGCAGTGTTCCATGCTATATGCTATTAAACAATGCTTCTTTATTGTCACAGCGGTCAGGCATGCTGTAACCTTTCATGTCGTGTCTCCCTTCTGGCGGGCTAGGACCTTCTCTAGAAGACCTGTACAGTCTAGGCGCCATAAAAAAAAATAATTCTACTTACCTGCCAAATCACAGGCTCGTTCCATTGGAGTCCTGCAGACTGCATCGATCCGGCTCTGTTGGCTCCTTTTGCCTTTAAACCTTACGGAAGGGCCTGCATTTGGGCAATATTACTCTACCCATGTGACTGCCTTCACGTGTGCCTTTGTTTCCTGGCAGCTCTGCATTAGGGAGGGTCCTTGTTAAAAAGAAGCTGAACTATAACCTTCCCCCCCTCATGCCGTCAGAGATAACCACTTTTTTTTTTAATAAGAGATTTATCTATTGCAGGGAGTAGGAAGTAGCAGCACACACATGCAGGAGCTGGTAGGTTCTGTTAAAGCGGACCTTCAGCATCATTTAATGAAAAGCCCAAACTCTTAAAACTATTCCCCAGCATCTAAAATTAATATATTTTAATGTTTTTAGTCACTTTTTATTTTTTCCCTCACTGGCCTGCAACTCTGTTCAGCACTCTAGAATACGGGCGCCGTCATCTTGGCTCGGTAGTATCAGCTTCTGAGGAGAAAAGAGGGGTCAAAAGTGCAGGGGGGCGGGTTATAGCCGTGCTTTGTACAGACAGAGCAGAGCTGGGGTCAGGAAAAGGACCGCAATCCCAGAATGCAGAGCAGCACAGTCTGAAGACACTTCCTGTCTGCAGGCAGCCTGCACCTCCAATAGGCTGCCATCTTGGATGTTTAAAAATCATCCTACCTGCATCTATCTGAGATTTTAATGTGAGTAATCTGTATATACAGCGTGGGGGAAACATAGATAGGCTCTTATTTAGGGTGAAAGTCCGCTTTAACTCCATGAAGTAACCACTGGCCATTGCAGCATGCAGCTATTTCCTGTCCATCATACAGGGTTCCATGGCTGATGCAGCACAGTGAGAATCTCTATTTTTTTTTCTCGTGAGCAAATGTAGTACAATTTTTTATTTTTTTTTGCAGTGTACATTTTTAAATAATTCACGCAGCTAACAATGGAGCTGAATTGCTCGAAGAAAAAAATATACATTTTTTTCCTGCAAAACGTAAGGAAAAAAAATCTTATGGTGCTGAATCGGCCCCATTGGCTTCATAAGGATCCATAACTGTCAAATTAGGCTTCTCACTATCCCATGTTTTGTCGTGCCTCTAAGGCATCCTGACTTGGTATGCCCGCTATGTTAAATTTGCCCAGTCCCGCTTGCTGTGGATTAAAGTGCACCTATACGAAGTTTGCCGTCCCATTCTAACCGTAGCCCAGCGCCCTAAAACTGCTTGGGGTTTTTTTTATACTAAACTTTTTTTTTTTTTATACAATATTTAGAACATCACAAATTGGATGAAGTTGGCCATATTGCTCCCTGGCCAAGCAGACCTGCCCCCAGTGATGATGCGTTCAGTCAATGTACACACAGCTGAGCAATGGGAAGAACTTCAACCTAACTGCCATTAGGGCCGATTCAGCACCTTGAGAATTCCTCACATTATTTTTAACAGGATCTTATTTTTTTTCCCCCTTGATACAATTCAGCATCATGTTTATCTGTGAAAACTTTTTTGTAAATATGCACAGCTAAAAAAAAAAAAGCTGCTTAATTGTACTGTGGGGGGAAAAAAATCAAGATTCCCAGGATTTTCGCTATCCGTTTTCCTACCCCCGGGGCATCCCAATTTGGGATGAATGTCCCACTGTGAAAGCGAGGTGAGTTTACTGGTAATCTGGGGGGATTCCACACATCGTGGCATCCCAAATCAGGATGCCCCACAAAGGGAGACCACAGGCACTTGAGTCTTATACCTCTACTGTGGGGTTCACCACTAATATCTGATGTAAATGTGCTCACTCTAAACTATACCAACATTTTCCAAAGGGAGCGGCCATGAAAAAACCACACACCTCCCTCCCCACAAGGAGCACCAACATTTCTCAAATCTTAGAATTCAAAATTTATTGTAGCCTATAAACTCATAGAATACATGTACACAAAAAATACCACATGACACAAGACAATTTAAAAACCATAGGTCGGGCCCCAATTAATGTAAATATCTAAATATCTTGATAAACCCCAAACATGGGGAATCATATATACCATGTATTACACTGCAAACAAAGCTCCAATGAAAAATGGATAAAACATAGGTGATTAGATATCCCTAAAGATAATAATACTAAAAGATAATAATAACCAGTATTATTATCTTTAGGGATATCTAATCACCCATGGTTTATCCATTTTTCATTGGAGCTTTGTTTGCAGTGTAATACATGGTATATATGATTCCCCATGTTTGGGGTTTATCAAGATATTTAGATATTTACATTAATTGGGGCCCGACCTATGGTTTTTAAATTGTCTTGTGTCATGTGGTATTTTTTGTGTACATGTATTTTATGAGTTTATAGGCTACAATAAATTTTGAATTCTAAGATTTGAGAAATTTTGGTGCTCCTTGTGGGGAGGGAGGTGTGTGGTTTTTTTTTGATGGCCGCTCCCTTTGGAAAACACTTGAGTCTTATAGACTTTAGGCCTGTGGTTGCTCCTCTTTAAAATGCATTGTTGAACCCTACCTATGCCCCAAAATGGAAGCCTATGTCCCACAGCTGGAGGACCTTGTGGTGTCTAAGGCTTCCCCCTCGATTGACCCTGATATTTTGGGTCTGCTTTGTAGACAAGCGTATCGCAGGCCTCTTCTCATGCCTGGGCCTAAACTAGGCTCACTAGTTAGAAGAATCAAAACCAGAATATAAACCCAAATGTGGGCAACCTGCCGACCTTCGCACCGGGGCCGGACTTGAGCAGAATCCTTCCTCGCGGTGTGTGGGAAAACTAACCTGCATTTGTTTCTGATTGCAACAGGTTTGCTTTCTGGCGTGTTGAAAATCAAATATGTAAAGTGCAGTAACCCATAGCGACCTCTCGGCAGTCTATCATCATGTTTGTTATACATCGATGGTGGCTTTTTTTTTTTTTTCTTGTGCGGCCATGGGGTTTTAGGGCTGGCCGATTACCTACCCCTGGGGCATTCCGGTTTAGGCTGCCCCACTGTTTAAAACCCCTCCCAACTGCCGTTTTCTGGTGGTCTCACGGCGCATGCATCCCTGCCATCCCGCGACTGAGGCTCCAGCAGGAGCGTGCCATCAACCGCAGAGGGATGCTTTCTCTATGCCGTCGCTGTGTTTTCAAACAGAGCTGTATGTCATGCATTAAAGCGGACCAACAGTCAAAAATGACTTAAACCAGACCAACACAATAAACAGTGCTCATATGCATCCCCTCCTTGGGGCCATTTAGATTGCTGCACATAAAAATTAATTTACCTTATTCTATCTAACTCCTGCTGAGGTAAATTGTAAAAACAAAATGGCAGGTTATGAATGTGCAGGCAAACAGGAAGTGCTGCTGTGCATTGTCAGTTGAGAGAGGAAGCTCCTAAATGGCCGCTATCTTTTTCCAACTGTGCCAGGCTGTTGGTCCTGTTTTAATATGCTGATTGGACTAGAGCCCACATGTGCACTGCCTGAGGAGTTCTAATTCGGCAATATGTGTGGCATCCCGATTCGGAGAACAGACTAAAACAATATGGTTAAACTGGACCAAAACTCGCGCTGATTGGCCCGGGAATCATGATTCCTGGGAATATTGATTCCCTCCCCCCAGAGCATCCAAAATTGGAATGCCCCGCTGTGTGAACACCCCCCCCCCCCTTCCAGGTCTGCCCATACACTTACCTTGTTTCCTGGTCCAACGGCACGAGCTACGGGTGCATCCCCGCTATCCCTCTAGCTGGGTGCATGCCCACGCCAGGCACGCTGCCTGTTAGAGGGAAGCGGGGGATGCAGCCGCCAGCGTGCTCTGAGCCATTGGCCTTAGAAGAAGGCTTAGACAACGTGAAGTCAGCAGCTCAGAGCGTGCTGATTGGACGAGCGGCCGTGTATGCGCCATCGGACCGGGTAGAGGTGGGTTGGCATTGGTGATCTGGGGGTTTTGGTCTGCTTTCCATGGACATCCTGACATGCGATGGCCCAGTGAGTGGGTTTTGGTCTGCTTTCCATGGACATCCTGACATGCGATGGCCCAGTGAGTGGGTTTTGGTCTGCTTCCCATGGACATCCTGACATGCGATGGCCCAGTGAGTGGGTTTTGGTCTGCTTTCCATGGACATCCTGACATGCGATGGCCCAGTGAGTGGGTTTTGGTCTGCTCTCATGGACATCCTGACATGCGATGGCCCAGTGAGTGGGTTTTGCTCTGCTTTCCATGGACATCCTGACATGCGATGGCCCAGTGAGTGGGTTTTGGTCTGCTTCCCATGGACATCCTGACATGCGATGGCCCAGTGAGTGGGTTTTGGTCTGCTTTCCATGGACATCCTGACATGCGATGGCCCAGTGAGTGGGTTTTGCTCTGCTTTCCATGGACATCCTGACATGCGATGGCCCAGTGAGTGGGTTTTGCTCTGCTTTCCATGGACATCCTGACATGCGATGGCCCAGTGAGTGGGTTTTGCTCTGCTTTCCATGGACATCCTGACATGCGATGGCCCAGTGAGTGGGTTTTGGTCTGCTTTCCATGGACATCCTGACATGCGATGGCCCAGTGAGTGGGTTTTGCTCTGCTTTCCATGGACATCCTGACATGCGATGGCCCAGTGAGTGGGTTTTGCTCTGCTTTCCATGGACATCCTGACATGCGATGGCCCAGTGAGTGGGTTTTGCTCTGCTTTCCATGGACATCCTGACATGCGATGGCCCAGTGAGTGGGTTTTGCTCTGCTTTCCATGGACATCCTGACATGCGATGGCCCAGTGAGTGGGTTTTGCTCTGCTTCCCATGGACATCCTGACATGCGATGGCCCAGTGAGTGGGTTTTGGTCTGCTTTCCATGGACATCCTGACATGCAATGGCCCAGTGAGTGGGTTTTGGTCTGCTCTCATGGACATCCTGACATGCAATGGCCCAGTGAGTGGGTTTTGCTCTGCTTTCCATGGACATCCTGACATGCGATGCCCCAGTGAGTGGGTTTTGGTCTGCTTTTCATGGACATCCTGACATGCGATGGCCCAGTGAGTGGGGTTTGGTCTGCTTTCCATGGACATCCTGACATGCGATGGCCCAGTGAGTGGGTTTTGGTCTGCTTTCCATGGACATCCTGACATGGGATGCCCCAGTGAGTGGGTTTTGGTCTGCTTTCCATGGACATCCTGACATGCGATGGCCCAGTGAGTGGGGTTTGGTCTGCTTTCCATGGACATCCTGACATGCGATGGCCCAGTGAGTGGGTTTTGGTCTGCTTTCCATGGACATCCTGACATGGGATGGCCCAGTGAGTGGGTTTTGGTCTGCTCTCATGGACATCCTGACATGCGATGGCCCAGTGAGTGGGTTTTGGTCTGCTCTCATGGACATCCTGACATGCGATGGCCCAGTGAGTGGGTTTTGGTCTGCTCTCATGGACATCCTGACATGCGATGGCCCAGTGAGTGGGTTTTGGTCTGCTCTCATGGACATCCTGACATGCGATGGCCCAGTGAGTGGGTTTTGGTCTGCTCTCATGGACATCCTGACATGCGATGGCCCAGTGAGTGGGTTTTGGTCTGCTCTCATGGACATCCTGACATGCGATGGCCCAGTGAGTGGGTTTTGCTCTGCTCTCATGGACATCCTGACATGCGATGCCCCAGTGAGTGGGTTTTGGTCTGCTTTTCATGGACATCCTGACATGCGATGGCCCAGTGAGTGGGTTTTGGTCTGCTCTCATGGACATCCTGACATGCGATGGCCCAGTGAGTGGGTTTTGGTCTGCTTTCCATGGACATCCTGACATGGGATGCCCCAGTGAGTGGGTTTTGGTCTGCTCTCATGGACATCCTGACATGCGATGGCCTAGTGAGTGGGTTTTGGTCTGCTCTCATGGACATCCTGACATGGGATGCCCCAGTGAGTGGGTTTTGGTCTGCTCTCATGGACATCCTGACATGCGATGGCCCAGTGAGTGGGTTTTGGTCTGCTCTCATGGACATCCTGACATGCGATGGCCCAGTGAGTGGGTTTTGGTCTGCTTTCCATGGACATCCTGACATGGGATGCCCCAGTGAGTGGGTTTTGGTCTGCTCTCATGGACATCCTGACATGCGATGGCCCAGTGAGTGGGGTTTGGTCTGCTTTCCATGGACATCCTGACATGCGATGGCCCAGTGGGTGGGTTTTGCTCTGCTTTCCATGGACATCCTGACATGCGATGGCCCAGTGAGTGGGTTTTGGTCTGCTCTCATGGACATCCTGACATGCGATGCCCCAGTGAGTGGGTTTTGGTCTGCTTTCCATGGACATCCTGACATGCGATGCCCCAGTGAGTGGGTTTTGGTCTGCTCTCATGGACATCCTGACATGCGATGCCCCAGTGAGTGGGTTTTGGTCTGCTTTCCATGGACATCCTGACATGCGATGGCCCAGTGAGTGGGTTTTGCTCTGCTTTCCATGGACATCCTGACATGCGATGGCCCAGTGAGTGGGTTTTGGTCTGCTTTCCATGGACATCCTGACATGCGATGGCCTAGTGAGTGGGGTTTTGGTCTGTTCTAAGTGTCCAAGCAGCAAAGGTAAATGCAGGCTCCCCTTTGGCTCTGATGCCACCAGTGCCCCCTCCTGCCCTTGTTGCCTCTCGCGTGAGATCCACAGAGTTGCCTATACAAAAGGTCTACAATGGTGTGCAAGAAATGGCTTCCTGCACCCCATCCACCCGGTTTAAAGTGGACCAAAACCCACGGCGATCGGTCCAGTAAGCTATAAGATTCCTGGGCAGATCGATTTCCTCCGGGGCATCCAAAATCGGGATGCCCGCTGTGTGAAATCCCCCCCCCCCCCCAGGTCACCCCATACACTTACCTTGTTTCCCAGTCCAACAGCACATGCGCGAGCCGCATCCCCGCTATCCCTCTAGCAGGGCGTGTGCCCGTGCCAGGCTCGCTCCCTGTTAGAGGGAATCTAAGAGCTCAGAACCACTGGCCTTAGACGAAGGCTTAGACGTGACGCCAGCGGCTCCGAGCACCCTGATTGGACGAGTGGCCACGCATGCGCTGTAAGACTGGGAAGAGGTGAGATGGCATCAGCGATCTGGGGGGCTTCACACAGTGGGGGAAAGGACCAAAACCCGGAATAGTTGAAATCTTGGGTTTTGGTCAACTTTAACACTTCCCCATTATACAGTACAAAGCCCCATGGCTCAGACGGTGGGCGTAAGTGGGACCCCATTTGGCACTGGGTGGGGTTTAGGCCCCTTTAAAGGGGTCCTTCACTCTGAATAAGAGTCTATCTTATATGTTTCCCACACCCTATACATACAGATTGCTCACATTAATCCGGACCTTCACCCTGAATAAGAGCCTATCTTATATGTTTCCCCCACCCTGTACATACAGATTGCTCACATTAATCCGGACCTTCACCCTGAATAAGAGCCTATCTTATATGTTTCCCCCCTGTACATACAGATTGCCCACATTAATCCGGACCTTCACCCTGAATAAGAGTCTATCTTATATGTTTCCCACACCCTGTACATACAGATTGCCCACATTAATCCGGACCTTCACCCTGAATAAGAGCCTATCTTATATGTTTCCCACACCCTGTACATACAGATTGCCCACATTAAAAATCATCCTACCTGCATCTACTGCATGTTATGAGCCTTTAAACATCCAAGATGGCGGCTCATGTGGCATCAGGCAGCCTACAAACAGGAAGTGCCTTCTGACTGTGCTGCTCTGCATTCTGGGACGTCTGACCTTTTCTTGTCCCTGGCTCTGCTCTGTCTGAGCAAAGCACAGCTATAATCTGCCCCCCTGTACTTGATCCCGCTCTCCTCTGCTCAGTATGTGTGATGCTTCTAAGTCAAGACGGCGGCGCCCATATCTTAGAGTCCTGAACAGAGTTGCAGCCCAGTGGGGGAAAGAATAAGTAAGTGGCTAAAAACTTAAAATATATTAATTTTAGATGCTGGGGAATCGTTTAAGGGTTTGGGCTTTTCAATAAATTATGGTGTTGGTCCACTTTAAAGTGGACCAAGACCCAGGGGTGATCGGCCCGGGAATCTAAGATCACCTCCCTCACTGCTGGACATCCGAGATCGGGATGTTCCGCGGGGTGCAACCCCCCCCCCCAAACCCCCCAAAAAACTTTACCTTATTGGTAGGTTACCTTACCTATCGCCCCTCTAGACGTGTGCGCCCCCGCGCTGCCCGTTTGTGAATGGCTGACGCGGGCGCGCGCCCTGTAAGAGTGATGTGCGGGAGGCGGCGGCGGACACGCTGTCTTGTCCTTCGCAGTCACCCGCTTGTCCGCCGGCGGGGATTGGACGGCGCGGTCACGTGGGCGCGTGGTGATGTGAGTTTTTTGGGGCTTTCTGGGGGGTTTCACACCAATCGGGGTGCCCCTCCGAAGTGGACCAAAACCCAGGATAGTCAAAATCCTGGGTGTTGGTCCACTTTAAGGTGTATGAGGCAGCATGTGTGTGAAGTGCCTGGTCATGTACATGCCGTATCTCGGTGTTTGTGTTCTCTTCTGGTCTCTTGAGACTTGGCGAGCGGCGTCCTGATCTCCTTACCAATCCCCCGGGAAGTGCGGCAGGAATGCAGCGCGCCCCGTCTAATATGTCCGGGTGCTGTTTACAGCTAGGAAGCGTATTTGGTGACTTGTTAGCAGGTTGCTGCATGTATTTCCCCTGTGCTCAGGACAGGGTAGTTCTTGCAGCAAAGCCTCCTGGGACGTGGCATCCATGTGCCAAGCAGAGACTCGCCTGGCACCGCAGCTGAGGGCCCATCCCTGGCGCCGCCACTGTGCTGAATATTGTGTATGCATGAATACTTTGAAGCTAGACTTTGACTCGGGTCCCCTTTAACAGCGGCATTACACTGTTAGATGCCTCTGCAGTTAAACCGGACCTTCAGCATGATTTCATGAAAAACCCAGACTCGTAAAAAACTAGCGAGGGAGTTCTGGGACCTAGGGTAGGGCGACTAGTACGGGATGAGAGGCACTTTTATAACGCTTGATTCCGTGGCTGACACTCCAATAGCTAAAACGGGCTCTATTCAGACTTTAAACCGGACCTTCAGCATGATTTAATGAAAAGCCCAAACCCTCTGTTCAGGACTCGGGCGCCGCCATCTTTACTCCGAAGCAGGAGAGGAGGATAAAATGCTGGGGGGGCGGGGTTATAGCTGTGCTTTGCACAGACCGAGCAGAGCTGGGGTCAGGGAAAGGAAAGCAATCTCAGAATGCAGAGCGGCACAGTCAGAAGACACTTCCTGTCAGCTGGCTGCCTGATGTTCCATCTTGAATGTTTAAAGGCTCATAACATGCAGTAGATACAGGTAGGATGATTTTTAATGTGAGCAATCTGTATGTACAGGGTGTGGGAAACATATAAGGCTCTTATTCAGGGTGAAGGTCCGGATTAATGTGAGCAATCTGTATGTACAGGGTCCGGGAAACACATAGGATAGGCTCTTAATCAGGGTGAAGGTCCAGATTAATGTGAGCAATCTGTATGTACAGGTTCTGGGAAACATATAAGATAGGCTCTTAATCAGGGTGAAGGTCCAGATTAATGTGAGCAATCTGTATGTACAGGTTCTGGGAAACATATAAGATAAGCTGTGCCACATCCACAGGCGCTCTTTTCCGGCCTATCCGGATAAACGATTCATACCAGAGATGTTGGGCATGCGGCCTCTTACTCCCCATTATTTACATTGCTGAGGGAGCCTTCAGAAAAGGTGAGTTTTGCAGCGGCCCCCTGGGGGGCCAACCACCGGTCCTGTAATCTCTAAGAATCCAGGGCTGACATGCTTTGGTTTTGTTCTGTTCTGATCAGGTGGATTAAAGCGGACCTTCACCCTGAATAAGAGTCTGTTATGTATCCCACACTCTGATTTTTAATGTGAGCAATCTGTATGTACATTCTACCTGCATCTACTGCATGTTATGAGCCTTTAAACATCCAAGGTGGCGGCTCATGGAGCATCAGGCAGCCTGCAAACAGGAAGTGTCTTCTGTGTCCCTCTGCATTCTGGGATTGCTGTCCCTGACCCCAGCTCTGCTCTGTCTATGCAAAGCACAGCTATAACCCGCCCCCTGTACTTTTCACTCCTCTCCTCAGTATGTGAGGCTTCTGAGTCAAGATGGTGGCGCCCGTATCCTAGAGTCCTGAACAGAGTTGAAGCCCATTGGGGGAAAGAATAATAAGTGACTAAAAACTTAAAATATATTAATCTTGGGGGAATAGTTTTTTAAGGGTTTGGGCTTTTCATTAAATCATGCTGAAGGTCCGCTTTAACCACCTGGAACAGCTGGCCCTGGAAATGAAAACTCCTGGGCTGGCAGGTTTTACTTCCCCCTGGGGCATCCCAGTTGGGGTGAGATCGCCCACAAATACTCACCTTTACCATTCAGATAGACTGAACACAGGAGTGCACCGCATGCTGTTAAAATGGAACAAAACTTTGTTTTCACTATCCTGGGTTTTGATTCGTGCCCCACTATATGAAACCCCCCGAATCTCCCATAAAACCCCGGTCAACTGGTGCAGACGTGGGCTGTTGTCCAATCGGCGCTGTATGCTGTGCATATTATTGAGCATCGGCTGTTAAAGCGGACCATAACCCTAACTTGTGAAATACATTTGACCAAAGCCCCTGCCGATACTCACTCACTTTTACGGTGTAGGTCAAGAAATGTATATTTCCGCTTTTCGAATTGTCCTGAATTTTTTTTTTCTTTTTTTTTTTGTGAGATGACAGATGATTTGTCATTGCATAGGTGTGGCTATGGCATTGCCACACACAACTGTGGCAGTAAATGGAGGAGGCAGAGCCTTACAGCTAAAACAGGTGCCATTATTTGGAATTAGAGTGAAGCAGGTGCAGTGAAAATTGGCAAAAGTTTCTCATCATGGGGGGAAGCAATTCAGGGGGTGTTAGTTAAAGTGGACCAACACCCACAGCTGATCGGCCCGGGAATCTATAAGATGCCCGGGCCGATCAGCTCCCTGCCTGCCGGACACCCTGATCGGGGGTGCCCTGCTGTGTGAAACCCCCCAGGACGCCCACAAATCCTACCTGATCCTCATTCCAATGGAGCATGCGCGAGAGGCGGCGGCCGCTCTCACCTTGTCCGTCGACGGACCTCGCTTGTCCGTCGACGGTGATTGGTGGAGCGAGTCACTTGGGAGCGGGGTCAGGTGAGTTTTTGGGGCTTTCTGGGGGGTTTCACACAGCGGGGTGCCCCGCGGAAGTGGACCAACACCCAGGATAGTGAAAATCCTGGGTGTTGGTCCACTTTAAAAATGTGAGCTTAGGTCCACTTTAAGACGCAGAGCATGGCAATGGGGTGCGGACGCATCCCCAGTTTCCCTTTAAACTTGGGGTAGGGAGCCTATAAGATTCCCTGGGCATCCAAAATCTGGATGCCCCGCTGTGAAACCCCCAGGTTGCCCATACACTTATCACCTTTCCCGGTCCAACGGCACATGCGCGAGCGGCTTCCCCCCGCTATCCCTCTAGCAGGGCGCATTAGAGGCTAGCAGGGGATGCGGTCTTCAGCGCGCTCGGAGCTGCTCGCCTTAGACGATGTGACGTCAGCAGATCCGAGTTTCGGTGACCTGGGGAGTTTCACACAGCGGGGCACCCCAATCTGGGTGCAAGGACCAAAACCCAGAATAGTCAAAATCCTGGGTTTTGGTCCACCTGGATATGACCGACCGAATCCTTTAATAATTGGGATATTCTATAATTCCGGGGTGTGTAGCTCAGGAATATCAAAGTTGATTAGTGGAGGGGGGGAAAAAACCTCATAAGACTGTTAGTTCATGTGCTGCTTGTAGAGTATATGCGAACCTCCGGTGATGCTGGTTTCTTTTCGTGTGCCAGGGTCACAAAAAAAAAAACCTTCCTGACGTCACCTCAAGCTCTGATTCTCAAGGGCTCTGCTACATCCTTTCTACTTAATCCTGGTGGTCTGCAAGCATGCTGTAACTATTTCCCCCCCAAGAAAGATGGGCCCAGAATATTCTTGCAGCAACAATCTCTAACAAGGGACCATCACTGCAGTGTGTGTTGACCCATGTTGTCATCTTGGCGGCATAACATGAACGTCTTGATTTCCACCATGTAAGTGCATGCTTGGTGTCCCCGGGGGATGAACTCTTCTGCTCGCCGTGTCTCGGCATAACTGGATGATGAAACTGGGAAACACTCTTGTTTACTCATAGGCTTAGTGATGTGCGCCAAGTGGCATATTTTTTTTACTTTGTATTTTTTCGTCGAGCGGTTTCATCCGTGTTTTCGTCATGCGTTTCCCAGCGAGCAATAAATAGAACAATGGTCTGGTGTTTGGTGGGAAAACAAAGGGGGAGTGCGAGTTATGGCTGCAACGTCCGAGGAGAAAACAAGGCCGAGTGTGGAGTCACTATAGGTCTAGCTTATCAAGGGCGGGGGGAGATGGAATTCTCCTACATCAAGAAGCATTAAACCAGAACCAAACTAGGGATTTGGACTATCCCGGGTTTTGTCCTTGCCACTGTGGTATTTCTATTTGGGATGCCCCGCTTTGTGAATCCTCCCACAGATTATCCATACATACACTTCTTTCCCCGGTCCAATCGGAGCGATGCGTGCTTAATGTTCGGCAAGTGGCTGCATCCACAGTCTATATGGCGTGCACGTCCCACAGATGCGGCCATGGGAGTTTAAATTGGCAAGGGAGCCAGGAAGAAGGTGCATATTACGGCGCCCCTGGGTGGGGGGGGGGGGTTTACACAGCAGGCTATCTGTTTGGGATGTCCCAGCGGGACTCTTCTTAAAAAATAAAAAAAAAATAAAAAAAATTTAGGAGTGTTGGTTGCCATTGTATGCTTGTTCAAACATAAGAATTTTTCTTCCGCATTTAATCCATCAGTGCAGTGAGTATACACGTGCCCAGAGCAGTGGGCTAGTTCGTTAGAATTGGGGGCGGTTAGGTGCCTTGCTCAGGAGCACTTAAACTTAACAGCCTGGCACAGTTGGAAAAAAAAGATAATGGCCATTTTTGAGCTTCCTCTCCCAAATGACATAACTGAAACGCACAGTTACAGGATTCCCTAGCACGACTTCCTGTTTGCAGGTGGCCTTCAAGCCCATGAGCGGCCATCTTGTTTTTAAAATTCACCCCAGCAGGCGTTAGAAAAAGGTAAATTATTTTTTATGTTCAGTAATCTAAATTGCCATGGGGAGGGATGCATATGAGCAATGTTTGTTGTGTTTGGTCTGATTTAATTCAGACCAGTCGCAAGGCTGCTTCCTTACCACTAGGCCACAACTTCCCCTTAAAATTACTACTACTATTGTACGGCCCAAAAAAGAAGCTACGCTCCCCGTTTTCCCAGCTTCACTGCCTGGACCCGCTGGTGTTAGATGAACAACCCCCTTCTCCTCTGAGACTCAAAGGCCATTTTCACTTTCTTGGGTTTTGTTTCTCCTGGTGGGGCATCCCACCCACCATAATGAACGAGGTTGTTGCGAGATTTGTATGGCATGCTTGAATCCTTGGTGGCGGGTCACAATGCTATCCGGCAATCGCTGGTCCCACCACTTTGGCAATCTGGGACTTCAGAGAAACTGCTGTATCTATTGCTGGGAAAGGAGTGAACACAGGACTGTGAAACCAATCAAAAGTTAAAGTGGACCAACACCCAGGGGTGATCGGCCCGGAAATCTATAAGATTCCCAGGCCGATCACCTCCCACCCCGCGGGACATCCGAGATCGGGATGTCCCGCGAGGTGAAACCCCCCAGAAACCCCAAAAACATCTTACCTGATCCGCCGCCTCCCGCGCGCCCCTCCAGACGTGTGCGCGCCCGCGCCGGCCCTCTGTGAATGGCCGGCGGGGGCGCGCGCGCGCCGAGAGTGACGCGCGGGAGGCGGCGGAAGCGGCTTGGACGTTGGCGGGGATTGGCTGCGGCGTTCACGTGGGAGCGGGGAGAGGTGAGTTTTTTTGGGTTTCTGGGGGGTTTCGCACAGCGGGGCACCCCGATCGGGGGATAGTCAAAATCCTGGGTGTTGGTCCACTTTAATGGCTGTGGGGTGAGGGATATGGGGAATATTTGTCGGAAAATGTTTTTGGTCCACTTAAACTGCATTCACACTGTTTCCAGGATTTATTCTAGTAAGTTAAGGCAGATTAATGTTTAAGAAAAGAACGTTAATGAATGGAATTGTTGACTTTTCTTTTTTCCTCCTTCAGGATAAGGAAACTTGCATTGGAGTAAACAATCAAAGTTACATATGTGAAACGGGTCACTGCTGTGGACAATCTCAGTGCTGCAACTACTACTATGAACTATGGTGTAAGTTGGACTTTTTTTCTTTATTGCATGGCACGGCCCGCTTCGGTATTCATAACAGTTGGGTTATTCCGCCACAAGGTGGCGCAGTGGTACTGCAGAAAAGCTGTGGCTTGTCCCGGCTCCCTATAAAAATGGGCTTAACCATAGAGTTCCCCAGTGTGCTCTCTGCAGTGGACTGCGAAGTTAGCAGATGGCTCTCTCTCTTGCGCAGGTGAGCGGGGCAACCGAGCCTGCGGCCCTGCAAGTCTATTTCCATCCGTTTCTGGACCCTCACTGCCTCCCAGCCTCGGCTGACAGATCGGGTGAAGGTAGAAGAGCACTAGGGTTAAGTGCTCCTGGAGCGCTGCTCCAAGCCTCAGACCCTGTACCACAAAGGGTAGCCGGCCATAGGCTTTATGGTGAGCCTAATAGAGATGCGGAGTTTCTGTCCTAGCTTCTGAGGGGGTAAGTAGTTTGGGGACGGTTTTCCTTTGGGTTGTAATAGTGACCCTGGGTCTGCGTCCGGAGAGGAATCATGGTACCCTGATGTTCTAGCCAAGGATGGAAGGCTGCCTCCGCGTAGGAGGCAGTCTCGGCCCTTTCAGGGGTCCTCTGCCCCCTCCCTTCCTTTTGTATTCCCAGAGGGGGCCGTGGCTCCCTCCTCTCCAGTGGTCGCAGAGATTCTTGGGGCCGTGGCAGAACCCGTGGTCGTCCCGGTCTCTC
This sequence comes from Gastrophryne carolinensis, assembly GCA_027917425.1. Classification (NCBI taxonomy): domain Eukaryota; kingdom Metazoa; phylum Chordata; class Amphibia; order Anura; family Microhylidae; genus Gastrophryne; species Gastrophryne carolinensis. The sequence goes on from CM051235.1 coordinate 605,159,836, forward strand.
CTGGAATCCTAAGTCCAAACCCTCTCCCAAGCCCCCTCAGGCACGTCTGGAGGCTTCACGTCTCAGACCGGTGGATTCAGGAGGTGGTGTCCTCCGGTTACAAGATAGTTTGCTGCCTGGCCGCCCCCAAGATTCATCAGATCCTGGATGTCTTTAAACCCCCTGTCCGCTCAGGGATTGCTTCTGGCTGTTCATTGCCTGTTAGAGTCCACAGTCATTTGTTTGGTGCCTCATCAAGAAAGGGGTCAGGGGTACTATTCCAATCTTTTCACGGTTCCCAAAAAGGATGGCTCTCTGAGGCCCATTCTGGATCTGAAGGGCCTCAACAAATTTGTACATTCAAGCACTTTCGCATGGAGACGCTGCGCTCTGCTCAGTACCCTTCGCCCAGGCAACTTCATGACCACTGTGGACATCAAGGATGCTTATCTTCATGTGCCTATCTTCCCAGGTCATCAGATTTCTAAGGTTCGATCTGCAGGGTCAGCATTACCATTTTGTGGCTCTACCCTTCCGTATCACCTCGGCACCTTGGGTGTTCACCAAGGTGCTGGCGGGAGTGATGGCTCTGCTAAGGAACCAGGGCATCCGCATCATTCCTTACCTGGACGACATCCTGATTGTGGCCGAGTCCTTTCCTCAGGCCGAGCGGGACACTCAAATGGTGACATACACTCTGGAGTCTTTCGGCTGGGTGATCAATTATCCCAAATCTTCTCTGTCCCCGTCATTGGTGAGGACCTTTCTGGGCATGACACTGGATACCTCTCGGGTCAAGGTGTTCCTTCCTCAGCACAAGGTGGACGGTCTTCAGCTGCAGGCTCGGGCTCTGCTGTCTTGTCCTAATCCCTCCATCCGGCAGGGGATGCAGTTAGTGGGCCTGATGGTGTCCTGCTTCGAGGCAGTCCTCTTTGCTCAGTTTCACATGAGACCTCTTCAGTTGCACCTCTTGTCAGTTTGGGATCGGGACCCTGTGTCCCTGGATCAGAAATTTGTTCTGTCTCTCCTGGCCGGACAGTCTCTGTCGTGGTGGCTGGACTCAAGGAACCTTCTGGGGGGCAGGTCCTTCCTGCCCCCGTGCTGGGAAACGGTCACCACGGATGCCAGTGTGACCGGCTGGGGAGGCTTCTGGAAGTCCCTGAGGTTCCAGGGTCGGTGGGGCCCACGAGAGGCCCATGCTTCCATCAACATCCTGTAACTGAGGGCGATCAGGTTGGTTCTTTCTCGCCTATCCACTCGACTCCGGGGTCAGGCTGTTCAGATTCGCTCAGACAACCAGACGGCGGTTGCCTACATCAACCATCAGGGAGGGACTCTGAGCAAGTGAGCCTTCAAGGAAGTGTCTCTGATTCTGTCTTGGGCGGAACAGTATATTGCCTGCATCTCAGCGGTCTACATCCCAGGGGTGGAGGACCTGGTGGCGGACTCCCTGAGCAGGGGGACGTCTCGTCTGGGAGAGTGGACGGAGTTTCAGCTTCTCTATGTGTTCCCTCCGTTTCCTCTCCTGGGCAGGGTCATGCGCAAGATAGCACAGGAGCGAGTACCAGCCATACTAGTGGCCCCTTGTTGGCCAAGAAGAGTTTGGTTCGCAGATGTTGTGTGGTTGGCAGTAGACCGGCACGTCTTGCCTAAGGATCCAGGTCTTCTCACCTAGGGGCAGCTACGCCATCCCAATTTACAATCTCTGGCTTTAACGGCTTGGCTGCTGAAACCTCCATATTGATGGAAAAGGGGTTGCCTGCTTCTGTTGATACCATGGTTCGGGCTAGGAAGAAGTCCTCGTCCTTTTATCTATTACAGTGTCTGGCATGCTTACATTGCCTGGTGTGAGTCCAAGTCTCTTCCCTGTCGGGTGTTTTCTATTCCCAGGATTCTGGAATTCTTGCAACATGGTTGGGATCAGGGCCTTCAACTTAGTACCCTAAAAGGCCATGTTTCAGCTCTGGCATTTTTTTTCCAAAGATCTTTTGCCAATCACCGGTTGGTTAAAACCTTTTTTTCAGGACGTTTCTCATGTGCGTCCACCCAGTAAGCCTTTGCTACCAGTCTGGGATTGGAATCTGGTGTTGTCTGCCCTGCAATGGCCTCCCTTTGAGCCTAACCGTGATGCTACCTTGTCTATTCTGACCCTTTCTGGTGGCTATCACTTCTGTAAGGCAAGTTTCTGAACTAGCGGCACTTTCCATCTAACCTCCTTATTTTGAGAGGCATCAGGATAAGGTGGTGTTTCGGCTCAAGACTGACTTCCTGCCAAAGGAGGTGTCTGCCGTTCATCTCAATCAGGACATTGTCTTGCCTTCATTGTTTCCTAATCCTGCTAATTCCAAGGAGCGGAATCTTCTCTTCATCCATCCATCCTTCCTCCTCTCCCTTCAATGTTCTCTTCATCCATCCTTCCTCCTCCCCCTTCAATCTTCTCTTCATCCATCCATCCATCCTTCCTCTTCCCCCTTCAATCTTCTCTTCATCCTTCCTCCTCCCCCTTATCTTCATCCTTCTCCTTTATCCTATTTAACCTCATCTTCGCCGCTTGTTTTTTTTTTTCCCTCATCTTCGCCTTCTTTTTTATTCCCTTCATCGCTGTTTCATAGAAATGAATAGGTCCAAGCCTGTGACTTGCAGATATTATGCATCATCTAGGTTCACCATAAAAGCATAATTAGCCAAGATAAGCAAGCGAGTGTGCTGTGCAGTTTATAGAGGACCACCTTTGGATGGAGAAGGCTCTAAGATCACCCAGCCTCTGACCTGTGAGTCTGGAGCCTGCGGCACCGCGAAGGCCAGACACGACGCAATATGGATTTCAATTTATCAGCCCTCTTCGTAGCATGTGAAAAATTTAGTGATTATGCTTAGATAGGGAGCACGTCAACCTTACTACTATTGTGACCGTTTAGTTGCAACTGAATTGGGGTACAATTGCCATTCAGACATACTGCTTCCTCTTAGTTTTGTTGCAAATATTGAGAAATGGGCTGTTCTGGGGCTCTGGACTAAAGACTTCAGGGCCGGCTGACTAAGTGCCCTTGGTGTAACCCCCAAATCGCACCCCAAAAAATTACCTTTCTGCTGGTCACTTGTCACAATTGATTGGGTGCATCCCTGCTGTTGTCGGCTCCCGCGCATAGCTGATAAAGGCCAGACATGGGGGAGCAAGCACTCTGCAGGGAAAGCAGGGATGGTGCCGCTCTCTATGCGGACACAGTCCAAATCAATGTCTTTATGCTGAGTATTACACAGCATACCGTGTTGATTGGACAAGCGCATGAGCCATGAGAACAGCGGAAAGGAGTGGAGTGGGCGATCTGTGGGTTTCACACAGAGGGGCACCCCAAATCGGGATGCCGCCAGGACCAATAACTAGAGTAGTGAAAATCCTGGTGATTGGTCCACTTTTTAATACTCTATCCATAACCAATATCCAAATATTTTAGTCTTTGGCAAGCAGATTTATCCGCCTGTGCTTTCGTTTCATAAAATCCTATTTAGTTAGCTTTCTCTTCTCTAGCCATAATCTGATTTAAAGCCCTGGCTTGGTGAAATTGAAAGGGGGTAGAAAAATGCAGAGCTTGGCGGAACGTGACCTCTGTAACCTGATCGTCTGTTAAAGACGAAGTGGCTCTTTTAAACAGGCGGTCTCGCCCCCTCCTCTTCACATCCAACATGTGTTTGGATGTTCATTGCTGGCAAACAAGACTGGACCAGTCTAGACATCACTCATGATAAGCGGCTGCTTTTTTATTTCTATCTATAAACCTGTTCTCTGAAATAATATATGGTCACCCGGTGCACTTATCTGCTGCCACTGCGAATCACATGTAGGCTGGTGGGGATTAAAGAATGTGATCCATCAGCAGTTGGGTAGGCCGTATAAAAGTAGAGAATGTTAAATGCGAAGACTTGTTCATTCTTGAAGGCAAGGAAATAAAAAGAATATATGGTTTAAATAATAGGGCAAATATTATATTTTAATCCTGATGCCTGGCACTTTTTTTTAATCAAAAGACCTTGAGTCTCAAGCCTTGGACTATGCCATGCAGGGTCTTGTGCACGAATAATTCAAAGATTCTGCACCAGAACCAGGAGACAAAGCCAAATTCACCCCACATTGTTTCATCTCTGTAACCCCCCTAGAACTGGAGATATGGTTCTGATCCCAAAAGGTGCCGCACGACAAGCCCAGTGGTCAGACTCCAGAACAGGATTGTACGACCCTCCATTCAGAAGTTATGCACAAAATAGTGTTTGTAGATTGTAGGCTGGGGGAGGAGGCTGAAAACTCCACCCAGGGTGTTGAGTGTCCAGCTGAGGGTTGAATGCCAGGCCTCAATCTAGGGGAGGCTGTTACATTTTCTCGGGGGTTACCTATACATGTGAGGAGTGTTCCCAAGATCCAGCAGACTGTGTATTCCCCCGGAGGCTGCCCTGACCAACATCTCATCTGAACATATTAAAGTGGAACTATGGTCAAAAATGACCATAGTTCCACTGCGCTATATAGCTTTGGGGCAGTGCGACCCAGGTTGCCCTGCTGCTCATCGCTGCCATTAAAACGAGAAACTGGTCGTAAGAATACTCGACGGAGTCTGAGTCTCTCTCTGCCCGCCCCGGCGCAGCGTATCTGCTTCCAGGGCCAGCGCTGATAGGCTCTGCTGCTGGCCGCGTTAGTAGGCTGCTTGTGGGAGCGTCCTGGAGCCTGATGGGCCGTAGAAGAGGCCCGGAAACTGGGTGCCTGGTTTCTTGTTTAAACGTTGGCGATGGGCAGCCTGGGTCGTGCTGCCCCCTGCAATATATAGTACCATGGAATTATGGTCATGTTTGACCATAGATCCACTTTAATGTAACCTGGCATTTTGTTGTATCTCTGTTGTAATCCACTTACCTTTTAACCTGTACTCTGCTCTCTGACCTGTATATGTAATATTTCCACAATATCCTATGCTTGTAATAACTAGTGCTTGTCTCCCATTAAAATATATATTTAAGGGGGGCGTGGCCGGCTGATGGCGAGATAGGAAGCACAAGTTAGGAGCTTTGCACTGCACATAGGCGAACCGGCTCTAATTTCATTACCAGAGCCTGAGGATCCAATGCCCAAGAAGAAGAGATCGGTGGGTGCAGCGGTGGGGAGGAGGACGGCCCCCATCGCATCTTATTTCCAAGATACGGGCCGCGGAGGAGGAGGAGGCGGAGAGAGGCGGCAATATGGCGGCGGCTGGAGGAGGTGAGGAGCGAGCGCTCCCCGCGCCGTGGGAGGTGAGCAACTGGCCGGCACCCGCCTCCCCACCCCGATCGTAGACACGGGAGAGGCGGCAGCGGAGGCAGCCAGACCTCGCCGGCGGGGAGAGACAGCGCCGCCGTGCGGACACCGGCAGCAGCAGAAGGAGGGGGCAGCCCAGACAGAGGCTCCCCCTTGTCAGATGGCGGAGGCGGCATTATCATCTGCGCCCTCCACACACAGAGGAGCGGAGGGCGAGCTTGATCGGCAGCAGGGGGGAGACTCTGTTGGGGGGGGTCCCCCGGGTCCTGATTGCCAGTTGTGGAGGGGGGGGCCTCCTGAAGATCAGATGGAGATTCCCCCAGAGACAGGGGGACTGGGATGGCCTGCGGCACAGACTCGGATATGGAGAGGGGCGGAGCCACACCAACGCAGCACGCAGGGGTCCCCGGAGTGGTGAGAGGAGGATGCCCTTGCCGAGACAGAGGGAGACCCAGAATGACCAGCCCGGCTGCAGATCTCCAGTGTACTGCGTGGCCGGAGACGCAGTTGACGCCAGATACTCCGGCGGGAGTGGCGGGAGAAAAACAACAACTGGAGCCCAGACGCCTGCCCCAGCATCAGCTGGGACCCCGTTGTCTCCAGCGGGAGAAACAGATCCCGGTCTGCGGGAGCGCCCACCTGACCCTGGTCCCATCGCACCCTCAATGTTTGCCACGTTGGCAGTGGTAGTTCGGTCTAACATAGCAGATGCCCTGAAGGCGCTACCCTCGCGGTCCGACTTTGATGGTTATATAACGCAGATGGAAAATACTCTGCGCCGGGAACTAGGCACACTCCAAAACTCTGTCTCTGAGGTATCGCACAGGGTGGACACTGTGGAGCTTGATCAGGAGTGGTTGGCGCAGAGAGTGGCTGCCATTGAACAGCAACAACAAGACAGCAGACACCACCTTTCCGCACTTTATCTGCACTTAGATGACATTGAGAATCGCGGACGGCGAAAAAATGTGAGGCAGAGGGGCATCCCGGAGACGGTCGGCCAGCAGGAACTCGAGGACGCAGCGAAAACCATCTTTAATATGATCCTAGGTGCTCCTCCTGCGAGTGACCTCACCATAGACGGGATTCATCGGACCCTGGGTCCAAGATCCAACGACCCACAACGGCCCAGAGACGTTGTATGCAGAATTCACTTTTATAAAACAAAAGACGATCTGCTGCGGAGGGCCTGGGAGAGGGGCCCCACCAGATTTGGGGAAGCATCCATCACTGTCTTACCGGACCTTTCCTCCAGGACCCTCCAGATGAGGCGTCTCCTGAAGCCTCTTTTGGGGGTCATCCAACAAGGGGCCTCCTACAGATGGGGATTCCCTTTCCAGCTCATCATCCGCAGAGGTGGAAATTCCTTCATTTTGAAGTCGGCTGACCAACTTCCCTCTTTGTTCGCTTTCTTGGAGACTGATCCGATTCAGGTTCCAGACTGGCTTGCGCCATCTTTGGCTACGCTGCGCGGGGCTCCTGTGCGGAGGGAGCTTCGCAGAGCACCGAGAAGAGGTGGTGGGGGGCCTGCAACCTGGTGGCCTGCCCGACCCCCTGACATTCCCCCGGGTCCGAGGGAGGATCCTGCAGCGGGGTTTGAATGGACATACTGACCCCTGGACCATCGGTGTACCCCGGTGAAATGCGCGAAATTGACTTTGGACCCTTGATTTGGGTCGCCCAACCTCATGGCGGATGTGGCCTGCCCCGTTTCCCTGTTCGGGAGTGTCACGTGGGTCCTATTTGCTAGCTGGTGGGGGGTAACCGGCCCCTGTATTGTATTGAGATGTTTCTTTACGTTCCAGGGGTTGGCTGCCCTCTCGGGTCTACCGCCGGCCTCCGGCGGGATCCGGGAGTGTATGTCTCCTGGCAGGGGGGGCTGGGGCCCTGGGCATCTCGTCCCCTTGTGTGTGTGGGGGGCGGGGACCTGCGCCTGCTCCCTATGGGGTTCTGCGACTCCAGAGGTGGGCACTTCTCTGGGCCGGGGGTTACTACTTTACAGAGATCTGGTCAGGTGGTCTGGTGTCCCTCGCGCGGGGCCCTCGTCTGGGCTCCTCCCTGATTCCATTGGGGGGGGGGGCCTCTGGCGGGGTTGTTGGCGCCCGCGCCGGGAGGAACGGTCCGTTGTTGGGGGTTCCCCGGGTCCCTTCACTCTTCATATACTACATGGTCGGTTTCAATGTTGCTTGTTTCTAGTGTACAACAGTGTTTCCGGTTCGCCTTTATTACTGTTTAAACTTGTTAAGATTTTGCAGATTGTGCATCTCCTGAGCCTATGTTGTCCTCGTTCTCCACTTCCCTGACATAGGCATTCCCTCTGGGGCCTAGCCCTAGAACCAGTGGGGTGGCCCATAGTAGGGAAACGGGGGCTCCGCCGGGCTACTCGCCCAGTCGGTTCTCTTCTCTACTCCCCGTGGCAGGTCTCGCGTGTCTGCGCGACCCGCCTTGTTCTTTTTCTCTTTCCTTCTTCCCTGTTGTCTTCCATATTTTTCTGTTAAGTTCCGTGTTCTCATCCTTTCAAGCCCCACGTACGGCCCCTGCCCCGACCTCAGATTTTGCAGCGGCCTAGGTGCACCCCTGGGTGCTGCATCTCGGCCTCCTTCTCCCCCCTTCCCCTTCTTTTTTCCTTTCCTATTCTCTTTCTATTCTCCTCTTGCTCTTTTCCCTTCCTCTGTACTGCACTCCCTGCCTCTCCGCCCCTCCCCCCCCAGGGTCTGTTGTGCCAGGGATTGGCTAGAAGCACCCCCCCAAGCCACGTGGGCGAGATGTACGGGTTGGCGGTGTGCTCTCTGAACATCAGGGGCTTCAACGTACCTGAGAAACGTGCAAAGGTCCTTTATGACCTGCATAAACAAAGAGTGAGCATCATCCTGTTGCAGGAGACCCATTTTCAGGAGGGGCATTTGCCAGCCTTGACTAACACATACTATCCCTCTTGGTTCCATAGCACAAACCCAACGGGCAAGTCCCGGGGGGTCTCTGTTGCAATACATAAGTCAGTTCCCCACACGGTGCTAGACCACCTGGCGGACCCGATGGGAAGATACCTCTTGCTTAAATTGCTCATACACCAAAAGACCTACACGGTGGCAAACTTTTATGCATCAAATCAGGATCAAGTTGCAGCTTGTAAGCACTTCCTCAAAAAGGTGGGAGATTTCGCAGAGGGAATTATGATAGTAGGAGGAGATCTAAACGTCCCACTGGACCCGACTCTAGACACCTCCACAGGGAAAACCTCCCTCGGACAATTGCAGTCCTTGAGGAAAGCACTGCATAACCTACAACTGATGGACACCTGGAGGCTGGAGCACGGGCAGGCAAAAGACTACACATACTTTTCGCCAGCACATAACTCGTACGGCCGCATAGATTATATATTCCTCTGCCACCATGCTCTACAGTGGGTTCTCAGGACCCTAATTGGTTCCTTTATATGGTCTGACCATGCGCCTGTATTTTTATCCTTTGAAATCCCGGGTTCGGCCCCAAGGCAGTGGAGTTGGCGTTAGAACGACAACCTCCTTAAGGATGAGGGGTGCTTTTCCAGTATCAAAGAGGCGATAAACAACTTTGTCTCCGATCATGCCCAGAACAGTACCCCACCCACGATACAATGGGAGGTGCTGAAGTGCGTTCTACGGGGAGTATTCATCCAAGAGGGGTCACGTTTGAAGCGGGAGAGAGCAGCCCTCATTTCGAAAATGCTACAGTCCATCAAAGCCCTAGAGGCTAAACACAAGCAATGCCCTTTACCAGAGGTGCTAGCTGAGCTCTCGCTAAACAGAAACAGACTTCTGGAACTATATGATCGGGCTCACCTTAGGTTTTGGGATAGACAACAGGCAACTAGACACGAACACGCAAACAAATGTGGTGCCTCCCTGGCAAGATCCCTACATCCTAGATCAGCAATGTCATTTATCCCAGCTGTCAAGGAAAGTGGACATAAAGTTACGGACCCAGTTAAAATCCCAGAGGTCTTCAAGTCCTTCTACGGCAAGCTATATAACCTCCAACCTAACCTGAGTCAGGGGTCGTGGGCTTGTCGTCTGGTATCTTGGGAGGTGGGGTGCACCCCTCTTTGAGTGCTGAAGCACTATACGGAGTGAGACCCCTTCCTTTTGTCCTTCCCTGTTCTGTATATCGTTTCCCTGTCTTTATTGAAATTTTCAAGACAAGAAATGCAATAAAGTGAAATTAAACTAAAATATATATTTAACTTGAGCTGTTGGTTTGCTTTAACCGCAAATGTGTGTCCGGGCTTCATCTTTAGGCCACTGGACTGATTAAACAGCAACGTGTTGTGGAAGCACAGAGGTCACACAGTGGGACCTCCTGAATCGTGTCCCCCTACAGCACCGACGAGCAAAATGAAAATCCCGGGTTTTGCTTATCTTTAAAAACCATGCTGCCCCAGTGGTAATAGACACCCAGTTGAGTCCAGTGTGTGCTGTACTTAAGGGACAGTTCAGGTAATCAAGTGAGCTCCTTGCTGGCCTTACTACAGCGATGTGCCTCTCTGCAGCACTAGTAGAAGCCATAGCAGGTCTTCAAAGTTTCCTCTGCCCGCTCCTTCCCATTTTTCCATGACCACTCTCCTAATGCGATCCCCAGCTACCCCTGTCCATTGGCTCCCCCTGCAAGCCACAAGCAGAAGTGTCTGCTTACCTAAAAGCTTCCAGCACAACACACAATGGGAGTCTAGGAAGTATGCCACTGGAAGCTGCCAAGGCAGGAAATATGGCACGCTTCTTCATCTACCCACATTCTTGACCCCAGGCACTCTGCAAGGTCCACAAGCCACATTTGACTCCCAATTTACAGGTTAGGGTTAATGCAGACAATTTAGGAAATATAAGGACTGTTGTTGACCAACTCTTCCAAACGTTTTAGCTTGTTTGAATTTTGTTTGACATCTTGTTTTTTTTTTTTTTGTTTTCTTTATCCATGCAGGGTTTTGGTTGGTATGGACAATAATTATAATCCTCAGCTGCTGTTGTGTTTGCCATCACCGGCGAGCCAAGCACAGACTCCAGGCACAGCAGCGACAACATGAGATCAACCTCATCGCTTACCGCGAAGCTCACAGCTACTCCTCAGTGCCATTTTACTTCCGTAAGTTCCAACTGGTGTTTTGCTGCTCAGAGAGATGGCACTTTATTCATAGGAGAAGTGTACAGAATAATAAGCGAATACCCTCCTGGATTCACCTTGCTTGTACCTGCTCTACGCCAAAATTCCTTAGAGAATCCTGGGAGCTGCTGGCTAGCAATGTTTTGGGGGATATGTGAATTCTATACCTAAAGTGATCCTATACCTAGAAAGTAAGTTTATATAGTCACCTTCTAGCCCCAGCCCTGTGCCCCAAAACAGCCTTTTAACTAAAGCCTTTGCCCAATATTCATAACAAAAACTATTGCCTCTGTCCATGCAGCAGCGCCCCCCTGGTCCTTTCCAGCGATGATTCATTCAGCTAAACACAGCTCCGCATTGGGGGTCAGCCTGATCAGTTAAAATAACTGCAATAAATCTGAAAGCACTACAAGCTAAACTGCCATCATGTGAAATTTGAAATGTTAGCTTGTAACTGAATGAATTGGCCTCTGGCTGACATTCAGACCTCATACTGCTTCCTGCTTGTATTTTTATTAATACTGGGCTCAAAGGCTTTAGTGTAAAAAAAAAAAAAAAAAGTTGTTTGGGTGTACACGGCTGGACATAAACTTATCTGGCTAAAGAATCACTTTAAAGCAGAAGCCTAGTTCCTAACCCCAGCCCCCCCCCCCCCCCCGAACAAATTCCATACCCAGTGCAATGCACAATTTTGGGCATTTAAAGTCCCTGTCTGGGGAAATGCAGTACACAAACAACTTCTTTCTTTTATGATGCCTCCATGTTACTCTTTCCATACCCCCCTTTTTTTCATGTAGTTTCCACAATCCCTCCGTCTTTCTCTTGTTGCCTTCCTCCCGTCTCCCTCCAGACCAGCTGTAGAAATAAGCAGATATAGTTCATGGCTTATGATGATTAAATGATCTAAGCATGGGTGTCATGTCTTCTTTGGGGTCCATACTTGTAGAGCTTGAAATCCATTCATCTCCAAACACCATCCCCTTATTCCATATACCTCTTCGTTAGCCTCTATCCAGTCAGGGTACGGCTGCCTGAAGCCTTAGCCGGTATGGCTATGTCCACTCAACCCTGCTAGAGGGCAAACCTGAGTAACAGTTCGGAGTTCTGGGTACTAGAGGTAAGCATGCAGTTGGTTTTGGGAGGGCATCTCCAATGAAGCATCTCCATTTGCTGTTTGCCGTAACAATGCTGTAAATTCATCTTAAAGAGAACATGTGGTGCCGTTCTCCATATGGAGGTGTATTGCTCAAGGCATTACAAAGAAATGGAAGTCTGCTACTGAATTATTTCTAGTCAAAAGCAGAAACTTAAAGGGCCACTCCAGCTCTCCAACACTCCGGTCTCTCTCTTGTTATTCTAAGTATGTCACACACCCCGCTTCAAGACATTCATTACATGTGGGTATAGTGACCTGTAGATGGCGATCTTGCAGAGATAACAAAAAAAAGGTAAGACCCTCCCAGCCCATAAATACCTGGGACCTCCCACTCATTCCCCAGTCTGTCATCTCTGCAGAGGCGAGCAAGTCAGAAGATGTCTCCTCCTTGCAGGTAGCCGGGATGACTCCCGGCCACTTTTTATTCTTCTATTTCTGCCCGGATCCCTTTTCTTTAAGTTACTTGCCTCCCAGCCTAGGCTGCTGGTCCGGGCAAAGGTAGTTGGCACCCCTGGTGCTTAGGAGCCGTGAGACCCCATAACAAGGGGTAGGTGGCTATCCGGGTTGGTGATCCCGGTTTGGGATGCCCCGTCCCTTGGCCCTACCCTGGCATGGATTCCCCCTCTCCCGGATTCCCTTGGGGGGGGCGGGTCCCTTAGGGATTCATTCTTTATTATGTGTTTGTGTGTGTTTGGTGCTTAACAGTGTGTGTTGTTCAGACTGGTGCTGGCAAGCCGGCGTGTGGTAAATGGCGCCTGTGGGCGACCATGAGGTGCTTCTCCTCCTTGGGGCGGGGCGTACTGCGGGCGCTGTTGTTAGGTCCCGGCTTCTGGCCTGGAGATAAGGGGGCGGGGCCAGGCGCGACGCGTTAACCGCCGGCCCGCCCTCCCTCCTCCTCCTGCTCTCCTCGTGTCCCCACGGTTCCTCCGGTCTGCGCGCGGTAATCAGGTGGGGCGAAGGTCGGGTGAGTGGCCTGTGGCCATCAGATGTTCTATCATTAACTCCTTATTGGACATTGCCAGCATGGTCTGAGTGTGTTTTTTTTTTTTTTTTTTGTGTGTGTTCCAGGACCGTATGGAGGCATCCCCGGATACTGGGCTTGTGCCCCCCTTGGGGCAATCCAGGCTGTTTGGGGTGTGGGGTATCCCTTTTGGGGGCTGATGTATTTCTTTGTGTACCCTGTGCGCAGCGGTCTATTATGCGGCAGACCGGATCTCAGGCGTCCAGTTCTGCTCCACCAGTCTCCTCCCCGTCTCCCCCTCGCTTGACACGTACCCCTTGTGACGTGGTCTTTGGCAGGGAGTCTCAATATGAGGTGTGTGCCAGATTGGCCAATCTTGAAATTTTTTTTCCAGTGCCGTTGCTAAAAAGGCCACGGCAAAGAGAAAACATTTGTATACGGCTGCGCAGGCCTTTGATAGGGAGGATTTTGACCTGGATTGGTCTGATTGTTCCCCGCGTGAGGAAGGGGAGTTGTGTGAGGAGTCTGACTCCGATGATCAGCAGTTTGTGGGTGCTGATACCGAGCAGGGCCAGGGGGATTCTTTGGATACTGCTAGGGTCCTGGTTTATATGTTTGAGTTCCTGGCTATTTTCTCCCCTCCAAGGCGGCTCCACCACTGAAGGGGGAGTTCTTTGAAGTGTCTAAGCCGCGCTTGGAATTTCCTTATCAAAAGCATTTTGATGGTATCATTCTCAAGGAATGGGAGAGGCCGACTCGGCTTCCGGGCGTCCCACCGGGTTGGGACAAGAAATATCCCTTTCTGGCGGATGCAGTGAAGCACTGGTCGTCTCCTCCCGAGGTGGATGCTCCTGTTTTGGGGTTGTCCAGCTCCTCAGTCCTCCATTCTCCGGAGTGCACTACTCCTCAAGGATGGTGAGGATAAACGCATTGACCAGATGGCTTGTCATGGTTTTGCCAGTGTTGGATCGGCCTTGCGGACAGTTTGTGCTTCTGCGCTTGTATTGGTAGCTGCCAGGTTGGTAGTTAGAGGATTGTTGACCTCTTCCGGGCTTGACCCGGCTAGTGAGGAGTTTGTAGACCTTAAGCGCTGTGAGTTATTTTTGTCCTTTGTGCTGTCCGCCCTGGACAACACATTGGTGATGTGTAGCAGAGCTGCGGCCCTGCTTGTGGCTATCCGCCGGTCGGTTTGGTTACGCCAGTGGGCGGCTGATTTTGTGTCCAAGAAGTCGCTCACGGCCTTTCCCTTTGTGGGGTTGCGGCTCTTTGGAGAGAAATTGGATTCGGTGGCAAAGAGAGGTAAGTTACCTCAGCGTAAGAAGCAGTGTCGCCCCTTTCGGGGGGCGGCTTCCTTCTCTCAGTCCTTTCGTGAGGCTAGAGTTGGCAGGGGTTCGGCCTTCCCTTCGTCCAGAGGTGATTCCTGGCCTAGGGGTAGGGGTCGGGCCTGTCCAGGACACAGTTGGGGCTCCAAGCCTAGAGCCGCTGCCAAGCCGGCTCAGCAATGAGGAGGCGCCCTCACCCTTGCGGGTGGGGGGGGGCGGTTGCAACTCTTCTCCTAGGTCTGGGTCCAAGAGGTCTCGGACAGGTGGATTCAGGAAGTGGTATCTTCCGGTTACAAGCTGGAGTTCGAGTTCCGGCCCCCTCCCAGATTCTTCAGGTCTCGGGTGCCGTCAGATCCTCTGGCCGCCCAGGGGCTTCGGGCAGCAGTAGCAAGTCTCGTGGACATGGCTGTCATCTGTCCGGTGCCCCTCTCAGACCGGGGCCTGGGTTTCTATTCCAATTTGTTCATGGTGCCCAAGGACGGTTCCGTTCGTCCCATTCTGGATCTGAAGTTGCTCAACAGGTTCGTCCGTCCCCGGAAGTTCCGTATGGAAACTCTGCGCTCAGCCATCCATTCACTTCGTCAGGGGGACTTCATGACGTCCATAGACATCAAGGATGCTTACCTGCATATTCCAATATTTCTGCCACACCAGAGATTCCTCAGGTTTGTCGTGGACAATCGCCATTTTCATTTTGTGGCTCTTCCGTTTGGCCTTACCTCGGCTCCAAGGGTTTTTACCAAGGTGTTGGCAGGAGTGATGGCCTCCTCAGAGCCAGGGGTATCTGCATCTTGTTGCATCTCAGTTTCACACAAGGACGCTCCAGCTCCATCTCCTGGCGGCCTGGGATGGGTCCCCGCTGTCATTGGATCAGTCCTTTCTGATGTCCCCCCGGTGCGGCGTTCCCTTCGGTGGTGGCTGAAACCGAGCAATCTGACGGGGGGCAGGTCCTTTATGACCCCTCGTTGGGAGGCGGTCACCACGGATGCCAGCCTGTCAGGTTGGGGGGGATTTTGGAAGGATCTTCAGTTTCAGGGGCTGTGGGGGCCTCAGGAGGCTCACGATCCCATCAATGTTCTGGAGCTGAGAGCCATCAGGTTGGTTCTGGCTCACTTGACTCCTCAGTTACGGGGACTACCGGTTCAGGTTCGGTCGGACAATCGGACGGCGGTCGCCTACATCAATCACCAGGGAGGGACTCTCAGCAGGCGGGCCCTCAGGGAGGTGTCTTTGGTACTGGATTGGGCAGAGGGCAATGTCCCATGCATCTCGGCGGTGTACATTCCGGGAGTGGAGAACACGGAAGCCAACTCCCTGAGCAGGGGGTCTTCTCGCCGGGGGGAATGGTCGCTCAGCCCCAAGGTGTTTCGGTCGCTTTGCCACCGGTGGGGGACTCCGGAGGTGGACCTCTTTGCCTTTAGTCACAATCACAAGCTTCCGGCATTGTCGCGGGAATCGCTGGCTCATGACATGGATGCCATGTCTCTGAACTGGAGGGATCTGGGGTTTCTGTACCTGTTCCCTCCGTTTCCCATGGTGGGCAAAGTGGTGCGCAAGCTGGCCCTAGAGGGCGCGTCAGCAATCCTGGTGGCTCCAAAGTGGCCAAGACAGGTTTGGTTCGCAGACGTGGTAAGGTTGGCAGTGGATCAGTTAGACCTGCCCCTTCTGCCGGATCTGCTCACTCAGGGTCCACTGCTCTACCCCAATTTACCAACGCTGGCTTTGACGGCGTGGTTGCTGAAACCTCCATCTTGAGGGAGGAAGGTCTTTCTGATGCTGTAATTCAGACTCTGGTTAGGGCTAGAAAGCAGTCTTCCTCTGCCATCTATTATAGGACTTGGGGGTCTTATATTGATTGGTGTGAGGTCAGGGCCTTGCCTTGCAGGGCGTTTTCTATCCCTAGGGTCTTGGAATTTCTGCAACATGGTCTGGACCAAGGTTTGCAGCTTAGTACGCTGAAAGGGCAGGTTTCTGCCATGGCGGTTTTCTTTCAAAAGTCTTTTGCTCTTCATCCTCTGGTTAAGACCTTTTTCCAGGGGGTTACGCATGTGCGGCCTCCTAGGAAGCCTTTGCTCCCAGTTTGGGATTTGAATTTGGTTCTTTCTGCCTTGCAGGGTCCTCCTTTTGAACCTTTGCAGGGTATTGCGCTTTCTACGCTTACTCAGAAGGTTGTTTTTCTGGTTGCCATCACTTCTGTTCGGCGTGTTTCGGAGTTGGCAGCCTTGTCTATTAAGGCTCCTTACTTTGAGAGGCATCAGGACAAGGTTGTTTTCCGCTTCAAGATTTCCTTCCTAAGGTGGTCTCTGCTTTTCATCTGAATCAGGATATTGTTCCTCCCTCCTTGTGTCCTAAGCCCAGCAATGACAAAGAGAGGGTTTTGCATTCTTTGGATGTGGTTCGCTGTGTGAAGTACTATTTGGTGGCTACTTCTCCTTTTCGTAGGACTGACGCCCTTTTTGTGGTGCCCTCTGGGCCTAGGAATGGTTTGGCTCCTGCCAAGTCTTCCATTAGTAAATGGATTCGCCAGGCCATTGTTGGGGCCTAGTCTGCCAAGGGGAAGGTTCCCCTTTTCGTGTTACTGCTCATTCTACTCATGCTGTTGGGGTGTCCTGGGCCTTCCAGCACCAGGCTTCTGTTGAGCAGGTTTGTAAGGCTGCTACTTGGTCTTCGGTTCACGCTTTTTCCAAGTTTTACAAGGTTGATGTCCGGGCCTCAGCGGATGCTGTTTTTGGCCGCAAAGTTCTGCAAGCTGCAGTGGTTTAAGGCATCTGTTTCTCTTGCAGTCTGACTGCGAAGATGGATGCTATCTCTCTCTCCATGGATTTGCAGATAAGCAGGGCATTCCAAGAGAGGGGGGGGGAGGCCCTCCCTGCCTGCTCTCTTCCTCTCCGGGCGCCATTTTCGCCTTCCCTGGCGCCCGGAGTCCTCGCGCTGTGGGGGGGCGATGACGTGTGCCGCGTCATCGCAGGAGCGGCCCGCCCCTCGAGGTGCTGACTCGGGGCCTGCCTTTGGCGCCATTCTCCCTCCTGCCTGCGCGTGGCACACGGGGCAGCATACTTCTGAGTTTCTGGTCTGCCTGCTTGCCCTCGGTTGTTCAGCTACCTTATATCTTGGTCCGTGAGTCTGATCTTCCATATATATTTATATGTATTTTTCCTTGATTGTGCATGCACTGTGGGATGCTCATGTGTGTTCCCCTTTGTCTTTGGCGGGTCCTATATTATTCTCTGTACTGTGGTTCCTCCCGCTCCCCTCCCCCGCAGTCTCCCTGGGGATCTTTTAGGGGTTTTTTCATTGGGGACTGTCCGGGTTTGGGCCGTTTTATTTGACCATTAATCACCATAATGGAGGCTTCTGGGGATAGCTAGCTTGAGGGCCCCTCGGGGCGGGCTAAGCTTTGTCTCATGTGTGGTACATGCCCTTTGAACGGCCGCAGCGCTGTTTGTGTCCCCTGCGGCCAACGCGTCATTTTGGAACAGGATGGGGCGAGCGCTACTCTCCCCAGTACTATTTTACCTACAGCTTCGCCGGCACCCCCATGCCTGCATTTAGCCCCCGGTGAGCAGGGGGTCTCAATCGGTTCGGGGGTTACGTGTGACCAGTCTTAAGCGGAAATTGTCCCGCCCGGTCGTTGGCAAGGCCAAGGGTAAGGAAGTGGCATTGGAGCTGGTTTACCCACTTTTTTGTCGATGATGACGACGATTATGAGGCCTTTGGTGGCTGAGACTCCATGGAGGAGGATGAGGTATTTCATCATTCTGACTTCTCGGGACCACCCGGGTGGTTTTGCTAGTGAACCCGGGTCCTCCTCAGATGAGGACATGTGGCTCCCTGATGACAAGGAAAAGCTGTTGTCTGCAGTTTTTCATACCTTGCACATTGTCCCCCCGAAGGCGGCCAAGAGGAAGCAGGGGGACCTTTTTCGGCCTGAGACAGCGTCTTGTTTTTCCTGAGCAAGGTCACTTCTCCAAATTGGTTTTTAAGGAGTGGGAGAGGCCTAATAAATTGCCTTCGGTATCTAAGGGCCTTGACAGACGGTATCCCTTTTTCGGAGGAGTTGATTCATCTATGGTCCCATTCCCCAGAGGTGGATACTCCTGTGCTGGGGCTCTCCAATGCCTCGGTTATACCATCTCCAGATACTACTGTCTTGCGTGATAATGCTGATAGAGTGGATATCGCCAGATCTCGCAAGCGAGCGGAGGAGTATAAGGAACTCTTGACTTGCACGGACTTCATTGCCTTTGTAATCTCGGCCATGGATGATACTGTCCGGCTTGGCGGCAGGGCCTCGGCCCTGCTGGTTGCTCTTCGTTGGTCTATCTGGCTGCGACAGTGGGTGGCCGACGCTGCCGCCAAGAAATCCCTCGCTGGGATTCCCTTCCTGGGACTTTGTTCGGGGAGCGTCTTGATCTCTTGGCGAAGGATGGGAGGCTCCCTCAGCGTCGAAGTCTATGTGGCCTTTTCTGGCCTCTTCTTCCTTTCGGCCTTTTCGAGGGGGAAGAGGCTCTGCTTTCTCCGGTGGCCGCCGAAACTCTTGGGGACAAAGCAGGTCCCACGTTCATCCCAATCCCTCCTGGGGGTCCAAGTCTAAGCCCCCTGTCAAAGCCCCTCAGGCATGAGGAGGCGCCCTCACCCATCCGGGTGGGGGGACGGCTTCTGCTATTTGCTCACATCTGGAGACAGCACGTCTTGGACCGGTGGATTCAGGAGGTGTCTTCCGGGTACAAAATAGAGCTGGCAGCTTGGCCACCCCCACGATTACTTCGGTCGCGGATTTCCCAGAACCCATTGACTGCGCAGGGCCTATAATTGGCTGTCCAACGACTTCTGTTGTCCGGAGTGATTTGTCCTGTGCCTCACCAGGAACGGGGTCGAGGGTTCTATTCCAATCTTTTCACGGTGTCCAAGAAGGACGGTACTCTAAGACCCATTCTGGACCTGAAGGGTCTCAACAGATTTGTCAGATTCAAGCACTTCCGCATGGAGACCTTACAGTCAGCGGTGAGTTCGCTTCGGCCAGGCGACTTCATGACCACAGTGGACATCAGGGATGCTTACCTACACGTCCCTATTTTCCAGGGACATCAGAAGTTTCTGAGGTTCGTGCTGGAGGATCAATGCTACCAATTTGTCGCACTGCCGTTTGGAATTTCCTCAGCCCCCCGGGTGTTCACCAAGGTGCTGACGGGTGTCATGGCCCTGCTGAGGAGCCAGGGCATTCGTATTCTTCCTTATCTGGACGACTTGCTGATTGCTGCTCAATCTTTTCAGCAGGCCGAGAGGGACACTCAAACGGTGTTGTCCACTCTCTAGGAATTTGGCTGGGCGATCAATTATCCCAAGTCTTTGATCACTCCGTCGTTGGTGAGGTCCTTCCTGGGCATGACGTTGGATACCTCTCTGGTCAAGGTGTTCCTCCCCGAGCAGAAGGTGGAGGGTCTTCAGGCGCAGGTCTTGCTGTCGTGTCCACACCCGTCCATCCGTCTGGGGATGAAGCTGGTGGGTCTCATGGTGTCTTGCTTCGAGGCTGTACCCTTCGCCCAGTTCCACATGAGACCTCTTCAGTTGAATCTCTTGACCGTTTGGGATCGGACACAGGAGTCCCTGGAGCAGGAGTTTTCTCAGTCCCCTCTTGCCAGGCGGTCCCTCTCGTGGTGGTTGGACTCAAGAAATCTTCTAGTGGGCAGGTCCTTTCTGACTCCGCGTTGGGAGATTGTCACCATGACTGACCGGTCATGACCGGTTGGGGAAGTTTTTGGACGATCACTGAAGTTCCAGTGCCAGTGGGGCCCTCAGGAGGCTCACGTGCCTATCAATCTCCTGGAGCTGAGAGAGATCCGGTTGGTCCTTTTCCGTTTGACTCTCCATGTACGGGGTCGTGGGGTTCAGGTCTGCTCGGACAATCGGACGGCGGTCGCCTACATCAATCATCAGGGAGGGACTCGGAGCAAGCGAGCCCTCAGGGAGGTGACCCAGATCCTGTCTTGGGCGGAGGAAAATGTTCCCTGCATCTCGGCGGTTTAAAACCCCGGGGTGGAGAACCAGGAGGCAGACTCCCTGAGCAGGGGGGACTTCGTCTGGGGGAATGGTCTCTCAGCAACAAGGTCTTTCACGCGCTGTGTCGCCGCTGGGGTCAGCCGGACGTGGACCTCTTTGCGTCCCGACACAATCACAAGTTTCCAAAGTTCTTCTCTCTGTCAAGAGATCCTCTGGCCTTTGCCACGGACGGGCTGGCAATTCCTTGGACTGAGTTCCGACTTCTCTATGCCTTTCCTCTTTTCCCTCTCCTGGGTCACGTGCTGCGCAAGATAGCCCAGGAAGGAGTACCGACCATCATGGTGGCCCCTCGTTGGCCGAGGCGGTGTTGGTTCACGGACATAGTCCAGATGTCAGTGGATCGCTAGGCCATGCCCGGCGATCCAGGGCTTCTCACTCAGGGTCTGTTACGCTATCCCAATTTACAAACGCTGGCTTTGACGGCTTGGCTGCTGAAACCTCCATCTTGATGGAGAAAGGGCTGTCTGCCACGGTCGTGCGTACCATGATTCAGGCTCGGAAGAAATCCTCCTCCATGATTTATTACAGGGTCTGGCACGCTTACATTGCCTGGTGTGAGTCTAGGGGTTTCCCCTGTCGCACTTTCTTTTCCTAGGATTTTGGAGTTCCTTCAAAATGATTTGGATTCGGGCCTCCAGCAGAGTACCCTCAAGGGGCAGGTTTCGGCCTTGGCCATTTCCTTCCAAAGATCCTTTGCCAATCGGACTTATCAAGACCTTTTTCCAAGGAGTCAGTCATGTACGTCCACCACGTAAGCCTATGCTACCGGTGTGGGATTTGATTTTGGTGCTTTCTCCTCTCCAGGGTCCTCCCTTTGAGCCCTTGTGCAATGCTGCTTTATCCATTTTGACTCTGAAGGTGGTCTTTTTGGTAGCTACCACTTCGGTGCGTCGCGTCTCAGAGCTGGCGGCGCTTTGTATGAAGCCTCCTTACTTTTAAGCGGCATCTGGATAAGGTGGTTTTTCATCTTAAGCCTGACTTTTTACCCAAGGTTGTTTCTGCCTTTCATTTCAATGAGGGCATTGTCTTTCCTTCTTTGTGTCCTGTGCCTTCTAATTCTAAGGAGAGGACCCTCTATTCTCTGGATATGGTCCGAGCCTTAGGTACTACCTGGTTGCTACGGAATCCTTTAGGAAGTCGGATTCTCTTTTTGTCCTTCCTGACGGGCCTAGGAAGGTCTTGCCTCCAGCCAAATCCACTATCAGCAAGTGGATCAGACAGGCGGTGGTGCAAGTGTATTCTGCCAAGGGGAAGGAACCCCCTTTTCGGATCACAGCTCACTCTACCAGAGCTATTGGTGCCTCTTGGGCTTTTCAGCACCAGGCTTCTGTTGAACAGGTTTGTAAGGCCGCTACTTGGTCTTCAGTTCATACTTTTTCTAAGTTTTACAAGGTTGATGTTAGGGCCTCAGCTGATGCTGTTTTTGGCCGTAAGGTGCTTCAGGTGGTAGTGTCATTAACTACGTGCTGTTGTTCACTGGGGATCCCACCCTTTCTTGGACACTGCTTTTGGATGTCCCAATTGTCAAGAATGGAGTGACCCGAGCAAGACACCAGGAAAAATAAAATTCTGTGAGTACTCACCTGTAGAATTGAATTTGGTGGTGTCCTGCTCGGGTCATCCCGCCCTTGTTCTGTTATACCCTTTTTGCCTTTTATGGTGATTACTTTTGAGAGAGTTTTCATTTTGGGGCTGTGTGAATTAACATGGTCTCTGGCCTCCCGGCTTGTTTCTGTATTTGCTGCTTTTCAACCACTGGGGATTATAGGGAAACGGATGCCTTTATATGAGCCGGGAGGAGCCACAAGTTTTGTCTTGCAGTCAACTGCGCCACCTTGTGGTGGATAACCCAATTGTCAAGAATGGAGCGACCCGAGCAGGACACAGAATTGTATTTTTGTCCTCTACATTTACTACATTCTTCCTATATCGATCCTTTTCCCTCATTCATTCCCTCCATCCCCTCTGTTTTCAACTTCATATTAGTGCTTTTTCCTTCTCTTAGACAAGACAAATGAGGAGGAAATGTGGAAGAGACTAACGTCCATCTTTTTTCTGTATTTCCTCATCTCCCCACCTCCCTCTTTTGAGTGTTGCCTGGTGGTGGGGGGTTGGGCGACAAACTTTAAGTCTTGCACGGGGCGACCCTGTCCAAATCGTGATGCTTCTGTAATATCACTGTATTTTGACTGGAGGTTCTGCATATCATTTGATTTTATTTCTAGACACACCTACGATAATGTTTTTTTCAGGATGTAATATATGTTTCTAAACCCTCTGATTTTTGTTTTCTTTTGTAGGGTTTTTGCCAAACTATTTGCTACCTCCTTATGAAGAAGTGGTGAACAGGCCTCCAACGCCGCCCCCACCATACACTGTCTTACATCAGCAATGCGTTGCAGCATGTTCTAGCGCTGTAGTCGCGGACCCCGCACGGGATGCACAGCAAAGCCAAACAAGCTCCCCAGCTGCGGCAAGTTGTAGCGGCACGCGGCCTCCCAGCGTCGTGGATTGCGGGCCTTCTACTACCTGTCTGGAGACTGTAGCATTCAAACCAAGTGGCCTTGAAACCAACAACCTAACCAGTGGTGCCGAGATGGAAGAAATGGACGATCAAGTGTCCTTCTTAGACAAGGATTCTAAGGAATTCCTAAAAGACTACAGCTCGGAAAGTTTTGATCAGGGCGGCTTCTTTGATGGCAAAGACAAAACTCCGGGCAGACACCGAAGGTTCACCGGTGACTCGGGCATCGAGGTGTGCCTGTGCAGTCGAAGCCACCCCGATGACTTTAAAGAACTCGATGGCTTCATTGAGGACTCTGTGGAAAACTTCTGCGACAGCTGCGCTTCATGCGACGCTCGTCCACACACCGATGAGGAAGAAGGGATCTTCGATCATACGGAGGTTTCCAGGCATCTGGAAAATCCTCGACAGCCTTTAAGTTTGCTCAACACCATCAACGAACAAGACTCACCAAATTCTCACAACAGCGGCAGCTCACGTGGCTAAAAAAATCGGTGGAGGGGTCGTGCTGATGGGCCTACATAAGTGACTGCGCTACCTGTTTTTGTTTTTCATTATTTGCCTCGTTGTCCTATACGTGTTAAACTAAAAACATGGAATCGATCTACCAAAGCTGGAGCATGAAGACCGAAGCGGATTTACGCCCAACACTTTAACGCCTTTCCTGAATAGTGCTTTGGTATGGTAAATTATGGTGACGGAATTCTCTAGGACAAAAAGTAGAAGCTCCTTCCTTTTTTTAATTTTATATTGCAGACAGGTGGGAGGCTTCTGTACGTGGAATTCTCTGGATTTTATTGCATTTTATTTTTAGAAGAACAATGGCTTTTCCTTCTTGTTCCGTCGCCTCCTTGGTTATAGGAGATTCTGTTAGAGTGCCGACTTAATTCCAACTTGGAGATCCTTAAATTTGATGGATGAGGAGTGGAGCTTTCCTCTGTCGAAGAACCGACGCGGGAGAGAAGCATTGTGGAGGACGAGCGCCAGTATTGTAATGGAAAAAGATGAACAAATACAACCACGGGCGGAGTGGGGCCTGCAGTGTTTTTTTTTTTTTTTTTTTTTCATTTTTGTAGCAACGGCGGTTACGCAAGCAAAACGCTAACCTGTATTTTTCCACTACTAGTTGACATCCCGATGTTACATGGTGGAATATTCGCCTCAAAGCGGAAGGGAGTCTTCTTTCTTGTTCTCACAATTGTAGAAAAATGGGTAATTTTCTAGCCTTAAGAATAAGCTTTTCTTTCTGTTTTTTTTTTGCCCTCATTTTTGTTTCGGAGTGAAATTCGAAAAGCGACAATATTGTTGATTTTTTTTTTTTTTTTTTCTGTTCATTTAGATGGACTTGGTTAAAAAAACCCCATCTGTGCAGCTGGCCTGCTCGGAACATACTGTAGTTGCCCTTTCCTCGGTAATTTTTGGAGGTGGCTGTAGCGCACATCGATCATTGAGAAACAAAGGAGCGACAGTTGTCCTAGGTGCTTTACTTCCGGTGGACTCGGTGCTAGGGATCCTGCGCCCAGGAGAACGCCAGCTTTTTCATCCATTGTCTATAATGAGCACAGCAACTTTTATCAGCAGTATTTTCACTTGTTATAAAAGAAATGAATGCGATTTCTACAATGACCACTAAAAAAAGTTAAAAAAAACAAAATGGTCACTCTTCCGTCGATGGGAATGCATGCCTGTTGTAAGTCTGTGTTCCATACATAAGCTGAGTGGTAGCAATGTTACTGCAATTATTTTTTTTTATATATATTTATATTTTTTTGTTCAAAGAGTTGAACATTCCCCTTGACTTAAATTAGACCAAAACATGAGTTGGCTGCCCCCCCACACACATTTTCAGCTTGCTGCAGTAAATGGAGGAAGAGGCACATGGGACAGGCTTTATGTGAGCTCCTTGCTGCCGCACTGTTGCCATTGCCTGGACTGTCCCTTTTTAAACTGGACCAAAACCCAGGATTTTGACTATCCTGGGTTTTGGTCTTTGTCCGCTGATTGGGGGGGGGTGTCCCTCTGTGTGAAACCCCCCAGGTCACCTGATATCTCTTACCCTTCCCCGGTCCTACGGCACATGTGCAGCCCTCTCATCCAATTGGCGCACTCTGATCTGATCGAGTCCCTTCATCCAGGAGCTCGTCTGATGCGAGCTGATCAGAGCGCGCTGCATCTCCCCAACTATGCTTTAGCAGGGAGTGTGCCCACACCTACCATCCACAAATGCGTGCCCAACCTGGGTGGTTTCACACAGCAGGGTGCCCCGTGGGTGTAAGTATGCCTGCCCTGGAGTCCACTTTAAGAGATTTCCTCATGGACCTCTTAATTTGACCTCATGACCTGCAGTGTGAATACTCAAGACTCCCTCAAGCCTTTGGGCAACCTGGGTGGTTTCACACAGTGGGATGCCCTGGGGCCGTGAGTATGCCTGCCCTGGAGTCTTGTAGTCCACCTTAAGAGATTTCCTCATGGACCTCTCAATTTGGGATGACCCGCAGTGTGAACACTCCTGGATTCTCTGCAGCCACAGCATTCACTCCCTCAAGCCTTTTCGGTTTCCCACATATTTCGGTCTATTCTAAAAGGTTTCTGATCTCTAAAGCGGACCTCTAGCGAAAATTGACTGGCGTTTGCTTACACCTGCAGTGAGAGGTTATTCCGATATGGAAATGCCTTTTCTACGCTCTTAACCGGACCTTCACCCTAAATAAGAGCCTATATGTTTCCCACATAAAAAATCATCCTACCTGCATCTACTGCGTTTTTTGAGCCTTTAAACATCCAAGATGGAGGCGCATTGAGTCTCGGGCTGTCTGCAGACAGGAAGTGTCTTCTGAATATGCCGCTCTGCATTCTGAGATTCCTGCCCTTTCCCTGACCCCAGCTCTGCTCTGTGCAAAGCACAACTGTAATCCCGCCCCCTGCACTTTTGCCCCTCTCTCCTCAGTATGTGATGCTTCTGAGGTAAGATGGCAGCGCCCGTATTCTAGAGTCCTGAATAGGGTTGCAGCCTAGTGGGCGGGGGGGGGGGAGAATAAAAAGTGACAAAATAAGTTATATTTTAGAGGCTGGGGAAATTTTTTTTTTTTTAAGGGTTTGAGCTTTTTATTAAACCATGCTGAAGGTCTGGTTTAAAGTCTCTGTCCAGGCAAAATACATTTTTAATAAAGCCGTACTTCCTATTTGACCCCCAGCAGCTGTGTTGTCCTTCTCCGGTTGTGTAAAAGTTACTGGGTCCCAAGATCCAGTCCTTAGGCATGCATGCTCCACCACATCTGCCAGTGACTTGCGCAATCCACTGTTTTCACTGCAATGTAGGGGGGGTGTGACCATCTCTACTAGTAAATAGACTGGGCTCACTGACTTGCCCTCACTGCTAGAAGGGGACACCACGGGACTATATCTCGGGACCCAGTCATTTTTGCTGCAACCAATGCAGGATGGAAAAGCTATTTTATTACACGACAGAAGCTGTGGTTAAGGAACATGAAAGGGGGTAAATAATGCCGCCCTTGTTTATGGAGCACCAACCTAAGGACACACCTGTATCCCCCAAACTTGTCCTTCATCAAGGGAGTCTTAAAACATTCCAGAAGAACCACAAGACTTTCTTGTTTCTGTGTTCCGGGTTTGACATGAGACCAGGCCCGAAAAAAAGCTCCAACCTTCAGAACTTCTAAGATTTTGTTTCTTGCTCTGGGCATAGCAATTTGGGAGGCCCTGCTATGTGAAACCTCCTGAATTGCATGTAAAAGAAAATACATAGATAGAATGAATATATATATATATATATAATTTTTATTTTTTTTTCACGGCATATGCATGGCTCTTGTCCAATCAGAGCCATAGACCGTGCATATTAATTATAGTTAATTATAGGCAATACAGCTCTGTTTAGAGACAGAGCTCAGCAATAGTGAGCAGGGCCCCTTTTAGAAGTGGGCATCCAGCCTATCTGAACGGCACCTAGGCAAAGGAATGTAGGGGATGCAGCCCATGCTTTTTACATCGCTATGGGAACCAAAGGACAAAGGTGAGTATTATAGTGACCAGAGGGGGGTTTTCGCACAGCAGGGCATCCCAACCTGTCCTTAGGGGAAAGCTCCCCCTCGTGCTGCTATAAAGTGAATGTTAAACCTGACCTTCAGCATCATTTAATGAAACGCCCAAACCCTTAAACTATTCCCCAGCATCTACAATTAAATATTTTACGTTTCAAGCCATTTACGTATTCTTTCCCCCATTGGGCTGCAAATCTGTTCAGGACTTGAGGATACGGGCGCCGCCATCTTGCTTCAGAAGCATCACATATTGAGGAAAGCAAAGGGCAGGGAAGTGCAAGGGGCTGGACTATAGCTGTGCTTTGCACAGACAGAGCAGAGCAGGGGTCAGGAGAAGGACAGCAATCCCAGAATGCAGAGCGGCACACTTTCGGTCTTCAGCCTAAAACTCTGTGCCGCCATCTTGGATGTTTAAAAGTTTAGAGGCAGTAGGTGCAGGTAGGATGATTTTTTACGGTGGGCAACGCATACAGTGCAGGGGAAACATACAAGATAGACTCTTATTCAGGGTGAAGGTCTGGTTTAACCCTCCTGGGTTTTGGTCTGCTTTATGGGGGTTTCCCCATTTGCGACGCTCCTGTGTTTTAAGCCCCCGGGATAGCCCGAAATCTAAACTTAATCCACTCTCCCCCGAGCAATCCACATTGATTGCTGCTCGTATCAATGACCAATGCTAACTGAATAGGTCGCTGGGCACCTCGAGCCACGCGCCCCTGCCGCCAGAGGCCTACGCATGCTTTGTGGGAGTGGGGATCGAGGTGAGGTTTCTCACAGCTGGGTGTCCCAAATTGGAATGCCCCTGGGAAGCACTTTCATTCTGCCTTGGTGTCTTTAGCATCTAGAGCTGGGTGTCGTATGTTTTAGTCCAGTCTAGGTAAAATTCTAGGGTTAAAGTGGACAAAACCCTGCTGGACTCTAGGGCCGGCAGATTGCCTGCCTGATTTGGGATGCCCCGCTGTGTGAAACTATTTCCCCCCTCCCCATCATGACAATCTTACCTGTCCTGCAATCCCACTCCGCTTTTGTGGGCTGTGGCCGCATGCCCAGTTCCTTGCGCCTGAGGTGTGCTCTGGTGCCCAGTCATTGATATGAGTTGGGGGCTGGAGCGTGCCTCAGACTAAAGGGATATGGGGGGGTGTACAGCCAGTGGGCTTGCCTAGGTCACCTGGCCCCTTTTGAGATTGACCTATTGTCTGTCTCAAATTTGTTGGGTGGGCGGGGCTAGATGATTCACAGAAATGTGAAAAAGTTGGATGGAAGATCACCTCCAGATACTTGAGGGGGAGGGAATAAAAGGGTTTTGGTATGCTTTAAGGGACAGTTCCTGCCTCTCATAAATGCCATCCCACTGGGCTCATTCCTCTGTAGTCCTGCAGCCTGGGCCGCTCTGGTTGCAGTGCGTACTGAAACGGCGTGCATACAAGCTCCAGCGAGGAAGCCTGCTTATGACCGACAGGGACTTGCACGGAGACCGGTCAGGGAGCCCAATGTCTGCACCGCAGCAGCCTGCAGTACTTTGTGGGATTGAGCCTACGGCAGGTAAGTGATGTGTTATTCTCCGTGTGTCACACACCCCGCTTCCCCTTTAATTCTTACGATCGGGTTACTCCACCAGCAGGTGGCGACGTTGCAGAGAGAAGTCTTGAAAACAAGCCCCCTTCCGGCCTATATTTTCCATGGGACCTCCCACTTAACACCCAGTGTTTTCTCTCTGCAAGATGCGACAAGACAGAAGAAAGAAGTCTCCTGCTTGCAGGTAGCCGGGTTCAAACCCCGGCACCCCCTTTTGGTCTATTTCTGCCCAGTTCTATTGTTTACATGCCTAGATGGTTAATGGAAGCCTCCCAGCCCAGGCTGCTGACTGGGCAACGGTAGATGGAACTAGGAGCTTATCATCTCCGCTCGACCCCACGCGTGGGGCAATGCGGCTATCCAGCATGGTGATCCGGATTTGGGATGCCCCTGTCCCGATGTTCCCCTTGGCCATCTTCTCCCGTTCTGATACCCTTCACTTTGGGGGGGGGGGGTGGTTTGTTTTCATGGGGTGCTTTTACTTTGGCATGTGTGTGCAGACTCAGGCTCAGCGCCGCGGTGTGCGGCTGCGTGGCCTTCAGGTTTTCAGGTTTGCGCCTGTTTCGGGGTGCGAGTTCCTTTAGTCCCTCCTTTCGGGGAGTCAGAGCGGGCAGAAGGGTTTCCTTTCCCGCTACCAGGGGTGCAGGTTGGACCCGGGGGAGGGGCCGGGGGCGTCCGGTCAGTCCTGGGGCGCCAAGCCCAAGCCTGCCGGTAACCCGTGCGGGTGGGGGGACGATTGCGACACTTCTCCCTGGTTTGGGACCAGGAGGTTCCGGACAGATGGAGGGAGGTGGTGTCATCCGGTTACAAACTGGAGTTCGAGTTTCGCCCTCCTACACGGTTTTTCCGGTCTCGGGTGCCCACCGATCCTTTGGCCGCGCAGGGGCTCCTCGCGTCGGTAAGGAATCTTCTCGAAATGGCGGTCATCCGGCTGGTGCCGCGCTTAGAGGTGGGCCTCGGTTTTTATTCCAATCTTTTCACAGTCCCCAAGAAGGACGGGTCAGTTTGCCCCGTCCTGGATCTGAAGTTCCTCAACAGGTTCATCCGTACTCGGAAGTTTCGCATGGAAACTCTGCGCTCGGCCGTCGGTTCTCTTCGGCAGGGGGACTTCATGACGTCCATAGACATCAAGGATGCTTACCTTCATGTTCCCATCTGCCAGGCTCATCGGTGCTTTCTTCGGTTCGTGATGAAGGATCGACATTTTCAATTCGTGGCACTTCCGTTTGGCCTTACCTCGGCTCCAAAAGTGTTCACCAAGGTGCTGGCAGGGGTGATGGCCATTCTCAGATCTCGGGGCATTCATGTCGTACCTTATCTGGACGACCTTTTCATCATGGCTCCGTCCCTCATTCAATCGGAGACCGACACCAGGATGGTGGTCTCCACGCTGGAAAGCTTCGGTTGGGTGATCAACTTTCCCAAGTCCTCCCTCGCTCCGGCCAGGGTGGTGTCCTTTCTGGGAATGCGGTTGGATTCTTGTCAACACAGGGCGTTTCTGCCTCAGTCCAAAATTTGTCTGATTCAGGAGTTGGCTCGGGTCGTTCTTTCCAATCCTCGGCCGTCCATCCGTCTGGGGATGAGGCTGGTAGGGTTGATGGTTGCCTCGTTCGAGGCAGTTCCTTTCGCTCAATTTCACACGAGGACGCTTCAGCTTCATCTGTTGGCGTGCTGGGACCGGCGACCATGGTCGTTGGATCGGCCCTTCCAGTTGTCCTCCCGGGTCCGGCAGTCCCTCCAATGGTGGTTGGTCTCGACCAATCTTTTGAGGGGCAGGTCTTTCCTGACTCCTCTTTGGGAAATTGTCACCACGGACGCCAGTCTTTCGGGATGGGGGGGGGGGATTCTGGAAGGATCTTCCGTTCCGGGGGCAGTGGGGACCTTGAGAGGCCCACTTGCCCATCAATATTTTGGAACTGAGAGCCATCCGTTTGGTTCTTGTTCTTTTGACTCAACATGTTCTGGGCCTTCCGGTTCAGGTTCGCTCGGACAATCGAACAGCGGTTGCTTACATCAATCATCAGAGAGGGACTCGCAGTCTGGGTGCCCTCAGAGAGGTGTCCCTGATCCTGACCTGGGCGGAGGCCCATGTTCCTTGTCTCTCGGCAGTTTACATTCCGGGGGTGGAAAACAGGGAAGCGGATCTGTTGAGCAGGTGCTCTTCCCGTCTGGGAGAATGGGCTCTCCATCCTCAAGTTTTTCGGTCGCTGTGTCTCCGGTGGGGGACACCGGAGGTGGACCTGTTTGCCTCTCGTCACAATTGCAGGCTCCCGACCTTCGTGTCGCTCTCGCAGGATCCTCTGGCTCTGGTGGTGGACGCCATATCCCTGAGCTGGGGGGATCTGGGGTTTCTGTACCTGTTTCCTCCGATACCCATGCTAGGCAGGGTGGTAAGGAAGCTGGCTCTGGAAAGGGTGTCCGCCATTCTCGTGGCTTCAAGGTGGCCAAGGCGAGTGGTTCTCAGACATCGTCCGGCTGGCAGTGGATCAGTTCGTTCTGCCTCTTCGGCCCGATCTGCTCACTCAGGGTCGGCTGTGTTACCCCAATTTACCAACGCTGGGTTTGACGGCTTGGCTGCTGAAACCTCCATCTTGGAGGAGGGCCTTTCTGACTCGGTTGTTAAGACTCTGATCGGTGCCCGGAAGAGGTCTTCTTAGATTATCTACTATAGGACTTGGAAAGCCTATATCGCTTGGTGTGAGGTTAGATCTTTGCCTTGTAGGGTCTTTTCGGTTTCCAGGATTCTGGAGTTTTTGCAATCAGGGCTGGACTCTGGTCTTCAGCTGAGTACTTTGAAGGGCAGGTTTCTGCCTTATCTATCTTTTTTCAGAAGCGTTTTGCGCTTCATCCTTTGGTTAAAACCTTTTTCCAGGGGTTTACGCATGTGCGGCCTCCCAGGAAACCATTACTCCCTGTTTGGGACTTGAACTTGGTTCTCTCTGCTCTTCAGGCTCCTCCCTTTGAGCCCTTGCAGGATATTGCTTTGTCTACCTTGACTCAGAAGACTGCCTTCTTGGTAGCTATCACTTCGGTTCGGCGTGTCTCGGAGTTGGCGGCCTTGTCGATTCGATTCAGGACAAGGTGGTCTTTCGTTTCAAACCGGACTTTCTTCCTAAGGTTGTTTCTGCTTTTCATTTGAATCAGGATATTGTTCTTCCCTCCTTGTGTCCTAAGCCTAAGAATGACAAAGAGAGGGTTTTGCATTGTTTGGATGTAGTACGCTGTGTTAAGTACTACTTGATTATTCTCCTTTTCGTAAAACTGATGCCTTTTTTGGTTGTGCCCTGTGGGCCTAGGAAGGGTTTGGCTCCGGCCAAATCTTCCATTAGCAAATGGATACGTCAGGCCGTTATTGGGGCCTATTCTGCTAAGGGGAAAGTTCCCCCTTTTCGTATAACTGCTCATTCTACTCGCGCCGTTGGAGCGTCTTGGGCTTTTCAGCACCAAGCTTCTGTTGAACAAGTTTGTAAGGCTGCAACCTGGTCTTCTGTTTCATACTTTTTCTAAGTTTTACAAGGTTGATGTGCGGGCCTCAGCGGATGCTGTGTTTGGCCGCAAAGTTCTGCAGACTGCAGTCATTTAAAGCGGACCTTCACTCTCAATAAGAGCCTATCTTATATGTTTCCCACACCCTGTACATACAGATTGTCCACATTAAAAATCATCCTACCTGCATCTACTGCATGTTATGAGCCTTTAAACATCCAAGATGGAGGCTTATGGAAGCCGCCATCTTATCAGGCAGCCTGCAAACAGGAAGTTCCTCCTGACTGTGCTGCTCTGCATTCTGTGATTGCTGACCTTTACCTGACCCCAGCTCTGCTCTGTCTGAGCAAAGCACAGCTATAACCCGCCCCCCTGTACCTTATCCCACTCTCCTCTCCTCAGTAAGTGTGATGCTTCTGAGTCAAGATGGCGGCGCCCGTATCCTAAATTCCTGAACAGAGTTGCAGCCCAGTGGGGGAAAGAATAATAAGTTAGTGACTAAAAACGTAAAATATATTAATTTTAGATGCTGGGGAACCGTTTTTTAAGAGTTTGGGCTTTTCATTAAATCACGCTGAAGGTCCGGTTTAAGTTATGCTTCATTTTGCCTTCGGATACCCATCCCTTGTGGACATTGCTTTTGGATGTCCCGATCGTAAGAATTAAAGGGGAAGCGGGGTGTGTGACACACTGAGAATAATACCATTTTGTGAGTGCTCACCTGTAAAATGGATATTGTCAGTGTGTCACACACCCCGCTTCACCCGCCCTTTTTGGTATCCTGGATCCTTTATATGGTGAAGCTTTTCTTTATTTTGAGGTTACCATTGGATTTCCTGGTACCTTGTCTTTCTGCTTTTGAATTCACTGGGTGTTAAGTGGGAGGTCCCAGGTATATATAGGCCGGAAGGGGCTCGTTTTCAAGACTTCTCTCTGCAACCTCGCCACCTGCTGGTGGAGTAACCCGATCGTAAGAATTAAAGGGGAAGCGGGGTGTGTGTGACACACTGACAATATCCATCTTACAGGTGAGTACTCACAAAATGGTATTTTATCTGCTCACCTGGTTTTTGGCCCACTTAAGAGGGAATGTCCTGCTGTGTGCATCCCCACAGATCGGCTAAGGAGCTGAACGTAGCCGATCGCTCCACCAGCCACATCCCTGCTCGCCTCTAGCTGGGGGGGGGGGGGTGCCTGCCCCAGCCATTCACCAGACCTGGTGTGGCCGCTCTGCTAGCTAAAGGTATAGCTCCTACGGGCATGCACCTTTGGAACAGTGGCTAGGTAAGTGTATGCACAATCTGGGGGGGTTTCAGATGACATGGCATCCCAAATTGGGGTGCCCCAGGGAGAGGGAATGAGCCAGCCCTGGAGTCTTTTAGACCGTTTTGGCCACTTTAAGTGGACCAACACCCTCGGGTGATCGGCCCGGGAATCTATAAGATTCCCGGGCCGATCACCTCCCTCCCCGCGGGACATCCGAGACATCCGGGACATCACCCGCTGGGTGAAACCCCCCAAACTCCTTACCTTATCTTCTGCGGCGGCCGACCGCCGCCCACCTCCCTCACGCCCCTCTAGACGTGCCCGCGCCGGCCGTCTGTGAATGGCCGGCGCGGGCACGCGTGCGTCAAGAGTGACGCGCGGGAGGCGGCGGAGGAGCCGCTTGTCCGCGGCTTGTCCGTCGGCGCTGGGAGAGGTGAGTTTTTCGGGGGGTTTCACACAGCGGGGCACCCCGATCGGGGGTGCCCCACCGAAGTGGACCAAGACCCAGGATAGTCAAAATCCTGGGTGTTGGTCCACTTTAAACAAGAAGGGGTTTTCCTTTTGAAAGGAAAGTTGCAGCGCGTACAGGCTGCTGGTCTCGCTGCAAGGAAAACCTAATTGTTCAAAGTCAGGTCAGCCTATGCTTACCACTTATTCAATGTATGGCTGTCAGTCATGTGACTTCCAGTAACCGTGGACTCGCACATGTAACCTAACTAGTCACCGACGGTCACATGATCGATAGCCGTATGAGTTAATGAGAAAGTACTTACTTGCTGCTTCTTCAACGTCCCTTTTTAGAGGAGCCACTTCCCCAGCTCCCAATCAGCTTGTGGCAGTGTTGCCACTTCACTGGCCGAAAGAACCGGTAACTTTGCCCTTTGGTGGCTACAATTTTTACTACCAAAATGTTTTTATTTTATTTATTTTTTTTTTGGTTTCTTTGAGCAGCAGCTGCTCTCTGCTTAGGGGAAACGTTCAAGTGACATTTTATTAACTTAGCAGACGATGTGCACTTCTGATATTTACGGCAACATATCTCTGTGGCAACATGGATCGACATTGACAACTTTCTTGCACTGGATTTTGTCATTTTGTTGATTAATTAAAACTTTTTTTTTGAGAACAAAATGGGTCTGTGGTGTTTACTGGTTTGGTTGGGTGCTGTTTATCTCACTCGGCCCAGGTTAAAAATAAAAAGAACCCCCCTTCCCCTAGTCAATCCATCCTAGTCTGGTTGAATGTCCTGAAAGTGATTCCCACAACGTCCCCAATCACTGGTGTGATGAACCACCATACCATCAGTCACTGGCCATACCAATTAGTTTGGGTGTGCCACCTAGTGAATAGAGGGGGTGTGGCCATTCACTGTAACTGATGGGGGTAGTGCTGAATGCTTTTGTGGGCCTGCATGCCTCAAGACTTAAACCAGACCTTCGACATGATTTAATGATCCTTAAACTATTCTCCAGTATCTAAAATTCACTTATTCTTTCCCCCACTGGGCTGCGACTCTGTTCAGGACTCTAGGATATGGGCGCCACCATCTTGACTCAGAAGCATCACATACTGAGGAGAGGAGAGCGGGATAAAGTGCAGGGGGCTGGGGTTATAGCTGTGCTTTGCACAGACGGCAGAGCTGGGGTCAGGGAAAGGACAGCAATCCCAGAAAGCAGAGTGGCATAGTCAGAAGACACTTCCTGTTTGCAGACTGCCTGATGCTCCATGAGCGGCCATCTTGGATGTTTAAAGGCTCATAACATGCAGTAGATGCAGGTAGGATGATTTTTTTTTTCTTCTGATCCATTCCAGACCCTCCTAATCCTTACACTTGGGATTACTTCCTGCCCGAAGTGTGTGACTGCAAGACAAAAAGGTGTGGCCTCTCCCGGCCCATAAGTAGCAGCTGCCTCTTAACTAAACCAGTTTCATTCTTGCAGTTGAGTTGACTGTGAAGGTTGCTTGAAGTTCTCTCTTAAAGTGGACCAACACCCAGGATTTTCACTATCCTGGGCATTGGTCCACTTCCGCGGGGCACCCCGATCGGACGGACAAGCTAGAATATGGACCGACATTAGAGCGTGCCCGCCGCCTCTCGCGCTTCCCTCTAACAGGCGGAGCGCGAGAGGCGGCGGCGGCCCGCGCATGCGCCATTGGAACGAGGAAAAGGTAGGATTTTTGGGGGTCCTTGGGGGTTTCACACAGCGGGGCACACCCGATCGGGGTGCCCCGTGGGCAGGGAGCTGATCGGCCCGGGAATCTTATAGATTCCCGGGCCGATCAGCAGTGGGTGTTGGTCCACTTTAAGGATTGGCAGCAAGCGGGCGTGAAGGTAAGGTGAAACGCCGGGGTCTTGGGCGCTTGCAGGGTGTATACGCTTTGGGCTGCAGGCTTTACTTGAAAAGCTGCATTAATCACAGGACCTGGGAAGTTATATTCCACTGGATTAGGACAGAATGTACGTCTAAGGCCCCTTTCACACTTTCCTATTTGTACAGTAGAAAAGGGGGGGGGTAATGCTGCCCAAACAAGTATGTGGGTACCACAGTTAAAGTGCGTTAATATTTACAGTCCATCAGCGATGTATCCCCAGCTACGCCCCCGTCTTTGGGCCCTTGCTGGAGAAGAGGGCTGAAGGACTTGAAGGTGCCTATTGCAAAAACTAGATCCGCCCCCCCCCCCCCGCGCTGTTTTATTTTTATTTTATTTTTTTTTTTTTTAATGTAACCCAGATCTATTTTTTATTGACCACCTCATATCGCTGGTCTTTTTGAGGACGCCAGAGCTTCGTTCACCACCACCTCCTCTTCCAGGTCCCATCATTGTTCTTTTTGAAGGACCCCAGAGCTTCTTTCTCCACCACTATCTCTTGCCAGGTCCCATCACTGGTTTTCTCGAGGAGCACAGAGCCTCTATTCTAAGTATGTCACACACCCCGCTTCAAGATATCCATAACATGTGGGTAATACCGACCTGAAGAGGGCGTCCTGCAGAGATGATAGGAAAAAAGCCCCTCCCGGTCCATAAATACCTGGGACCTCCCACTCATTACCCAGTCTTTCATCTCTGCAGACGGCGAGCAAGTCAGAAGATGATGCCTCCTCCTTGCACAGGGGGACTTGAGGTAGCCGGGATTATTCCCGGCCCACTTTTTATTTCTATTTCCGCCCAGATACCCTTTTATTTACCACACATGCCTCCCAGCCTTGGCTGAGGTCTGGGCGAGGGTAGAATGGCACATTAGGTGCTCAGGAGCTAAGCTCCACCGTGAGACCCTGTACCAGAGGGTAGGCGGTTATCCGGGCTGGTGACCCTGGTTTGGGATGCCCTGTCCCTCGGCCATTTCACCCCAGGTGGTGTTCCCCTCTCCGGATGCCCTTCTCCTCGAGGGGGGGGGTGTTGGGGGCCTTTATTCAGGTGTCTCTGTAGGTGTGCTAGGTTAGTGTAGTGTTTTACTTGAGGTCGGCAGCCACCGCGGGCCGGCCTCTCACGGTGGCACGGCTGAGGAGAACCCTCTCCTCAGCTTCTGCTTGTGGGAGGCGGGGCCGAGCGCTGGCACGTCGCCGCGGCCCGCCTTTCTGCCGTGCTTATTCTCTGTACCGGTGCCGCGGCCACCGCCATGGCCGCGGCGCCGGTCCCCTGTCACGGCGTCAGTGCGTTGGTGAGGAGAGTGTTCTCCTCACATGCTGAGTTCGGGGGGCGGGGACGGGCGTTTGAGCGTCGCCGCGGCCCGCTCCCCTCCCCCCCTGTCTGACGGCTGTTGTTACCGGCGCCGCTACCGCTGCGGCGCCGGTCTCTGTTCGGCCCTTGCGTTTGTGAGGGGAGATCTCCCCTCACGCGCTTGGTACAGGGGGCGGGGCACCGCGGAGCCTGGGTTATGACATGGAAGGGGGGCGGGGCCACGGACATCGCGCTCTCCGCGCTGGCCATGCCCCCCCCTTCTCCTCTCTGCCTCCGTGCTGCTGCTGGCTCTTGTGAGGTGCGGACGCCATCTTTTGTGCGGAGGACGTCACAGTGAGTGGCCATGTGGGCCCCATCTCTATTTTATATCTTGTTTTGCTTTTCTCTTACATGGGCTTATGTCATGTTCTATTGTGTCTTTCAGGTAGACCTACGTTAGGTTTAGGGGGTTTCTCCCGGTCCTAGGGTCCCTGGGTTAAAATTTACCTACTTCAAATCCTCCCACTTGGGACATTAAAGGGGCATCCCGGGTTGCTTATACGCGTAATTCCCCTGGTCATAGCGACTACACTTAAGTTCACCGTATGGAGGCATCCCCGGATACTGGGCTCGGGCTCCCCTCGGGGCAATTCCAGAAGTGTATGTTGTGTGGGGTATCCATTACTGGGGACGATGTACTTCTGTGTATACCTTGTGCACAGCAAACTATTACGCGGCAGTCCGGACCTCAGGCGTCTGGGTCAGTACCGCCGGTCGCTTCCTCTCCTCCTCCCAGCTTGATACGCACCCCGTGTGACGTTGTCATGGGTGGGGAGCTGCAATCTGAGATGTGCGCCAGATTGGCCAACCTTGAAAAATTGCTCTCCAGCACGGTCGCCCGTAAGGCTCCGGCTAAGAGAAAGCACTTGTCGCCGGCTCCGCCGGTGGATGACCTTGATGATGTTAATCTGGATTGGTCTGATTATTCCCCGCTAGAGGAAGGGGAGGTTTATGAGGATTCTGATAATTCAGACGATCAGCAGTTTGTTGGCGCTGATGCTGAGCTTGGGGACTTGGGGAGATCCTCGGATACTCCTAACGCTCTGGCTCAGATGTTTGAGGTTTTGGCTATTTCTCCCCCTGAGGAGGCTCCACAGCAGAAGGGGGAATTTTTCGAGGAATCCAGGCCGCGCTTGGAATTTCCTAATCAAAAACACTTTGACAAAATTATTGCAAAGGAATGGGACAGGCCTGCTCGGCTCCCTGGTATTCCTCAGGGGTGGGATAAGAAATATCCCTTCCCTTCGGATACGGTTAAGCGTTGGGCATCCCCCCCCCCCCCCCGAGGTGGATGCACCGGTTCTGGGGTTGTCCAACACTTCTGTTCTAAATAATCCCGATTGTTCCACTCTCAAAGACGGAGAGGATAAACGCATTGACCAGATGGCTTGTCATGGTTTTGCCAGTGTTGGGTCAGCCATGCGGCCCGTTTGTGCTTCGGCGCTGATGGTGGTGGCTGCCAGGTCTGTGGTCAGGGACCTGTTGACTTCTTCCGGGCTTCGTCCGGGTAGTGACGAGTTCCTTGGCCTTAAAAGGTGTGAATTGTTTTTGTCGTTTGTATTAGCCGCCTTGGATGACACTCTGATGTGTGGCAGGATGTCGGCTCTGCTGGTGACTATTCGGCGGTCGGTTTGGTTGCGCCAGTGGGCGGCCGATTTTATGTCCAAAAAGTCGCTGACGGCTCTACCTTTTGTAGGATTACGGCTCTTTGGAGAGAAATTGGATTCCGTCACCAAGGGTGGTAAGTTACCTCAACGCAAGAAACAACGGCGTCCCTTTCGGGGGGCGCTTTCCTTTACCCCTTCCTTTCGTGGGGCCAGATCTGGCAGGGGATTTGCCTTCCCCTCCTCCAGAGGAGATTCTGGGAATAGGGGCAGAGGACGTGCCCGTCCAGGATACAGTTGGGGCTCTAAGCCCAAACCCGCTGTTAAGCCAGCTCAGCAATGAGGGGGCGCCCTCACCCATGTGGGTGGGGGGACGGCTGCAACACTTCTCCCAGGTCTGGGATCAGGAGGTCTCGAACAGATGGATCCGGGAAGTGGTGTCTTCCGGTTACAAGCTGGAGTTCGAGCTCCGGCCCCCTCCCAGATTTTTCAGGTCTCTGGTGCCTTCGGAACCTCTGGCCGCGCAGGGACTCCTGGTGGCCGTAAAGAGTCTTCTGGACATGGCTGTCATTTGCCCAGTGCCCCCCTCAGACCAGGGCAGGGGCTTTTATTCCAATCTGTTCACGGTTCCCAAGAAGGATGGCTCGGTCCGACCCATTTTGGATCTGAAGTTTCTCAACAGGTTCATCCGGCCGCGGAAATTCCGCATGGAAACGCTGCGTTCTGCTATTCACTCTCTGCGTCTGGGACTTTCTGACGTCAATAGATATCAAGGATGCTTACCTGCACGTTCCGATTTTTCCAGCACACCAGAGGTTTCTCAGGTTCGTGGTGGAGGATCGGCATTTTCAGTTTGTGGCACTCCCTTTTAGTCTTACCTCGGCTCCTCGGGTTTTCACCAAGGTGCTGGCGGGGGTGATGGCTCTACTCAGAGTCCAGGGTATCCGCATCGTGCCTTATTTGGACGATCTTCTCATTATGGCATCTTCCTTCAGCCAAGCAGAGTTGGACACCAGAATGGTGGTATCCACTCTGGAGAGATTCGGTTGGGTGATCAACTACCCCAAGTCATCTCTTTCCCCGTCCAGGGTAGTGACCTTTCTGGGAATGTCTCTGGATACTTCTCAGGCCAAGGTGTTTCTGCCCCAGTCCAAGGTTCTTTTGATTCAGGAGTTGGTTCGACTTCTCTTGTCCGCCCCTCGTCCGGCCATCCGGCTAGGGATGAGACTGGTGGGATTGATGGTGGCCTCATTCGAGGCAGTTCCCTTTGCGCAGTTTCACACAAGGACACTCCAGCTCCATCTGTTGATGGTTTGGGACAAGTCTCCACTATCGTTGGATCAGTCCTTCCTGATGACCCCTCGGGTTCACGATCCCTTCACTGGTGGCTGAGTTCTGTCAATCTGTTGAAGGGCAGATCCTTTCTGGCACCGTGTTGGGAGACGGTCACCACGGATGCCAGTCTGTCAGGTTGGGGGGGTGTCTGGAAGGATCTTCAGGGTCTGTGGGGCCCTCAGGAGGCTCACGAGCCCATCAATGTTCTGGAATTGAGAGCCATCAGGTTGGTTCTGTTTCGCTTGACTCATCAGTTGCAGGGTCTGCCAGTTCAGGTTCGGTCGGACAATCGGACGGCAGTTGCTTACATCAATCACCAGGGAGGGACTCGCAGCAGGAGTGCCCTCAGGGAAGTGTCTTTGATTCTGGACTGGGCGGAGAGCCACGTCCCGTGTATCTCAGCAGTCTACATTCCGGGAGTGGAGAACACGGAGGCGGACTCTCTGAGCAGGTCCTCTTCTCGCCAGGGGGAGTGGTCTCTCAGTCCCCAGGTGTTTCGCTTGATTTGCCTCAGGTGGGGGTTCCCGGCGGTGGACCTCTTTGCCTCTCGTCACAATCACAAGCTTCCGGTATTTGTGTCTCTCTCGCAGGATCCACTGGCTCTGGCGGTGGATGCCATGTCCCTGAACTGGAGGGATCTGGGGTTTCTGTACCTGTTCCCTCCGTTTCCAATGGTAGCCAGAGTGGTGCGCAAGTTGGCCCTGGAGGGCGCGTCGGCAATTCTGGTGGCACCAAGGTGGCCAAGACAGGTTTGGTTCGCAGACCTGGTCAGATTGGCAGAGGATCAGTTCGTTCTGCCTCTGCTGCCGGACCTGCTCACCCAGGGTCGGCTACGCTGTCCCAATTTACCATCGCTGGCTTTGACGGCGTGGCTGCTGAAACCTCCATCTTGAAGGAGGAAGGTCTTTCTGATGCGGTGATTCAGACTCTTATTAGCGCCAGGAAGCGGTCTTCCTCTACCGTTTACTATAGGACCTGGAGGTCCTATATTGACTGGTGTGAAGGTAGGTCTTTCCTGTGTAGGGAATTTTCGATTTCCAGGATTCTGGAGTTTCTTCAACATGGTCTGGATCTGGGGCTCCAGCTTAGTACTCTGAAGGGGCAGGTTTCTGCCCTGGCGGTGTTCTTTCAAAGGTCCTTTGCACTTCATCCTTTGGTCAAGACTTTTTTCCAAGGGGTTATGCATGTTGGCCTCCTAGGAAGCCTTTGGTTCCAGTTTGGGATTTGAACTTGGTTCTTTCTGCTCTTCAGGGTCCTCCGTTTGAGCCCTTGAATGAGGTTGCCTTGTCTTCACTTACGCAAAAGGTGGCCTTTTTGGTGGCTATCACTTCTGTTAGGCGTGTTTCTGAGTTGGCAGCTTTGTCCATTAAAGCGCCGTACTTCGAAAGGCATCAGGACAAGGTGGTTTTTCGTTTCAAGCCGGATTTTCTTCCTAAGGTGGTTTCTGCTTTTCATCTGAATCAGGACATTGTTCTGCCCTCTCTGTGTCCTAATCCCAGCAACGACAAGGAAAGGGCTCTGCATTCTTTGGATGTGGTTCGCGTTGTAAAATACTATTTGGTGGTAACGTCTTCCTTTCGTAAGACTGATGCTTTTTTTGTGGTGCCCTCTGGGCCTAGGAAGGGTTTGGCACCTGCCAAGTCTTCCATTAGTAAATGGATTCGTCAGGCCATTATTGGGGCCTATTCTGCTAAGGGGAGGAGTCCCCCTTTTCGTGTTACTGCTCATTCTACTCGTGCGGTTGGAGCGTCCTGGGCCTTCCAGCACCAGGCCTCTGTTGAGCAAGTTTGTAAGGCCGCTACTTGGTCTTCTGTTCACACTTTTCCAAATTTTACAAGGTTGATGTTCGGGCCTTATCGGATGCTGTTTTTGGCCGCCAAGTTCTGCAAGCTGCTGTGGTTTAAGTTGTGCCTTGTTCCCTTGTTTTGGATCCCCGCCCTTTTATGGACACTGCTATTGGATGTCCCACATGTTATGGATATCTTGAAGCGGGGTGTGTGACATACTTAGAATAATACCATTTTGTGAATACTCACCTGTAAAATGGGTATTATAAGTATGTCACACACCCCACTTCACCCGCCCTTCTCGTATTCTGGATCCTTTATATTGTGAACTTTGCGTTGCTATGTCTTATATTTGGCTCTTCCTGGTCCCTTACCTTACTGCTTTCTTTATACTGGGTAATGAGTGGGAGGTCCCAGGTATTTATGGACCGGGAGGGGCTTTCTTTTTCCTATCATCTCTGCAGATTGCCCTCTTCAGGTCGGTATTACCCACATGTTATGGATATCTTGAAGCGGGGTGTGTGACATACTTAGAATACCCATTTTACAGGTGAGTATTCACAAAATGGTATTTTCTCTAGCACCTCCT
This sequence comes from Gastrophryne carolinensis, assembly GCA_027917425.1. Taxonomy (NCBI): domain Eukaryota; kingdom Metazoa; phylum Chordata; class Amphibia; order Anura; family Microhylidae; genus Gastrophryne; species Gastrophryne carolinensis. The sequence continues at coordinate 605,201,675 of CM051235.1, forward strand.
CCCATCAGGTGCCACCACCGGTCTCTTTGAAGAGCCGTTTCCAGCACTGCCAGGTGCCACCACTGGTTTTCGTGAGGACCCCAGCGCTTCTTTGTTCACCACCTCCTCCTGCCAGGTGCTAACACTGGTCTTTGTGATGAGCCCAGAGCTTCTTTCTCCACCACCTCCTGCCACGTCTCACCAACAGACTTCTCGAGGAGGCTGAAGCTTCTTTGTTCACCACCGCCTCTGGCCTGGTTTCACCACCAGTCTTCTCAAGGAGCCTGAAGCTTCTTTCTCCACCACTGCTTCCCTCCAGGTTCCACCACCAGTTATCTCGAAGGAGCCAAGAGCTTATTTCTCCACTACCTCCTCCTGCCAGGTCCCACCATCGGTTTTTTTTTTTTTTTTGAGCTCAGAGCTTCTTCCACCACTGCCTCCAACCGGGTGCAACCACCAGCATTTTTGAGGAGCCGAGACCTCTTTCCACCACTGCCTCCTGCCAGGTGCCACCATCGGCCTTAGTGAGGAGCCCAGAGCTCCTTTCACCACTGCCTTCCGCCAGGTCCCACCACCTTTCTTTTCCAGGAGCCTGGAACTGCTTCCACCACTGCTCACCAGGTCCCACCACCGGTCTTCTCGAGGAGCCTGAAGCTCCTTTCTCCCGCACTGCTTCCTCCCGCCAGGTCCCACCACTGCCAATCAGGGAAGTCTCACCAATCGAGTAAAACTGCTTCAAGAAACTTAACCATCCACCCTACAGCCCAAACCCTTCTCACAGTGATGTATTTCTCTTTCATAACCTAAAGCAATATCTGTGTGGGCATTGATTTCCTGATGATGTCATCACAGAAGCAGGGACAGGGATGCAGCAGCAGCAAGAATTCCCTCTTTATTCTGAGGACATCCGATCACTGGAAGTGAAGTGGAATGTGTGTTGATGTCATTGGGGATTACGTTGAAGAGGATAAAGTTGTTTTCATATTCAGGTAGATAACTTATTGAACACCCCTGGTATGATGGCTTTTCATTTTCATGGGTGTTTAATGAGACTTGACCTCTAAGGAATGTAGAAGGCCGGTAAGAGCAGCTATGAAGGCTCAGCAAGAATCTCATTTCACATTGTAAAGCATGTTCTCTGGGGTTTCTGTCTGTGTGGCTCTCCAAGACGGCATCCAGAGTTCAGGGCGTGCATGTTTCCTGGATTTTCCTCTCTATTCCTGGAATACAACCTCCTCCTCATCCTTTCATTTTAACTATGAGAATGTGACGGGGCTGCAGAATAAACGTTATTTAGTGTCCATTAACAGATCATGTAACACAACTGCAAGTTCACTGCAATGGAGTTTTTAAGCGTGTATAAACTTTTTTTTTTTTTTTTGTGTCCATATAATGTCCTCAAGATCTAGTGTATTTTTGTGTTAGCAAATGTGTGTTTTATGGCAGCTTTTTTCACGAACTGCAATCTTTTGCTATAAGCAACTGTATAACAAGTCTGTACACCGCGACTGATGTGACAGACCGCGTCCAAGAACTCCGGGGGGCTCGATTGTCCCGGTGCTGCTGTCAGCGAAGGTATTTTTTTTTTTTTTTCTTCTTCTTCTTCAGTACCTTTTAAACCTGACCTTCACCCTGAATAAGTGCCTATCTTATGTTTCCCACACCCTGTACATACAGATTGCCCACATTAAAAAAATCATCCTGTCTGCATCTACTGAGCTTTTAAACATCCAAGATGGGCACATGTCAGACTGCCTGCAGACAGGAAGTGTCTTCTGACCGTGCCACTCTGCATTTTGGGATTGCTGTCCTTTTACCTGACCCCAGCTCTGCTCTGTCTGTGCAAAGCACAGCTATAACCCACCCCCTGCACTTTTGTCCCCTCTCCTCATTATGTGATGTCTCTGAGGCAAGGTGGCGGTGTCTGTATCCTAGAGTCCTGAAAAGAGTTGCAGCCCAGTGGTGGAAAGAATAAAAAGTGACTAAAACATAAAACGTATTCATTTTAGATGCTGGGGAATAGTTTTTTAAGGGTTTGGGCTTTTCATTAAATGATGTTGAAGGTTCAGTGTAAGTGGTCCACAACCCATTGTTTTGACTTATATCCGCGGCGCCCCTCACCCCACAGGCAGAACCTTTTGGATGATTTAGCCACCCTGTCTTTTCTCCTTTCCCAGCAATATATCAAGCAATACCCAGCAATTTCCCCCAGTTGGCAGGGGCTTGAGTGGCAGGACCAGCGATTGCTGGATGGCATCATAACCCAGCGCCTGGGATTTTAACACGCTGGTGTTTGAATCCCTCTTTTATGTATGAGCTGCTCGCCTCCAGGGGCTGCGATCTGAAGACGTAAGGAATGGAATGCCAAAAACAGTGTTTCCAATAAGTGAAAATAGTCATTTACTTTTCTACCCCGAGAGAGAGGCCAATATGGTTTTGTATCAGTTTAGGGGGTTATGATCTGATCTGTATTCCATGGCCATTTCTAATGGTGATCTTCCCAGGTCAACAATGGAAATAATAGAAAACATACCTCCCAAGTGTCCCTGATTTGGAGGGACTGTCCCTCTTTTGAGTCCCTGTCCCTGTTGCAAGTCGATGGCTGCGCGCACTCCTACCACACGTTCAATTAGTCTGTATTAGTATGGGTGCACGGTCAACGGAGACGCCGCAAATCCAAAGTAGCACAAACACCAGCACACCAGAAGATTTTCCAGATCAAACAATTATAATAATCCAACAAATGGTTGCATAGTCATAATCGATGTTTCGGGGGTTAGGTGGAGACCCCCTTCATCAGGACAAGAAACCCTGATGAAGGGGGTCTCCGTCTAACCCCTGAAACGTCGATTATGACTATGCAACCATTTGTTGGATTATTATAATTGTTTGATCTGGAAGATCTGGTGTGCTGGTCTTTGTGCTACCCTGTCCCTCGTTGTTCTCCTTTGTCCCTCTTTGAGGTGTAACATGCAGATCTGCAGCAATAAATGATTCATTTGCCTATTTAAAGAGTTTTTTTTTTAATTCTTTATTTATCAAGGAGTAGCAGCATTACATAATAGTCCGCTTTGCAAGGCGGAAATGAACAGTCACAAAGTTACAATAATACACATGGAGAGGGAAGTCAAAATGTAACAAGGGATCATTAACAGAAAATTTCGGATTACAGATATGCATCCTTGCCTACTCAAATTGCCCTCAGGGATGACTTGCAGTCGCCTTCTGCCCCCATCACCCCAAAGGGGTGGGGGGGGCGTGTTCTGCAATAGCCTGGGGTGCCCACCAGCAAAACTAGCGGGCCACCTCCCAGCAACCCGGCTAACAAACTGAGTCATCTCCAGACCGCAACTCGAGCCCTCTATCATATTGCAGTCAACTTTATTTCACCTTTCGCTGCACTCCAAATATAATTATGTAAGAAAGAAAGAGGGGGAAAGAAAAGGGGAGAGGAGGGAAGGAAAAGAGGGAGAGGAGAGAAGAGGGGGGTGTGCGCAGAGTGCGTTCTCCCGGGCCCCCCAGGGGGCTCCCACATCAGGGAGAAGAACCCTCTAACCATCACATCTAACTGCATCTTCACTGTAGGACCCCAGTCAAGGTTTAAAGAGTTTTTTATATTGTTGTAACTGTTACATCCTATCTCCTATCCATCCCTCAATGAGGGGGCGTGGCCTAATGTAACAAATGTCCCCACTTCCCACCCTGAAAAAGTTGGTAGGTATGGAAAAAATCCGATGTTATACTGGACGTGTAACTCTGTCCCTGGGGGTATTTCCCTGCCAGCTCAGAGAGAGAAAAAGAAGGCGACATTTAAGGTCTGGAGCCTCCTGGGAGGTTGTGCTGATTCCTGGAATACAGCGTTGCATCGCAGCTGAAAATGTCATTGTCTGGTAAGTTCACTTGAAGGTCTCGTGTGACGTTCTACTGAAGCCTGAAATACAGACCTCACTTTGTACTTGATTGGCCGGCATTGCTGAAGGCCGAGACGAGGAAATGCGCTGCGTTACTGGGGTCAGCATATCGTGTTCTAGTGTCTAGAGAACAAAATGTGCAAAACCAACCTCGTGTCTTATTCTGGTGTTTGATACGGCGCAGTCTGACTATCCCGGAGTGACGAAGCTGCCATTGTGGATTTGGGTAACACAAGGGGGGTCGATTCAGAGCCAGGTGAGATTCTCACTCCTTTTTTAGAAGAGAAAATTGCCATTCACTTTCATTATCTACTGGATGTAAGTTTTCACCTGGCTCTGAATCAGCCACAAGGTAGACAATTAACGTCACTGGCGATTATTCTTAGTATACAGTACGTCCTGCTCCAGATAGAATACTTTCACTCGGGCACTACTCCGCCAGATGGTGCTGGACTGCAGAGACATCGAAAATGGGCTCCTCCCGGCCCCTCAAATACCCAGGGACCTCCCACAATCCCCAGGTCTTCTCTGCAGTCTGGACTGCGAAGGACAAGAAGATGGCTCTCTCTACTCGCAGGTGAGCGGGGCTATTAGCCTGCGGCCCTGTAGGACTATTCCTACCCGTTCCATCAGTAATTGCCTCCCACCCTTGGCTGCGCTGGTTGGGTGATGGTAGGCAGCACTGCTGTTAGGTGCTTAGGAGCGCTGCTCCACCGCAATCCCCCACCAAGGGGTAGGCGGTACAGGCATATGGTGAGCCTCTATGGGATGCCCCTCCTGCCCTTTTGCCCCTTACCCCAGTCTATCGGTGGGCCCTATGTTAAGTGGCTGCTGTCCTCCCTCACTCTCCTTGTAGCCTTCGGGGGAGGGAGGGAGGGAGGGTGTGTGTGTGTGTGTGTGTGTGTGTGTGTGTGTATGTGTATTGGCTTTTATGCTTCACTACATTATGCTTGGTGTCAGCCGCCGCGCTGATTGGTTTTCATTTATTGTGGCTTGAAATTGCATTTTCCTGTGTTCCGCGCTTGGCGGCATTACCTCAGGCTCTGGTACGCCGTCATTGGCTGCTTGTCACGTGTTGGCTTTGGGGGAGGCGGGGCCTGTCTTTGGCGCGTTCCGCGTCATTGCTCATGCGGGCCCGCCCCTCGAGGTATACCGACGCCATTTTTTTGCTTGGATTCCGGCTGCTGCGTGACGGGCTTCTTCCTACCGCGGTCCGTGAGTGCCCTCGCGGGCGGCTTTATTACCGCTGTTAATTATTGTATACTTACGGCTCCCCTTTGATTATGTCTTTCAGACGGGCGAACCCTTTTGGCTTCTCCCGGCCCTATTCCCTCTATTTAGTTGGTTAACTTGTGAGGCCTAGTGTTAATTACTCCCACTTCCCTAGCGGGTTATTGGGGCATCCCGGGTTGCTGTATAGCGTCAATCCCTATCGGCCTATTGTGCCGCTATAATCACCATATGGAGGCGTCTCAGGATAATGTGACCGGGGTTCCTTCGGGACACGCCCCGCTGTGTGTAGCTTGTGGGGAGTCCCATGTTGACGCTGACAATGCACGGGTCTGTGTACCTTGTGCCAAACAGGTGCTTGCTCTGCAATCCGGCCTTCCAGTGGCTGAGTCTGCGATTTGTTTCGCCTCACCTACTCCCCCAAACTTAAATCTCACTCCCTCTGAATTGCATACAAGTGGGGAGTCTCAGCCTGATGTGTCTTCTAGACTGGCTAGTGTTGAGAAGTTAATTGCTAATACCTTGGCGCGTAAGGCCTCTGCAAAAAAGCGGCACTTGACACCTGATGTCACTCTTTTCCCTATGGAGGCTGATGAGTTTTTGGAACTGTCTGGCTATACCCCTTTATTCTCTGATTCAGGGTCATCTGATGAGAGGCCCAGGGGTCATGAGGATTCTGGCTCTGACCCCCTGGGCCCTGGATGATACTGATAGACTGTTGGCTCAGATTTTTGAGGTTCTGTCTATCTCTCCCCCTGTTGCGGCCCCCAGGCAAAGGGGGGAACTTTTTCATACTGCTAAGTCACGCTTGGAATTTCCTGACCAAGCACATTTCAATAACCTTGTGCTCAAGGAATGGAAATGTCACAGTAGACTTCCCGGTGTACCTAAGAGTTGGGATAGTAAGTATCCCTTTCCTGCTGATGTGGTAAAGTGTTGGTCATCCCCTCCCGAAGTGGATGCCCCGGTCCTAGGGTTATCTAACACCTCTGTCATGCACTCCCCTGACTCTACTACCCTGCGGGATGCTGAGGACCGGCGCATTGACCAGCTGGCGTCCCATGCCTTTGCATGTGTGGGGACAGCGCTGCGCCCGGTCTGTGCCTCTGCCATTACGGCTGTGGCTATTAGGACCCTGCTCAGAAGTATCCTTGATTGTGCCCCTGATGTGTCTAGTGAGGAGTTTAAGGCACTCTCTCGTTGTGAGGTTTTTGTGACTTATGTCCTCTCTGCCTTGGATGACACCATTAGAATGTGTGGCAGAACCTCTGCCCTTGTGGTGGCTATACGCTGCTCGGTTTGGCTGCGCCAGTGGGCTGCTGACAACGCTGCCAAGAAGGCCCTCACTGGTTTTCCCTTCAAAGGACTACGCCTGGTTGGGGACCGCCTGGACCATCTTGCTAAGGGAGGCAGGTTACCCCAGCGCAGGCGGCAGTCTCGGCCCTGTTGGGGTCAGGGCTCCTTTTCCTCCCCCTACCATGGTGCTAGACAAGGGAGGGGGGTTTCCTTTACTGGGGCCTGAGGAGACTTCTGGAGTAGGGGCAGAGGACGGGGACGCCCTGGCTCCTCCTGGGGCTCCAAGCTTAAGTCCTCTCCCAAGCCCCCTCAGGCATGATGGGGCGCCCTCACGGCTTGGGACTTTCAGTTCCTGTATGCCTTTCCTCCATTCCCCCTGCTGGGCAGGTTTCTGTGCAAGATTGCTCTGGAAGGGGTACCAGCAATTCTGGAGGCCCCCAGGTGGCCAAGAAGAGTGGTTCGCAGAAGTGGTGCAGCTGGCAGTAGATCAGTACGTTCTGCCCAGGGTGCCAGACCTGCTCACTCAGGGTCCCTTACGCCATCCCAATTTACAAACTCTGGCTTTGACGGCCTGGCTGCTGAAACCTCCATCTTGATGGAGGAGGGGCTGTCTACCTCGGTTGTTGATACCATGATAAAGGCTAGGAAGAAGTCTCCTTACATTTATTACAGGGTTTGGCTTGCCTACATTGACTGGTGTGAGTCGAAGTCTCTTCCCTGTCGTGTATTCCCAGGATTCTGGAGTTCCTGCAGCATGGGTTGGAGATGGGGCTCCAACTCGGTACTCTGAAGGGTCAGGTTTCTGCCCTGGCTGTTTTCTTCCAGAGGTCCTTTGCTCAGCATTCTCTGATCAGGACTTTTTTCCAGGGGGTTACTCATGTGCGTCCCCCACGTAAGCCTATGTTGCCTGTTTGGGATTTGAACTTGGTTTTGTCAGCCTTGCAGGGTGCTCCCTTTGAACCTGTGCAGGATGCTGCCCTGGCCATTCTTACTCTCAAAGTTGTCCTTTTGGTGGCTATCACCTCTGTTAGGCGTGTGTCTGAGTTTCTCGGCGCTTTCCATTCAGCCCCCCTACTATGAGAGACACCAGGACAAGGTGGTGTTCCACTTCAAGCCAGATTTTCTGCCTAAGGTTGTGTCTGCCTTTCATTTGAATCAGGACATTGTTCTTCCTTCATTGTGCCCAAATCCTAGAAATGCTAAGGAGAGGATTTTGCATTCTTTGGATGTGGTTAGGTGTCTGAAGTACTATCTGGTGGCTACTGCACCTTTCAGGAAAACTGATGCTCTTTTTGTGGTCCCTTCTGGTCCTAGGAAGGGTTTGGCTCCTGCCAAGTCTACTATCAGAAAATGGATCCGTCAGGCTGTGATTCAGAATCCTCCCTTCCGCCTTACTGCTCATTCCACTCGTGCTATTGGGGCCTCTTGGGCTTTTCAGCACCAGGCTTCTGTTGAACAAGTTTGCAAGGCCGCTACTTGGTCTTCTGTTCATACCTTTTCAAAGTTTTACAAGGTTGATGTTAGGGCCTCAGCTGATGCTGCTTTTGGCCATAAGGTTCTGCAGGCGACAGTGGTTTAAACTGTCTGCTTTTACCTTTGGGGATCCCACCCTACTTTATGGACACTGCTATTGGATGTCCCGAGTGTAAGTAATCTATCTGGAGCAGGATGTACTGTATACTAAGAATAATACAATTCTGTGATTACTCACCTGTAGAATTGTTATTATGAGTATACAGTACGTCCTGCTCCACCCCACCCTTGGTTTGGCATTATCCTGGATCCCCTGTATGGTGATTGTTATCATTGTTATAGTTACCAGTTTGGTTGTTTTAATTCTCCCGGCTTCTCAATGCTGGGGATTGTGGGAGGTCCCCGGGTACTTGAGGGGCCGGGAGGAGCCTATTTTCGATGTCTCTGCAGTCCAGTGCCATCTGGCGGAGTAGTACCCGAGTGTAAGTATTCTATCTGGAGCAAGACGTACTGTATACTTATAATACCAATTCTACAGGTGAGTAATCACAGAATTATATTTTCTCTCCTAAAAAAGTAGTGAGAATTCTCACCTGGCTCTGAATCCTCCCCAAGGTAGACAATTAACGTCACTGGCGATTTTCTCTCCTAAAACAGTACTAAGAATTCTCACCTGGCTCTGAATCAGACCCAAGATCTCTTATGATAGGCTGCTTTTTTTAGGAGAGAAAACTGCTATTTACTTTCATTGTCTACACAGTTGCATCTGCAATTATTTTGTTGAACCACTGCTATGACTGAACAAGTCTGCCGTCCGAAACTTCTAAGCCCCATACAACCTGAATTTCTGGGCCTCCTCCTATTGAGGTTCTAAGTGTGGTTGAGAGGGAGGGTGGGTGTTAGGGTATATGAATGGAGCCTTAGGTGGAGCTTTGCGGGATTTATTAGGGGTTGGGAGGGGGGTGAGTGGGGTTAGGAGGGTAGGGTGCATGAGTGGCGCCTGGGAAGAGGGGTGGATGGGAGGGTATATGAATGGGGGCCCTAGGTGGGTGACTGAGTGGAGTGCTGAGGGGGGGTTGACAAGTGGGGCTGAGAGGGAAGGTTTGATGATTGGGGTTGGGAGTGTGGATGAATAGGCCTGGGAGGGAGGGTATATGAATAGATACCTAGGTGGGTGAGTGGAGCCTGGAGGGGGTGTGTGTATAAGAGGGGTTTATGATGTTGGGGGGTGGAGAGTGGGGGTTTTGTGGGTGGATGATTGGGGCCCTGGAAGGAACGGTGGGTGAGCAGGGCTGACAGGGAAAGTTGGATGAGTGGGGTTGAGAAGTGGGCTGGATGAGTGTAATAAGTTGAGTAGGGGGTAAATGAGTAGGCCTGTTAGGGAGCGTATATGAATGGGGCCTTAGGTGGGTGAATGAGTGGCGTGCTGGGGGGGGGGGGATGAGTGGGGCTGAGAAGGAAGGGTTGATTAAGGATGAGTGGGTTGGGAGTGTGGGGAGTATAAGTAGGCCTAGGAGGGAGGATATACGTATGAATAGATACTTAGGTGGGTGGGATTTATGGGGTTGGAGAGTGGGGATTTGGAGGGTGGATGAGTGGAGCCTTGGGAGGGACGATGTATGGGAGGGGGTGGATGAGTGGGGCTGGAAGGGAAAGTTGGATGTGTGGGATTGGGCTGGATGAGTGTGATAAGCTGAGTTAGAAGGGAGGGTGAATTAGTAGGGCTTGGAGGGGTGTGTATAAGGGGGATGTATGGGGTTGGAGAATGGGGATTGGGAGGGTGGATGAGTGGAGCCTTGGGAGGGACGATGTATGGGTGGATGAGTGGGGCTTGGAGAGAAAGTTGGATGAGTGGGATTGGGAAGGGGGCTGGATGAGTGTGATAAGTTAAGTTGGAATGGAGGGTGAATGAGTAGGCCTGGTAGGGAGGGTATATGAATGGAGCTTTAGGTGGGTGGCTGAGTGGAGTGCTGGGGGGGGGGGGGTGGATGAGTGAGGCTGAGGGGGAAGGGTTGATGAGTGGGGTTGGGAGTGTGGGGAGTAAAAATAGATCTGGGATGGAGGGTATATGAATAGATACATTTCGGTGGGTGGGTGAGCGGAGCTTAGAGGGGTGTGTATAAGGGGATTTATGGGGTTGGAGAGTGGAGCCTTGGGAGGGGGCTGGATGAATGTGATAAGTTGAGTTGGAAGGGAGGGTGAATGAGTAGGCCTGTTAGGGAGGGTATACGAATGGAGCCTTGGGTGTGTGGATGAGTGGAGCCCTGGAGGGGGTATTGGGTGGGTTTGGAGATCAGGGGTTGCGAGGATGGATGAGTGGAGCTTGGAGGGCAGATGAATGGCTCTAGGTGGGTGGCGATGGAGATAGGTCAGGCAGATATTGCTGCGAGCTGCTAACAGGGCCGTCAGCAAGGCACCCTTTATGGCCGTCCTCCAATACAGGACTGTACTGCCCTGATGGCGGCTCTGGAGACCTGCTTTTGGTGTCTAGTGGTACCTGTCACCCATATCCAGGTCTATACTTTGTATTTGCTCTTTTTATTTTACGTTTGCCTGCACTTACTGTTAGTTTGTGCCTCTCGGAACATTCTGTATGCCAGGCCAGGATGGTGGATGAAATTATGCAAAGTCCTCGGTTTTGAGTGGGGATTCGCTTTAAACCGGACCTTCACCATGATTGATTGAAAAGCCCAAACCCTTAAAAAGTGATTCCCCAGCATCTAAAATTATTATATTTTAAGTTTTTAGTCACTTACTTATTATTCTTTCCTCCACTGGGCTGCAACTCTGTTCAGGACTTTAGGATACGGGCGCCGCCATCTTGACTCAAAGCATCACACTTACTTAGGAGAGGAGAGTGGGGCAGGTTATAGCTGTGCTTTGCTCAGACAGAGCAGAGCTGGGGTCAGGGAAAGGTCAGCAATCCCAGAATGCAGAGCAGCACAATCAGAAGGCACTTCCTGTTTGCAGGCTGCCTGATATAGGGATATTTAAAGGCTCATAACATGCAGTAGATGCAGGTAGGATGATTTTTAATGTGAGCAATCTGTATGTACAGGGTGTGGGAAACATATAAGATAGGCTCTTATTCAGAATGAAGGTCCGCTTTAAGCACAAAAAGCCAAAGATGTGAATGGAGTCAATAGACTGTAATAACGATAGACGCTGCTATGTTCTTCCTCCAGGATGACGTGCAGCACATATGTTTCATTCCCCCTAGACATCCTTCTATTTTTTTTTTCTTTTTTTTTTTGGCCAATGCTTGTGTGGTTTGTTGGGGAATTCCACTGGTAACTGTCTGTTAGCGGAGCTCCTCATTGGTGGGAAGCTTCTGTTATTTGTGCGGCTTGAAACATGCGTAACGGCAGATTGGCCCTGCTCGCTGCATTACATAATCCTTACATAATTCCTGCGCTGTGACCTGGGCTCCATTATCCTGGGTGGGATCAAGGCAAAATGCCTGATGTCCTCTCAGCTACATTCTCATTGCATGTCATTACTTAAAAGCGGACCTTTAATGACATTAATGAAAAGCCCAAACCCTTAAAAATGATTCCCCAGCATCTAAAATGAATATATTTAACATTTTTAATCACTTTTTATTCTTTTTCCCACTGGGCTGCAGCTCTGTTCAGCACTTTAGGATACGGGCGCCACCATCTTGGCTCAGTAGCATCACATACTGAGGAGAGGGGTCAAAAGTACAGGGGGCGGGTTATAGCTGTGCTTTGCACAGACAGAGCAGAGCTGGGGTTAGGAAAAGGTCAGCAATCCCACAATGCAGAGCGGCACAGTCAGAAGACACTTCCTGTTTGCAGACAGCCTGAAACTCCATGGGCTGCCATCTTAGATGTCTAAAGGCTCAGAAAATGCAGTAGATGCAGGAAGGATAATTTTTAATGTGCGCAATCTGTATGTACAGGGTGTGGGAAACATATAAGATAGACTCTTATTCAGGGTAAAGGTCCGGTTTAAGTAAATCCATTAAACATCTGCTAGAAAAGTATTATATAAATAGTATATATAAAAAAGAATATTAATATAATATTAACGGTCATATATTATGAGGTTCCTGGGTCATGGCCGTCCAAGGGCGTTTCTAGGGGTGGGCGAGCGGGGTGATGGTATAAAGCAGGAGGCATCATTATCACAGCTATCTGTTTTTTTTTCTTGGGTGGATGAGCCAGCCATACCCGGAGCCCTATCTCCACCCATTTAAGGCTCAGTTATGGGGAAGGGGTATTGTGGAGTATTTAGCTGTCCATACTCCGAGCCCCATCTCCCCCACATAAGGCTCAATCATGGGAGTGGACATTATGGATTCCACAAACTTGTCCCAAATGGGCTGTCAGAGATTAGCGTTAGGATTGCAGCTCACAGAGGCACCTTGGCGCTTGGTGCCACAGCTTCAGCTACTTCTGCAGATGTGTGTGGACCGAGTCCTCTGTTTTTAACCAGATTTAGAGACAGATTGTAGGTTGGTCTGCAAGCTAACAGGGTTGAGTGCTGCGGCTCCTTTAAGACTTGTGTATCCTAATTGCCCTGCTCACGTGCCCCTCCCAGGTTAGTTATAAAATGGTCTGTGCGGCTGCCACCCCTCTGTTTCTTTTGAATTTGTGCAAGCACATGGGGTGTGGGGTCTAGGCTGTACTGCAAGGTCTTTGACCCTTCCACCCTATGGGCTGCACTCAAGGTCTTAGGGAAACCTCAGGTAAGCCTGCTCCCAATTTATCTATTGCATTGTACGTCCCAAATGGGGCTCTCAGAGATTAGAGTGTGGACTGCACCCATAGAGGCACCTTGGCGCTTGGCCATGCATGGAGTGTCCACACTCACCTGGCAAACCCTACTGATTGCTTGAAACCCCCCCAAGGTTCACCATTGCATCAGCAAACTGGACATCCCGAATCCAAGTACCAGGCACCCGGTTTCCATGATGAAGCCATATTTACTTTGTGGTGGATCTACCTAAAGAGGGTTCCATGCCTCCAGGTTCTGGCAAACACATAAGACTCTAGGGCTGGTGGTCTCCTTCTCTGTGCGATGTGCTGATTGAAAATAATATAACCCGCCACCGGTTGTCCGCTGCCCATTTACAGGTCACAGTGACAGTCAACCCTATGGCTGATGGCCTATGCAGGGGCGTAGATAGGGGGGGGAGCAGGGGGGCACTTGCCCCATGTGCAGCAGGCCAGGGGAGCCTGAGCACAGGTGGGGGGGGGGGGCACCATTTCAAATGTTTGCCCCGGGTGCCATAAAGCCTAGTTACTCCTCTGGCCTATGTGAATGCAACACACAGTCAAAAGGATGTTGATGCTCGCTGCTCTTCTTTCTATTTCAATCTTTTTATTGTAGTTTTATAATGTAACAGCTCGATTACACAGTACAATAAAGTGAGACAAAAAGGAAATTAAAGTGGACCAACACCCTGCCCGATCGGCCCGGGAATCTATTAGATTCCCAGGTTGATCAGATCCCTCCCCGTAGGGAAGTGCGTAGGGAAGTAGAGGGAAGTGCGAGATGCAGCCGCCAGCGTGCTCCGAGCCGCTGTGGTTGTCAGTCCCATGTACGTGCATACCACAGCGGCTCTGAGTGCGCTGACTGGACGAGCGGCCGCGCATGCGCCGTAGGAGCGGGGTGAGGTGAGTTTTTTTCTGCCATTCTGGGGGGTTTCCCGATTGGGGTGCCCCGCGGAAGTGGACCAAAACCCAGGATAGTGAAAATCCTGGGTGTTGGTCCACTTTAAAGTGGACCAACACCCAGGATTTTGACTATCCTGGGTCTTGGTCCACTTCGGTGGGGCACCCCCGATCGGGGTGCCCCGCTGTGTGAAACCCCCCCGAACTCACCTCTGTCCGCGGCGACGGACAAGCCGCGGACAAGCGGCTCCTCCGCCTCCCGCGCGTCCCTGTTGACGCGCGCGTGCCCGCGCCGGCCATTCACAGACGGCCGGCGCGGGCGCGCGCACGTCTAGAGGGGCGCGAGGGAGGCGGCGGCGGCCGGCCACCGAAACTAAGGTAAGGAGTTTGGGGTGTTTGGGGGGGGTTTCACCCCGCGGGACATCCCGATCTCGGATGTCCCGCAGGGAGGGAGGTGGTCGGCCGATCACCGGTGGGTGTTGGTCCACTTTACGTACCAGATTATTGCTTTTTGAGAGTCACATGCAAACATATCACTTTTCTATAGTCAATATCCATACAGAAAGCAATGCATTACTTTTAAACTTTTTTTTTTTTTTTAAACAATGGTGTTAGTTCAGTTCTTTTGACCCCAATTGTTGCGTGATGGCCATATTACTGGGCCAACGGGTGAGTAGACATCCCTGCCCCATCCGGCCCAGAGTTCTTCACCACCGCCCCCCCCAACTATGGTTTTACACGGGGGGCAGTACAGACTAGGATTAGGGGAGATGGGGGAGGAGCTGGGAGGAGGGGGGAAGAAAAAAAGGAAAGAAAAAAGAAAAATGGGGAAGAAGCAAGAAGCGAGGGGTTAGATAGATAGAACATTTGAGCCACCCCTCGCTGCAGCAAGGTATTTCCTAGGTCCGGGAAGGCATATTCCACCCACGGGCTCTATATTTTCATGAATTTTCCATGGGAGTCTTTTAGAATGCTTATCAGTGTTTTGTTAATGACGATACTCTTCAATCTCTCTTTCACCAACTGGAATAGGACACTATATTTTTTCAGGAGCTTGCAATTACTAACTTTGCTGCCAGCATAAGTTAGTAGAATGTTGTAGAGTTGTAGTAATTCCCATTTATTGGAACCCTGGGCGTTCTAACATAGCGGGACTTCCCAAATCCAGATGCCCCCCGGACAGGCAACAAACCCCAGGATAGTAAAAATCTCTTTACTATCTCCTATAAAGAGAGGCAACTCCCCTCCTCAAATCTATAAGAAACCCTGCGGGTCGACCATCAACTCCCCTCTTTTCCGAGCCCTCAACGAATCTCCGTGCTGCAGCTGCACCCGAGCCCCCCACAGCAGGCCTAGCGCAATAGCCATCGTGGACGCGCCCACAGCTAGAGACGAGCTGGAATGTGGTTGGTGCCATTCGCTACATTCAAACGGAAGTCTGAATGGATTGAGTGCCGTTGATTGGTTGAGCTGGGAATAGGGAAAAGGTGAGTTTATGGGCAATGGCGGAGCACACACCATTCCCCCACCACAAGAAAGTAACAATTTTTTTTCTATTTTGGCTTTGGTCCTTCCTGATTTGGGATGTCCCTGTTGTATGAAACCCCCGGTTTGCCTCGTTTACTTACCTCGCCGGCTATCCCATGGCGAATGCGCAGGCTCTCCTTCAATCGGTGCTCTGCCGCGCATATGTAAGAACGGCATAGAACGCTATTTGTACACAGAGGCTGACATCCCTACATCTGCTCCCCCAGGCTGTGCCAATCATTCAGACAGGCCCATCGTGGATGTGCACATCAGCCCGATGGATGCCCCTGTGGCCTGCACACATGCCTGTCGGGATCCGCACAGTGGGGCATACCAATAGGGAGAGAGGAAATCATGTGGTTTATGCTGGTCTTTAAGACTCCAGGGCCAACCCAACAGGGTTTTAGTCTTTACTTTAGGGGGCACTTTGTTTCCAAAGGCGTGACCAACCCTAATCTATATCCCACCGTAGCATTAAAAGCAAGGTGAGTGTTGCCCAGTTGTGTAACTTGGTTAAAGTAAAATAAAGAGCAGGGTGCCGGACTCCCCTTTGGCCTTGATGCTGCTGGCGATTGGGGAGTATTGCTGTAAGCTTCCAACCCTAGAACTCTGCACAACTTTTTTGGGGTTACATTTTGTTACCCTGAAAGTAGTTCTTTCCACACTTCTCGGTACCACGTGGTTATTATTATTATTACAGAAGAAAGAAAATTCTTCTAAACACCGCGCTAAAAAATATTACAATGAATTAATTAAATTAAATCATTTATAAAGGCAGTCCTTTCTTCCGCTGGAGTTAAACCGGACCTTCACCATGATTTAATGAAAAGCCCAAACTCTTAAAAAACAATTCCTCAGCATCTAAAATTAATATATTTTACATGTTTAGTCACTAATTTATTATACTTTCCCCCACTGGGCTGCAACTCTGTTCGGGAATTTAGGATACGGGCGCCGCCATCTTGACTCAGAAGCATCACACTTACTGAGGAGAGGAGAGTGGGATAAGGTACAGGGGGGCGGGTTATAGCTGTGCTTTGCTCAGACAGAGCAGAGCTGGGGTCAGGGAAAGGTCAGCAGTCCCAGAATGCAGAGCAGCACAGTCACTTCCTGTTTGCAGGCACTTCCTGTTTGCAGGCTGCCTGCAAAAATGGCAGCTTCCATAAGCCGCCATCTTGGATGTTTAAAGGCTTATAAAATGCAGTAGATGCAGGTAGGATGATTTTTAATGTGAGCAATCTGTATGTACAGGGTGTGGGAAACATATAAGATAGACTCTTATTTAGAGTGAAGGTCCGCTTTAAGACCGTATTGGTGCAGTCTTCAAACAATAGTAATTTTTGTGTATTAAAACACTAATAACTCCGCGGGGAATATCACTAATAAAATATTTCAATCATCAGCAAGCAAGGTGTTGCTGATGATTGAAATATTTTATTATTGATATTCCCTGCGGAGTTATTAGTGTTTTAATACACAAAAATTATTATTATTATTGTTTATTTATATAGCGCCATCAACTTCCATAGCGCTTTGCAAGGTATGAATACGGAGAGGGTAAAATATATAGTACAGGGAACAATGCAAAATTAGATGCCACAGTTTAAAACCAAGTGTTGTGAGCACAGAAGACAATAGGGAGGAGTGCCCTGCCCTTGCCAGCTTACAGTCTAAAGGATGGGGGTGGAGACAAAGGGGGCGGGGTCACAAGTGGTAGAGCTTGAGTATGGCTGCATGTGCCATTGAAGGTTATAGGAGTTGCTTAAGCCAGGTCATATGCTTGTCTGAAGAAGTGAGTTTTGAGGGCACTTTTAAAGGCTTGGAGTGATGGAGAGTGGCGGATCGAGCGGGGGAGTGCATTTCATAGAAGTGGGGAGGCATGGGAGAAGTCTTGAAGGCGGGAGTGTGAAGAAGTAACCAAGAAAGTTGATTCAGCACAGGGGCGGACTGGCCATAGGGCATTCATCCGGTAGTTCATCTGCTTCAGCAATGCTTCTTGCAGCGGGCTGGGTGAATAGCCGCCCGGCGGCCCGCAGCAGCTCCCAATTACCCGGCCCGCCACAAGAAGCTTTGCTGGAAAGTCGGCATTCTAGTTAAAGGCCAGCAGGTGGCCAGTGCAGGGGGCAGCAGAGAGCAGGCGGCCAGGGGGGAAGTGCAGGGCTGATGGGAGTCCTTGCCAGCTCGTTATTGCAGAGCGCTGGGGAAGCGGTCTGTATGTTTGTCTGCTGCGTCGGCTCCTGTGCGCCTGCTGTGAGGTAAGTAGTGCCCCCCCTTCTATTTCTCTCTGACAAGTGCAAAGGAATGGGGTCGCGTCCTGGCCAGTTAAAGCGGTGCCTGCAGTCTGT
This sequence comes from Gastrophryne carolinensis, assembly GCA_027917425.1. NCBI lineage: Eukaryota > Metazoa > Chordata > Amphibia > Anura > Microhylidae > Gastrophryne > Gastrophryne carolinensis. Next base: position 605,219,075 of record CM051235.1, read on the forward strand.
GACCTCCCTCCTCTATGTGCCTCATTCTCCAGGCTCTGCTCCATATCCTCATCAGCATTGACAACAAGGCCCATGGCCGAAGAGGGAGCCTGTCCTATGCCCTCTATACAGGTTAGAGATCGGACATGCTGAGCTTCTGTGCATCTGTCTGCTGTCCCATTTGGTGACCAGACTCTGTCTTTACTTCCTCTCTCACCTTTTTCTTTCCTTATCACTTCTCCATTTTTAAATTTTTAAAAAATGTTTCTTATTTGCTCTCTTTCCCTTTTTTGTCCTCCTTCCCTCTTTCTTCTTTCTTTCACTCTCTATTACACTTTCTTTACCTTCCTTTCTTCTTCTCCCAGCTTTCACCCCACTTTTCTTCTTTCTTACTTTTTTCTTTATACCTCTTTTGTTTATATCTGTCTTTCTTTCTTAATTACTCTCCTCTTTGTTTCATGCACTTCCTTCTTTTGTTCTTACCTCTCTCACTTTTTGTTTTCATCTCATTTTTTGCTTTTTACTTCCCTTCCCTTGTGCCATTCCTCCCGGGACTTTTTTGGGTCACACCGGCCCTTCTGCAGTGTGTCTGGCCCCATATAATCCCCCCCCCCCCGATAATAAGCGGTGTGCAGAATCCCCCCAATCACCACAAACAGTGCAGTAGAGAATCCCCCCAAATAATTTGTCTTCAAAGAAAAAAAAACATTTGCCCAAAAGTGGACCAAAACCTGGAATTTTCACTATTGGGATAGTGGTCCACCCCCCCCCCCCCCGGGCATCCCAACCCAGGGTGCTGTGTGAAACCCATCATGGCCAACCCTGGATTCTAACTGATTCCATAGCTAGCCACTAGCCTTCCCCCAGGGCATAGAAAGCATTGGGAAGGTGGGGGGGGGGGGGCTGACGGGGATGTTTTGCTGGCACAAGTAAACCTCTCTCTCATGGAGTCCGCTGCTGTCCTCCTCTCCAGTCCTGCTCATGTGGCCTATGACAAGAAAAGCTGCAAAAACTTCCTTTATAGTAGAGGCGAGTGGATGGCGGCACCTGGGACTGGGAGCCAGTGCGTTCTATTGCCCCCTGTGTACAGCGGCAGCGGCTAAGGTTGCCACCTTTCCCAGCATAAAATACCGACCAACTTGGGCATGGGTATGTGGGGGAGCGCCACTAGGAATTTTGGTGCCCTGTACAGCCACAATGTCTGAACCCCTTAGAAGAAAAAAAAAGAAGAGAATGCAAAAGAGAAATAGAAAAAAGAATACTGGTAGAAGGAGAGAAAACAGAGGGAGAGTGTGAGGAGAGAGAAAAAGGGAGAAGCAAATAGAGAGGGGGGAGAGCGAAAGGCAAAGGATGGGGGACACTTTACTTTACACCCCCCCCCCCTCACCTCCTGACCCCTTATTGTTATTTTTCTTTTAATTTACTTGAATTGAATTTCTTTAGTAACGCTTGAATGGATTTTCTTGTATGCAGTGAATAAGCTTCTGATTGTGACTTATGTTGTTTGTAATCTTTAAATTCTGTGTATGAACAGTATTATGCTTATAGCCCAATATACACAATAAAAAGATCGATAAAGAAAAACATTCTTGCAGCTAAATAGGTAAAATAAAGTAAAAATATACTCCCAGTGCCGTCCTGGGGAAGATCACAATTTAATGTGAGAGGAAGTTTCTTTCTGACCAAACCCTCCCGAGTGAAGCCAAGGGAAAATAGTTGACATTTTGAAACTGTAATGCTCAGCATCTGCTGTTACGGGAAGAGCGGGCGGATAATTATAAGCGTGCGCAGTATGACGCCTGCTTTGCATTAAACCACCAGTTGCTGTGCACACAGTTGGCAGATGGGCATCTCCTCGTATGCGGGCCCCTGCTCCAGCAGCGAGCTGTGAATTGCAAGCTGTGTGTATGTGTCAGGGGCCTCTGCCGGAGCCAGTGAAAGAGGGTGTGAGGAGCGAGGGGGGTATTGGGACCTAGGGTAGGGCAACAGCAAAAAGAAAGGTAGGATGTGCTCATTTAGTCAATAGGTGCTAGAGGGGTGTGACCACACACTATAGGCAAAAATTGGACGGCCTTGACGTGGCTACCTCGCTTTTACATTCATTGCAATCTGTTAACTAGCAGTCCATGTTCTTCACAAGTGTTAGCTAGGTTTTCTGCACAAACTTTTAAACTTAGTAATGTTAGGGACGGGGTATAAATTGGACAGTCTTGACGTGGCTACCTCGCTTTTACATTCATTGTTTCAATCTGTTGTTTCAACAGTCCATGTTCTTAACAAGTGTTAGCTAGATTTTCCAATAGTATGAGTGTGCAGAGGGTTAACTTTCTTCTTTGCCTATAGTGTGTGGTCACACCCCTCCAGCACCTCTTGACTGCTATATATTGACTGTATGAGCACATCCTATTTTTCTTTTTGCTGTTGCATTTGCAGGTCAGTGGCCAGATCTGCTGTATTGTAGCTCTCAACGTTAGTATGTGGGTTGAAGCACACCAATATATACAGAAAACCAGAAAAATCAGAGGGGTTCTATAATTCCCTAATGCGCCTGCTCACTGCGCATCCAATACTATAGGAAGGTATATATAAATGGGAGAAAATGAACACCCAACATAAAGGCTATGCATGCTCAAAAAGGTAATTTAATACAGAGGTGAAACCATATATAATTACAAACATTTATAAGAAGAGAGTGTTACTCCTACTACTCCTAACTACTCCTGAGGAAGGCACATTCGCCGAAACGTTGAGTAGGTTTTCTGTGTTATCTGCTGTGTTCATGCCTACAAACCTGTTACTTTCAGTCTTTACTTGTGTAAGAACTTGCTCTGCATGTATATTCAGGTATTGATCTTGCGCCTCTCAATCTATCATCAGATTCTTTATAACTGTTTGTCCACATTCTTGGATTGTATCTTATTGTATTCATGATGTCTTTTTGATAGAGAGGCTCAAGGCAGAGACTGGGACCAGCTTATCTGCGCCACCTAGCGGTCACCTGTATAAATGTGTACATGTAACACTCTCTTCTTATAAATGTTTGTAATTATATATGGTTTCACCTCTGTATTAAATTACCTTTTTGAGCATGCATAGCCTTTATGTTGGGTGTTCATTTTCTCCCATTTGTATATACCTTCGGATTGTAGCTCTCCCAATTGGCCTCTACCTAAAACCCTTTTTGAACTGTAACACTGTGCAGGCAAGTAAAGCATTTTTCATTGTGTGTGCAGGCAAGTTAAGTTATTGCAGTGTCTTTAGACAGGCTGATTCATGTATTGCATTGCTTGTGCACACACAAGTAAAGAAGTAGCAATGTCTGCACAAACTTTTAAACTTAGTAATGTTAGGGACGGGGTATAAATTGGACAGTCTTGACGTGGCTACCTCGCTTTTACATTCCTTGCAATCTGTGTTAACGAACAGTCCATGTCCTTAACACGTGTTAGCTAGGTTTTCCAATAGTATGAGTGTGCAGAGGGTTACATTTCTTTTTTACCTAGGGTAGGGCGGGGTGAGATGCACTTTAACGCTTGATTCCGGGGTGGACACTCCAATAGCTAAAACAAGCTCTTTATTCAGACTTTAAACCGGACCTTCAGCATCATTTAATGAAAAGCCCAAACCCTTAAACGATTCCCCAGCATCTAAAATTAATATATTTTACGTTTTTTAATCACTTAATTATTATTCTTTCACCTGCCGGGCTGCAACTCTGTTCAGGACTCTGGGATACGGGCGCTGCCTCAGAAGCATCACATACTGAGGAGAAAAGAGCGGGATAAAGTGCAGGGGGTGGGGTTATAGCTGTACTTTGCACAGACAGAGCAGATGTGGGGTCAGGAAAAGGACAGCAATCCCAGAATGCAGAGCGACAGTCAGAAGACACTTCCTGTTTGCAGGCTGCCTGATGCTCCGTGAGCCGCCATCTTGGGTGTTTAAAGGCTCATAACATGCAGTAGATGCAGGTAGGGTGATTTTTAATGTGAGCAATCTGTATGTACAGGGTGTGGGAAACATATAGGATAGGCTCTTATTCAGGGTGAAGGTCCGGATTAATGTGGGCAATCTGTATGTACAGGGTGTGGGAAACATATAAGATAGGCTCTTATTCAGGGTGAAGGTCCGGATTAATGTGGGCAATCTGTATGTACAGGGTGTGGGAAACATATAAGATAGGCTCTTATTCAGGGTGAAGGTCCGGTTTAAGTGCAACAGCCAACACACAAACACACACATCACGCTTCTCCGGGGCACTCTAAAATAACAGACCAACCGGAATGTGACCCCTGGCCCTGTTGCTTAACACGGGGCCGGCGCCAGCACAGGGCAAACCTGGGCAATTGCCAGGCCCCTGGCATCTTCAGGAGCCCATTCAGGCTCACACTTGGATATGTTATTATTTTACAGTGGTCGTGAACCACTGAATGCCGGGTGTTGTGTGCAGACCTGCTCATGGCTGGGTCTCAGCAACAGGGGAAGGCAGACATGGAGAAGGTGGCAAGAACCAGGTGACAACTGACAACAGTGATGGAGTCTTTAGTGGCAGTGGAGCAAGCAGTAAGGACTAGAGCAGGGGTACTCAACCACTTCTTGTAAAGGTCCATTTACAGGCATCCGGTGAGAGGTGAAGGTCCGGGCGGAGGGATGTCGCGGTGGTGGATAATTAGAAATCAGCATACGGGGGGGGGGGGGGGATTACTCAGACAAAATTTTAAAAGGCTGTTTGACCCCCCACCCTAACTTGAGCTGAGGGGAGGGGCTGAGCTGGGAGGACAGGATTGGATGCGGCAAAGTAACCGAGATACAACGTTTTGGTGTACCTTGCAATGCCACTTCCTGCTTGGGCAGTACTTCATATTGCAATGCTGGGTGCCAGGGAGCAGAGTCATGAGACTGGCAGAGAGACTAAGCACTGCATCGATGATCAAGTAAATGGGGCAGAGCTGTCAGGGAAGGGGTCCGGAAATTTGGTGCCGAGGTCCGCATTTGGACCCCGGTCCGCCAGTTGAGTACCGCTGGACTAGAGGATGATTGGTGGATATAGGGAAGGCAATAAGGACTACAGGATGATTGGTGGCTATAGGGAAGGCAATAAGGACTAGAGGATGATTGGTGGCTATAGGAAAGGCAATAAGGACTACAGGATGATTGGTGGCTATAGGTAATGCAACAAGGACTGGAGGGTGATTGGTGGCTATAGGGAAGGCAATAAGGACTACAGGATGATTGGTGGCTATAGGGAAGGCAATAAGGACTGGAAGGTGATTGGTGGCTATAGGGAAGGCAATAAGGACTGGAGGGCGATTGGTGGCTACAGGGAAGGCAATAAGGACTGGAGGATGATTGGTGGCTATAGGGAAGGCAATAAGGACTGGAGGGTGATTGGTGGCTATAGGGAAGGCAATAAGGACTGGAGGGTGATTGGTGGCTATAGGGAATGCAACATGGACCGGAGGATGATTGGTGGCTATAGGGAAGGCAATAAGGACTACAGGATGATTGGTGGCTATAGGGAAGGCAATAAGGACTAGAGGACGATTGGTCCCTATAGGGAAGGCAATAAGGACTAGAGGACGATTGGTCCCTATAGGGAAGGCAATATGGACTAGAGGACGATTGGTGGCTATAGGGAAGGCAATAAGGACTGGAGGATGATTGGTGGCTATAGGGACGGCAATAAGGACTACAGGATGATTGGTGGCTATAGGGAAGGCAATAAGGACTGGAGGATGATTGGTGGCTATAGGGAAGACAATAAGGACTAGAGGATGGTTGGTCCCTATAGGGAAGGCAATAAGGACTAGAGGATGATTGGTGGCTATAGGGAAGGCAATAAGGACTAGAGGATGATTGGTGGCTATAGGGAAGGCAATAAGGCCTGGTGGGCGATCAGCAGCAGGAGATGACCCATTTGTGACAGTGGAGATAAATGGTGACATCATGTGACTCACTACTTTGGGGCCCACTAAGACTCTCTTGCCCAAGGGCCCTCACAAACCTGGAGCTGGCCCTGGTTTAACAGTAACAAAAATATCGGCAATTACCAAAAAAATGCCTAGAGGATACCAGCAATACCATCTGTGCTACTGAAATACTGGTAAAGTGGCAACTTTATCTGGGGCCCACTAGCAGGACTGACCCTGGGGGCCCACCTTACACTTAGATGCAAGTATTTCTGATTTATATTCAGAGACCTAATGTCAGACTGTATTTCTGTGTGTGTAACAAATATGCTGTACATCAGGTTTTGGTGATGAAGGCCCTTAAGGGGCTCTGGGACCAGAATCCAACTCGATCTCCTGGTAAACCTGTGGCCAAGCTGGAGAAGGTTTGGAATAAGGTTGAGGCATAAACACAGGTGTCGGGCAGCTGACAGAACGGATAATAAATTCCTAGAATTCGGAGGCACATGCCGGGGATGGAATTTGAACTGGCGGAATGACATAACTGAACTCAAGTGGGGTCAGAGACAAGCATCCCATCTCTGGAGGAGAGGGTAAGCATTAATGTATAGCAGAGGGCTCTGGGTTTGGGACGTGCTCTCCTGCTGCCAGTGCCATTCACTACTATGGAAAGTGAGAGGCTACAGCACTCACTGATAGAGTCATGCTGCTGGGTGATTTCTTCCCTTTTCCCCTTTCCAAACCCTGAATTCCGGGGGGAGGGAAGTAGCACTCAAAATGGTGTTATCCCCTCAGGTTAAGGCTCCACTTGTAAGATAATTTATTTATTAGATTTAAACATGGGTCCGACTGGGTCCGAAGTTTGAGAGGGAGGTTTTCCCTTACCAGGTGTATGGGGAGAAATCCTAAAGTGGGAGTCTTGGGTGGTCCTTAGGGGGGGGGGGGGAGTCCTGTGCCCCCTATAATTGAGTTTTTGTTTTAATTTTTATTCTATGCTTTAAATGAAAAGTATTAAAACAAAAACTCAATTATTGAAGGCACAGGGCTCCCCCCCCTAAGGGCCACCCAAGACTCCCACTTTAGGATTTCTCCCCATACCCCTGGTAAGAGAAAACCTCCCTCTCAAACCTGAATAAGTTCCAAAACCCATTTCTTAGTAGAGCTATTGTTACAGGTGCAGATGGGGCATTCCGATTGCTGGAGCCTTCCCACGCACACACACCCACAAACCACCATTTCACGTACCTCCACCATGATACCCTGGCGATATCTGGCCATGCAATTGGCCTTTTAGTGGTCATGTGGTCCATGTATCCACCAGCGTCCAGAAAAGTGCAGGCGACTCCAGACCACATGACAGGTGGCGGACAATGGCAGGGCCAGATTTTGCTTTGGGATCGCGGCAGAAGTACGGAAAACGGCGGTTTGCTTAGTTGTATGTGCGGAAGGCTCCAGCAATTTGGATGCCACCTGTCTGCACCTGTCACAGTAACACCGATTTGCTAACAAAATGAGTGTTGGATCGCTTTAACTCTTTTAACGTTGGAGAGGTGAAAGGGGGAGAAATCACCCAGCAGCATGGCTCTGTTAGTGAACGCTCGAGCCTCATAATTTCAATAGAAGCGAATGCCCCACCAGAACTATACGTTTATATAACCATATTGGGTATTACACAGCTTTAAAATGGAACAAAACCCCTCATTTTGACTATCCCGGGTATTGTTCCGTGCCCCAGGGGCATCCCAAATTGAGATACCGCACTGTGTGAAACCCAGAGAATGCAAGTGCAGGCTCTCGTCCAATTAGAGCCATTTGCCGTGCATATTAAATGTTCAGCAATAGGAGTGAAGGTGCCCAGAAATGTAGAGGGTGGAGAAGGTGAATAAGGTTGAGGCATAAACATCGGGCAGTTGAACGGATAATAAATTCCTAGAATTGGGGGCACATCCTGGGGATGGAATTTGAACTGAAGGAATGACATAACTGAACTCGAGTGGGGTCAGAAACCAACATCCCATCTCTGGAGGGTAGGGTAAGTATTAATGTATAGCAGAGGGCTCTGGGTTTGGGATGTGCTCTCCTGCTGCCAGTGCCATTCACTACTATGGAAAGTGAGAGGCTACAGCACTCACTAATAGAGCCGTGCTGCTGGGTGACGCCGGATGTTTAAATCGCCAAAGGGTGATGGAAGCAGAGGGGGTTCACATAGCCCCTGGGGAAGGCCAGAGGCCACAGTGGTTTTGTACCGGTTGGGCGGGGAGGGGGGTAATCACTCAGCCAAAGCCATAGACTTTTATAGAAATAGAAGTTTCCTTGTGCTGCCGCAGGAGAGCTTACCTCTGGTCATATAACACTGATGGCAGTCAGGGATAAGCCTTTATATTACGGCAATGTTTCAGTTGTTGGAGGAACTTTCATCAGGGTAACCTCCTCGCTCTTTGTGAGGTATGCCAATTTGTGATTCTCCATTGTGTGAAACTTCCAAATAGCCCCTAAAACTCACCTCATCGGCGATCCCTTGGCACATGCAGGGGCCATGGTCGCATACCTGCTAACCCCCAGCCGAGGCACATACCTGCGGCAGGCATTTCTGGGCAAAAGTGAATAAGAGCCTATCTTATATGTTTCCCCCACCCTGTACATACAGATTGCGCACATTAATCCGGACCTTCACCCTGAATAAGAGCCTATCTTATATGTTTCCCCCACCCTGTACATACAGATTATTCACATTAATCCGGACCTTCTCCCTGAATAAGAGCCTATCTTATATGTTTCCCCCACCCTGTACATACAGTCTTATAGATTCCCGGGCCGATTAGCAGGTTGTGGTGCAATAGGTCAGCATCTTAAAGTAGACCAAAACCCACAGCGAAGAGCAGAGTTATTGCTGGAATACCAAACCCTGTCTACGTCAGTGTTGGAGCACGTTGCTGATTAGGGTGTGTGCAGGGGGTATACCAGGCACCTCCTCTATCTAAAGCAGTAGCGTTACTCCTAGGTGTGTGCCAGAGTTTTAACCAGAGCTTTAAAACTGCAGACCTGACCAGATCAGCCAAGGATAAGGTACAGTAAGGTGCCCCTTAATTAATGTGCTGTTGTTTATAGCGGCACAAAACCCATATATGACTCCCCTGCGCCCCTGCCCACCTTCCCTGTCCAAGTACCTTGAGTGATGCGGGTGGCCCAGTTTAAAAAAACAAACAAACCAATGTCCAATGTCGAGACCACGGCCACTTGGCATCTTTGAGGTTGTTTATTGGCTGATCTTAAAAATTGCTGGCTGACGCGACTGGTCTACTGGCCGCACCCACGGCTTCCCTGTAGATTGTGAAGCACTCTAGACTCTCTTGCCCAAGGGCCCTCACAAACCTGGAGCTGGCCCTGGTTTAACAGTAACAAAAATATCGGCAATTACCAAAAAAATGCCTAGAGGATACCAGCAATACCATCTGTGCCACTGAAATACTGGTAAAGTGACAACTTTATCTGGGGCCCACTAGCAGGACTGACCCTGGGGGCCCACCTTACACTTAGATGCAGGTATTTCTGATTTATATTGAGAGACCTAATGTCAGACTGTATTTCTGTGTGTGTACTTGGAGTGCAACAAATATGCTGTACATCTATATGCTGAATCCAACCACTCGATCTCCTGGTAAACCTGTGGCCAAGCAGGAGAAGGTTTGGAATAAGGTTGAGGCATAAACACAGGTGTTGGGCAGCTGACAGAACGGATAATAAATTCCTAGAATTCGGAGGCACATGTCGGGGATGGAATTTGAACTGGAGGAATGACATAACTGAACTCAAGTGGGGTCAGAGACAAGCATCCCATCTCTGGAGGGGAGGGTAAGCATTAATGTAAAGCAGAGGGCTCTGGGTTTGGGATGTGCTCTCCTGCTGCCAGTGCCATTCACTACTATGGAAAGTGAGAGGCTACAGCACTCACTGATAGTCATGCTGCTGGGTGATTTCTTCCCTTTTCCCCTTTCCAAACCCTGAATTCCGGGGGGAGGGAAGTAGCACTCAAAATGGTGTTATCCTCTCAGGTTAAGGCTCCACTTGTAAGATAATTTATTTATTAGGTTTAAACATGGGTCCGACTGGGTCCGAAGTTTGAGAGGGAGGTTTTCCCTTACCAGGTGTATGGGGAGAAATCCTAAAGTGGGAGTCTTGGGTGGTCCTTAGGGGGGGGGGGGAGTCCTGTGCCCCCTATAATTGAGTTTTTGTTTTAATTTTTATTAAGTATTAAAACAAAAACTCAATTATAGAGGGCACAGGACTCCCCCCTAAGGGCCACCCAAGACTCCCACTTTAGGATTTCTCCCCATACCCCTGGTAAGAGAAAACCTCCCTCTCAAACCTGAATAAGTTCCAAAACCCATTTCTTAGTAGAGCTATTGTTACAGGTGCAGATGGGGCATTCAGATTGCTGGAGCCTTCCCACGCACACACACCCACAAACCACCATTTCACGTACCTGCACCATGATACCCTGGCGATATCTGGCCATGCAATTGGCCTTTTAGTGGTTATGTGGTCCATGTATCCACCAGCGTCCAGAAAAGTGCAGGCGACTCCAGACCACATGACAGGTGGCGGACAATGGCAGGGCCAGATTTTGCTTTGGGATCGCGGCAGAAGTACGGGAAGTTGGTTGTATGTGCGGGAGGCTCCAGCAATTTATTGCTGGAATACCAAACCCTGTCTACGTCAGTGTTGGAGCACGTTGCTGATTAGGGTGTGTGCAGGGGGTATACCAGGCACCTCCTCTATCTAAAGCAGTAGCGTTACTCCTAGGTGTGTGCCAGAGTTTTAACCAGAGCTTTAAAACTGCAGACCTGACCAGATCAGCCAAGGATAAGGTACAGTAAGGTGCCCCTTAATTAATGTGCTGTTGTTTATAGCGGCACAAAACCCATATATGACTCCCCTGCGCCCCTGCCCACCTTCCCTGTCCAAGTACCTTGAGTGATGCGGGTGGCCCAGTTTAAAAAAACAAACAAACCAATGTCCAATGTCGAGACCATGGCCACTTGGCATCTTTGAGGTTGTTTATTGGCTGATCTTAAAAATTGCTGGCTGACGCGACTGGTCTACTGGCCGCACCCACGGCTTCCCTGTAGATTGTGAAGCACTCCCGCCCCCAGCCTATCTAAATGGCTGGGAGTTTGAGTGCGCCTCCGCTTCAGGGAAGCTGGTGATGTAGCCATCCGCAAAGACCGCGTCATGGGAGCCGTCGTCAAAGATGAGTTTACCGATGACCCCAGGGGTTTCACACAGCGGGGAATCCTGATATCTGATGCCCAGTGGGCAGGCTAGCGGTCGGTGGAACTCGAGGAGGCGTCCACTGGCAAAAATAGCGTTGTGGGAGCTGAGTTTACCGGCCACCCGGGGATTTTACACAGTGGGGCATCCCAATATTGACTGGCCCTGGAGTCTTAGAGATTACAGGACTGTTTTACAGTTGCTTTAAAGAGGAATATTTTGGCCTGTTGTAGTCTAAAAGACTCCAGGGCTGACTGATTCCCTCTTGCTGGGGCATGATGACTTGGGATGCCACTGTGTGAAATCCTGGAGATCACTGTGTATACTTACATAGCCAATCCCACAGCGCATGTGCGGTCCTCATCCCACATAACTTGGGCTAGGCCCTGCTCCATTCAGCTTGCTTGGTGCTTTGACGTCCGAGCAGATAGAGGAACTGAATAGAGCGAAGCCTGCTGATTGGCTGCCCTTCCGCTCCATGATATTGCCGGATAGGTGAGTTTTCTTGGCTAGCTAATGGGGATTCACGCAGGAGAGGAACAACACCCTGAAGCCAGAATAGGACGCTGGGTTTTATTTTGTAAAGTGACCCTGCAGATGTGTCATTAGAAAGATTAAATAAAATGACCCTGATTCAATATCTAATTATGTGATTTCATTTCCTCCCTGCTGGAAATGGAGCTGGCAACCGTGAATGTGTTGAGTACTGGTGGTGCACGCCCACATCTTATCTCCAATATGAGAGCAGATAGAAAAAAAACGCAATGCCGCACTGTCTCCTGGTTTAAACTTTATATATATATGACACACACACACACACACGTCTACATTTTTGAACTTTCTGCTTTTCAATGTAGTCCCCTGGTGACTTTCACTTCACCTCCAGTGACTGGAGCATAGAATAGGACACTTCTTGCTGCTGCAGGAACCATGTAACCGCCTCTTTGCATTATCATCAGGAAATAATTCCCTAAGCAGAATTATCTTCAGGTTACAAAAGAGAAATTAATCACTGGGAGCCTTGTCTGGACTGTAGGGTGGATGGTTAAGCTCCAAGAAGCTGTATTCCCCCATAGCAGCTTGTGATTTGTGAGCCTTGTGAACAATCTCATGAAGCAGCAACACACTTGATGACAACTTCCCCCGGTGTTTCTCTTTGATCGCCTTGTGTAAAGCCTTCATTATTGAAGTACAGGTGTCTCCAGTATCTGCTGCTGCAGGAACCGTGTAACCGCCTCTTTGCATTATCATCAGGAAATAATTTCCTAAGCAGAATTATCTTCAGGTTACAAAAGAGAAAGAAATCATTGGGAACCATATCTGGACTGTAGGGTGGATGGTTAGGCTCCATGAAGCCACATTCCCTGAAAGAAGCTTGTGATTTGTGAGCCTTGTGAACAATCTCATGAAGCAGTAACACTCTTGACAACTTCCCATGGCGTTTCTCTTTGATCGCCTTGTGTAATGCCTTCATTATTGATGTATAGGTGTCTCCGGTATCTCTTTATCTTGTATGACATAAATTCTAGTAATAAAATACCCCCTTTTTCCTAAAAACCTGTTGCCCTAACCTCTCCAGCTGACTGCCATTGCATGTCATTGTCATTGCATGGACTGTTTGGTCTCAGGATCCTGGTAGTGGACCTGTAACAGGTAAAGAAACGGGCATGCGTCTGATGCAGCAGCAAAGATCACATCATTGCTGCAGCACCCAGCGGCGTGCCACTCCCTCGCCATGCTCACCGCCAGGGCAGCCATTCAAGTTTGCCTGGTAGGGTGAGAGTGCAGACCTGGGATGCCAGCGAAGACTTGCGCGATAATATCGCCAGATCGAGGAGAGTGTAGTGTTAACCAGGAGGTTTGACACATGCGAAATCATGATGCCCCAGTGGCAAGCTTTCACCTGGCCCTAGAGTCTAAAAGAGTCTAAGGCCTGGTGATAATGGTTTTGGTCTGCTTAAAGTGGACCAAAACCCACCGTGATCGGTGCGCGAATGTATAAGATTCCCAGGACGATCGATTACCTCCCCCGGGGCATCCTAAAAAACAATTCTGTGACAGTTGGGTTATTCCGCCACAAGGTGGCACAGTGTACTGCATCAGAGCTGTGGCATCTCCCGGCCCCCTATAAAAACGGGATTAACCATAGAGTTCCCAGCGTAGACAAACGGTGAGATAAGAAGCCGGGAGAGAATAAAGGTAAAAAATGTAAAAAGGTAAAAACCCCAATTAACTTTGAACAATCACCATAAAGAGGCAACCAAGAATAACGATAACAAGGGTGGGGTGAAGGAGGCCGTGCCATGCAAGAGCAAAAACAATTCTACAGGTGAGTACTCACAGAATTGTCTTTTTCTTATTGTATGGCACGGCCTGCTTCAGTATTCATAACAGTTGGGACATCCAAAAGCAGTGTCCAAAAGTAGGGTGGGATCCCCAATGAGTAACGGCCGGCAGTTCAAGTCACTACCGCCTGAAGTACCTTGCGGCCAAAAGCAGCATCCGCTGAGGCCTTAACATCAACCTTGTAAAACTTGGAAAAAGTATGAACAGAAGACCAAGTTGCGGTCTTACAAACTTGTTCAACAGAAGCCTGGTGCTGAAAGGCCCAAGACGCACCAATAGCACGAGTAGAATGAGCAGTAATCCTAAAAGGAGGTTTCTTCCCTTTAGCAGAATAGGCTTGTACCACCGCCTGACGGATCCACTTGCTGATAGTGGATTTAACATGAAGAACAAAAAGAGCGTCAGACTTCCTGAACGACTCATTAGCAACCAAATAAAACTTCAGAGCCTTGACAACATCCAAAGAGTGAAGGGTCCGCTCCATGGAATTAGCAGGGTTAGGACACAAGAAATGCAGAACAATGTCCTGATTGAGATGAAAAGCAGACACAACCTTAGGCAAGAAATCCTGCTTAAGCTGAAACACCACCTTATCCTGATGCCTCTCAAAATAAGGAGGTTTGATGGAAAGCGCCGCCAGCTCAGAAACTCGCCTGACAGAAGTAATGGCCACCAAAAAGGCCACCTTAAGAGTCAGAATGGGCAAAACAGCCCCACGGATAGGCTCAAAGGGAGGACCCTGCAGAGCAGCCAACACCAGATTCAGGTCCCCAAACTGGTAGCATAGGCTTACGTGGCGGACACACGTGAGTAACTCCCTGGAAAAAAGTCTTAACCAACCGGAGATTGGCAAAGGATCTTTGGAAAAAATTGCCAGAGCTGACACCTGTTCCTTGAGGGTACTGAGTTGAAGGCCTGAATCCAAACCATGTTGCAAAAATTCCAGAATCCTGGGGATGGAGAACACCCGACAAGGAAAGGACTTGGACTCACACCAGGCAATGTAAGCATGCCAGATCCTGTAGTAGATAAAAGATGAGGATTTCTTCCTAGCCTTAATCATGGTATCAACAACAGAGGCAAGCTTCCCAGGTTTGTCTCCCTGTCACAGGACCCTCTGGCCTTCGCCACGGATGCGCTAGCAATGCCTTGGACGGAGTTTCGGGTCCTCTATGTGTTCCCTCCATTCCCTCTGCTGGGCAGGGTACTGCGCAAGATAGCCCAGGAGGGGGTACCAGCCATTCTGGTGGCCCCCTGTTGGCCAAGGAGGGTGTGGTTCGCAGACGTCGTGCAGTTGGCAGTAGATCAGTATGCCCTGCCCAAGGATCCAGATCTTCTCACTCAGGGACAGCTGTGCCATTCCAATTTACAAACGCTGGCTTTAACGTCTTGGCTGCTGAAACCTCCATCTTGATGGATAAGGGGTTGGCAACCCCCTCCTGGGCTATCTTGCGCAGTACCCTGCCCAGCAGAGGGAATGGAGGGAACACATAGAGGACCCGAAACTCCGTCCAAGGCATTGCTAGCGCATCCGTGGCGAAGGCCAGAGGGTCCTGTGACAGGGAGACAAACCTGGGAAGCTTGTGGTTGTGGCGGGACGCAAACAGGTCCACATCCGGCTGACCCCAGCGGTGACACAGGGAGTGAAATACCTTGTTGCTGAGGGACCATTCCCCCAGCCGAGATGTCCCCCTGCTCAGGGAGTCTGCCTCCAGGTTCTCCACCCCCAGAATGTAAACCGCCGAGATGCAGGGGGACATTCTCTTCTGCCCAAGACAGTATCAGGGACACTTCCTTGAGGGCTCGCTTGCTCCGAGTCCCTCCCTGATGATTATTGTATGCAACCGCCGTCTGGTTGTCCGAGCGGATCTGAACAGCCCGACCCCAAAGGTGTGTGGTCAGCTGAGACAGAACCAACCTGATCGCCCTCAGTTCCAGGACATTGATGGGAGCATGAGCCTCCTGGGGGCTCCACCGACCCTGGAACTTCAGAGACTTCCAAAAGCCCCCCCAACCGGTCAGACTGGCATCTGTGGTGACAGTCTCCCAGCACGGAGGCAGAAAGGTCCTTCCCACTAGAAGGTTCCTTGAGTCCAGCCACCACGAGAGGGACCGTCTGGCCAGGGGGGACAGAGCAAATTCCTGATCCCGGGAACTGACAAGAGGTGCAACTGAAGAGGCCTCATGTGAAACTGAGCAAAGGGGACCGCCTCGAAGCAGGATACCATCAGACCCACTAACTGCATCCCCTGCCGGATGGAGGGATAGGGACACGAGAGCAGAGTCCGTGCCTGCTTCTGCAGGCCCTCCACCTTCTGCCGAGGCAGGAAGACCTTGACCTGAGAGGTATCCAGAGTCATGCCCAGAAAGGACCTCACCGAAGACTGAGACAGTGAAGACTTGGGATAGTTGATCACTCAGCCGAAGGACTCGAGAGTGGAGGTCACCACCAGAGAATCCTTCTCGGCCTGATGAAGAGATTGAGACACAATCAGAATGTCATCCAGGTAAGGAAGGATACGAATGCCCCGATTCCGCAGCAGAGCCATCACACCCGCCAGCACCTTGGTGAACACCCAAGGGGCCGAGGTGATACCGAACGGAAAGGCCACAAACTGGTAATGCTGATCCTCTAGAGCGAACCTGAGAAATCTCAGATGACCTGGAAAAATTGGCACGTGAAGGTAGGCATCCTTGATGTTCACTGAGGTCATGAAGTCGCCCGGGCGCAGGGTACTGACCACCGAGCGTAGAGACTCCATGCAAAAATGCTTGAACCTGACAAACTTGTTGAGACCCTTCAAATCCAGGATGGGCCTCAGGGACCCGTCCTTTTTGGGGACCGTGAACAGATTGGAGTAGAAACCTCGAACCCCGTTCCTGGGCCGGCACCAGGCAAATAACTCCTGACTCCAACAGGCGTTGGACCGCAAGGCGCAAACCCTGAGCTGAAAAAGGGTTTTGAGACATCCGGGATCTGATGAATCTTGGGGGCGGCCAGGCTGCAAACTCTATCTTGTAACCGGAGGACACCACCTCCTGAATCAACCGGTCTGAGACACGTAGCCTCCAGACGTGAGCAAAGAGCCGAAGCCGTCCCCCCACCCGGATGGGTGAGGGCGCCTCCTCATGCCTGATGGGGCTTGGAGAAGGTTTGGGCTTGGGACCTCAGGAGAGGCCAGGAAGACCACGGGATCTGCCACGGCCCCAAGACGCAGCCAAACGGAGTGGTGCATAGCCACCAAAAGGGCAGAGGCCCTACCACTCAGCCGTACCACATCATCCATGGCAGGATAAAGGCAACAAATTCAGAGCAAAGCAAGAGGGTCCTATGATCCTCCCTACCCGCTGTAGCGCCATCAAGGAGACGATTGATCTGTCTCTTAAGAGCAATAGCTGTTATGGCAGAGGCACAGGCCGGACGCAGCCCAGCCCCCACAAATGTAAAAGCATGGCAGGCCAGTTGATCCATATGCCGGTCCTCGCTGTCCCGTAGTGTAGTAGTGTCAGGGGAAGGCATGACTGAGGTGTTGGACAGCCCTAGAACGGGAGCGTCCACCTCGGGGGGACCCGACCATCGCTTAACCAGGTCAGCAGGAAAGGGGTATTTCTTATCCAACCCTTTGGGCACCGCGGGCAATCTACTAGGATGTTCCCACTCCTTGAGCACCAAATTAGTGAAATGACTCTGCTCAGGGAACTCCAGACGCTGCTTAACAGGATGAAAAAGCTCACCCTGTTGCCTCTTTGCCACCTCAGGGGGGGTCAATGTGCAAGATTTCAAAAATGTGAGACAACAGATTAGCAGTGTCCTCAGGGAACCAGGAATCCTCAGACTCAGACCCAGGATCACTGTCGCAGCCCACCTGCTGGTCCCCAGAGGAATCAGAGCCCGGGAAAGGCTCCCCCTTCTCTAGGGAGTAACGGTCATCAAAAAGATCAATTTCCTCATGCTCCTCAGTAACCCAGGCAGGCGTGGGAGCCAGGTGCCGCTTCTTGCCAGGGGCCTTACGTGGAACAGGCCTAGCAAGCTGCCTTTCAATGCTGGCCACACGAAGTGCCAGATCAGACTGTGACCCCCTGCTAGTATTCCCCTCACTGGGGGCTAAATGCAGGCGCGGGGGGGGGGGTAGGCGATGCCAAGGGGGGGCGCAGAGCTGTGGAGTGAAGCGGGCAGCCCAGACTGGAGCTCAAGGACACTTTGGGCGCACGGCACGCACACCCTGACACTGTCACTCACAGGGGATACCCCACATACGGTACACAGCCGGGATTGCCCCAAAGGACCTCCAAGCACGTTATCCCCAGAAGCCTCCATATGGTGATTAACACAGGCGCAATTGGCCAGCGCTGGGTAAAGGCCAAAGCGAAAAGCCACCCGGGATGCCCTCCCACGGGATACCCCCAGAAGTCAGCAAAGGGGGGGATGAGGGGGAGGAAGGAGTAGAGCCGGGAGAACCACAACCCACTGGTATCCCGCCTAAAAGACATAAGTAAAAAACGACACATGAGCATCCCGCAGCACATGCCCCACGAGACCAATAAAAAAAAACCCAAGGGGGACTCACGGACCAAGGACACCGCAGATGAAGCGACACACTGGAGGATACCGCGTTGCAGCCAGAAAGGGAGAAATCCAGATACGCAGCTAATCCAAAATGGCGCCGGCAAAGGTACCTCGAGGGGCGGGCCGCGGGGGGACGACGCGATACGCGTCATCCCCCGGCCCCGCCCCCCCCGAAGAGCGCGAAAACGCCGCCCACGTGACCGCGACGGCGCCATGACTAAGCAAAAAACGCCACAGGTTATAGCGCCACCCGCCGCGAAGCGCAGTACAAAGCGGTGCGGCGGCTAAAAAACACCAAAAAACACACTGTGAACAGCAAAATACACCACAACTAACACCACTCGCCGCTACCACCCGCCCCCCCGAAAGTCAGAGGGGGGGGGGAGAGAGACGAAAGACAGCGTCAAGTATCTGGGCCGGGGGGGGGGGAACCCTGAAGGAAAAGAAGGGGACACAGCCCCCAAAACACTCACCCCCTCAGAAGCCAGGACAGGAACTCCGCATCCCTAGTAGGCTCACCATAAAGCCTATGGCCGGCTCCCCTTTGTAGTACAGGGTCTGCGGCTTGGAGCTGCGCTCCAGGAGCACTTGACCCTAGTGCTCTTCTACCTTCACCCGATCTGTCAGCCAAGGCTGGGAGGCACAGGGGGTCCAGAAACGGGTGGAAATAGACTTGCAGGGCCGCAGGCTTGGTTGCCTCGCTCATCTGCGCAATATAGAGAGCCATCTTCTATCTTCGCAGTTTCACTGCAGAGGAAACACTGGGAACTCTATGGTTAATCCCGTTTTTATAGGGAGCCGGGAGAGGCCACAGCTCTTCTGCAGTACACTGCGCCACCTTGTGGCGGAATAACCCAACTGTTATGAATACTGAAGCAGGCCGTGCCATGCCAGAAGAAAATCGGGATGCCCCGCTGTGTGAAACCCCCCAGGTCGCCCCGTTCACTTACCTTGCTTCCCAGTCCAACGGCGCATGCACGAGCCACGGCCGCATCCCCGCTATCCCTCTAGCAGGGCGTGCGTCTGCAACAGGCATTTGAGAATGGCCCGCGCAGGCACGCTCCCTGTTAGAGGGAAGCGGGGGATGCGGCTGTCAGCGAGCTCGGAGCTGCTGGCCTTAGACGACGTGACGTCAGCGCCTCTGAGCGCGCTGATTGGACGAGTGGCCGCGCATGCGCCATAGGATCGGGAGAAGGTGAGTTAACTTCGGCGATCTGGGGGGTTTCATGTAGCGGGCCCCCCCGATTGGGGGAAAGGACCAAAACCCATTATAGTCAAAATCCTTAAGTGGGCCTAAACCTTTTC
Organism: Gastrophryne carolinensis; assembly: GCA_027917425.1. Classification (NCBI taxonomy): domain Eukaryota; kingdom Metazoa; phylum Chordata; class Amphibia; order Anura; family Microhylidae; genus Gastrophryne; species Gastrophryne carolinensis. Next base: position 605,238,449 of record CM051235.1, read on the forward strand.
TAGGGCTCTTTAGCCATAGAGGCAACCTAAATGGGGATTCCACGGGGGCCATTATTTAAAGGGATCTAAAGTTATTTTTGACTTAGGGTTCGCTTTAAGCTTAAAGTAGCCCTGTCACTATATGGCCGCATGACAGCGCCCCGCTCCCCCATAGCCGAGTGACATCAGGTAATCTGCCGGTTGTCGGCCGCTAAGTGACATGAGCTATATTTATGAATGTAACGGGTCCACCTGTTACTTAGTTACAAGTTTGCTTTAAATCCATGTTGTCAGATGTATTTATATCCCGTCCAGTTCCTATAAGAGGAGCCCGGAAGCTGCATTGCCTTGGACCTCTAATGTCGCCCCATGTCTGGATTCAGCACAGAATGATATAACATGGTTGGGATATTTTTACAAGGTGACATTAACATGACCCGATGGGCGAAACAGAACTTCAGCGCTAGTCTGTTCCTCTCACAGATACAGATTAGTGGGTAACTTGTCGCGTGTCACCAAATATTGTGTTATTTAAAGCAGAACAAAACCCAGTGCAGCCGGCCCTGGAATGTAAAAGACACCAGGTCTTGCTCCTGGCCTTACCCTGGGGCATCACAAATCTGGACATCTCGCTGTTTGAAACCCTCCCGGGGGCGCAGAAAAACTCACCTTCTTCCTATCTCTCTCGCCGAAGTAAATAGCAGACAGTCTTCAGCCCGGTCCTCGGGTGAAATGCGACAAATGTTAGCTGAAGGTACGGAATTTGGGGGGTTGCATATGTGCATGGGGGGGCTCCAGCAATCTGGATTAGGTAGAAAAGGGGTGTTCGACCACTTTCATTAAAACATACCAAAAGCCAGTCAACCCAGCCCTGGTGCCCAAAAGATTTCTGGCTCATCCACTACTGTGCGCTACTCTCAGATTGCTGTGCGCTTCTGTGGTGGGCATCTATCTAAATGGGTGACGGGGCTGCACCACTCCCCTCCAGCAATGTGCGCCCCCATCACCCATTTAGGTAGATGCCCACAGCAGAAGCGCACAGCGAGAGTAGCGGGAGCAGAGGTTGGCACAACCCGCATTTGCACTATGGGATCACCATTCATGTAACAATACTGGTCAAACTCCATTCCAGAGCAGTAGTTAGGCTTTCTGGCACCCGGGGCAAAGATTTGAAATGGTGCCCCTCCACCTGTGCTCAGGCCCCCCTTTGGATCCCCCCTGACCGGCTGCACCCGGGGCACATTCCCCTCTGCTCCCCCCTAGCTACGCCCCTGCTCAATTCAGTATGAGTTCCGGGGTCAAGTTACTTGCCTCCAGCGGCGCTGGCTGGTTGATGTCCAGCTTGGACCTTCACCCTGTGATAGGCCCCAGTATGTAGACCTTTACCTTTACTGAAAGTAGTTGAATACCCTTGGTTTGGATTAGTACCCATGTCCTGGGTCCTCTATACCAGTGGTCCTTGATGCCAAGTGCCCCCTACCAACAAGCAATTACACCAAATACCCTATAGCAACAAGTAGTTACAACCAAGCACCCCCTAGCCAAGGCCGGATTAAGTGTGGTGGAGGCCCCAGATACAGTATTTTTTTTCCTTTAAAATAATAGTCCAGCCAAGTAACTGATGGTGATTGTATGGCACCTGCCTACTTACTGGAACGTCCCTTGTGCCCCCCTTGTGCGGGTGCGTGCTGCTCGGGAACTCCTGCTTTGCCATTCTGGGTGGGGGGTAGTGTAGTCGCCCGGCTGGTTCCCTGCATTGAGCTGCCAGCGGCTGTGCTTGGTGGCTTATGTGCAGTGACAGCTCTGCACCCATCACTGTAGCGTTGATGGCGGCGGCTTTGCTGCTCTAGACTCTCCGTCCTGCCCTGTGGTGGCTTAGGCTGCAGGTTTGCAAAAACAAAAAAAGGCTTGCCCAGGCACGGGGGGCCCCACTGCCACGATATCTTTTTTGCCGGCCCGCAGCCCGTCAGACTAAAGACTGAAAAGCCTCCCGGACCAGATCATAACCTAAAGCTTGGTGAAGGCCCCATTTGCAGGGCAAGTGGTGGAGGCCCCGGGGTGTGCGCCCCCCTTATAATCCAGCCCTACCCCTAGTAACAAGTAGTTACAACCATGTACCCCAGGAAGGATATCAATTATATTAATGTTACGAAAATAAGCAGATCACAGGCCTTGTGCCACTTTTTAAAGCAAGAAAGAATGTTTTACTGTTAAAATAATATACCAGAGCCATAATAACCCCAAAAATAATATACCAGAGCCACAATAACCCCCCAAAATAATATACCAGAGCCATAATAACCCCCAAAATAATATACCAGAGCCATAATAACCCCCAATAGTCACACCCCTGAAAAATGGTTCTCAGTGGACAAGCAGAATCAGATTTAAGGAGCACTATTGCAGAATTCACATGTAATGTTAAAAATCCATATAAACACCTTGTCTAATGAGAGGAGGGGTAAATTATACACCCAAACTGAATAAAACTCCTGCCATGCTTGTGGTTTATTCTCTCATAGTAGGAATAAAATCCAGGGGTGACAGGTTTAGTCTATTAGGGGTGACAGAGCCCGTCACCCCGGAAGTCCTTTTCCTTCTATTAAATAAAAGAAAAACCACTGGACAACGGAGCCGCTTCCATACCTGGGGGTGCGCATTTCGGCCAAGTTTACTGACCTGTATGAGGCCAATTATCCTCCTCTGTTCAAATCCCTAACCCGCTTAATGGAGGTCTGGAAGTCATATCCGATTTCATGGATAGGCCGCATTAATGCGGTCAAAATGACGATCCTCCCAAAGCTACTTTACTTCTTCAGAGCTCTGCCGACTAAAATCCCACTGTATATGTTCCGGGTAATGCAGAGGAGAATCCTGGCTTTCATATGGTCAGCAGGCCGCCCAAGGGTGTCAAAGCGCACTATGCTGGCCCACAGAACACAAGGGGGGCTGGGGGTACCCGACATAATCAAATACTATAAAGCCTTGCAGATCGCCCAGTTGGTCCCCATGCACTCCCACCTCAGACCCCCACTATGGGTTTTTCTTGAACTCCCCAATTGCACGCCGATACCCATGGATAGTTTGCTGTGGACAGACCCCGGACACAGACCCAAAGCGCTCAGCCCCCTAATGAGACATTCCCTCACGGTGTGGGACTCGGTCAGGTACTCTGCCTCCTTGATGTCCCCCCACACCCCCCTGGCCCACTTGTGGGACAACCCAAATTTTCCCCCAGGAGAACAAAACAAACTGGCATTTAAATGGTGGCAAGATCGGGGAATATACAAAATAGCGGACCTGCTCCTTGGGGAGGGCCTTGGTTCCTTTAGCGCTCTACAGGAGAGGTACGGCGTCCCCCACAGGGAGTATTTTCGCTACATCCAACTGAGGCACTGGATTTTACCTTTGACAAAATTACGTCCTTCCTTCCAGGTGATGACCCCCTTTGAGGCTCTTTGCGTCAACAATCCCTTCCAGAGGGGAACCATCTCCCTAATTTACTCAGCACTAAACGAAATTAAACAGGAGTCCCACACATATGTGAACAGCTGGGAAAGGGACCTTGGTCCACCTGAGGGAGAAAGGGGGTGGACAGAGATATGGTCTCGCATCCCAAAATGCTCCATCAACATACTGGCAGTGGAAACAGCCTACAAGGTTATGCTCCGCTGGTACCTGGTGCCGAGCCGCCTGAATAGGATATTCCCGGGGCAGGCTAGGACGTGCTTTAGGGGCTGCAGTGCGGAAGGGGACTTTTTGCACACCTGGTGGACCTGTCCGATGCTGACTCGCTTCTGGAGTCAAGTGTTCAGGATGGCTAATGAAATCTTCGGATCCAGCATGAAGAAGGATCCCTGGGTTGCCCTTCTGCACTGTAAGCCCCGGGAGCTGTCCAGTAAACAACACAGACTTTTTATCTATCTCCTCCTGGCCGCCAAGCAGACCATAGCCAAGGCCTGGAAGGCGCAGTTCACCCCGATCTCAGAGGTGTCGGCCAGGATGAACGGCTTTCTCATTAATGAGAGGTTGTCCAGTATTCTGACGGACTCCCATGCCAAATTTCTCTCTACATGGGAACCCTGGATGAGGTTCGCCTGGCCTGGCGAATCCATGCAGGCACTATAATTACCGTACGTGGTGCCTGGTGGGGCGCGGACGCGACCCCCCCCTTTACCCTCCCTCTCCCCCTCCCTCCTTTCCCTCCCCTCTCCTTCCCCCCCTCCCCGCCTTCCGCCTCTCCCTCCCCTCTTCTATATCTCACCTCTTTATACTTAGCCCACCCTATGGGGCTAATCCGTTCACCTCCTATAATGCTACGGTTCTAATGTCTTCTCTTCTGCAATGATTCTCCTTTGTGTAAACGCATGGCGGTGTCCGGCTGTCCGGTGGCGTGCCCCGGTGGGCCTGGTGCGATGGGCGCGGGACAATATATCTGTGCGGGTCTCGTGCCCCGCCGCAGTGGCGGTCACGGGGGACTGTCGGACACTGGCTTGCTCAATTTGCAATAATATGGAGACGAATGATGATACCTTTTTTTTTTTCTTCCTCTTTGTACCTCCCCTGCGTGGGATGGCAGTATAATGTTGCATGCTTTGCAATACTGTTTGTTGAAAATTTTCAATAAAAATATTGAAACAAAAAGAAAGAAAAACAAGCCTGGCTGGATATTTCTTGATGTCGGGTGTATAAGTGACCCCTTCCCCCTGCCATCCAGCAAATTCATATGGATTTTTATCATTGCTCTTTTAAGTGTGGTGGAGACCCCTGTGCAGAAAGTCTAGTGGAGGCCCCCATTAAAGTGCACCAAAACCCAGGATTTTGACTATCCTGGGTTTTGGTCCTTTCCCCCGGGGCACCCCGATCAGGGGTGGCTCACTTTGTGAAACCCCCCCGAGATCGCCCAAAGAAACTCACCTCTTCCCGGTCCTACGGCACATGCGCGGCCACTCGTGCAATCAGCGCGCTCGGAGCCGCTAACGTCACGCCATCTAAGACGGTGTCTACGACCAGTGCCACTGAGCGCATTGGCGGACGCATCCCCCGCTTCCCTCTAACAGGGAGCGTGCCCGCGCTGGCCATTCACAAATGACGAGTGCGGGCACACGCCCTGCTAGAGGGATAGCGGGCATGCGAGCACGGCCCACGCATGCGCCGTTGGACCAGGAAGCAAGGTAAGTGAACGGGGCGACCTGGGGGGTTTCACACAGCCCCGGGGCAAAGGAATCGATCGGCCCAGGAATCTTATAGATTCCCGGGCTGATTGAGGTGGGTTTTGGTCCATTGTAAGTAATTGCTTCCCTGGTTAGCAAGTGGTGGATGCACCTAAATGGTGGAGACCCCAGGCTCACCCATTTTTTACTCCGGATCTGTAGACAGGCCACTCTGTAATGAGGGTCCACGAGGTGCAGCCCTAGGGGTCACTTTGAGACAGGAAGTGATGACCAGTGCCAGTAATAAAGGTAAGTCTGACCTATTTCATGTCAAAACTAAATGTTTGCCTGACTTGTTAGTGGCCTCACTACTGGCAAAATATACAACAATGCTGTCTCCATATAATAGGCGCAGAGCCCCCTGCACCCCCAATGAGTCCGTTGTACGCCCAGTGCAGCTCTATGTTTCGATTGGAGTTTCGGCATTCTCCCAGACATCTCTTAGCTTAGCGATCACTCTGAATGGTTTCACCTGAAGCACAACCCCGAACTTCCCTTCCAGGTCTGGCAGAGGGTCTCCCTCCGGCACCTCCAGGGTGAACCTCTGCAGGATCCATGACAGGAACAGGAAGAGCTCCATCTTGGCCAAAGCTTCCCCTAGACACACGCGGATCCCGGCTCCGAAGGGGAGGAAACTTTGGCTCGGGGAGTACACGCGGTTTCCATTTTCATCCAAGAATCGCTCTGAAACATTAAAAACCAAAACGTTTTTATATTTGTTACAACAAAACATAACATTCGGCGCGATAGGTGCCCAACTTACATCACAACAACCTACACACCAGGACACACACATTCACGCTTCATTCAGACCTGGACCCAAGCTTGTGCGAGAAGTGAACCATTGTGGGATTTTATATGCATTTACTATAGGGTGGGTGGTTTACTGTCCAGGGGAAGGGTGAGGAGGCCACTACAATGTTACCCAGGAAGACAGATGGAGGTCAAGAACCCACATTAAGGCCGAGATGATGAAGGCCGAAACCTATTCACGCCCCAACTACTCTTGTAATCATCTGCCGACACTGTCTCTGTGCATTGACATTTTTGAGGGGCCCCCAAGCTGTGTAAGTCAATTTATATAGGGGTAACTTTTGGTTAACCAGTTTCTTCCAGGCCTGCACTGCCACTCCCCCTTTGTTCACTTTGAATTTATGCAAGCACATGGGGTGTGGGATCTAGGCTGTATTGCAAGGTCTTGACCCTTCCACCCCATGGCTTGCACATGAGGTTTAGGGCAACCTCAGGTAAGCTGCTCCCATTTTATCTATTGCATTGTATGTCCCAAATGGGGCTCTCAGAGATTAGAGTTAGGACTGCACCCCACAGAGGCACCTTGGCGCTGGTGGTGCAGCTTAGCATACTTCTGCAGATGTGTGTGACCGAGTCCTCTGTTTTTACCAGATTTAGAGACAGATTATAGGTTGGTCTGCAAGCTAACAGGGTTGAGTGCTGCGGCTCCTTTAAGTCTTTACTACACTGATGGGGCCGCCAGATGTTTCCAATTTAATAGAATACACTTCCTAGCATAAAAAAAACATAGAATTTAAATCCAATATTCATCTATGTGTAGGAAATATTTCTAAATCTGTAAATTTCGTTTTCCTTTATGTCTGCCACTATTCTTAGCCTACAGCATCCGGTTCCCTGCAGCATGTTACAGTTTCTATTTATTGGTGTCATGGGATCTAAGGGTACATTGGCAAGAGAGAGCGAGACAAAGCGACAGGTATTGTAGGCCACAGTTCGTCCCTGTAAACTCACCCAAAGAACCATAATTTAAAGCAGAACAAAACCCAATACAGCCACCCCTGGAATCTAAAAAGCTAAAATTTTAGGTATGCTAAGCAAAGCCTCTGGGTTCACTACCATTCCTGGGCCTGGCTAAGCTAAAAAGGTGTGTCCTGGCACAGTTTTAGAAGTCTGGCACATGCATGAGGGTAACCGGAAGAGATGTGGTGGGCAGAGCTAAGGCAGAGGCAGAGAGAGATGATAAAGGAAGAGGTGAAATGGGCAGAGGTAAGGCAGGGAGAGGTGAGGTGGGCAGAGGTAAGGCAGGGAGAGGTGATACAGGAAAACGTGAGGTAGACAGAGGTAAGGCAGAGAGAGGTGAGGTGGGCAGAGGTAAGGCAGGGAGAGGTGAACCAGAAGAGATAAGGTGGGCAGAGGTAAGGCAGGGAGAGGTGATATAGGAAGAGATAAGGTGGGCAGAGGTAAGCCAGGCAGGGGTGATACAGTAAGAGGTGAGGTGGGCAGAGGTGAAAACAGAAGAGGTGAGGTTTGCAGAGGTAAGGCAGGACAAGGTGATATTGGAAGAGATGAAGTGGGCAGAGGTAAGGCAGGGTGAGGTGATAGAGGAAAACGTAAGGTAGACAGAGGTAAGGCAGAAAGAGGTGATACAGGAAGAGGTGAGGTGGGCAGAGGTAAGCCAGGGAGAGGTGATACAGGAAGAGGTGAGGTGGGCAGAGGTCAGCCAGGGAGAGGTGATACAGGAAGAAGCGAGGTGGGCAGAGGTCAGCCAGAGAGAGGTGATACAGGAAGAAGTGAGGTGGGCAGAGGTAAGGCAGGGAGAGGTGATACAGGAAGAGGTGAGGTGGGCAGAGGTCAGCCAGGGAGAGGTGATACAGGAAGAAGTGAGGTGGGCAGAGGTAAGGCAGGGAGAGGTGATACAGGAAGAGGTGAGGTGGGCAGAGGTCAGCCAGGGAGAGGTGATACAGGAAGAGGTGAGGTGGGCAGAGGTCAGCCAGGGAGAGGTGATACAGGAAGAAGCGAGGTGGGCAGAGGTCAGCCAGAGAGAGGTGATACAGGAAGAAGTGAGGTGGGCAGAGGTAAGGCAGGGAGAGGTGATACAGGAAGAGGTGAGGTGGGCAGAGGTCAGCCAGGGAGAGGTGATACAGGAAGAAGTGAGGTGGGCAGAGGTAAGGCAGGGAGAGGTGATACAGGAAGAGGTGAGGTGGGCAGAGGTCAGCCAGGGAGAGGTGATACAGGAAGAGGTGAGGTGGGCAGAGGTAAGCCAGGGAGAGGTGATACAGGAAGAAGTGAGGTGGGCAGAGATCAGCCAGGGAGAGGTGATACAGGAAGAGGTGAGGTGGGCAGAGGTAAGCCAGGGAGAGGTGATACAGGAAGAGGTGAGGTGGGCAGAGGTCAGCCAGGGAGAGGTGATACAGGAAGAGGTGAGGTGGGCAGAGGTCAGCCAGGGAGAGGTGATACAGGAAGAAGTGAGGTGGGCAGAGGTAAGCCAGGGAGAGGTGATACAGGAAGAGGTGAGGTGGACAGAGGTAAGGCAGGGAGAGGTGATACAGGAAGAGATGAGGTGGGCAGAGTTAAGGCAGAGAGGGGCAAGGTGGGCAAAGTTGAAAACTGAAGAGGTGAGGTGGGCAGAGGTAAGGCAGGGATAGGTGAAACCGGAAGAGGTGAGGTGGGTAGAGGTGAAAATGGAAGAGGCGAGGTGGACAGAGGTAAGGCAGGGAGATGTGAAACTAGAAGAGATGAGGTGGGCACAGTTAAGGCAGAGAGAGGTAAGGTGGGCAGAGGTGACAACTGAACAGGTGAGGTGGGAAGAGGTTAGGCAGGAAGCGGTGGCACAGGAAAATGTGAGGCGAGCAGAGGATAGGCAGGGATCAGTGATACAGGAAGAGGTGAGGTGGGCAGAGTTGAGGCAGGAAGAGGTGAGCATAGGCTGATAGAGGTAGGCAGAGGTGAGGTGGTGCAAAGATGAGACAGAAGAGTTGTGCCGGACAGAGGTGAGGTGAGCAGGGTCAAGGTTAGCAGAGGTGGGGAAAGGAGAGCAGAGGTGGATAGAGGTAAGCAGAGGTATAATGGGAAGAAGTAAACAGGGGTGTACAGAAGTAAGACAGGAAGGGAAGTGATGGGCAGAGGTAAGGCAGGGAGAGGTGATACAGGAAGGGGTGAGGTGGGCAGAGGTCAGCCAGGGAGAGGTGACACAGGAAGAGGTGAGGTGGGCAGAGGTAAGGCAGGGAGAGGTGATACAGGAAGAGGTGAGGTGGGCAGAGGTAAGGCAGGGAGAGGTGACACAGGAAGAAGTGAGGTGGGCAGAGGTCAGCCAGGGAGAGGTGATACAGGAAGAGGTGAGGTGGGCAGAGGTAAGGCAGGGAGAGGTGACACAGGAAGAGGTGAGGTGGGCAGAGGTAAGGCAGGGAGAGGTGACACAGGAAGAGATGAGGTGGGCAGAGGTCAGCCAGGGAGAGGTGATACAGGAAGAGGTGAGGTGGGCAGAGGTCAGCCAGGGAGAGGTGATACAGGAAGAGGTGAGGTGGGCAGAGGTAAGGCAGGGAGAGGTGATACAGGAAGAGGTGAGGTGGGCAGAGGTCAGCCAGGGAAGGGTGATACAGGAAGAAGTGAGGTGAGCAGAGGTCAGCCAGGGAGAGGTGATACAGGAAGAAGTGAGGTGGGCAGAGGTAAGCCAGGGAGAGGTGATACAGGAAGAGGTGAGGTGGGCAGAGGTAAGGCAGGGAGAGGTGACACAGGAAGAGGTGAGGTGGGCAGAGGTAAGGCAGGGAGAGGTGACACAGGAAGAGATGAGGTGGGCAGAGGTCAGCCAGGGAGAGGTGATACAGGAAGAGGTGAGGTGGGCAGAGGTAAGGCAGGGAGAGGTGACACAGGAAGAGGTGAGGTGGGCAGAGGTAAGGCAGGGAGAGGTGATACAGGAAGAGGTGAGGTGGGCAGAGGTAAGGCAGGGAGAGGTGATACAGGAAGAGGTGAGGTGGGCAGAGTTGAGGCAGGAAGAGGTGAGCATAGGCTGATAGAGGTAGGCAGAGGTGAGGTGGTGCAAAGATGAGACAGAAGAGTTGTGCCGGACAGAGGTGAGGTGGGAAGGGTCAAGGTTAGCAGAGGTGGGGAAAGGAGAGCAGAGGTGGATAGAGGTAAGCAGAGGTATAATGGGAAGTAAACAGGGGTGTACAGAAGTAAGACAGGAAGGGAAGTGATGGGCAGAGGAGAGGTGGGAAAGAGGTAAGTAGAAGTAGGTACAGGTAAACAGGGGTGAAATAAGCACAGGTAAGATAGAAAGAAAATGGGGTGAACAGAGGTGGACAGAGGTGAGCTGGAAAGAGTCTACAGAGGCATCTCTAGATACCAATAGCACATTGTTTTTAGGGGTGCTGGGGGCCGCAACTGGTGTCAGTGCGGGGCACATGTGGCCCCTGGGCCGCAGGTTGTGCATCCCTGCCTTACAGCTTGGAAATAAAACCTTGGTGTCTGTGTGTAGCTTATAATTCATGGGATAAAATGAAATAACTTTCGCTTCACCTTGCTTTTATATGAGATGAACCAAATTCCCTGTTTGATCCGTTTGATCCATGAATCACTTGATATCATTAAACTGAATTTTGACAATCCACTCACCACCTAAACCATTTCCTGCCTAAATTAAAGAGGTCCTGAATAAGAGTCTATCTTATATGTTTCCCACACCCTGTACATACAGATTGCTCACATTAATCCGGACCTTCACCCTGAATAAGAGCCTATCTTATATGATTCCCACACCCTGTACATACAGATTGCCCACATTAAAAATCATCCTTCCTGCATCTACTGCATGTTATGAGCCTTTAATCATCCAAGATGGCGGCTCATATAACATCAGGCAGCCTGCAAACAGGAAGTGCCTTCTGACTGTGCTGCTCTGCATTCTGGGATTGCTGTCCTTTTCCTGACCCCAGCTCTGCTCTGTCTGAGCAAAGCACAGCTATAACCCCACCCCCTGTACTTTATCCCACTCTCCTCTCCTCAGTAAGTGTGATGCTTCTAAATCAAGATGGCGGCGCCCCGTATCCTAAAGCCCTGAACAGAGTTGCAGCCCAGTGGGGGAAAGAATAATAAGTAAGTGACTAAAAACTTAAAATATATTAACTTTAGATGCTGGGGAATCGTTTTTTAAGGGTTTGGGCTTTTCAATAAATCATGGTGAAGGTCCGGTTTGAATAAATAAATGCTATAAACTATTTGGTGCATTGCAGATATACTCACCTGGATTAAAGTGTTGTGGATTCAGCCATTCCTTCTCATCATGGTGCAGAGACCAGAGGTTTATCACCACACGGGCATCCTTGGGAATGCTGTACTCCCCAATGCTATCCAAGATATAGAAACAGATTAAAGAAATGGTAAGCACACTGGAGACATAAAAACACACACACAGGGCCTTATTCATGATGCTCTAGCGCCAGGTAGCGCCTGTACAGCGGCAGGTGAACGCCGGAGACGGCACGCAATTACACATTTATGAAGCCGAATCTGAAGAGCGACTAGAACAACGCCATGTAGCGTCCGATTCATCATTATCCCAGGCTCAGCGTACAGCGCCGCCGTTCATCCTTGCAAAGCGCCATGTCTTACCTGTCGCTACCTGGCGCTCTCCCATACATTTCTATGGTTGACCCTTAAATCCATTTCCTGATCCCAATTTTTTTTTTCCCTTAAAAAAATTCTCAAAACTTCTGACATGTCTCCTGGGCAAGAAAATGACATTTTTGAAAACTTTTTGGATTAATAACATTTTTATGCAGAATTGTCCTTACAGGTCTGGTATTAAAGTGTTCATGTTACAATGTAATAACAATGTCATTCCATGTGTTTTCACTTTGTTACTAGTAGATACATGTTCAAAAACAGCCTTTAATCAAACAGCTTCTGGCGCTATGGGCTACAACGGCATGGTTTTGAGCGCCTGCGATGTTTGAGGCTGTTTTTTTGATGAATATGGTGAGAGTCAGAGAGTCGCTCTGAGCTGGCGCTACCATTCGGTCCCATACAGCGTAGTACAGCGACTCACACAATATATTCATCAATGCCGGCCAGCGACTGAGGCGATCTAAAACAATGATCCATGGCCGAGCACAGCGACTACTAGCGGTCGCTCTGAAATCCTCGCTACAGACGCTCATCTGTCGCTACCTGGCGTTAGTAATGAATCAGCCCCCCCAGTAAATTCAAGTGTCACGCCCCCCTTCATTGCATTGTATAGAGAGAGACCTGCACAGGCGCTGTGACTGATGAGGAGGGGCAGGGTCATGACAAACAGTGAATGTTGGTTGGGCATACAAGGATATATGGGGCCTGCTCAGTGGCGTACTTGGGCCAAAAATTAGCCCTGGATTTTACCAGCCCCTGGCCGGTCCAAGACATCCTTGCTCATGCCCCCCGTATCATGATGCCGGGGCTATAGCATTGGGGGCTGGGGTTCCTTGGCTTGTGGGTACAGTGGGGCTGGTTACAGGGGGCTGAGAGGGAGACTAAGGGGCAGGGAATAAATAAGTGTGTTAAAAGCAGCAGCCCAACTGGCCCCAAAGCAGTGCGGCCCACCAGGCATTGTCCCGAGTCTCCCTATGGCTAGTCCACCCCTTGGCCTGCTCCTACTGCAGGACTCTACACTGCACTTCTCGGAAACTGAAGGTTTTCTGAGCATCAAATTACCCGGAAGCTGCTGCAGGGAACGAAAACTGAGTACTCTCTAACTGTTTTTTGGGGGCTTATAGACCCTTTACTATCCTGGGTTTTGTTCCTTTCCCTAGGAGCACCTCGATCAGGGGTGCCCCGCTGTGTGAAACCCCCCCCAGATTGCCAAGCCCAACTCACCTCTTCCCATGGCGCATCTAAGAGCAGTGGCTCTAACGGCCGCATCCTCCGCCTCCCTCTAACAGAGCGCGCCCACGCCGGTCATTCACAAATGCTTGGTGTGGGCACGAGCACTGCTAGAGGGAAGCGGAGGATGCGGGCATTAGAGTCACTGCTCTTAGACACGCCGTGGGACCGGGTGAGTTCCCTCGATCAGGGTGCCCCCGGGGAAAGGACCAAAACCCAGGATAGTCAAAATCCTGGGTTTTGGTCCACTTTAAAGAGGAGCAACCACCTTCGTAAAGTGTCCAGCGCATGCACCATGGGAATGAGAAAAATGTGTGAAGCAGGGGATGTGTACACTCAAAAAATGTGGGATCCCACGTGACCCACACCGCAAAGCCTGCCCTGAATTTTGGCACCACCACACTTATTGCCATACAAATATACTCATTTTATTATTTGTCCAGTACATAAATATTATTAAAACCAATTAAAAAACAGAATACATGCGGGGGCGCTATGGATAGAGGGTAGCCCTCTTAAATACATATATACACCATAAATTGTGTCAATTATTTATACAACACATGCTCCTATATACATATTACACAAACACATAGAACAAACTAATTCTATAACTCTATTTATAATACATCAATCTATATCATGATAAAGTGCCAATTACAGTGCTATACTTAAACTATTATAAATGCTCCTGAGGACACACCAAGGAAGGAAAAAGTAAACAAACGATCAAAAATAAATGTGCTATATACATCACCATGAGAGAACCCTGTAGCCACACGCTGTACCCCGCCCCAGCCGTCGCGTTTCGTAACGGCCTCCCCGTTACTTCATCTGGGCAAAAAGATAAATGTGGCTGCCCCCCATGTTTCCTTAAATCTCCTCGCTAATGCATTGATTACAAACCAGCTTGAATACCGACGCTTCCGAGCCCGGAAGTGCGTCAGCAGGCTGAACCGAAGCTGAGGGTTGGAGCGCACTGACGCACTCCGGCCGGAAGTGCGTCAGCGGCCCGGCCTCCATCTCAGACCCCACTCATATTACTGAGCGAAGCACGCTCAGTGGCCAAGCGCGCATGACCGGCCAATGTTGACACCAGAGTATTGCCCGGCGGCCCCAGCACTGCAAGCGGAACGGGGAAGGTAAGTAAAGCATAGAGAACATAGTAGACCCCTCTTATCTCCAGCATTGTGTGTTCATTAGGAGAACAGGCTATAATATGATTGTCATTTCTATGGCAGCGTCATGGGTCACCCCAGCCGAGGCGCTAATATTGGGAGGGACTTGGGATTATACATCCCCTACTGGGTGCCCCTCATTAGATGTCTGGGGTCCATAATAGTTACCCCCTTAGTGATAGTTAGTCTCCGTGGTGTGAAAACCAAGATAGTGTACTATTTTTGATGGTGTTCATAGGTAGTCTTTATTGTTTGTTAAAATGAGTCCAGCAAAGTGTTCTGATAGTGGATTTGTGGCTGCGTCAGTGCGCTCCAACCCTCAGCTTCGGTTCAGCCTGCTGACGCACTTCCGGGCTCGGTATTCAAGGAGGTTTGTAATCAATTCATTAGCGAGGAGATTTAAGGAAACATGGGGGGCAGCCACATTTATCTTTTTGCCCAGATGAAGTAACGGGGAGGCCGTTACGAAACGCGACGGCTGGGGCGGGGTACAGCGTGTGGCTACAGGGTTCTCTCATGGTGATGTATATAGCACATTTATTTTTGATCGTTTGTTTACTTTTTCCTTCCTTGGTGTGTCCTCAGGAGCATTTATAATAGTTTAAGTATAGCACTGTAATTGGCACTTTATCATGATATAGATTGATGTATTATAAATAGAGTTATAGAATTAGTTTGTTCTATGTGTTTGTGTAATATGTATATAGGAGCACGTGTTGTATAAATAATTGACACAATTTATGGTGTATATATGTATTTAAGAGGGCTACCGTCTATCCATAGCGCCCCCGCATGTATTCTGTTTTTTAATTGTTTTTAATAATATTTTTGTACTGGACAAATAATAAAATGAGTATATTTGTATGGCAATAAGTGTGGTGGTGCCATAATTCAGGGCAGGCTTTGGGGTGTGGGTCACGTAGGATCCCATATTTTTTGAGTGTACAGTACGTAGCTAGCCAGGCACACCAAAATTGTGTGAGATTGTGTAGGTTGGTGCGGCCCAAGCTTTGTATATATAACTAAGCAGGGGATGTGGGCGTCTGCTCGCTCTGAGCAGCTGGCCTTAGACGAAGGCTTAGGCCACGTGACGTCAGCGGCTCCAAGCGTGCTGATTGGACGAGCGGCCGCGCAAGCGCTGTAGGACCCGGAAGACGTGAGTTTGCTTCTGCGATCTGGATTTCAGACAGTGGGGCACCCCCGATACCCCACTGTGTGAAAGCCCCCAGGTCGCACCTACCTTGATTTCCAATTCAATAGCGCATGCGTGAGCCGTGGCCGTATCCTTGCTATCCCTCTAGCAGGGCGTGTGCTCGCACCAGGCATTTGTGAATGGCCGGCGCGGTCATGCTCCCTGTTACAGAGAAATGGGGGATGCAGCCGCCAGGGCGCACAAAGCTGCTGACGTCACTCCGTCTAAGCCCCTGTCTAAGGCCAGCGGCTCAAAGCGCGCTGATTGGATGAGCAGCCGCGTATGCACCGTAGGAAGATGTGAGTTGGATTCTGCGATCTGGGAGGTTTCCCACAGATAGTCGATATCCTGGGTATGACTGTATGTTGTACTAATCTGGCCCATGAGATACAGGACAAGATATCCCACCTTGAGTCCTTCAGAGCCACATGGGGGATGAGAAGTGGCGACACGGGCCGAATACGCAGAACCTCGGAGATGGTGGCCTCGGTATAGTGCAGGTTTTTCCTGTCGCTCAGCAGAGGATTTCTTCCCAACCCAACCTTCGCATCCAGCTCCTCGTGGATCTTTTTCTGGACCTGTATTTATCGTGCAGTGAAAATGGCAACGTAACTGTACGAGATATATTACTAACCTTTAAGATGAGTGAATATTTAATGCAAATGTCATAGCAAATAAAACACACTGTATGCTTGCTGCTCATACTGTCAAATACTGTTTTAGACACTGAAAATTAAACCTTGAGAGAGCAAACAGTGATGGCTGCTGCAGCACTATCAGTCAGTTAGGCTTTGTTTGATTATGGCAGAGAGAACAGGTGTCCCTGAAATCATGTGACACATGGACTCAACAGTGGGCAGCAGATGACTTATGGCAATGAGAGCACAGTGGCAAGCCATCATGTGGAAAGACCTATGTTGGGCCTAAAAAAGGGGGCTAAAGAGACCAAAAAGCCTCAAGGAAAAGAGTTGCTTTCCTAAAACAGAAAGTATTTACACAGGGTCCAACACTCCTTGTGCTGATGAGAGCCACAAGCCCAAAACACATGTCCAGGGCTGGATTATGAGGGGCGCGAGCCCTGGGGCCTCCACCACTTGCCCTGCAAAGGGGGCCTCCACCAACCTTATGGTCTGGTCCAGGAGGCTTCTCGGTTTTTGGTCTGACGGGCCGCGGGGCCAGCGACAAAGCTATCGGTGGCAGTGGGGGCACGTCTGGGTAAGCCTTTATTTGTCTTTGCAAACCTTTAGCCAAAGCCACCACAGGGCAGGACGGAGAGTCTAGAGCAGCAAAGCCGCCGCCAGCAACGCTACAGTGATGGGTGCAGAGCTGTCACTGCACATAAGCCACCAAGCACAGCCGCTGGCAGCTCAATGCAGGGAACTGTTTTCTGCTGGACCAGCCGGGCGACTACACTACCCCCCACTCAGAATGGCAAAGCAGGAGTTCCCGAGCAGCACGCACCCGCACAAGGGTGACACAAGGGACTCCATCTGACATTCCAGTAAGTAGGCGGATGTCAGACAACCACCAATCAGTTACTTGGGTGGACTATTATTTTAAAGAAAAGAAAATACTGTCTGGGGCCTGCACCACACTTAATCCGGCCCTGCACGTGTCCACAAGTGGAATGTGTTTGGCTGTGCAAATTTCAAGCTAATCCTTGGGATTGCACACTCAGCTGCTTACTACCTTGGATGGCACCGAAACGTAAAGAGATCATTTGCATGGCTCCGCCAACGGCAAGGAGTGATGGGTAAATCCTTGTGTCGGGTGCTGTGTAAATACTTTTTATTCTAGGAATGCGCCTCCCTTCCTTTACCTAAATAGAGGGTCTTTTGGTCTCTTTAGTCCCTCTATATTAAGCCTAAGATGGAGTCTCTCCACATACTGGCTTGCGACTCACTTGGTACTCACCAAGTCTCAATCCCCCTTCATATAGTCAAATACTTCCAGCGTTGGGCCGATGAGATGGCCACAAGCCCGAAACACGTGTGCACAAGTAGAAGGTGTTTGGATGTTAACATATACACACAAGGTAAATAAGCCGTCTACGCTACCACCAGGGGTATGGAAGGTTCAGTAATCAATGGAAAGCCCGTTACCAACCAATGTCTTCAGCAGAGATCCCGATAGTGTGGGGGGGGGGGGTACACAAGGCCTGGGGGCAGTCCTGTGGTGGCTTCAGACTTGGTAAAGGGAAAACAGAGGGCAGACAATAATATAGAAACATGGAAGAGTGACGGCAGAAGGAGACCATACGGTCCATCTAGTCTGCCCTTATGTGTATACTGTATGTTCTCTTTGTCTTAGGATAGATGGAGGCTTATCCCAGGCATGTTTAAATTCAGTGACTGTCGATTTTTCAACTACCTCTGCTGGAAGATTGTTCCCGACATCTACTACTCTTTCTGTAAAATAATATTTTCTAACATTGCTCCTGATCTTCCCCCCCGACTAGCTTCAGGTTTGGCCCCTTGTTCTATCATTAAGGTTCTTCTTAAAAACACTTCCCTTCTGAACCTTATTGAATCTTTCACATATATAAAGGTCTCAATCATGTCCTCTCTCTCCCTTCTTTCCTTCAGACTGTACAGATTAAGTTCTTTAAGTGTCTCCTGATAAGTTTTAAGTTTAAGTCTTTCTACTATTTTTGTTGCCGGCCTTTGGACCTGTTCTATTTGGATAATGTCTCTTTGCAGGTAAGGTCTCCAGAACTGCACACAGTATACTAGCTGTGGCTTCCCCAGGGCCCTATACAGCAGCATCACAACCTTCCTCTTCCTATTGGTGATGCCTCGAGCTATGCAGCCGAGCATCCTGCTTGCTTTTCCCACTGCCTGCTACACGTCCACTCAACTTGAAGCTATCAGTAATCAGTATCCCTAAATCTCTCTCCTCCGAGGTCCTGGATAACACAGTACTGCCCATACAGTACTCAAGAGTGGGGATTCCTTCTACACAGTAAAGCAGACAGACTTGCAGTAAAGCAGGCATAAGTAGACAGAAGCTAGCCAGGGGACTAGTGGATGGCCTAAGCCTAGCACAGGCACAGGGTGTGGGTGTCAGTAGAGAAAGAGTCTCTGAGTCCCAGTGCAGACAACAGAGTACAGACAATAGAGGGCCTAGGCAGACTACCAAGGGCCTGAACCCCAGTACACAGTGCTAAGAATGTGGATCACATAGGGCTAGAGAGCATGACAAAATGATGCAATGATCCAGCGCAGAGACGGGGCCACACATACATACATTTATAGGGAAGACAGATGTGCCAATCAAAAACACCTGTGAGAGGGCCGGAAGCACGAGGACTCGTGCAGTGAAAGTCGCATAAACACAAAAGACATACAGAAACCCAACAGCAGATGGCTCAACAGGGAGATCAGCAAACTTGGAGAGATAACAGACCTCACATTTCCAGTTTAAAGCTTGTTGGTGTCAGTCCTTATAGTGACATTAATAATTGATTCCTTCCTTTAGGACACTTGGTTGAAACATTTTGTTGCTAGGGGCAATTGGCTTAAAAGTATTTAGATCAACTGGTTACAAATAGTATGTGAGAAGATCCAGATTTAAGAAACATAGTTCTGAAAGACTATGGTTTATTTTCTGTATGTTAGAGTAACGCTTTAACGTTGGACTTTTCTGTAATTGCTTTTTGCAAGGCTTCTCCTTATCCCTTATTCCTTATCTAAGGAATGTGCTGCTTCGCATAGGGGCCTCTGGGAACTGAGAAAACTATAAAATACTCCCTGAACTCAACCTTGTACATAGTAATAAATATTCTGTTCTCATTATTTTTAATTTAGGTAATTGTCTGTTCTGCGCATGCTCTAACTATGAAAGTTTTCAATAAAACAGGGGTCAGAAGCTCCCCCTGCTCAGTGTGTGTTTCTCTGAGGTTTTGCTACACACCTTGTCGCGTGTATTGATTTCTCTTAGAATATAGTAATTGGGAATCGGACAACAGAAGCCAGACCAAGTCCGCTTAGTGACTTGAACGTAACATTACGTGGCGCTCCGAACAGAGACTCTCTATTTTGTCGCAAGGGGTATCGCACCCGCCGAACGGAACATCAACTGATGCCACCTCGGAACAGCAGACTTCAAAACCTGGCCAGGTAAGAGACAGCTTTTATGTACTCTTATACTCTGCTCTTCCCTGTGAGGCATCAGCGGGTCCGTTCTAAGGTAAGATAGGCATAGCCAGCCTCTGCGAAAGAGGGTCATTTTAAGAATCCTAAGGCGCTTCTGTTGTCTGCATTTGTTTTGTCTGTCTGTATTTGTTTGTACTGTCTGTTCCTCTTTTAGATAGTTAAATATACTGAGATAGGTATAATTGTGATATCATGAGCCTGGCATTTAGTTAAAAACTTTGGAAGGTCATTAGACGCCCCATCCCACTGGCGAGGGAAAACCCGCTATAACCCAGTGACGGTGAACGCAAGTGGTGACCAGAAGAAGTTTTAGATAAAAATTTTACCCTGTATGGTTCCATAGCTCATTTAGGCATGAGCTAGTTTGTCAAGTTGACCGGATTTGACGGCGTCTTCACGGTGCATGCCAGCCGATCTTGACTTTGTTAAGTTATAAGAACCACAGTTCCCAGGCTTAGTTAGAAGACCAGGACTAGTCGATAGGTGATTTCAAAAAATTAAAGCCAATATTACTGGGATGGGAATAAGATACAATTAGTGTATCTAGGACTGTCACTTACCCATATGATAGGTGATGTGTTGTTTGTGATCCTAATTGTTTGTCTTGGATTATGTGTTGCTATTTGGTTAGCGTGTAGGATCACTAGACATTACCAGGAGAGACCCACAGAGAGGTACTCCAGTTCCTAGTTCCTCAGGAGGAAGCCAAAGAAGGCTGGCCCACAGAGAGGTTAGACCCCAATACGGTACCTGAGGCAGGTTGCTAGGAAGGTGGGAAAAGAACAGTCCAAAGAGATACCCCAGGAAGAGAAGTGGCAGACATTAGAAGAAATCACCAGGGAAAGGTGTGGCTTAGATGCCGCTAGGAATTTGAAAAAGATTTGGAAGGAATTTAAGCTAGTTCATAAATGACAATTAGATTTAGGGAAATGGGAACAGATAGCTAAAGAGAAACATGGAATTATTTTTGACAAAGGATGGGATCATCAAGTAGAATGTGCTCTGAAACTTTCAAGTTTAGCAGAAAAGGAAGGCTGGACGTACAGTCCACATAGGAAACAATGGAATACTACACCATTGCTTCATCCCCAAGTAGACCCCATACCTGATGTTCCAACAAACCCAGTACTGCCACCCCCATATGAGAGGACAGTAAAGAGAGAAACTAGTAAGTTGTATCCTAGACTCCCCATTGGCCAGTAACAGTACGTATGGTCCAGATCCAGGACCAGATGATGGCGATAGCGGCTTATGGCAATGCTATTGTGGAAAGATAAATAAGGGTTGGGACAGAATGTGTACCCAGTGTAAAGTAAGAGAGCAGGATAAAGTAGTAAATGAAGAAGGAACATGGAAATGTGTAGTTTGTGGTTGTAGGGGGATGGGTTTAGAACAAGAAGAATGTAATGTTTGTGGAGCAGATCAGCAAGGAGGGGATCCAGATGAGAGAATAAATGGTGTTAGCACAAGAAAGAAAAAAGTAAATTTAGTTACTGAAAAATCATGGACTTGCCATCACTGTATGACTTATGGTTTACCAGAAAATGTTACACATTGTCCAAGGTGTAAAACTTATAGGTACACAGGACCCCCTCCCAGGAACAACACATATAAATTAGTTGCGCCTGTGTTTACCCATAGCAGGCAGAGTCCAGATGCTCAAAATGCAGGACAGTTTGTCAATTTATTAACCAAGAAATCCCTTATTATAAGCCATGGACTCCAGCTGAATGTATGGCTTTGTTGCAGAATGCACCTGATCCCCGTACTAGCCCTTCTAGGTTTGGCAGGTATGTAGTACAAATGATGGAGTCACATAATGCCACCTGGTTGGATGGAGAAGATCTTTGTAGGATGAAAATGTCCCCTACTATGTTTCATCAATTTACTGATTATATGAGAGCACATGTACCACAGAATGTTAGACTTGGGGACAGTAGAACTGATTTTTTATTTTGAACCAACATATATTGATGAAGGCTTAGATGTTGGAAATATTGGAGTTCAAAGGTTGTTTGTTAGAGCCTATATTGATAGTTTAAAACCAACCATTAAGGAAAAGTTAAAGGCTTCTACCCCAGATTGGAGGACTAACCATACTATGGCACAATTGTTAGCTAAAACACAGGGTATTGAAATGGATATGCATGACAAGCCCAAGGTGCGTATGGTTGCCCAGGTTAAAACTGATGTTAGACCTAAATCTCAAGGTAATTTTCAGAGTAAAATTTTAAAATGTTATTATAGTGACAAACCTGGTCACATTAAGAGGAATTGTAGAAAGTTTGCTGCCGATCAAGGAACAGCCCCCAATAAGTCAGAATCTAAAAGTAAAGAACAAGACTGACTATCGGCAGTAACATTCACAGTACCAGCCAAAACACCCATAATACCGATTGAAATTGATGGCAAAAACAATTGAATTTTTGATTGCTATAGGTGCGACTAAATCTGTCATTAGTAATAAAGTTTTAAGTAAGAAACAGCAGTCAGAAGCCCAAACTATAGCTTCAGGTTTCGATGGTCTGCCTAAAGTTATGCCCATATCTAAACCACTAGAGGGCAGACTTGGTCCACACATGTTTATCTCTAAATTTCTAGTTTGTGAGTCAGCTTCTTACAACTTATTGGGTGTGGATAATTTAACAAAGTTACAAGCAAAAATTGATTTTCAAGAAGATGGTCAAGTTGTTCTAACTTTGCCTGACCATCCTGATGATTTAGAATATTGTATGCAAGTACAAGCTCTTGAAGATTTTGAACTCACTAATGTACTTACAGAGAATGATCAAGATTTACTAAGAACTGTACCTGACCATTTATGGTCTAAGTCAGGGTCTGATATAGGACTTCTCCCTGTCTCACCAGTAGAGGTCCATATCAAACCAGGATCTACCCTACCACAGCTTAAGCAGTACCCTTTGAGTGCTGCACAAGAACAAGCTATAGGAGAACAAATTGACAAGCTTTTGGCCAAGGGTGCTTTGATTCGGATGCAATCAGGGGCTAATACTCCTTTGTACCCAGTCAAGAAAAAGGTTTTGGAACCAGGACAGCCTGTGCAATACAGGATGGTATCTTAGAGCCATTAATAGTATTTTGGCTCCAATGACGCCAGTGGTTCCAAACCCTCATACCTTGCTTTCTCAAATACCGAGTACAAGCATGTATTTTTCTTGCATGGATCTAACGGGAGCTTTCTTTTCGGTTCCTTTAGCACCTGAATGTTACCACCTCTTCGCTTTTCAGTCTTGGCAGGATGGAAACCACCAATAGATTGTGTGCTTCTCCAATATGTAGACGATTTGCTTCTTTGCTGCCCAGACAAAATCACATGTGAGGAGGGTACTTTGTCTCTTCTCACATTTCTGGCTGAGAATGGCTGCAAGGCTAGCAAAGAAAAGCTACAATTCTGCCAAACACAAGTTACCTTTCTAGGTCATTGCATTTCACAAGGCACTAGACACCTTACTAAAGACAGAGTAGAGATAATCAGGAACATGTCACCTCCTAAGACACATAAACAGTTAAGAGCGTTTCTAGGACTCATCTCTTACTGCAGACAGTGGATTATGCATGCCAGTTCACTTATGCAACCACTGTATGATTGTGTCAAAGTTACACCTTTTTTTGCCTAACACCAGAAGCAAGAGATGCTTTTGAACAACTTAAACTTGCAGTTACACGAGCACCTGCTTTAGGTCTTCCTGATTATTCTAAGCCATTTACACTCATGGCTACTGAAATACAAGGACACGCTACAGGAGTTTTAAGGCAGGCACATGGCACAAAACAAAGACCTATTGCTTATTATTCGTGTAGCAGTAGTTTCTCTATTGGTAGACAAAGCTTCTGAAATTGTACTTGATAATGAATTAGCTGTGTCTACCAATCACGACATTCATGGGATTTTGTCACAAGTTAATCCCAAACACCTGTCAATGGCTAGACAGCTTAGGCTGCAGTGTACCCTTTTACTACCCCCAACAATTAAGTTTCAAAGATGTACTTCTCTGAATCTGGCGACTTTGTTACCAATTTCTTCAGATTCTGAAGGGGGGAGTAATAGTGAAGATTTTGAGAATTTTTTAGAATTTGAATATACTGAAGAAACACATGACTGCATTGAACTTATGAAGCAAGAGACAATGGGTTTACCACATGTGCATGATACACCTTTAGAAAACCCAGAATTTGAATTTTTTGTAGATGCCAGCAGATATGCTGATGAAAAAGGACAGTTTCATACAGGTTATGCAATAGTAACTGAACATGAGGTAGTAGAAGCTGAGCCATTGCCACCTCATATGTCTGCTCAGGATGCAGAACTTACAGCCCTCTCTAGGGCATTAATGCTGCTAAAAGACACTACAGGGCACGATCTGGACAGACTCCGCCTATTCTTGGGGTATTGCCCACGATTACGCCCACCTGTGGAAAGCAAGGGGCTTCTTAACAGTTGCAGGTACCCCTATTAGACATGCTGATTTAGTTAAAAAAAATTCTGACCAACCTGAACAATGTCAAGTAGGTGGCTATAGTAAAAGTAGCGGCCCACACAAAACAAACAACCAAAGAGGCTAAAGGTAATGAAAAAGCTGACTTAGCAGCTAAACAAGCAGCTTTGAAGAAGATAGAGAGTGTAAGTGTAAATCTTACCCAGGAATCGGCGGTAAGTATGGAACTAATGAAGAAACTTCAGGACAAGGTAATGCCTGAGGAAAAGGAAAAATGGCTCAGAGCAGGAGCCCAGCAAAATGATGGATTATGGGTCAAAGGAAGCCGATTGTGCTTGCCTAGCTTCCTATACCCAGAACAGGCACAGGTATCACACCTGCCTACACATCAGAGTGCAAACTCTATGGTAAGGAGTACCAATCAGACTTGGTATGCTCCAGGCTTTAGTAGCATGGCACGACAATACTGTGCAGCATGCTCTGTTTGACGGAGAACCCAGGACAGGTTGTTAAGACACCGGTAAGACATCAACCTAGGTCTCTCTATCCATTTCAAAGGCTTCAAATTGATTACATCCAACTCCCTAAGAGTGGACCCTTTGAGTATGTACTTGTGTGTATTGACTTGTTTTCAGGATGGCCAGAAGCTTACCCAGTAAAATCAGCAACAGCTAAAACCACGGCTAAGAAATCAATCACAGAATTAATACCACGTTTTGGTCTCTTCGAGACCCTAGAGAGTCAGACCGTGGCTCGCACTTTACAGGTGAAATA
The DNA here is from genome assembly GCA_027917425.1 of Gastrophryne carolinensis. Classification (NCBI taxonomy): domain Eukaryota; kingdom Metazoa; phylum Chordata; class Amphibia; order Anura; family Microhylidae; genus Gastrophryne; species Gastrophryne carolinensis. The sequence continues at coordinate 605,263,001 of CM051235.1, forward strand.
ATGCAAAATGTGATGCAAATGCTAGGTGTCCAACAGTCCTTCCATACACCCTATCACCCACAGAGTTCTGGGAGTGTGGAGAGACTGAATGGCACCATTAAACTGAAGTTACAGAAAACTATGAAGGAATTAGGTAAACCATGGATAGATTGTTTACCAATTGTGTTATTTTCAATAAGATGCCCCCCTACAAAGAAAACAGGGTTGTCACCTTATGAAATTTTGTTTGGAAGTGCTCCCAGAACTGGGTTGTACTTTCCACAACATCTTGCCCTAAAATGTGATGAATTGACTGATTATGTGATACAGTTGCAGAAACATCTCACTAAACTGCACAAAAGTGTTTTTGATTCTCTTCCAGACCCCGACCAGATAACAGCAACTCATAATCTCCAACCTGGAGACTTTGTCTATGTCTAGAACATTTTTGGAATCAAGGTTTGAAGGACCCTTTCAAGTTCTTTTGACAACGCCTACTTCAGTGAAACTTGAAGGAAAATCTACTTGGATACACGCAAGTCATTGTAAAAAGGTTACAGTTCCAGAGGGAAAATGAAATATTTCCTCTTAACAATGATAATGGCTTTCTGCCTCAATATTTCATCCCCTGCACCTATAAGAAATAGAAGGGAGATAGGCACTCATCATCAAAAGTTACTTTTGCTAAAGTATAAATACTCTTTTGCTAGACAAACTGGTTTTGACAAATGCTGCATATGTAGTAAGTTACATCCTTCGTCTTCCCGGGTACCCCTCGTAGCCATCCCTATTCAATTACAGTATGAGAGAGTCAATAGTTCTGCTAATGAGATAAATTACCATTTAACGGGAAGAGCATATAGACCAGATTGATGCTTCTTATTAGGAAATAAAAACCACACCCATATAGGAGCATCTACTTGTAAAGAGAGTTTGTTAAATAACTTTGTGAAATGACAGAGGATTACGAGTGCTGTACTTGGATACATAATACCTCATTAGAGATACCTGATTATTATGAAGTAATAATAGGTCATAGAGAAGAAGTTCAAAAGATACAGAGTAAAATCAGGACATTTGCAAAAGACTGGTCTCCTTTTGGAGATTGGGGAAACTGGAGTGGTCCACTACAATGGATCAAGAATATCTTGATTAATATTTTGTCATTGTGCCTTCTGGGCATAATGATTTATGTTCTAGTAAAACTAGCTCTTTGCCTTGTAGCCAAGATCAAGACACCTAAAGTAACACATAAACTTATCTTGATTGCAGATAATGCGCTTTCTAAGTGAGTAACTATGTTTCTTTCCTTTAGAATTGACATATCATCTGTCAAAATTCGAGACTCTTCTTTGGAAGGATGCTGTTCAAGCACTTGGGGGATGGAACCAGTTGGAGAAGACCTGTGTTCCCCTAGGCAACTCGCCGGCCTGGGATAGTACCTGAGTGACTGAACTGGCTATAAACCTTCCGAAGTGGACACAGTCAAAGGAAAGACAGATGTAGATGTCAAAGGGGGGAAATGAGAAGATCCAGATTTAAGAAACATAGTTCTGAAAGACTATGGTTTATTTTCTGTATGTTAGAGTAACGCTTTAACGTTGGACTTTTCTGTAATTGCTTTTTGCAAGGCTTCTCCTTATCCCTTATTCCTTATCTAAGGAATGTGCTGCTTCGCATAGGGGCCTCTGGGAACTGAGAAAACTATAAAATACTCCCTGAACTCAACCTTGTACATAGTAATAAATATTCTGTTCTCATTATTTTTAATTTAGGTAATTGTCTGTTCTGCGCATGCTCTAACTATGAAAGTTTTCAATAAAACAGGGGTCAGAAGCTCCCCCTGCTCAGTGTGTGTTTCTCTGAGGTTTTGCTACACACCTTGTCGCGTGTATTGATTTCTCTTAGAATATAGTAATTGGGAATCGGACAACAGAAGCCAGACCAAGTCCGCTTAGTGACTTGAACGTAACAGTATGCCAGCCTGAATATTTTTGCATCAAAAGATTTCTGCATGCGATACCATTTCAGAGGGTTAGTTTTAGTGACAGGTGTGTGCATATGGATCCTCTTCATGCTACTCATGTGTCATCTGTTGGCGAGCAGCCACTGTTCTCACCTCTGGGTAGTGGAGTAAATAGGCGATGGCCCATTTCAGCACAGTTGATGTGGTTTCTACTCCTGCTCCAAATATATCTCCCACGGTCATGAGGATGTGATCCTCTGTCAGGCCCACCTCCTGAGATATGTTGCTGTTGTTGTTTTCCATGCTGAGTTTAGCTTTGAGAAGAGCATCCATCAAGTCATTGACCGTGTCACCAGAGAATGCATCCTGCGAGACGGAGGAAGGTATTTACTAACAGTGCTCCCAGATACACAGGTCCTTGCTTTTCACGCTTGTTGGCAATATCTTACTCCCACAATCCTGTTCAATTTCTATTTAATATCAGTAATATTTCAGGGTGCCCAGATACTTCCCAGATGCAACACACCAATGCGATGTCTACTCCGCTAGCGACTGTCTTGTCTCTTTCACATACACAAGATGGACAAACCTCCTCTACATCATCAGTTGCGTGCTCCACCTCCCTACATAACTGGAAAAAACTTCCATTACCACACAAGGTGGCACAAGTCTCCACTGCCTCCACTGGGTGGAACAACCATTATCTCAAAGGGTGGTACTAGCATCTACCATTAAATAAGTTGAACAAGAGTCAACCACTTCACAAGACGGTGAAAGCAAGGTGGTACATGTCTCCACAAACTCACAAGGTGGTTCAAACCTCCATCACCTCACACAATAGGATAAGCCTCCACCACCTCACTAGGTGGAACATGTGTGCACCACCAAAATGGTAGGACAAGCATCAACCACTTCACAAGGCCGTAAAAGACTCCCAGTTTCACAAGGATGTACATGTCTCCACCACCTCACAAGGCAGAATGAGCCTTTACCACCTCACAAAATAGGATAAGCCTCCACCACCTCACTAGGTGGAACATGTGTGCACCACCAAAATGGTAGAACAAGCATCAACCACTTCACAAGGCCGTAAAAGACTCCCAGTTTCACAAGGATGTACATATATCCACTACCTCACAAGGCAGAATGAGCCTTCACCACCTCACAAAATAGGATAAGCCTCCACCACCTCACTAGGTGGAACATGTGTGCACCACCAAAATGGTAGAACAAGCATCAACCACTTCACAAGGCCGTAAAAGACTCCCAGTTTCACAAGGATGTACATATATCCACTACCTCACAAGGCAGAGTGTGCCTTCACCACCTCTAAAGGTGGTATAACCCTTTACTACCAAACAAATTGGTATAAGCCTCCACCACCTTACTGGTGGCACAAGGCATTACCACCTCAAGATTGGAACAAGCCTCCGTTACTGCACAAGAAGTACACAAGTCTCCACCCCCCCCACTGGGTGGAACAACCATCCATTATTTCAAAGGGTGATACTAGCATCTACCATTGAACAAGTTGAACCATTTCACAAGGCGATGAAAGGCTTCACAACCTCACAAGGTTGTACATGTCTCCACCACCTCACTGGGTGGCACAATGCATTACCACCTCAAGATTGGAACAAGCATCCGTTACCGCACAAGAACACACAAGTCTCCACCACCTCACGTGGCAGTACAAGCCTCCACCAACAACCCAGGTGGAACAAGCCTCTAGCACCTCATAAAGGCTGTAAAAGCCTCCAACACCAAACCAGGTGATACAAATATCCACCACTTCAGATTGTGGCACAAGCCTCCAGCAGCAAACAAGCTGGAACCAGCATTCACCACTAAACAAGGTGTTACAAGCTCCACCACCTCATATAGTACCGGTCCCCACCACCACCTCACAAGATGGTACAGAACTACACCACCTCACATTGAGAAACAAGCCTCCACCACTAAAAACAAAGTGCAAGATATATTTTGCAAGATATTTTTTGCAAGAATTATTTATCCTCTAGTCCATGGGTCCCCAACATATGGAACTGTGGCCATATGCAGCCTTCAAAACTTAGGTGGCCCCAATAGTTAACACTTTCTATTAATTTTTAAAGGAACATGGTAGGGTCACCCCCCCATACACATATACATTCTATAGAACCCATATCCTCTTATAATTACCTTGTGCTCCTTGAGTTTGTTGTGAAGAAGCTGATCGCGAGTGGCCACGGCCTTCCTCAGTATGTCCAGATCTTTGTTAGGAAATATCTGAATAAAGGAATACACGCCATTGGTAAAGCTGATAGGAGCCTAAGCAGAATTGGTAGAAATGTTTTGTCTTTCAAATAAAAACACAATTATTTGCCCCCTCTGTGTTGAAACATAAAAGGATACTTAAAGAAAATGTGACGGTGGAGAAATAGGGGAGGCGGAGGGGAAAAAGTTGGGCAGGCTGATTCATTACTAACGCCAGGTAGCGACAGATGAGCGTCTGTAGAGCGGATTTCAGAGCGACCGCTAGCAGTCGCTGTGCTCGGCCATGGATCATTGTTTCAAAGCGCCTCAGTCGCTGTCTGGCATTCATAATTATGATATGTGAGTCGCTATACTACGCTATATGTGAATGAACTGTAATGCCACAAACATCGCCGGCGCTCAAAATCATGTAATTGTATTTTTATAATATTGTAACATGAACACTTTAATACCAGAGATGTAAGGACAATTCTGCAAAAAAATATTAATTATTCCAAAAAGTTTTTAAAAATGTCATTTTCTTGCCCAGAATACATGTCAGAATGTTTGTGTTTTTTTTAGGGAAAAAAAAAATTGTGATCAGGAAAGGGATTTAAGGATCGTCCATAGAAATGTATGGGAGAGCGCCAAGCAACGTGGTGCTCTGCAAGGATGAAAGCTGGCGCTGTACGCTGAGCCTGGGATAATGATGAATCGTACGCTACATGGCGTTGTTCTAGAGACTCACCAGATCCGGCTTTATAAATGTGTAATTGCGTGCCGTGTCCGGCGTTCACCTGACGCTACCTGGCTCTACCTGCTGCTGTACAGGCATTACCTGACCCTATCGCTCCATGAATAAGGCCCTTAACATCAAGAAGTAGCAAGTTCTGGTTAAAACTGGTTGCAGCATGATGAGTCAGAGACTCTCACACATGCTGCATGTGTACTGAGCATGTGGGGCATGTGACTGGGGCCGAGCTAGACCAGATAGACTGAGTACAGCAGAACAAGTCACAGACCCCCCCCCCCCACACACATGCTGCAGGTGTTTTGACCATGTGAGGCAAGTGACAAGGAGGGGTTATCCAGAGAGACTGGTTACAGCAGGATGAGCAAGAGACCCCTGCACATGCATGCATTTGTAATGAACATGTGAGGCATGTGACAAGGAGGGGAAGCGCCAGATAGTTAGGCTAGTTACAGCAGGATTTTATTTTGTGCATATATGGGCATTGTATGCTTGCATACACATAGGAGTTTTTCCTCTGCATTTAACATATCAGTGCAATGAGACAAACACAAGCATGTGACTAGGAAGTGTCAGACCAGATGGACTGGATACAGCAGGATGAAACAGAGACCACTACATGTGTACTGAACATGTGAGGCACGTGACTAGAAGGGGTTAAACCAGATAGTTAGACTGGGACAGTGTGTGGCACACGTCCATCAGGCATCATCTGTGCTCATGATTCACATGCTCCCATTTATTTGTATGGTCAGGTGCGTTAGTATGTTATTTTAGAATTTTCTCGTAATTTTTTTTTAAGATTGGAGAGATTTGGGGCTTTATATGAATTTCACATGGTTTGAGGATTTTGTATATGGATTTGATAGGACCATTTATTATTAGGTTTTTTGGGACAGGGTGTACATAGCAGGGCCCCCATCAGCAACCCCACCCCCTCCCCAGACGAACACTTGCCGGCCGGTCTGACGGAGCCTGCGGTGGCGAGGAGGCCAGATAGACTAGTTTCAGCAGAGTCAGAGATCATGTTGCCTGCATACTGAACATGTGAGGCATGTGACTAGAAAGGAGCTGGACCGGAGATTATTTAAAGTGATCCTATACCTAGAAAGGAAGTTTATGTTGTCACCTTCTTTCCTCAACCCAGTGCCCCAAAACAGCCTGTGTTTTTCTTTTTTTTTGGCCAAAATTCAAAACAACACTGACCAGATGCAGTCAGCTATATTGCTCCCTGGCTGAGCAGCCCCGCCCCCTGGTGCTTTCCAGCTATGATACATTCAGTTACATACAGCTCAGCACTGGGGGATTAGCGTTATCAGTTATAGTAACTGTACAATCAAAGAAACCTCTTAATGGAGCCGAATATAAGGCACTACAACCTATATAAAAATATAAATATTATTCAAGTTTCTATTACAGGGTAAGCCACCAAATACATAAAAACATACAAACAGACATGATTAAAAGACTACAAAAGCCTGTCTATCCTGGACCCAATATAATAATATTCTTAGTATACAGTACGTCCTGCTCCAGATATAATACTTACACTTGGGTTATCCTCCGCCAGATGGCGCTGCACTGCAGAGACATGCAAAACAGGCTCCTCCCGGCCCTTCATATACCCGGGGACCTCCCACAAATCCCCACAGTGCCGACTGCGAAGACATGAAGTATCACTCTCTCGCAGGTGAGCGGGGCTATTAAAGCCTGCAGCCCTGTTGGACTCCTCCCACCCGTCCTCTTCGTGATGTGCCTCCCAGCCTGGGCTGTGCTGGTCGAGTGAAGGTAGGCAGCACTATGCGTGCTTATGGAGCCATGCTCCACCGCAGTCCCCCACCAAAGGGTAGGCGGTTTGGGCTGATGGTGAGCCTCTAGTGGATGCCCCTCCCGCATTATTGCCCCATACCCCGTGTAGCGGTGGACCCTGTGCAAAGGGTCGCCATCCTCCCTCGTTCCCCCCGTAGCTCGGGGGGAAAGAAAGGGGGGGTGTGTGTGGGGTGGTCTTAGTGTATTGAGTTACACGTTATGGCCTTAGTTTTGTCCTTGACTTATTCACCTGGTGTCAGAGCCGCGCTGTTTGCCTTTTATTGTATATCGGCCGCCACTGCGGCGTCTTCATTGGCAAAACCCTTTTTTTCTAAGTGTGTCATACACTCGCGTTTTCTTGTCTGCGTTGATTACTGTCTCAGAGCTTCGCGCTCTTCGGGGGGGGGGGGGCAGCGACCTGGCTTGGCGCACTCCGCGTCACAGCCCGCTCTGGCCCGCCCTTCGAGGTTCGCTTGGCGCCATTTAGATGCTCGTCGCGCGCGCGTGGTAACGGTCCTCCTCCTCCCTCGGTCTGTAAGTGCCCTCGCAGGCGATTTTCATCATTCTTGCTTACTGCGCATGGCTCTGACAACCCCATTCCCATTATGTCTTTCAGACGGTCAAATCCAGTGGCTTCTCCCGGCCCGGTGTAATTGCCAGTTGGGCCAAGTATAATTACTCCCACTTCCCTGCGGGGGCATCCGGCTTTGGGGCATCCAGGGTAGCTTATTGCGTCAATCCCTACTGGCCTATTGTGCCTATTAATCACCATATGGAGGCATATTGTAAACGGGGTTCCCTCGGGACAAGCCCGGCTGTGTGTAGCTTGTGGGGTCTCACCTGTCAGCGGTGACAATGCACGGGTCTGCGTCCCTTGTGCACAGCAGGCGCTAATGGTACTTCCCGCCCCTCCTGTGGCTGGGCCTGCACCTCGCCTCACTTCACCTACCCCCCCAAGCCTGAGTCTAACCCCCAATACAAGCGGGGATTCTCATCCTGATGTGGCTACTAGACTGGCCAGTGTTGAAAAATTGCTTGCTAGTACTCTAGCGCGCAAGGCCACCGCAAAAAAGCGGCACATAATCCCTGACTCTGCTCCTTTCCCTACGGAGTCTGATGAGTTTTCGCAGCTATATGGCCATGCCCCTTCGGCCGAAGGGGAGCTGTTCTCTGACTCTGACCCCGGATGATACTGATAAACTGCTGCTTCAGATTTTTGAGGTTTTGTCCATCTCTCCCCCTGTTGCGGCTCCCAGGCAAAGGGGTGAGCTATTTCATACTGCTAAGGCTCGATTGGAATTTCTTGAGCAAACCCATTTCAATAACCTCGTGCTTAAGGAGTGGGAACATCCCAGTAGACTTCCCGGGATCCCTAAGAGTTTGGACAGGAAGTATCCATTTCCTGCTGATTTGGTCAAGTGCTGGTCATCGCCCCCCCAAGGTCGATGCTCCTATTCTAGGGCTGTCTAACACCTCTATTATACACTCCCCCGACACTACTACTCTGCGGGATTCTGAGGACCGGCGCATTGACCAATTGGCGTGCCATGCCTTTGCGTTTGGAGGGGCGGCGCTGCGCCCGGTCTGCGATTTAGCCATTACTGCTGTGGCGCTCAGGGCCATGGTCAGGAATGCACTTGACGGCCCAGACGAGTTGCCTACTGATGCTATTAAAGTGGACCAACACCCAGGATTTTGACTATCGTGGGTCTTGGTCCACTTCGGCCGGGCACCCCCAATCGCTGTGTGAAACCCCCCCGATCACCCTAAAAACTCACCTCTCCCCGCTCCCAGCGCCGACGGACAAGCGATTTGACAGCCGCTTGTCCGTGGCTCCTCCGCCGCCGCCTCCCGCGCATCCCTCTTGACGCGTGCGCGCCCGCGCCGGCCATTCACAGACGGCCGGCGCGGGCGCGCGCACGCCTAGAGGGGCGCGAGGGAGGCGGCGGCCGCCGGCCGCCGCCGAAGCTAAGGTAAGGGGGTTTGGGGGTTTTGGGGGGGTTTCACCCCGCGGGACATCCCGATCTCGGATGTCCCGCGGGGAGGGAGGTGATCGGCCCGGGAATCTTATAGATTCCCGGGCCGATCACCCGAGGGTGATGGTCCACTTTAATGCACTGTCTAACTGTGATGTATTTGTGAACTTTATCCTGTCTGCATCGGATGATGCTATTAGGATGTGTGCCAGATCTTCCACCTTGGCGGTGGCTATACGCCGCGGGGTATGGCTGCGTCAGTGGGCGGCCGACAATGCTGCTAAGAGGGCCCTTACTGGGCTTCCATTTAAGGGGCTGCGCCTGTTTGGGGACCGCCTAGACCTTTTTGCTAAAGGAGGTAAGTTACCACAGCGCAGGCGGCAGCCTCGGCCCTTTCGTAGCCAGGGCCCCCTTTCAGCCCCCTACAGAGGCGCTAAGCAGGGAAAAGGGGTGTCCTTCGCGGGGGCTCGCGCAGACTCCTGGCATAGGAGCAGGGGGCGACGTCCTGGCTCCTCCTGGGGGACCAAACCCAAAGCCCCTCCCAAGACCCCTCAGGCATGATGGGGCGCCCTTGCCCGCCAGGGTGGGGGGATGGCTACAGCACTTTGCGCACGTCTGGAGGCGCCAAGTCTCAGACCGGTGGATTCAGGAGGTTGTTACCTCTGGCTACAAGATAGAATTTGCTGTGCGGCCCCCCTCAAGATTCATCAGGTCCCGGATCCCCCAGGACCCGGTATCAGCTCAGGTCCTGATGCAGGCAGTGCAAGGACTTCTGGATTTGGGAGTTATTTGCAAGGTTCCCTTGAGAGAATTGGGAGAGGGGTTCTACTCCAACCTTTTCACAAGTGCCCAAAAGAGATGGGTCAGGCAGGCCCATTCTGGATTTAAAGATCCTCAACAAATTTGTCAAGAACAAGCACTTTCGCATGGAAACTCTGCGCTCGGTCGTTGGCTCTCTGCGCCCAGGGGATTTTATGACGTCTGTGGACATCAAAGATGCTTACCTTCACATCCCTGTGTTCCCGGGACATCAAAGGTTTCTCAGATTCGCGTGGAAAGATCAACATTACCAATTTGTGGCCCTACCGTTTGGCCTCACTTCAGCTCCCAGAGTGTTCACCAAGGTGCTGGCGGGGGTGATGTCTTTGATAAGGTCAGGGGGCATTGCCCTACCTGGACGACATCCTCATCGCCTCATGGCCTCTCAGCTGGTGGTGTCCACCTTGGAGTCCTTCGGCTGGGTGATCAATCATCCCAAGTCCTCTCTGTCCCCTTCGTCGGTGACCCCATTCCTGTGGATGATCCTGGATACGGTTCAGTCACGAATATTCCTTCCCCAACAGAAGGTGGAAGCTCTGACTGCGCAGGTGCGGTCCCTGCTCTCGTGCCCCCAGCTCTCCCTCAGGCAGGGAATGCAGCTGGTGGGCCTGATGGTGGCGAGCTTCGAGGCGGTGCCCTTTGCTCAGTTCCATTCGAGGCCTCTGCAGCTTCACCTTCTATCAGTATAGGAAAAGGACCCCGCGTCTTTGGACGGGGTTTGTGTGCTTCCCCCATTGGTCAGAAGGTCCCTCTCGTGGTGGCTAGACCACAAGAACTTGCTAAAGGGCAGGTCCTTTCTAGCCCCCTCCTGGGAGACGGTCACCACGGATGCCAATCTGTCAGGTTGGGGGGGATTCTGGAAGTCCCTGCGGTTCCAGGGGAGGCGGGGCCCTCAGGAGGCCCATTTACCCATCAACATTCTGGAACTACGGGCGGTCAGGTTGGTACTGGAGCAGTTGACTGATCACCTGCAGGGACTGTCTGTACAGGTGCGCTCAGACAACAGGACAGCGGTTGCCTACATCAACCATCAGGGAGGGACCCGGAGCAAGGGTGCCCTCCAGGAAGTGTCGCGGATTCTGACATGGGCGGAGGCCAATGTTCAATGCATTTCGGCTGTTTATATCCCGGGGGTAGAGAATCTTCTGGCAGACTCTCTGAGCAGGGGGACTTCCCGTCAGGGGGAGTGGTCCCTCTGCAACAGGGTATTCCAGTCCCTGTGTCACCGGTGGGGCCTACCGGATGTGGATCTGTCTGCATCCCGTCACAATCACAAGCTCCCGGCCTTTGTCTCCCTGTCTCAGGATCCTCTGGCTTGGCCACGGACGCTCTGTCAATGTCATGGAAGGAATTTCGGCTCCTGTATGTCTTTCCCCCGTTTCCCCTGCTGGGCAGGGTTCTGCGCAAGATTGCCCTGGAAAGGGTGCCAGTGATTCTGGTGGCCCCAAGGTGGCCAAGAAGAGTGTGGTTCGCAGACGTGGTACAAATGGCAGTAGACCAGTACGTTCTGCCAGGGGCGCCAGATCTGCTCACTCAGGGCTCCTTACGCCATCCCAGTTTACAAACTCTGGCTTTGACGGCCTGGCTGCTGAAACCTCCATCTTGATGGAGAAAGGCTTGTCTGCCTCAGTGGTGGATACCATGGTACAGGCCAGGAAGAAAACTTCTTCTGCCATCTATTATAGGGTATGGCGTTCCTACATTGATTGGTGTGAGTCTAGGTCTCTTCCCTGTAGGGAGTTCTTAATCCCTAGGATTCTGGAGTTTTTACAACATGGATTGGAGTTGGGTTTAAAACTCAGTACTCTGAAGGGTCAGGTTTCTGCCCTGTCTGTCTTCTTTCAGAAGTCTTTTGCTCAGCATCCCTTGGTTAAGACCTTCTTTCAGGGGGTCACTCACGTGCGTCCCCCACATAAGCCTACGGTCCCTGTTTGGGACTTGAACTTGGTTTTGTCTGCCTTGCAGGGTGCTCCCTTTGAGCCCATTCAGGATGCTGCTCTGGCTGTACTTAACCTCAAAGTTGTTTTTCTGGTGGCTATTACTTCGGTCAGGCGCGTGTCTGACCTGGCGGCTCTGTCTATTCAGCCCCCATACTATGAGAGACACCAGGACAAGGTGGTGTTCCGCTTTAAGCCAGACTTTCTGCCTAAGGTAGTGTCTGCTTTTCATTTGAATCAAGATATTGTTCTTCCTTCTTTGTGCCCTAATCCTAGCAACGCTAAGGAAAGGGTTCTGCATTCTTTGGATGTGGTCAGGTGTCTGAAGTATTACCTGGTAGTCACTGCGGCCTTCAGGAAAACTGATGCTCTTTTTGTGGTCCCTTCTGGTCCTAGGAAGGGTTTGGCTCCGGCCAAGTCTACTATTAGCAAATGGATCCGTCAGGCTGTGATTCAGCACCAAGCTTCTGTTGAACAAGTTTGCAAGGCCGCTACTTGGTCTTCTGTTCATACCTTTTCGAAGTTTTACAAGTTTGATGTTAGGGCCTCAGCTGATGCTGTTTTTGGCCGCAAGGTTTTGCAGGCGGCAGTGGTTTAAACTGCCTGATGTCACCTTTTGTTGGGGGATCCCACCCTACTTTATGGACACTGCTATTGGATGTCCCAAGTGTAAGTATTATATCTGGAGCAGGACGTACTGTATACGAAGAATAATACAATTCTGTGAAATACTCACCTGTAGAATTGATATTATTTGTATACAGTACATCCTGCTCCACCCCACCCTGGTTTTTGCATTATTCTGGATACCCTGTATGGTGATTGTGATCATTGTTATCTTTACCAGTTGTTCTGGGTGGTTTAATTCTCCCAGCTTCTTGTTCACTGCTTTTCAATGCTGGGGATTTGTGGGAGGTCCCTGGGTATTTGAAGGGCCGGGAGGAGCCTGTTTTACATGTCTCTGCAGTGCAGCGCCATCTGGCGGAGGATAACCCAAGTGTAAGTACTATATCTGGAGCAGGACGTACTGTATACAAATAATATCAATTCTACAGGTGAGTATTTCACAGAATTGTATTTTTATAATAAATAGATATTTTATAATATCTATAGCAAATATCCTAGCGGGTTAGTATACCAGTTGAATTTCGCAGGATCCCTCTTTTTTCACCATGCAATTACTACACAATAAATTCTAAAGATTAACAGCAGGTCAATCACACAAAGGCCCTTATTTATGAAGGAATAGCGACAGGTAGCGACTGGTGAGCGGCCGGTAATGACGGGCCCCGCCACGAGAACGCCGGCTCCCCACCACAATCACACATTTATCAAGCCAATCCTGCTTAGCGACTGAGATAGCGCCATATAGCCACTCATTCATCATTATTCCAGCCTCAGCCCACAGCGCCAGCGTCCGACCTTGAACAGCAACAGGTATGACCTCTCGCTACCTGGCGCTCTCCAATGCATTTCAATGGAACAATCTTTAAATATTCATAATTAATTGTTATTAATGTTTTTTTTTTTTTTTTTAAATGTGAAAAATTCTGTGACCACTTCTGCCATTTTAGATATTTTTTTAAGGGAAAAAAAATTGTACAGAATTGATATTACAGGTCTGATATTAATGTATTCATATTACTAAATTATTTAACATTTTTTTTTTTTGGTTTCCAAAAATATGGTGGTTTGGGGGTTAAAAAACGACTTTTAACGCATCGCATCCAGCGCTCTGGGGTTTAAACATGCATTTCACAGCGCGAGAATTTTTTTGAGCGTGATTTTTTGATGAATATGGTGGAAGCCGGTCGCTCTGAACAGTCGCTATCATGCACACCCATACATCGCGGAACCTGTCAAATAGCGACTCGTAACCCCATATTGAACATTTAGCCACACCGAGTCGCTGTCAACAACCGAACAACGGCCAAGCACAGCGACTACTAGCGGGCGCTGTGAAAATACCGCTACAGTCGCTCAACTGTCGCTACATGTCGCTATTAATAAATCAGCCTCAAAGTCTACTCTCACTAGACAGTTAATGTAACAGGGTGTAAAAAAGTACTAATAATTTATATATTTTAGTAGACATGTGAACCATAAAGGGCCAAGTGCAACAAAATAAATTATAAAAAAAAAACTAAAGTGCAGCTAATAATACCTATGCTCAAATTTAAAGTCACAAAGCTGTGTAACAATTATGTTATTAAGTTATAATAACTGCAATAAATCTGAAAGCACTTCAACCAAAATGCAATTATGTGGCCTAGCTTGTAACTGAATGAATTAGCATATGGCTGCCATTCGGACATCATACTGTTTTTTGTTAAGTGTTTTAATGAATATAGGCATAGGCTTTACTGAAAAAAGAAACACGGGCTGTTTTGGGGGCACTGGGCTGGGGATAGAAGGTGATGACATGATCTTTCTTTCTTGGTATAGGATCACTTTATAGGATCAGGTTGTTCTTGGGGATAAGCAATAGACATTGAGGAGCCGGAGAGGAGCTAAGTGTGAGACCTTGCCGTGGAAGATCTGTGGCAGCCTCAAGGGATCACGCTAGAACAAGTCCTGAGAAGTTCACCGGAAAGGGTTAAGACCAGAGGAGGCCTCCTTAAAGTGGATCAAAACCCAGGATTTTGATTATCCTGGGTTTTGGTCCTGTCATGCAGGCAGGCGATTGGGGGTGCCCCACTGTGTGAAACCCCCCAGATCGCCTAAGGCAACTCACCTCTTCCTGGTCCTACGGCGCATGCGCGTGCGCTCGTCCAATCAGCGCGCTCGAAGTCGCTGACGCTCACATCGTCTAAGGCTTCATCTAAGAGCAGCGGCTCCGAGCACGCTGGCGACCGCATCCCCTGCTTCCCTCTAACAGGGAGCGTACCTGCGCCGGCCATACACAAATGCCTGGCGCGGGTAACGCGCCCTGCTAGAGGGATAGCGGGGGTGCGGCCTCGGCCTGTGCATGCGCAGTGGGACCAGCAAGCAAGGTAAGTAAACAGGGCGACCTGGGGGGTTCACACAGCGTGGCCTGATTTTGGATGCCCCGGGGGGAGGGAATTGGCCGATCGGGCTGGGTTTTGGTTCTGTAGTAACTGTAGATGAATCGCTCCCCTAGTTAACAAGTGGTGGAGGCGCCTAAATTGTGGAGACCCCAGGCTCACTCGTCTTTTAATGGATGCGACCGTGGCTCGCGCATACGCCGTTGGACCGGGAAACAAGCTAAGTGAATGGGGCGACCTAGGGGGTTTCACACAGCGGGCATCCCGATTTTGGATGCTCCGGGCGGGGGGAGTCAATCGGCCTGAGAATCTTATAGATTCCTGGACCGATCGGCGTGGGTTTTGGTCCACTTTAAGCTAAGTGTCAGCGTAATATCTGCTATATGTATCACATGCTGTTGTATTGGAAGCCCTGTGACCTGCTCTTCTAGGAGTCCTATACAGTAAGAGGCTGATTTATTAATAGCGACATGTAGCGACAGTTGAGCGACTGTAGCGGTATTTTCACAGCGCCCGCTAGTAGTCGCTGTGCTTGGCCGTTGTTCGGTTGTTGACAGCGACTCAGTCGGTGTGGCTAAATGTTCAATACGGGGTTACGAGTCGCTATTTGACAGGTTCCGCGATGTATGGGTGCGCATGATAGCGACTGGTCAGAGCGTCCAGCTTCCACCATATTCATCAAAAAATCACGCTCAAAAAATTCAAGCACTGTGAAATGCATGTTTAAACCCCAGAGCGCTGGAGGCGATGTGTTAAAAGTAGTTTTTTAACCCCCAAACCACCATATTTTTGGAAACCAAAAAAAAATAAAAAATTTTAATAATTTTGTAATATGAATACATTAATATCAGACCTGTAATATCAATTCTGTACAATTTTTTTTTTTTTCCCTTAAAATGGCAGAAGTGGTCACAGAATTTTTCACATTTAAAAAAAAAAAAAAAAAAAAAACATTAATAACAATTCATTATTAATATTTAAAGATTGTTCCATTGAAATGCATTGGAGCGCGCCAGGTAGCGAGAGGTCATACCTGGCGCTGTTCAAGGTCGGACGCTGGCGCTGTGGGCTGAGGCTGGAATAATGATGAATGAGTGGCTATATGGCGCTATCTCAGTCGCTAAGCAGGATTGGCTTGATAAATGTGTGATTGTGGTGGGGAGCCGGCGTTCTCGTGGCGGGACCCGTCATTACCGGCCGCTCACCAGTCGCTACCTGTCGCTATTCCTTCATAAATAAGGGCCTAAGTGTCAAGGTTCTAGTGATACCTGAAGCCAGGGGAAAATGTCCACCAGGCTGTCCTTAGCCACGGTGTCCACAATGCCTTTGCTGTAGTCCAGCATGACCTGGAACTCGGCATCTCCTCGGCTGTAGCGAGTGTTGAAGCACAGGGCGCACACCACGTTGGTAACGGCTCGCGTCAGCTCTGGCGACAAATCCAGGGGGCTGGTCTGCAAGGAGGTCAGGGTGTGACAGAGCGAGACCGCTTCACGCGCAACTGCGAAGAAAGGAGAGAAAGAGGAAAAAATAAGCTCCCTAATATTCTATACAAATGCCAGAGGCTGCAGAAATTAAAGCGGACCAAAACCCATATTTTTAACTAGCATCCCCCCCATGAAGAGCACCTCTTTCGACAATTTTCACTGCTCCTGCTTTAATCTAATCCCAGATAATGGCGCCTGTTTCAGCTATAAAGCTCCGCCTCCTCCATTCATTGACACTGTTGTGTGTGGCAGTGATGTCATTGCCACACCTTTGCAATGACTGATCGCCTGTCATATCACACCTAGGGACAGCAAATAAATCAGGAGAAGTCGAAAAACGAAAATATCCATTTCTAGTTCCACACGGCAGGGAGTAACGGCAGGGGCTTTGGCCAAATGTGTTTCACAAGTTCAGTGGGTTTTGGTTCGCTTTAAGTCCTCCAAAAAACAATACTAATATAGTATCACAATGTATAAAGCCGTTACTATACAAATATCCTAACCAGGTGGTAAATGGTATAAAGGGGCATTTTTTTAAAAATAGTATTCAAAGGTGCAATTTAAAGTGAACCAACACCCACAGCGATCGGCCCGGGAATTTGTAAGACTCGGCCGATCGATTCCCTCCCCCCTGTGTGAAACCCCCCAGGTCGCCCCATACACTTACCTTCCTTTCCGGTCCAACGGTGCTTGCGCGAGCCACAGCCGCATCCCAGCTATCCCTCTAGAAGGGCGCATGCCTGCGCCATGCATTTGTGAATGGTCAGCGCAGGCACGCCCCCTGTTAGAGGATAGCGGGGGATGCGCCTGCCAGCGCGCTCAGAGCTGCTCGTATTAGACAAAGGCTTAGACACGCTGACGTGAGCGGATCTGAGCGTGCTGATTGGATGAGCTGCCGCACATGTGCCGTAGGACCAGGTAGAGGTGTGTTTGTTTTGGCGACCTGGGGGGTTTCACACAGCCAAAACCAAGGGGGTGGGGCCAAATCCAAGGCTTAGACACGCTGACGTGAGCGGATCTGAGCATGCTGATTGGACGAGCTTCCGCGCATGCACCGTGGGACCAGGAAGAGGTGAGTTTGTTTTGGCGACCTGGGGGGTTTCACCCAGCCAAAACCCAGGGGACAGGGCCAAATCCAAGGATAGTTAAAATCCTGGGTTTTGGTTCACTTTAAATTTGATAATCCAACACGTATCACAGTAACACAGGCCACTTCATCAGGTGCTGATTAATAATACTGTTGAAACTCTACATTCCCCTCCCACTAAAGAGAAACTTCAGCCTTTTGGCCGGCCCTGGAGTCAGGGCCGGATGATTCCCTTTTCCTGGGGCAACTGAATTTGGGATGCCCCGCTGTGGGAAAGCTTATAATGATATAGAGGTCGATTCAACGGGTATCCATTCACATGTGGTTGGCACAGGTACACCCCTCAGGTGGAGGTGAGCGGGGATGCCAGCAGTGTTGCTCTTGCTCCATTCAGCTTGCTCACTGCTCTAGGTTTATAGCAATAGCATAGGGTGCAATCACTACAGTAGTAGGTAAGTAGTAGTAAGTAGTAATAATATAAAAAATGTAAAACAAGCAATTGGCTTATCACTCAGAGGGACAGTAATCCCTACTTCTGCAGGGAATGGGAATCAGAGTTAGGGAAGACAATCACAGAGAAGGGATGAAAAAAATGTTTAAAGGGCCAGTCCAGACAATGGCAATGTTAAAGCGGCACAAAACCCTTGCAGCGCGGGCTTGAATTCTAATAGACTTCAGGGTCGGTCGCTGGCCTTCTACTGGGGAAAGAGTGGGATGCCCTGCTGTGTGAAACCCCCGGGGTCGCCAGTAAAGTCAGCTTTCCCTGCTGCTCCCACGGTGCTTCTGCTATTATATTCAAACAAAACACTTAAAAATAAATTGGATTATATGTGCAATTGCACATATAATCTTGAAGCGGCATGGGAGCTGCGGGCGCGGTGGTTGATTCATGATGACCTCCTGGTTGCTGACTCTATGTGCGATGTTCCACTTTTGAATATTCAGGTTTGCTGGTGTCATTTAGCACGTGCACGTGCACTTTGAGTGTGTTTTTTGTCTTTATTCACTTATTTCAACTGTTTTATTTTGGTAGCACTGCCAATATATTTTCTGTGCAAAGTAGGTTATTACATTTACTTCAACACATATATTATATTGTTGTTAGTAGTTGATACACATATGAACACGGTATTATTAAGGAATTTCTTTTGTGTTTACATTTAATATTTAGAGGGTGTTTATATTGAGGGTTTTATAATTTATTTTTATGCCGGCATAAAAAATTACTGTAAATAGGATCAAATAAGAGCACATAGGGTCTATGGATATATTGAAATCGAGAGAAAACCAGCACTCCAGTAGTAAGCACAAATAGAACTATATTATTGAGTTTCAATCCAATCCAACGTTTCGGGGGTTACAGCAGGCCCCCTTCATCAGGGTCAACACACAACAAGTGGCACACAGACACAGCACATTATATATACATGAGTAACCAATAGCAGAGTCAGAAAAGCCCACCTGACGTCAGAGGGACGTCACAGCGGTGCCTGCTGTCAGAACTGACAGTGGCATCTTATAATAAACACATCAAACAGATAATAATCAAAAATACTCACTGGCAGAGCCCCCCCAGGCAAAAACCGCTGTGCTGCACTACTTGTATGGCAGCAGCAGCTGGTAACACACTCATACTGGCAGGCTGGTTGCTAGGAAAACAGCCTGGCCAGGCCTCCAAAATCCGATTTCTGGATTTGCGGTGTCACCGCTAACTGTGCACCCCCTCTCCTATGCTCGATTGGTGTGCGGCGGCATACGATATAGTATGGATATATTGTTCCCCTTAGGTGGTTTCTTATTCATATTTATTACTGCAACCATGTGGTTATCTATGTGATTTTAATTGTCCAGTGTGTTTTTGTATATTTTAATACATCTCCTTTTGTCACAATAAAGATTTTTTGTACTTGTAATTGAATCGGTGCTCCTCTTTGAAGAAAGGTGTGTGTTTAGACACGTCCACTTCAGTCTAGTTTGCAATTGCATTTGTTTTGCAAGACCAGCTTTACAGAGGTGTTACAGTAATCAATCTCAGGGCATAAACATATCTGACCACGAGATGTCAGCAGAGCAGCAAAAATGACAGCGCCTTCCTTCTTGACAAGCTATGTCCCTACAGTATATTAAAGTGAACCAAAACCCAGGATTTTGACTAACCTGGGTTTTAGTCCTTTCCCCTGGAGCACCCCGATCAGGGGTGGCCCGCTGTATGAAACCCCTCAGATCGCCAAGCGCAACTCACCTCTTCCCGGTCCTACGGCGCATGTGCAGCCGCTCCTCCAATCAGCGCGCTTGGAGAAGCTGACATCACGCTGTCTATGCCAGCGTCTAAGGCCAGTGGCTCCGAGCGTGTTGGCGGGCGCATCCCCCACTTCCCTCTAACAGGGAGCATGCCCGCGCCGGTCATTCACAAATGGGCTAGTGGTGATGCGGCCACGGCTAACGCATGCACCGTTGGACCAGGAAACATGAGTTAATGGGGCGACCTGGGGGGTTTCACATGGCGGGGAATCCCAATTTTGGATGCCCCGGGGGGGGGGGAATCTTATAGATTCCTGGGCCTATTAGTGTGGGTTTTGGTCCACTGTAAGGAAGAACATCGGGGGATGTTAAAATCTCCCCCAAACCTCATCGATCTGCTGCTCTCCCCTCTCCGGTTTTATCTTTGGGCACTATTTACTCACCTCACCAGGGAATCCAAATTTTAAGTCCCTCTGATTCCGGGTGACCTTCTGAAGGGCGACGCCATCTTGCATCTCATCAGGCACTGTGCGCGGCCTCCGATCTCACGTCTGCGCAGTGCTCATGTATGGGATATAGTATGGTGATTTCTTCTTTGGTCACTGAGAAGCTCAGAGTGGCCAAATGGAGAAGTCGGGTTTAGGCGCGCTTTAGGGGTTGTATCAGAGATACTGTAGCCCAGATATATATTTTGTAGCTGGGACAGGTCAAAATACCTCTGTGTTGTAAATATTTAGTCTCAGCTGAGTTTCATAAATTGTATTAGGTTTTATACAGCTTGTTATCACAGCTTATCATAAAGGGTTACATTTATATATTCGCCGATAAGTAAAAATACAAAGAGAAGTTAAAGTTTAGGAAACTCACCGCCGCGGCCCGGGGGTGCACGACCTGCCCAGGGCCCCTGAGGTTCCGATTCGTAGGAGCTGCCGAAATCCTGCGAGACTTTGCTGACCGGCGCGGGACTTTGAAGAGCATGGCTAAGTTGTGCTGTCATTTACAGATGGCTAAGCGGGGGGTGAGGATTGGGCCCAAAAGCAGCCAAAAGGTAAGTGGGGGCAAATGGGGGGGGGGGATGGGCCACTTTCTATTTTTGGTCCGATGTTCCTTTATAAACCATACCAACAGCCTGGCACAGTTGGAAAAGAAAGGTAGCGGCCATTTTGGAGTTTCCTCTCCCAGCATCTCAGCCATGCTGCTGCTTGGATTCAGTGGTTATACCTGACAATGCACAGTAACAGGAAGCCCAGCAGCACTTCCTGTTTGCAGGTATCCTGCAAATACATGAGCTGCCATTTTGTTTCTAAAATTTACTACAGAAAAAGTAAATGATTTTTTATGAGCAGCAATTTAAATTGCCACAGGGAGGGATACGTATGAGCACTGTGGGTTGTGTTGGTCTGGTTTAAGTCATTTTTGGCTGTTGGTCTACTTAAATTGAAGCCTACACTCCTTATATGTTTTAGGGACTAAAAGCCTTTGTGATAACATATTTCTTTTTTGTGATGCACACAAGGCTGTGATTGCTTAAAGTGGATCAACACCCAGGATTTTCACTATCCTGGGTTTTGGTCCACTTCCGCGGGGCACCCCGATCGGTGGTGCCCAGCTGCGTGAAACCCCCCAGATCGCCCTAAAAAACTCACCTCACCCCGCTCCTACGCGAGCGCTCATCCAATCAGAGCGCTCAGAGCCGCTTTGGTATGCACGGACAAGCGACGGACAACAACAGTGGCTCTGTGCGTGCTGGAGGACGCATCTTGCGCTTCCCTCTAACAGGGAGCGCGCCCGTGCCGGCCATTCACAAACGGCCGGCACGGGTGCGCACCCTGCTAGAGAGAACGGGGATTGTCCGTTGGAACGGGGATAAGGTAAGGTTTCTGGGCGTCCTGCGGGGTTTCACACAGTGGGGCATCCCGATTTCGGATGCCCTACGTGGAGGGATCTGATCGGCCCAGGAATCTATAAGATTCTGCTGAATCTTTGGTCCACTTTAATCCCCCAGTGCGGGTAATTATGCTCTTGTTCAGTTCAATTTATTGTTCGCCAAGTACGTCG
Organism: Gastrophryne carolinensis; assembly: GCA_027917425.1. Classification (NCBI taxonomy): domain Eukaryota; kingdom Metazoa; phylum Chordata; class Amphibia; order Anura; family Microhylidae; genus Gastrophryne; species Gastrophryne carolinensis. The sequence continues at coordinate 605,284,348 of CM051235.1, forward strand.
TGAGATGAACAAGGAATTATTTTTGGCATATACACAGTGCAAAAAAACAGTTAACAGTTAACTACAGTTACAGTAACATAGGAAAGGGGAACATAGAAACAGAGATACAGACACAGATAACTCTTCCAAAGTGCAAATGATACCGGCCTGAGCCTGGGCCTATGACGCCTGGCTATTGTTGAGTATGCGGACAGCCAAATGAAAGAAACCCCTTCCTAGACCTAGAAGTCCTGCAAGCTGGTACCGCAAGACGCCGCCCAGATGGTAAGTACTGGAATAGGGCGTGTCCAGGGTGGGAGGGATCCCAAAGTATCTTTTCTGCCCGAGTCTTGATTCTTGTGCAAAGCAATCTTCTGTGATTGAAGTAGAACACCAGGCAAAGTTATTTTTCACTGTCACTTCCTTCTGTGAACCAGTGTAACAGCCAAACCAGAAACAGCTTTTAGTGCAACACTCAGGGCCGGATTAAGTGTGGTGGAGGCCCCTGGGCACAAAATCTGGTGGAGGCCCCAGATACAGTATTTTTTTCCCTTTAAAATAATAGTCAAGCTGAGTAACTGATTGCGGGTTGTCTGGCACCTGCCTACTTACTGGAACATCAGATGGAGTCCCTCGTGTCCCCCTTGTGCGGGTGCGTGCTGCTCGGGAACTCCTGCTTTGCCATTCTGGGTGGGGGGTAGTGTAGTCGCCCGGCTGGTCCAGCAGAAAACAGTTCCCTGCATTGAGCTGCCAGCGGCTGTGCTTGGTGGCTTATGTGCAGTGACAGCTCTGCACCCATCACTGTAGCGCGACTGGCGGCAGCTTTGCTGCTCTAGACTCTCCGTCCTGCCCTGTGTTGGCTTTGGCTAAAGGTTTGGAAAAACAAAAAAAAAAGGCTTGCCCATGCCCGGGGGGGGGGGGGGGGGGGCACTGCCACCGATAGCTTTCTTGCTGGCCCCACTGCCCATCAGACCAAAGACGCTGCCACTAAAGACCCCACCACTGCTGTCAGTTGTCTCCTGGTTCTCGCCACCTTCTGAGCTTCCATCAATTGCCCTCCATTCCATGCCACCTTCTCCATTGTTGCTGATCATCCCGTTGCGGAGGCCAGCCATGAGAACAGCCATGTTGTTATACAAGACACAGACATTGCATTGTTGTACTCACTGATCTTCTCTATGGCAACCGTCCCTTCCCCGAACATGCACAGCGCCGAATGCACCATTTTCCGGTGAAACTTCCAGCTGGGACTGTAGTCGGCAAATGCGATGTCCTTGGCGTCTCGGGTCAAGATGTCTGTCGTCACCTAGATGTTTACAATTGTAGAATATTATATACGGATACACATCAAGTCACCATTGTGAAACAACCAGTAACCAAGGTCAAATACTTTGAGGGCTTTAATCATTAAAGGATAAGTCCACTTTCGATGGAATTTTTGAATGTGTATATTTTTGTGTGCCAAAATGTTGTCCCTAAAAAAACTACAGGGCAACATGCCCCAGAACCCGGCAATGTTAGTAAAAAAAACGACGTACCTCCGAAGCTCCTGCGCAGCATCGAGTCCTTTTTTTTCTTCTGCCGCCATCTTGGATTTTTGTCTCTAAGGAAGTGATCCTTTGACCTCTTCCTCGGAGATATCTCGCGCATGCGCAGTTGGTATAGGAAGCGCCGCTGACATCGGGGGCGAGCGTCGCGTCCCTGTACCAAAGGCTGCGCTACTGTGCATACGCGGATTTTTTTTCTTTTCTGTGCAAGTGAGCGCTCACTAACCCGAGGGGTTGAATGAAGACAGAAGAGCACAGACAGAAGCGTGCACGTTCCAAAGAGAGGACGCCAGGACAGAGAAGGCCACGCCCACCCCGATGACGTCACAGACGAGAAAGTGAAACCTAAATCACGCGTTCGCAGGGGCAAGCAACGTCTAAGAGGTGGAGGTGCAATGTCTAAGAAGTGGAGGGCGGGACTTTTGGAGGCCACGATTTTTGAAGAAATCGGGAGCTGCGAGGGACAGAAGGATGCAAGGGTCGTCTAAAGGTGAGTCTAATTTCATGTTTATTTTTTTGAGGGCCTGTCATTTTGGTGGGTTTCATTCCACTTTAAAGAGGAATATCACACCTGATTTTCACTTTTCGGGGGTGTTGTTCCTCTCAGTTGGGAGAGGGATTGGGATGCCTCGCTGTGTGTATGCCCCTAGGTCACTCGCCTTCCTGGCACTCCATGACGCAGACTCGGGCGAGAATGAGCACACTGCTTGGCTGAGCGGGCCGTTCAACCAATCAGCACTCTTGATTTCACTCGGCTCCCTTTGGCGCCGTCTGGACAGCTAATTGGCGCTGAAAGGAGCCCAGTGTGGCGCCAGCCCCATCCCCCGCTCACCTCTTGTGGCCACGTTGCCCATCCAGAAGGGCCGGGCGTGCATGCACAGGGCAGCGTGTTGGCCTCCACGGTTCCTGTACTTTACAATTGGCGGTATTGTTGTAGCTATTTGAAATGTTTGATTCAATGTATGATTAAGCTTTTTTGCAAGCCCTTGCTTCATATCTGCTCTTTAGAGCACCTTATGTGTGTTATATGTTTATCTATAATTGAATGTTGATAGAACAGCACTAAGCACTTAATTGGTATTGTGTGTTAGTTGAATTTAGTTTTATTAGGTTTTAGGATTTAGTTATGGAGTTTTACACTCCCTTCTAGTTGCACTGTCAGTTACTTTGTCACTTATATAGAGCACATTGTCTTGTATGTATTTGCTTATATGTTTGGGTGCTGGATTAGTTATATAAAGGGATACATTGTTATAGAGGGCTTGCTTCACAGCTAATATATATATACGGTATATACAAAACATTTTTTTTAGATCAGCTTTTCTAACATTTTTTTTTACTGCCAGTATATGTATATATACTTTTGATGTGTAGATAGTCCATTTAAAGAAAATTTGGTATATATTGAATGTATTTATCTTTATGGAACAAGAGACCTGGAGGCCATGTATTAGTGGTTTTTAATGTGTCTTGTGTGTTGATGTTGTTTTAATTGGTAAATGTCACAAGTGAAATAAAATCTATTGTTTTTACATGACCTGGTGGTGTGCCCAAAAAATCTTTTGGATTCTATGTTTTCCTTGGTTTTGTTGCGTGCATGCACACACGACTAGAGGTAAGCCAGGTTGCGGCCGCGGCACTACAGAGACGCTGCGAGGGCTCCGGGTCAAGGTGAGTGAAACAGGGTGAGAGCTCTCCACACAAGATAGTGAACTCGTCTTATAGGTGAGCCTCTCTGCCTCATGTGGAGAGCTTCCTAATGGGGTATTCACTAATTATAGAGAGCTCTCCACACAAGATAGTGAACTCGTCTTATAGGTGAGCCTCTCTGCCTCATGTGGAGAGCTTCCTAATGGGGTATTCAGGAATTATAGAGAGCTCTCCACACAAGATAGTGAACAGCATCAATCCACTAGTAACAAAGCAAAAACATGGAATTACATTGTAGCAACATTGTTACATGAACACTTTAATGCCAGACCTGTAATGTCATTTCTGAAGAAATATTTCAAAAATGTAAAAAATGTGAAAAAAACCTTTTTCAGTGCCAGAAGAGGACACAGAATTATTTGTGATTTTTTGAAAAAAAAACAACCCCGCTTAAAGAGAAGAAAAGGTTTGTCCATTGAAATGTATGGGGGAACGACAGGTAGTGAGAGGTCATACCTGGCGCTGTGCAAGGCTGAACGCTGGCGCTGTTCGCAGAGGCTTTGAAAATGATGAATCAGACGCTACATGGCGTTATCCCAGTCGCTAAACAGATTCTGCTTGATAAATGTGGAATTGCGTGCCAGGTCCGGTGTTGACCAGTCGCTATCTGTCGCTACCTCTCATTAACCAGGCGCTACCTGACACTATCTTTTCTTAAATAACCCCCCAAGTATGTACACCAAGAAGAGAGATGTACTTTCTGTACTTGCTGGGCATGAGCCAGCTCCCTCGCCTCCGCAGCGGTTATAGCAGCAATGTGCTGTGTGTACAGACAGGGGTGTACATAGCCCTGATGGCGCCCCATAGCAGGGCCCCCCTGAGACGGACACTTACCAGCCAGCCCTGTGCGCTTGCGTCAGGCTGCACAGCCTCTATGGTATATACGCTGCTGTGTACAGGGCTCACTTCTCTCTTCCTGGTGTACAGACTTGGAGTACGTTGCCAATGGCAACAGATTGCAGGTAGTGAAAACTGCTTCTATAAAACCCACTTTTTTCTGTCAGACCAAACCTATTGATTCCAATAGCGGCCTATTAGCTGCCTCACACCGAAGCCTGTCACTGTCACCCCGGTGTATGTGCGGGGCGAATCCCTGCTCACCTCTATCTGTGCGGAACTGCAACAGACATTTCTGAATGGATGTGGCGGCTACACTGAGAGGTACAGGGAGTGGCCAGGGGTGCGCTCTCCATTTAGCTTTGCTTGGCACAAAACTAAATGGAACGCGCATCTACGATAGACCCGGGGCCCGCGTATGCACCATGGGAGCAAGGAAAGGTGAGTTTACAGGCAACATAAAGCAGGACATCCCGAATCCGTATACCACAGGATGGAGGAACAAACCCGGGATACTGAAAATCTTGTACATATATAGCGAGGGGTATTCACTAAAGCGGGTATTTATTATTATTATTAATAATATATATATATATATATATATATATATATATATATATATATATATATATATAATTTTTTTTTTTTTTAGGTAAAGTAGCTTAGTACTGCCATGTATGTTTGTTCAATGCAGATCTCAAACAAAAACTCTCAACAGGATAGCGTGCCACATAAGCTTGTCTCATGGGGAGAGCTCCCTAATGGGGTATTCAGGAATTATAGAGAGCTTTCCACACAAGTGAGCTTGCCTCTTCCGAGGACTTTTCTGTCTCATGTGGAGAGCTCCCTATTGCAGTAGTCACTAAATAATAGCGAGCTCTCCACACAAGATGGTGAACTCGTCTTATAGGAGAGACTCTCTGCCTCATGTGGAGAGCTTCCAAATGGGGTATTCACTAATTATAGAGAGCTATCCACACAAGATGGTGAACTTGTCTTATAGGAGAGCCTCTCTGTCAACTTGTGGAGAGCTCCTTCATGGGGTATTTGTTAAAATATGGAGAGCTCTGCACTCGAGATGGTGAGCTTGCCACATTAGGGGGTTATTCAGGAAGGGATAGCGCCAGGTAGCGACTCGTAGCGGCAGGCAGCTTCTGGTGAACGCCGGGCGCTGTACGCAATACCACATTTATGAAAGCAAATCTGGTCAGCGCCATGTAGCGTCACATATATTATTACAGGCGGCTCAGTGTATAGCGCCGGAGCTCTAGCTTCCAGAGCGCCACGTAGTACCTGTCGCTCAGTATCGCTCTCCCATACATTTCAATGGGCGTTCCTTTTCTTCTGTTTAAACAGGGTTTTTTGTTTTTACTATTTTTTTTCTGTCAAATAATTGTGTGACCTCTTCTGGCCTAGAAAAAGTCATTTTTGAAAACATTTTTGATTTTTTATAATTTTATGCAGAACTGTCATTACAGGTCTGGCACTAAAGTGTTAATGTCACAATGTTACAACAATGTCATTCTATGTGTTTTCACTTTGTTAGATCCAGAGCGCCGACGCTCTGTGAGTCTGTTTTGTTGACTATGGTTACACTGAGAGTCAGTCGCACTGAGCTGGCGCTACCTTTTGCTCCCTGCAGCGCTGTACTGGTGTTAGAACGCCCAACATACATCATATTCATCAATGCCGGCCAGGTTACTACAGCGACCAAGGCTCTCTGTTACAGCGCCCAATAGCCGATCACAGCGTCTACTAGCGTCTACTACAGACGCTCATCTGCCGATACCTGGCGCTAGTAATGAATCAGCTTCACTGGCCTCCCCACTTCATGGTATTGACTAACTTGTGGGGTAGGTCTCTACCAAATCAGATGTGAGCAATTGCCTTTAATGGTGTGTGGAGCAGCTCTCCAAACTTTATTAAACACTAGCCAACTGAGAACTTTTCCAGTGAGACGGAGAAACTCTCCCCACCTTAGCATGTCACTAAAGCATGAAAAACTCTACTAATACTAGTACTATACTATAATAATGTATAGAGAGCTCCTCTCCACACATGATGGCAAAACTGTCTCATTGAAAACCTCTCTGCTTCGTTTGGAGAGCTCACTAATAGGGTATACAGTATAGAAAAGGTCTCTACTGCATAGAAAGACTTCAACCCCAATCAGGAGAGGGGAATTGAAAAGCCCCTGATTGTTTGCGCAGAAGCTCTCCAAAATTAAATACCAGCCAACTTGGCTTAAATGGAGAAACTTAGTGCCTCTTATTATATCTACTAAGCTCTCCACAGATAAGAAGATGTCCTATTGGTGAAAAGGGCTCGCCATATACGTTTGCCTCCCTGAGAGCCTCTCTGCCTAATTGTTAAGGTGTTTAATGTATACCACGCTTTAAAGAACAAATATCATTAAACACCTTAACAATTAGGCAGAGAGGCTCTCAGGGAGACAAACGTATATGGCGAGCCCTTTTCACCAATAGGACATCTTCTTATCTAGTACTATACTATAATAATGTATAGAGAGCTCCTCTCCACACATGATGGCAAAACTGTCTCATTGAAAACCTCTCTGCTTCGTTTGGAGAGCTCACTAATAGGGTATACAGTATGGAAAAGTTCTCTACTGCATAGAAAGACTTCAACCCCAATCAGGAGAGGGGAATTGAAAAGCCCCTGATTGTTTGCGCAGAAGCTCTCCAAAATTAAATACCAGCCAACTTGGCTTAAAGGGTGACCGAAACCCTATGGACATCTGATCGAGGGACTCCATAGGATCCCGTGACCTAATCTCTGTAGACATCTGATAGAGGGACTATAAAAACTCCCCTGACCTAATCCCTGTGGACATTTGATAGAGGGAATCAGTAGGTTCCTCTGACCATTTGATAGAGGGACTTGATAGCCTTCTGTGACCTTATGCCTCTGGACATCTGATAGAGGGACTCCATAGTCATAGACCTGATTCCTGATTCTATAATCCATATGAACATCTGATAGAGGGACTATAAAAACTCCCCTGACCTAATCCCTGTGGACATTTGATAGAGGGAGTCAGTAGGTTCCTCTGGCCATCTGATAGAGGGACTTGATAGCCTTCTGTGACCTTATGCCTCTGGACATTTGATAGAGGGACTCCATAGTCATAGACCTGATTCCTGATTCTATAATCCATATGAACATCTGATAGAGGGACTTTACACCTTCCAGAGAGCAACTCTCTGTGGACATCCAATAGTGGGACTCCACAGACTGCTGTGTCCATCTATAGCAGCGGTAATCAACTGGCGGACCGGGGTCCGAATGCGGACCTCATCACCAGATTTCCGGACCCCTGCCCTAACAGCCCTGCACTCAGTTGCTTCTGTGTTGCCGTGCTCAGTGTTGCCCTCTTTACTTGTTACCAGACTTTATTGGCAGTAACATTTTCAGCCCCAGTCCACCCCTGTACACGGCCTGCACAGAATGCACATGGGGTTAAAAGTAGTGTGCCATGGGCCAGAGCTATAGGTTCTGTGGGGCCAATAGGATTCTTGGGGTGGGGGCAAACAGCCATTTCTAAGTTTTGCCTGTGGAAGCTATAGACCCCCCCCCCCCCCCCCAGTGGGCTGATTTCTAATTCTCCCCCCCCTCCGCGCGTGACAACTCCCCGTCCGGACCTTCACCTCTCACCAGATGCCTGTAATTGGACCTTTACAAGAAGTGGTTGAGTACCCCTGATCTATAGGGTCCATTTATGGTCAGTGCGCAAAAACGCTCAGGTTGATTCATGGCTGCTTGTGCACACCGGGCACACATGCAAATTGCATAAAATGGCAAGTGCACGGGAGAAGCGCAAATAGTGTCTTCTTGTAGCAATTTGCGTCTTCCACAAGGAAAATCTGCTGTTTTGAAGTGCAAATGGCTCTGCCCCATTTGGCCAACTAAGCACTTAAAGCAGACTAAAACCCAAAGACCTTGAGAAATACATTTGGCCATAGCCCCTGCCGATATTCCCTTCTTAGGGTGTAGAACTAGAAATAGATCATTTTGTTTTTCGAATCGTCCTGGAAAGTTTTTTTTTTTTAACTGTCCCTCTGTGTAAGATGTCAGGAGATCAGTCATTGTATAGGTGTGGCTATGACATCATTGCAACACACAACAATGGCAATGAATGGAGGAGGTAGAGCTTTACAGCTAAAACAAGGGCCATTATCTGGGATTAGACTGAAGCAGGAGAACTAAAAATTGGCAAAAGGGGCTCTTCATGGGGGGAGCAATTCAGGGGATGCTAGTTAAAAATGTGGGTTTTGGTCAGCTTTAACAGCTCCTGATGGTGCCACATGTTCCTCCCCTTTCCTTACTGTTTCTCCATAGTGCTTCTGTGTTTTCTGTGAAGCTCTATTCGCCATTGCGGCGTGTATTCTCTGGAGAACCTGTGTTCTCCATTTTTTTTTTGGGGGGGGGGGGGGGGGATATTCTAATTCCAGTTAACCCTTAACCTTTTTTTGGCCCAATGTTTTGTCCCAGATGTTCTTCTTCCCCTGTTTGCTAATAATTGCATATTAATGCTTAATAATTACGGTAAACTATAATTTTTTTATTGTTTGTGTTTTTGCTAATCTTTGGGGCTCAATATCCATGTTTTTGTTGTTTTGACCTTAATTTTTGTGATTTTTGACAAAAACATAAAAAAGGGTTCAGTCCTTAAAAAGCACTTGCGGCTGACACTTCCATTGTTCAAAAACATGCCAGAAACTGCCGGCATGTGTTTTCAGAATGAAACAAGCCTTTTACTCATTGGAATCAGCAGTTTCCTCCACCTTTTGCTGGAGGAAACTCGCTCTTCAAATTGCCACATTTGCGCTAGCTTTTCTGCCCTCTAAACATACCATAAATCAGGCGTCGGAGAAAATTTCAGCCGCAAATTGGTGCATCGGCAAATGCAAGTGCACAAACCGGCACAAAAACAAATGTCCATCCCATTTTGACGACCATGAATCATGTGGCAGCCTGATCGCAATTTGGCACTCCAAACAGCGCGCCCAAAGTCACTGACGCATGAACATGAATCGAACCTTATGTGTCCATCTGATAGAAGGACTCCATAGGATCCTGTGACCTCTCATAGCTATCTAACAGAGCACTGCTTCTCAACCTGGGGTACGCGTACCCGGGGGTACTCAGCAATGTTCAAGGGTGCACCAACATGGGTGGTCTGAAAAGTCTTAATATATATATATATATATATATATATATATATATATATATATATATTTTATTATTTTTTTTTTTTTTCTATTAACAGTAAAACATTATTCTTTCTTGCTTCAGAAAGTGCTACATGACCTACCTATTTTGGTAACATTGGTAAAGGATCTCCTTGGTCTTAACTGCTTCTCGTGAGGCATAGAAAAGTTGAGAACCAATGTGATAGATAACTATAGGCTCCTGTGACCTAATCCCTATGGACATCTGATAAAGGGATTCCATAGGCTCCTGTGACTTTCGGATAGAGAAAAATTGAGAACCAATGTGATAGATAACCATAGGCTCCTTTGACCTAATCCCTATGGACATCTGATAAAGGGATTCCATAGGCTCCTATGATCTTCTAATAGTCTACCTTCTGATAGATAGACTTTGCAGGCTCCTGTGACCTAATCACTTTGGACAACCAATAGAGGGACTCGATTCAGAGCCAGCTGAGAATTCTCACTCCTTTTTTAGGAGAGAAAACTGCCATTTACTGTCATTGTCTACCGGGTGTAAATTTTCACCTGGCTCTGAATCAGCCCCAAGGTAGACAGTGGAAGTGAATGGCAATTTTCTCTCCTCTCCTAAAAGGGAGTGATAATCCCACATGGCTCTGAATCGACCCCCATAGGTTCATGTCATCTAATCTATGCAGATATCTGCCAGAGGGAGACCACAGGCTGCTGTGACCTAATCTCTCTGGCCATCTGACAGAGGGACTTCATAGGCTGCTGAGACCTAATCCCTGTGGACATCAGATAGAAGCACTCCATAGGCTGCTGAGACCTAATCCCTGTGGACATCAGATAGAAGCACTTCATAGGCTGCTGAGACCTAATCCCTCTGCACACCCATTAGAGGAACTCCACAGGTCCCTCCATAATTAGAACCTGGCTACTCACGGTGCGAGGTCTCCCAGCAAACGTCTTGCCCTTCTTCAGCAGGACCTCCCTGGCATCCTCATGGTTGTTGACGATGACCACATAGTGAGAGCCCATCTTGAAGGAGTAGAGGCTGCCATACTTCTTCTGAAGGCTGCAGAACAGGAGGTGCGGAGGCAGGTGATTCCCCAGGTGGAGTAAACTCCCGATGACAGGCAATGATGGTAAGCTCTTGGGGTACTTCACATCCCGGCGGCCTCTGCGTCCTATTCTCCAGAAAGAGATGAGGCATAAAACCGACACGAGGAGCAAAGCTCCGCCAAGCCACACAATCATGCTGGAGTCCTCCTTACCTTGAAATAATCACTTTGGAATTCAAGCCAGCTAAATAATGTCGGGCATTTTTACAGCAGCCAATCAGAGCTCACAGATGATTAACCTTGGAAGTGCTGGTGGGGAATATACTTTTCCATCCACAGGAGGAACTTTCCACAGACTGCAGAAGAGTGTGACATCATCATTATCAAGGGTAACCCAGATAGTGGTGACCCTAGTCTGCCAGCAAGCCAACCTCTCACCTACCTGCATCCAACCCCTCACTGATACTGGTTGGGCTTGTTCTAATTCTTTCCATTCGCTACATGGCATCTCTGATTACAAAATCCTATCCACATCCTGTTATCTCCAACTAAAGCAGACCAAAACTCAAGATTTTTACTTATCTGGGTTTAGTCCGCTTTCCTGGTGAAAGCTGAGTATTCTTACCTTTCTGGCAATCCCACAGTGCATGTGTGGGCTCTGTTACAATCAGAATAAATTGCGGGGTGACACCAGCCAATCAGAATAGACTGAATTCCGCAATCTATTCTGCATGAATGGAGTGCCATACTCCTACCACGGGATGGTAAATGCTGTGGTTAATGTGCAGGGGTGCACCGGTAATCAGGATGCCCTGGGTTAACGCCAGGGGTGCACCGGCAATCAGGATGCCCAGGGTTAACACGGTTAATGCGCGGTGGTGCACCCGCAATTAGGATGCCCCGGGATAACACGGTTAATGTGCAGGGATGCTTCAGCAATTAGGATGCCCCAAGTTAATGCGATTAATGTGCAGGGGTGCACCTGCATTTGGGCTGCCCTGGATTAACACAGTTAATGTGCAGGGGTGCACAGGCAATCAGGATGCCCTGGGTTAACGCGGTTAATGTGCAGGGGTGCACCAGCAATCAGGATGCCCCGGATTAACACGGTTAATGTGCAGGGGTGCACCGGCAATCAGGATGCCCCGGATTAACACGGTTAATGTGCAGGGGTGCACCAGCAATCAGGATGCCCCGGATTAACACGGTTAATGTGCAGGGGTGCACCGGCAATCAGGATGCCCCGGATTAATACGGTTAATGTGCAGGGGTGCACCGGCGATCAGGATGCCCCGGATTAACACGATTAATGTGCAGGGGTGCACTGGCAATCAGGATGCCCCGGATTAACACGATTAATGTGCAGGGGTGCACCTGCATTTGGGCTGCCCCGGATTAACACGGTTAATGTGCAGGGGTGCACCGGCAATCAGGATGCCCCGGATTAATACGGTTAATGTGCAGGGGTGCACCGGCGATCAGGATGCCCTGGGTTAACGCGGTTAATGTGCAGGGGTGCACCGGCAATCAGGATGCCCCGGATTAACACGATTAATGTGCAGGGGTGCACTGGCAATCAGGATGCCCCGGATTAACACGATTAATGTGCAGGGGTGCACCTGCATTTGGGCTGCCCCGGATTAACACGGTTAATGTGCAGGGGTGCTTCAGCAATCAGGATGCCCCAGGTTAATGCAATTAATGTGCAGGGGTGCACCGGCGATCAGGATGCCCTGGGTTAACGCAGATAATGTGTAAATAATGGGCCTTTATGGAAAATGAATATTGTTAAAATATTGTGTAATGTTTTAATCTATTTCTGTATGTATAATCAATTGCAGTTGACCATTCAGGCTTTGGTCTCTCTCAAGCCCAGAGGCTGGTCAGCCCACATTCCTCGGTACCACCCTAATAACAAAACAGGTTTCAATTCAGGTTGGAGAGAGATCTGCAAATCCAGTTTCACGGGCTGGGAAATTGCAATACTTGCCCACTGGAGTGACCAGCAAGACAGGTCTGGAGATCAAAGGTTTTTCTGTGTATAACTGGGGGAGCCTTAGGAGGCGGGGGGGGGGGGGGGGGAAGCGAGAGCAAGGGGAAGGAAGGCTGCCAGCGTGAAAGTCGGCTGGTGGGTTCCCTGGTCAGGAAGGTAATTGTATGATTTGCTGGTCAGGTAATTGCCTTGAAGTGGACCAACAACCAGGAGGATCGGGGATTCCCGGGCCGATCCAATCCCTCCCCGCAGGGCATCCAAGATCGGGATGCCCCGCTGTGTGAAAACCCCCAGGACGCGAGCAAACCTTACATGACTCCCAGTCCAACGGCACATGCGCGGGCCGCATCTCATGCTTCTCTCTAGCAGGGCGCGTGCCTGTTAGAGGGAAGCGCGAGATGCGGCCGACAGCGTGCTCGGAGCCGCAGAGGTAAGACGTCGCATTGATGCGCATACCACTGCGGCTCCGAGCACGTTGATTGGACGAGTGGCCGCGCATGTGCCATAGGAGCGAGGTGAGGTGAGTTGAATAGGGCGTTTTGGGGGGTTTCACGCAGAGAGGCACTCCTGATTGGGGTGCCCCGTTGAAGTGGACCAAAGCCCAGGATAGTCAAAATCCTGGGTGTTGGTCCACTTTAATCATTGGATATATGTATGCCGGTCGGAACTATGATCATAGCGAGTTGTATTTTGTTGTAAGATTTGATTTCATTGTGTGTTATTTTATCAACAATATATCTCTTTATTCACTATTAGTCTCAGTGTCCTTCGTTTATACCGGAAGTCAAAAGAATCTACAGTCTTTTGAGTGTATCCATTGTGTTATCATTGGCCAGATATTGAAAATATTTATATATTTGTTTGACTATTTTAATCAAGCCGGGCAGGATAAATATATATAATATTGATATTTTAGTTATTCAGGAGTAAAACTGTTTACATAATTTGGGGAGCCAGTCAAGGAGCTATTAGATTAAATTGTTTACATAATGTGGCCGCAGGTCAGGAGACATCTTGTATATTTGCGGAGCGCTGAGCTGTGGTGAATATTGAGGGTATTGGGGTATATAATGCATTGTGCAATTTAATTTCTATTGTTCTAGGAATGCTGTTGCTATTGGTAAGTATAGCATATTGCACCAGCAACACAGTTAATGTGCAGGGGTGCACCGGCAATCAGGATGCCCTGGGGTAATGCGGTAAATGCGCAGGGGTGCACCGGCCATCAGGATGCCCCGGGGAAACACAGTTAATGCGCAGGGGTGCACCAGCAATCAGGATGCCCCGGGGTAACACAGTTAATGCGCAGGGGTGCACCGGCAATCAGGATGGCCCGGGGTAACACAGTTAATGTGCAGGGGTGCACCAGCAATCAGGATCCCCCGGGGTAACGCGGGTAATGCGCAGGGGTGCACCGGCAACCAGGATGCCCCGGGGTAACATAGTTAATGTGCAGGGGTGCACTGGTAATCAGGATCCCGGGGGTAACACAGTTAATGCGCAGGGGTGCACCAGCAATCAGGATGCCCCGGGGTAACACGGTTAATGTGCAGGGGTGCACCAGAAATCAGGATGCCCCAGGTTAACACGGTTAATGTGCAGGAGTGCACCAGAAATCAGTATGCCCCAGGGTAACGCGGGTAATGTGCAGGGGTGCACCAGCAATCAGGATGCCCCGGGTTAATACGGTTAAAGTGCAGGGGGTGCACCGACAATCACATTGCCCCGGGGAAATGCGGTTAATGTGCAGGGGTGCACTGGCAATCATTATGCCCCAGGGTAATGCGGTTAATGTGCAGGGGTGCACCAGCAATCAGGATGCCCCGGGTTAATACGGTTAAAGTGCAGGGGGTGCACCGACAATCACAATGCCCCGGGGAAATGCGGTTAATGTGCAGGGGTGCACCGCCAATCAGGATGCCCCGGGTTAATGCGGTTAACGTGCAGGGGGGCACCAGCAATCAGGATGCCCCAGGGTAACACGGTTAATGTGCAGGGGTGCACTGGCAATCAGGATGCCCCGGGGTAACACGGTTAATGCGCAGGGGGCACCAGCAATCAGGATGCCCGTGATTAACGTGGTTATTGTGCAGGGGTGCACCAGCAATCAGGATGCCCGGGGTTAACGCGGTTAATGTGCAGGGGTGCACCAGCAATCAGGATGCCCGGGGTTAACGCGGTTAATGTGCAGGGGTGCACCAGCAATCAGGATGCCCAGGGGTTAACGCGGTTAATGTGCAGGGGGCACCGGCAATCAGGATTCCCAGGGGTTAACACAGTAAATTGGCAGGGGTGCATCAGCAAACAGGATGCCCCGGGGTACCACGGTTAATGTGCAGGGGTGCACCTGCAATCAGGATGCCCAGGGTTAACGTGGTTAATGTGCAGGGGTGCACCGGCAATCAAGATGCCCAGGGTTAACGTGGTTAATGTGCAGGGGTGCGTGCAGAGGTGCACCGGCAATCAGGATGTCCCGGGGCAACGCGGTTAATGTGCAGGGGGCACCAGCAATCAGGATCCCCCGGGGTAACGCACTTAATGTGCAGGGGTGCACCGGCAATCAGGATGCCCCGGGTTGATGTGCAGGGGTGCACCAGCAATCAGGATGCCCCGGGGTAACGCGGTTACACAGTTAATGCGCAGGGGTGCACCAGCAATCGGGATGCACTGGGTTAATGCTGTTTATGTGCAGGGGTGCACCGGCAATCAGGATGCCCCTGGTTAACATGGTTAATGTGCAGGGGTGCACTGGCAATCAGGATGCCCGGGGTTAATGTGGTTAATGTACAGGGGTGCACCGGCAATCAGGATGCCCCGGATCAACACAGTTAATGCGCATGGGTGCACCGGCAATCAGGATGCCCTGGGTTAACGCGGTTAATGTGTAGGGGTGCACTGGCAATCAGGATGCCCCGGGTTAACGCGGTTAATGTGCAGGGGTGCACTGGCAATCAGGATGCCCGGGGTTAATGTGGTTAATGTACAGGGGTGCACCGGCAATCAGGATGCCCCGGATCAACACAGTTAATGCGCATGGGTGCACCGGCAATCAGGATGCCCTGGGTTAATGCGGTTAATGTGCAGGGGTGCACCAGCAACCAGGATGCCCTGGGGTAACGCGGTTAATGTGCAGGGGTGCACCGGCAATCAGGATGCCAGGGGTTAATGTGGTTAATGTGCAGGGGTGCACCGGCAATCAGGATGCCCCGGGTCTACACAGTTAATGCGCAGGGGTGCACCAGCAATCAGGATGCTCCAGGTCAACACAGTTAATGCGCAGGGGTGCACCGGCAATCAGGATGCCCCTGGTTAACGCGGTTAATGTGCAGGGGTGCACTGGCAATCAGGATGCCCGGGGTTAATGTGCAGGGGTGCACCGGCAATCAGGATGCCCCGGATCAACACAGTTAATGTGCAGGGGTGCACTGGTAATCAGGATGCCCGGGGTTAATGTGGTTAATGTGCAGGGGTGCACCGGCAATCAGGATGCCCCGGATCAACACAGTTAATGCGCAGGGGTGCACAAGCAATCAGGATGCCTGGGGTTAACGCGGTTAATGCGCAGGGGTGCACAAGCAATCAGGATTCCCCGGGTTAATGCTGTTTATGTGCAGGGGTGCACCGGCAATCAGGATGCCCCGGGATAATGTGGCTAATGTACAGGGGTGCACCGGCAATCAGGATGCCCCGGGATAATGTGGCTAATGTGCAGGGGTGCACCGGCAATCAAGATGCCCCGGGTTAACACAGTTAATGCGCAGGGGTGCACTGGCAATCAGGATGCCCCGCGTTAACGCGGTTAATGTGCAGGGGTGCACCAGCAATCAGGATGCCCCGGGGTAACACGGTTAATGTGCAGGGGTGCACTGGCAATCAGGATGCTCCGGGGTAACACGGTTAATGTGCAGTGGTGCACCGGCAATCAGGATGCCCCGGGTTAATGTGCAGGGGTGCACCAGCAATCAGGATGCCCAGGGTTAATGTGCAGGGGTGTACTGGCAATCAGGTTGCCCCAGGGTAACTCGGTTAATGTGCAGGGTGCACCGGCAATCAGGATGCCCCGGGGTAACGCGGTTAATGTGCAGGGGTGCAATCAGATGCACTAGGAACACACATTTTGTGAAAAATGGTGCTACGTATTATTTTCCCTTGGGCTCCATAATACCTTCCATCTAGATAGAGAAATGAGGCCAACAGCAGGCGAGTATGAATGGGTGTGTGTGTGAGTGACTGTACATGTGGTTATATATGTGTAAGTTACTGTAAGTTGCCTCTTTATAAGAGGACGATTGTAAATTGTAATTTGAAATGCATACATAAAAATTTATAAAAAAAAAAAAATGGCTGTTGTTCAGGTTTAATTGATATTTAATAAAACAACAAGTACAGTTGCCTTGATTTATTATTCCTACGGACATTGCACGAGCCGGATAGATGAAATCTTTCTATATTGCTCCTATACTCAGCTCCCATCCAGGATCGGCTCACAAGTGACAGCGCTCAGTACAGAACAGCAGCACAATGAGGATGCAAAAGGATCGCTGTGACGTCACAGAGAATAGGGAAGCTCATTCCCCGCCCCCTGCCTTCGGGATTCGCTCTCATTTGAGCCTCGCCGGCAGCCGTAGCGGGGATGGAGCGGGAGGTGGCGGCCAGGATGGCGGTGTCGGCGGACGGACAGACCCGTTACGGCCAGTCGGTGAAGGGGCTCCTCACCGAGAAGGTCGGCCTGTGCGGCGCTGACGTCATCGCCCTCACCAAACAGGTGCTGAAGGGTTCCCGGAGCTCCGAGGTGAGCGGGCGAGGGGCGGGGTCATAGGACATGGGCGGGATCATAGGAAATGGGCGGGGCCATATGCGTATAAATTGGGGCATCTCGCTAGCTTTCGGGGCAGATATTAGGCTGCATTGCGGGTGTGTGTATGGATTACAATATTATTTTAACAAATGTAAGTGGACGTGAACGGTCACACCTTCTTCAGAGGGGAGCAACAATCGCAAATACCGTTTAAAGTATTTACATTGTTATTGAATATATTTACATTTACTGGAGTATAAAAATACACACAACCCAAGACATAGGACAAAATAAAAACAACTGCAAGGTTCCCTATAATTTACATAATGTAGCCATATACATTGGTCCAATCACACAATATATTATATATGTATGGATAAATACAGTCCTTTTATGCCCCAAATATACAAAAGAATGTGGGAGCGCCCTCTATATATTTGTCTTTAAAAAATGTAAATACTTTAAAGGGTATTTGTGATTGTTGCTCCCCTTTGAGGAAGGTGTGACTTTGCTCACGTCCACTCACATTTGTTTCTATACATATATCTAGGAGTGAGCACATGTTAGTATTCTTTACATTACCGGTGGTGCACGCAGAATTGTTTATATCTTATTTCAGTTCTTAAATATCACTATACAATCTGATACATACACTGCACAAGCTGGATGATCTTACCAAGTGTCAGAATCCCCCCATAACATGCTGAGTGGCAGAATCCCCCCATAACATGCTGAGTGGCAGAATCTCCCCATAACAGGCTGAGTGGCAGAATCCCCCCATAACATGCTGAGTGGCAGAATCCCCCCATAACATGCTGAGTGGCAGAATCCCCCCATAACATGCTGAGTGGCAGAATCCCCCCATAACATGCTGAGTGGCAGAATCTCCCCACAACAGGCTGAGTGGCAGAATCCCCCCATAACAGGCTGAGTGGCAGAATCCCCCCATAACAGGCTGAGTGGCAGAATCCCCCCATAACAGGCTGAGTGGCAGAATCCCCCCATAACAGGCTGAGTGGCAGAATCCCCCCATAACAGGCTGAGTGGCAGAATCCCCCCATAACAGGCTGAGTGGCAGAATCCCCCCATAACAGGCTGAGTGGCAGAATCCCCCCATAACAGGCTGAGTGGCAGAATCCCCCCATAACAGGCTGAGTGGCAGAATCCCCCCATAACAGGCTGAGTGGCAGAATCCCCCCATAACAGGCTGAGTGGCAGAATCCCCCCATAACAGGCTGAGTGGCAGAATCCCCCCATAACAGGCTGAGTGGCAGAATCCCCCCATAACAGGCTGAGTGGCAGAATCCCCCCATAACAGGCTGAGTGGCAGAATCCCCCCATAACAGGCTGAGTGGCAGAATCCCCCCATAACAGGCTGAGTGGCAGAATCCCCCCATAACAGGCTGAGTGGCAGAATCCCCCCATAACAGGCTGAGTGGCAGAATCCCCCCATAACAGGCTGAGTGGCAGAATCCCCCCATAACAGGCTGAGTGGCAGAATCCCCCCATAACAGGCTGAGTGGCAGAATCCCCCCATAACAGGCTGAGTGGCAGAATCCCCCCATAACAGGCTGAGTGGCAGAATCCCCCCATAACAGGCTGAGTGGCAGAATCCCCCCATAACAGGCTGAGTGGCAGAATCCCCCCATAACAGGCTGAGTGGCAGAATCCCCCCATAACAGGCTGAGTGGCAGAATCCCCCCATAACAGGCTGAGTGGCAGAATCCCCCCATAACAGGCTGAGTGGCAGAATCCCCCCCCATAACATGCTGAGTGGCAGAATCCCCCCCATAACATGCTGAGTGGCGGAATCCCCCCATAACAGGCTGAGTGGCGGAATCCCCCCATAACAGGCTGAGTGGCAGAATCCCCCCATAACAGGCTGAGTGGCAGAATCCCCCCATAACATGCTGAGTGGCAGAATCCCCCCATAACATGCTGAGTGGCAGAATCCCCCCATAACATGCTGAGTGGCAGAATCCCCCCATAACATGCTGAGTGGCAGAATCCCCCCATAACATGCTGAGTGGCAGAATCCCCCCATAACATGCTGAGTGGCAGAATCCCCCCATAACATGCTGAGTGGCAGAATCCCCCCCCATAACAGGCTGAGTGGCAGAATCCCCCCCCATAACAGGCTGAGTGGCAGAATCCCCCCATAACAGGCTGAGTGGCAGAATCCCCCCATAACAGGCTGAGTGGCAGAATCCCCCCATAACAGGCTGAGTGGCAGAATCCCCCCATAACAGGCTGAGTGGCAGAATCCCCCCATAACAGGCTGAGTGGCAGAATCCCCCCATAACAGGCTGAGTGGCAGAATCCCCCCATAACAGGCTGAGTGGCAGAATCGCCCCATAACAGGCTGAGTGGCAGAATCGCCCCATAACAGGCTGAGTGGCAGAATCGCCCCATAACAGGCTGAGTGGCAGAATCCCCCCCATAACATGCTGAGTGGCAGAATCCCCCCATAACATGCTGAGTGGCAGAATCCCCCCATAACAGGCTGAGTGGCAGAATCCCCCCATAACATGCTGAGTGGCAGAATCCCCCTCATAACATGCTGAGTGGCAGAATCGCCCCATAACAGGCTGAGTGGCAGAATCCCCCCCCCCCCATAACAGGCTGAGTGGCAGAATCCCCCCATAACAGGCTGAGTGGCAGAATCCCCCCATAACAGGCTGAGTGGCAGAATCCCCCCATAACAGGCTGAGTGGCAGAATCCCCCCATAACAGGCTGAGTGGCAGAATCCCCCCATAACAGGCTGAGTGGCAGAATCCCCCCATAACAGGCTGAGTGGCAGAATCGCCCCATAACAGGCTGAGTGGCAGAATCGCCCCATAACAGGCTGAGTGGCAGAATCGCCCCATAACAGGCTGAGTGGCAGAATCCCCCCATAACATGCTGAGTGGCAGAATCCCCCCATAACAGGCTGAGTGGCAGAATCCCCCCATAACAGGCTGAGTGGCAGAATCCCCCCATAACAGGCTGAGTGGCAGAATCCCCCCATAACAGGCTGAGTGGCAGAATCCCCCCATAACAGGCTGAGTGGCAGAATCCCCCCATAACAGGCTGAGTGGCAGAATCCCCCCATAACAGGCTGAGTGGCAGAATCCCCCCATAACAGGCTGAGTGGCAGAATCCCCCCCCCCCCCCATAACAGGCTGAGTGGCAGAATCCCCCCATAACAGGCTGAGTGGCAGAATCCCCCCCCCCCCATAACAGGCTGAGTGGCAGAATCCCCCCCCCCCATAACAGGCTGAGTGGCAGAATCCCCCCATAACAGGCTGAGTGGCAGAATCCCCCCATAACAGGCTGAGTGGCAGAATCCCCCCATAACAGGCTGAGTGGCAGAATCCCCCCATAACAGGCTGAGTGGCAGAATCCCCCCATAACAGGCTGAGTGGCAGAATCCCCCCATAACAGGCTGAGTGGCAGAATCCCCCCATAACAGGCTGAGTGGCAGAATCCCCCCATAACAGGCTGAGTGGCAGAATCCCCCCATAACAGGCTGAGTGGCAGAATCCCCCCATAACAGGCTGAGTGGCAGAATCCCCCCATAACAGGCTGAGTGGCAGAATCCCCCCATAACAGGCTGAGTGGCAGAATCCCCCCATAACAGGCTGAGTGGCAGAATCCCCCCATAACAGGCTGAGTGGCAGAATCCCCCCATAACAGGCTGAGTGGCAGAATCCCCCCATAACAGGCTGAGTGGCAGAATCCCCCCATAACATGCTGAGTGACAGAATCCCCCCATAACATGCTGAGTAGCAGAATCCCCCCCATAACAGGCTGAGTGGCAGAATCCCCCCATAACAGGCTGAGTGGCAGAATCCCCCCATAACAGGCTGAGTGGCAGAATCCCCCCATAACAGGCTGAGTGGCAGAATCCCCCCATAACAGGCTGAGTGGCAGAATCGCCCCATAACAGGCTGAGTGGCAGAATCGCCCCATAACAGGCTGAGTGGCAGAATCGCCCCATAACAGGCTGAGTGGCAGAATCGCCCCATAACAGGCTGAGTGGCAGAATCGCCCCATAACAGGCTGAGTGGCAGAATCGCCCCATAACAGGCTGAGTGGCAGAATCCCCCCCATAACATGCTGAGTGGCAGAATCCCCCCCATAACATGCTGAGTGGCAGAATCCCCCCCATAACATGCTGAGTGGCAGAATCCCCCCCCCCCATAACATGCTGAGTGGCAGAATCCCCCCATAACATGCTGAGTGGCAGAATCCCCCCCCATAACAGGCTGAGTGGCAGAATCCCCCCATAACAGGCTAAGTGGCAGAATCCCCCCATAACATGCTGAGTGGCAGAATGCGCTACAGATGAGAAGGGATGTGGGTCAGGCTGTGATACAGATGAGAAGGGATGTGGGTCAGGCTGTGATACAGATGAGAAGGGATGTGGGTCAGGCTGTGATACAGATGAGTAGGGATGTGGGTCAGGCTGTGATACAGATGAGAAGGGATGTGGGTCAGGCTGTGATACAGATAAGAAGGGATGTGGGTCCGGCTGTGATACAGATGAGATGGGATGTGGGTCAGGCTGTGATACAGATGAGATGGGATGTGGGTCAGGCTGTGATACAGATGAGATGGGATGTGGGTCCGGCTGTGATACAGATGAGATGGGATGTGGGTCCGGCTGTGATACAGATGAGATGGGATGTGGGTCCGGCTGTGATACAGATGAGTAGGGATGTGGGTCAGGCTGTGATACAGATGAGATGGGATGTGGGTCAGGCTGTGATACAGATGAGATGGGATGTGGGTCCGGCTGTGATACAGATGAGATGGGATGTGGGTCCGGCTGTGATACAGATGAGAATGGATGTGGGTCCGGCTGTGATACAGATGAGAAGGGATGTGGGTCAGGTTGTGATACAGATGAGTAGGGATGTGGGTCAGGCTGTGATACAGATGAGAAGGGATGTGGGTCAGGCTGTGATACAGATGAGATGGGATGTGGGTCCGGCTGTGATACAGATGAGATGGGATGTGGGTCTGGCTGTGATACAGATGAGAATGGATGTGGGTCCGGCTGTGATACAGATGAGTAGGGATGTGGGTCAGGCTGTGATAGAGATGAGATGGGATGTGGGTCAGGCTGTGATACAGATGAGTAGGGATGTGGGTCAGATGATGGGAGTGACCCCATTGTTGTCTTTGTCTTTTAGCTCCTGGGATATGCGGCCAGGAACATGGTGATGCAGGAAGACACTATTCTCCATTCAGAAGATGTAAGTGGACCTCATGCCTGAGCAGATCCCAACCCTCCATTGCCATTGTTTATAAAACGGACCTAAAGCCTTTCACAGGCAATCTGTATGTACGGGGGGGGGCATATAAGATAGACTCTTATTCAGGGTGAAGGTCCGGATTAATGTGGGCAATCTGTATGTACAGGGTGGGGGAAACATATAAGATAGGCTCTTATTCAGGGTGAAGGTCCTGATTAATGTGGGCAATCTGTATGTACAGGATGGGGGAAACATATAAGGTAGACTCTTATTCAGGGTGAGGGTCCTGATTAATGTGGGCAATCTGTATGTACAGGATGGGGGAAACATATAAGATAGACTCTTATTCAGGGTGAGGGTCCGGATTAATGTGGGCAATCTGTATGTACAGGGTGAGGGAAACATATAAGATAGGCTCTTATTCAGGATGAGGGTCCTGATTAATGTGGGCAATCTGTATGTACAGGATGGGGGCGAACATATAAGATAGGCTCTTATTCAGGGTGAGGGTCTGGATTAATTTCCTGTGAGCATCCAGACTTTAGATGCTGGTGGAGGAAGTGCCAGAGGAAGCCCAATAATAGGTCAGAACTGTCGCCTCTGTGTTGTTGGCTCATGATTGGCCGGCAGCGGTCACGTGGCACATATGCCCAGTTTTAGGCTCACTCTGGGGCTTCATGTGAGCAGACATCCTAAACCCAGTTTGCCTGGACTGCAGGGGGCAGCACAGAGAGCCACTGGAGGACTGCAGGACCCTAAACCCTGCCTGGCAACTCTGTGTCAGGGCAGGTCCTGCTCCTTAACTACCCCAGCACGGCAGTGAGCCCAGCATTAGAAAGATACTCACCTTTTCCTAGTGGAGCCCATCCTCCAGTTGGTGGCGTGCGAGTCTGCAGTCTCAGGCTTTTCCTGTTCTCTGGCATTTTTAAGGTGAGTATCATCTAGGTATAGGGATCCTGAACAGGAGGAGTAGTTGGAGTAGGGTCCTTTTAGACCTGGATCCTACCTGCCACTAAGTTGCCAGAGAGGCATTAGGTCGGCTTTAAAGGGTTTTTTATGATACCATATTTTGTTATGTACTCCTGGGGCATTGTGATATGGGATGCCCCGCTGTGTGAACCTCCCTGGGTATGCTCACCTCTCAGGTGATCCCATGGCGCATATGCGGCCTCTCATCCAATCAGCTCTCTATCCTGGGCATTCATTTGCACGCTGTGACATCAGAGCCCGGCATAGAATGGCTGCATCCCTGGGCTGATGTGTGCTCCCACCCCCCAGCCTCGGTGGGTATTTCACAAGGTGGGGCATCCCAAATCGGCCATATGGAACCGGATAGGGTTTTTGGTCCTTTCCCACCTTCTCGATTGCGTTGTGTTGGGGCAAGTAAAGAAAGAAAGAGAATCCCACCCATGGCCGCCGCCTCCTCCTCCACTGGGTCGGTGGGGGCAGGAAACAATAGACACTGCAGGGTGTCCTATGGGACTGCAGGGCTCCTTTAAAGTGGACCAAAACCCAGCTGGATCATCTATCGGGCATCCAAAATCAGAATGCCCGGTTGTATAAAATTCCCCAGGACACTTACCTTACACTTACCTTTATCCCGGTTCAACGGCGCCTGCGCGGGCCGCGTCCCCACTATCCCTCGTGCAGGGCGCATGCCCGTGTTGTCCATTTGTGACTGCTCCCTGTTAGAGGGGAGCGCGAGATGCGGCCGCCAGCGCTAAGATACCGCTAAGAAGTGCATAGCTCAGTTGATGCGGGAGATCTGGGAGGTTTCAGATAGCGGGGCACCCCCGATCGGGGTGCCACGGGGGAGTGGACCAAAACCCAGGATACTCAAAATCCAGGGTTTTGGTCCACTTTAACAGAAGCACCGCAGGAAACTCACTGCGTTTTTTTTTTTTTCAGAGCCTCAGAAAAATGGCGATTATAACCACGCACCTGCAGTACCAGTAAGCCCTCATGTTATCATGTCTTATTGTATATGATGGCCGCTGTCCACCATACTTACCCCTGTTGTCTTCTTCCTCTAGGCAAGAAGCTATACAGAAAAAGTGAGTAATTAAAATAGTTTCTGCGTCTGTCAGATAACTCCGCCCCCTGCTGATTCATTCATTTCATTTATCAATATTTATCATATTATATATTCATTTCTGGGTGTCGCTTTAATTCTTAAAGGGGACCTACACTGTAATACTCCCCTCCATTCAGGTCTGCCTAACCTGAAACTGAATGATGTCACAGCCTGACCCACATCCCATCTCATCTGTATCACAGCCTGACCCACATCCCTTCTCATCTGTATCACAGCCTGACCCACATCCCTTCTCATCTGTATCACAGCCTGACCCACATCCCTTCTCATCTGTATCACAGCCTGACCCACATCCCTTCTCATCTGTATCACAGCCTGACCCACATCCCTTCTCATCTGTATCACAGCCTGACCCACATCCCTTCTCATCTGTATCACAGCCTGACCCACATCCCTTCTCATCTGTATCACAGCCTGACCCACATCCCTTCTCATCTGTATCGCAGCCTGACCCACATCCCTTCTCATCTGTATCACAGCCTGACCCACATCCCTTCGCATCTGTATCGCAGCCTGACCCACATCCCTACTCATCTGTATCACAGCCTGGGGGACTCCAGGGCTGGTATCTATGGTGGTTGCTCCACTTTAAAGTGCACCTCTACCCAGAAAGGAAGTTTATGTCATCACCTTCTATCCCCAGCCCAGTCCCCCAAAACAGCCTGTGTATCTTTTTTAACTATAATATTGCCCAATATTCATAACAACATGAACTGCATGCAGTATGATGTCGAATGGCAGCCATATGCTAATTCATTCAGTTATAAGCTAAACGGTCACATAATGGCAGTTTAGTTTGTAGAGCTTTCAGATTTATTGCAGTTATAGCTGATTAGGCTGAGCTGTGTGTAACTGAATGTAGCATCGCTGGAGACCACCAGGGGGCGCTGCTGCATGGTTGGGGAGCAATATGGCCGACTGCATCTGGTTTGTGCTGTTATGAATATTAGGCAAAGGCTTTGGTAATAAAAGGAACACAGGCTGTTTTTGGGCACTGGACAGGAGATAGAAGGCGACGGCGTAAACTTCCAGAGGGGAAGAAATTTCCGCACAGCAAAAAATATTCTAGTATCAAAGACTGGATGCTGGCTGAGGGGGAGCCCACCCCCCAAGAACTGGGCGTATATTTAAAATGCAAAAGAATTGGGCTGCCAGCACAGACCACATCCTGATGAAGTGGCACTAGGACGTTGCCACGTCGGCGGTGTTGGTGTGCGGAGTCTTAAAGCGGACCTAGACCTCTTTACCTGGTAATGCTTACAATTGTGGCGTTATAGTGGTTATTTAAAGTCATTATTTCCTTTGCCATTGCTGCTATATATGCCTCGATCCCTCGCTATTTTTTTTCTGGTTCTTTTTTGAACTCTGCATGTAAAGTATCACCATTTGTGATATTATTCTTTTTCCTTGTTTGACTTTTTAACAAGGACTGGGCCATCCAAAAATGATCTCAGCTATCGTGCTTCAAGTTTTGGCCGAAACCAAAAATCAATAAATGAATTTAATATAAAATAGAGCCGATTACATTACAGAAAAATAATAATATGAATGGTGTAAATGCGGTATGAAGTTACAAAGCAGAAATGTAAATAGTGTCCATAGAAAAATGCAGCAATCTTTCCCTCTCAGGCTAATCAAACTAGGGTCTTTGTCTCTCTCGCCCAACCCCCACCATACTGCCTATGTGGCAATCTCTTGTCACATGTCTCACAAGTTGTCTGTTCAGAGACCCAAAGCAAAGAGAGCGCAAAACTCCGTCCTTTGTCCTTAAAATGTTATCCCTCTGGCCATACCTTTTCTCCTCCCCCCAAGGGGGAGGCATGTAACACTATACCTTACATATGGTTTCACTTAAATAGTTGAATTTAAAGTAATGACTAAGAGAAACTAACCGAAACATTACTTGAGTCTGTTTATACACATATACATATATCTCTACATATATATATATATATATATATATATATATATATATATATATATAATGAACATTGAGGCAATTCACCAAAATAAACCTTATATTATATTATATGTGCATTATTCCTGTATCAGCCAGCCCTGGATCAGAACCATATTAAATGGCAGATAAACACCCACAGATACCATTCATCCAAGTTACCGATTTTTCAGTAATATTAATGATTTAATAATAATTCATTAATAATTTGAGATCATAAACATTTTATTCCTCTGCAACCTTCTTACACTGCACAGCTTGCACATAGCACTTTCACTTGCGCACTTATGCTTCTATAGGGACATTTCAGTCCCTTCATTTAATCTCTACTGTGGATATTGCACAACTTTGCTCTTTTGCACAATTAGTATTTTTTGCACAAACTCTTTGTGGCACAATCTACGGTAATCTATTGTACTCTTTTTGGCACTAGCACTTTCTTTCGGGGAGACTTGAAGGCATAGCTAGCACCTTTGGCATTATTTTTTCATATCAGAATTCTAAATTGTGTGAGTAGTCTAATATGTCCCTTATCTCCGCATATAAGGTTTTTAATATGTATGTCCTCCTTTGGCTCTCTATATAATCAAATACAATAAAAAGATTCATTTTTAATGAGGGCTGTGGAGTCAGAGTCGGAGGAAATTTTGGGTACCTGGAGTCGGAGTCGGCAAACAATGCACCGACTCCAACTAAATTTTGATTTAGCAAGTTTAAATGTCCCAATTCACAAAAAGTTATAATTAATGACTTCTCTATTGTAAGAATAAAGAGCAATGCATGCAGTGCCTCACGTAACCGCAAAACCAACACGTTAAGTGACCGTGAAGAAGCATGCTTTTCACGTGCTTCACTATATGGCACGCAACGCACAATTAGAAGCGGCAATACTTATACTTTGCATAGTGTTGTGTTCTGCTGTTACAGGGAACCCATGGGTAACCTAGCCTCTCACTGATAAGGGATTAAGTAAATATGTTTTTTGCAGGACTAGAGACACTTGTATAAGTGAAGGGAATGGAGGATCAATAGTTCAAGACTGAAGCTGTACCATTGGAAAAACTGCTGTCATTCAGCAAAAGGCTATAAAAACTTGTAAACTTCGATTGTTAGCTTAAACTTTAAACATGACTATGGGATTCTACTAGGGAAATCATGTTTTATAATAAAGACCCCTTTCTGGATCCTCCCACTGCCCTATCTTCAGCAGAAGATCAGCACACAGAAAGGAGAAGGCAGCTTCTGCCTAACTACCTCTCTCTGCTAGAAGTAATGACATGTATGTTGCCTTTCTTTCCTTCAAGGAATGTATAAAATACATTCACATATTAATACAGAGGAGTCGGAGTCGGAACATTTATCTACCGACTCCACAGCCCTGTTTTTAATACATTCACTGTAGTGGGGTTGTCTTATATACAGGGGTGAGCAGCTGTGGTCTGTGCTGGCAGCCCAATTCTTTTGCATTTTAAACTTCCAGAGGGGTGAGTAATATTGGCCAGTTTCATTGGTACTACTTTGTACAGCGCTACGGAAGATGGTGGAGCTATATAAATAAACAATAATAATAATAATAGATATGTATCAAATCTGGATGCCCCTGGTGTGAGTATATACACAAGTATTGTTTCTCACGCTTTGCTTCATTTCTAGTGTTGAACAGTCCTCAAACCTCCAGGACCAGCTGAAACATCTACTGAAATGAAAAGGATCCCCCCGATTCCGGAGAGCCGCAGTGTCACCGCCTGCCGGAGAGCCGGGAGTAACGCTTACCTGTAGATTGTTGCTGTTTTCTCTTTTATTCTGTTATTTCTTATTATTTATAAATTCACTATAAAATAAAAAGTTCATTTGATTCGTTCGGTCATGGTCTAGTCTGGTTCAATAATATGTACTGGATCCTGAGATTGAGTCCCATAGCGTGCAGGCCTCAAGCAGGTTGTGGTCCTTCACCCTGAATAAGAGCCTATCTTATTTTCCCATTGCATGGCACGGCCTGCTTCACAAAGTCATTACATCTGGGTTATTCCGCCACAAGGTGGTGCAGTGTACTGCAGAAGAGTTGTGGCTCCTCCCGGTACCATATGAAAACAGAATCGCCATAGACTTATCCAGTGTTCTCTCTGCAGTGATTCTGCGAAGATAGAAGATGGCTCTCTAAATTGCGCAGGTGAGCGGGGCAACCAAGCCTGCGGCACTGCATATCTATTTCCACCCGTTTCCGGGCCCTCTGTGCCTCCCAGCCTCGGCTGACGGACCGGGTGAACGTAGAGGAGCACTGGGGTCAAGTGCTCAAGGAGCGCTGCTCGAAGCCGCAGACCCTGTACCACAAAGGGTAGCCGGCCATAGGCTTTATGGTGAGCCTGTTTGGGATGCGGAGTTCCTGTCCTAGCTTCTGAGGGGGTGAGTGTTTTTGGGGACTATTTACTTGTTCTGGCATTTTGGGGTCCCCCCCCATCTCTGGCCTGGGCTCTTGCTGCTGCTCACTCGCCTTCCTCTTTCCCTCCCTGTCGTGTGCTCGGGGGAGGGGGAGGGGTCGGGTGGTAGCGGCGAGGGTGTTTTTTGCTATTTTCTATCTGTTTTTTACTGTGTGTTTAACTGTTTTTCGCCGCCTCGCCGCTCTGTACTACGCTCCGCGGCGGGCGGCACTATATCTGTGAGGCGTTTTTTTCTACTGTGTGATGACACCGGCGAGGTCACGTGAGCGCCGTTTTCGCGCTCTTCGGGGGGAGGGGCGGGGCTGGAGGATGACGCGTATCGCGTCGTCCTCCTGCGGCCCGCCCCTCAAGGTTCCACTGCCGGCGCCATTTTGATTCTGCTGCGCGTCTGGGGCCCTCTTCCTCTCTGAGCTGCGGCGGTGATCTCTGCCTGTGTCGCTTCCTCCTGTGGTCTGGCGGCTGGTGCCCTTGCCCTGCTTGGTCCGTGAGTCCCCTTCGGGGGTTTTTGGTTCCTTGGGGCATGGGCTGCGGGATGCTTATGTGTCTTTAGTTATGTCTTTCAGGCAGGACAACTGTGGGTTGTGGTTTCTCCCAGTCCTACCCCTTACCATCCCTCATCTTCCCTTACTGGCTTCTGGGGACATCCCTTGGGGGGGGCATCCTGGGTGGCTCTTGTTAGCCTATTGCGCCTTTCTTAATCACCATATGGAGGCTTCTGGTGATAGTGTGCTCGGGGGTCCTTCGGGGCAATCCCGGCTGTGTTCCATGTGTGGGGTATCCCCTGTGAGTAACAGTGTCACGGTGTGCGTGCTGTGCGCCCAAGGTATCATTGCGCTCCAGGCTGGGCTGCCCGCTTCGCTTCCCAGCTCTGCACCCCCTTCGGCATTGCCTACCCCACAAGCCTGCATTTAGCCCCCAGTGAGGGGGATACTAGCGGGGGGTCACAGTCTGATCTGGCACTGCGTGTGGCCAGTATTGAAAGGCAGCTTGCCAGGCCTGTTCCTCCACCTAGCTCCCAAGACATCCCTGTTTCCTGAGGAGGATGAGGGACCCGATACTCTTGTTGGCCTTTACCCCCTAGAGGAGGGGGAACTCTTTCAGGACTCTGACTCCTCTGGGGACCAGCAGGAGGGTTATGGCAGTGACCCTGGGGTCTGTGTCTGGGGAAGACTCATGGTTCCCTGAGGACACTGATAGCCTGTTAGCTCACATTTTTGAAATCTTGCACATTGTCCCCCCTGAGGTGGCTAAGAGGAAGCAGGGTGCGCTCTTTCGTCCTGATAAACAGCGCCTGGAGTTCCCTGAGCAGAGCCTTTTCACTAATATGGTGCTCAAGGAGTGGGAACGTCCTAATAGATTGCCCGCGGTGCCCAAAGGGTGGGATAGAAGGTATCCTTTTCCTGCCGACCTGGTCAAGCGATGGTCGTGTCCCCCTGAGGTGGACGCTCCCGTGCTAGGGCTGTCCAACACCTCAGTCATGCCTTCCCCTGACACTACTACTCTGCGGGACAGCGAGGACCGGCGTATGGATCAGCTGGCCTGCCATGCTTTTGCGTGTGTGGGGGCTGGGCTGCGTCCGGTCTGCGCTGCTGCCATTACAGCTATTGCCCTTAAGAAACAGCTCAAGCGTCTCCTTGAGGGCGCTACGGCTGGTGGCAGGGGGGAGGATTATAGGTCCCTTTTGCTTTGCTCTGATTTTGTTGCCTTTGTCCTTACTGCCATGGATGATGTGGTACAGATGTTTGGTAGGGCCTCTGCCCTTTTGGTGGCTATGCGCCGCTCTGTTTTGCTGCGTCAGTGGGCGGCTGATACTGCCGCTAAGAAGGCTCTCACTGGGCTCCCCATTACGGGGCTGCGGCTCTTTGGTGAGCGTCTGGATGTTTTAGCCAAGGATGGTAGGCTGCCTCAACAGAGGAGGCAGTCTCGGCCTTTTCGGGGGCCCTCCTCTTCCCTACCCTCTTTTCTTGCTTCCAGAGTAGGTTGTGGCTCCCTATTCTCGGGTACACGCAGGGATTCTTGGGGCCGTGGCAGATCCCGTGGTCGTCCCGGTCTATCATGGGGCCCCAAGCCCAAACCTTCCCCCAAGCCCCCTCAGGCATCCGGGTGGGGGGGAGCGGCTCTTTGCTCACGTCTGGAGGTTCCGCGTCTCAGACCGGTGGATTCAGGAGGTGGTGTCCTCCGGTTACAAGATAATTTGCAGCCTGGCCACCCCCAAGATTCATCAGATCCCGGATGTCTCAAAACCCTCTGTCAGCTCAGGGTTTGCGCCTTGCGGTTCAACATCTGTTGGAGTCAGGAGTCATTTGCCTGGTGCCTTCCCAGGAACGGGGTCGAGGGTTCTACTCCAATCTGTTCACGGTCCCCAAAAAGGACGGGTCCCTGAGGCCCATCCTGGACTTGAAGGGTCTCAACAAGTTTGTCAGGTTCAAGCATTTTCGCATGGAGACTCTACGCTCGGCGGTCAGTACCCTGCGCCCGGGCGACTTCATGACCTCAGTGGACATCAAGGATGCCTACCTTCACGTGCCAATCTTTCCAGGTCATCAGAGATTTCTCAGGTTCGCTCTAGAGGATCAGCATTACCAGTTTGTGGCCTTACCGTTCGGTATCACCTCGGCCCCTCGGGTGTTCACCAAAGTGCTGGTGGGCGTGATGCCTTTGCTGCGGAATCGGGGCATTCGCATCCTTCCTTACCTGGACGACATTCTGATTGCGTCTCAATCTCTTCATTAGGCCGAGAAGGATACTCTGGGGGGGACCTCCACTCTTGAGTCCTTCGGCTGGGTGATCAGGGTCGGTGGGGCCCCCAGGAGGCCCATGCTCCCATCAATGTCCTGGAACTGAGGGCGATCAGGTTGGTTCTGTGACCACACACTTTCGGGGTCGGGCTGTTCAGATCCACTCGGACAACCAGACGCCGGTTGCCTACATCAATCATCAGGGAGGGACTTGGAGCAAGTGAGCCCTCAAGAAAGTGTCTCTGATACTGCCTTGGGCGGAAGAGAATGTCCCCTGCATCTCGGCGGTTTACATTCTGGGGATGGAGAACCAGGAGGCAGACTCCCTGAGCAGGGGGATGTCTCGGCTGGGGGAATGGTCCCTCAGCAACAGGATTTTTCACTCCTTGTGTCACCGCTGGGGTCAGTCGGATGTGGACCTGTTTGTGTCCCTCCACAATCACAAGCCTCCCAGGCTTGTCTCCCTGTCACAGGACCCTCTGGCCTTCTCCACGGATGCGCTAGCAATGCCTTGGACGGAGTTTCGGCTCCTCTATGTGTTGCTTCCGTTCCCTCTGCTGGGCTGGGTGCTGCGCAAGATAGCCCAGGAGGGGGTACCAGCCATTCTGGTGGCCCCCTTTTGGCCAAGGAGGGTTTGGTTTGCAGATGTCGTGCAGTTGGCAGTAGATCAGTACATCCTGCCAAAGGATCCAGATCTTCTCACTCAGGGGCAGCTACGGCATCCCAATTTACAAACGCTGGCTTTAACGGCTTGGCTGCTGAAACCTCCATCTTGATGGATAAGGGTTTGCCAGCTTCTGTTGTTGATACCATGATTAGGGCTAGGAAGAAGTCCTCGTCCTTTATCTACTACAGGGTCTGGCATGCTTACATTGCCTGGTGTGAGTCCAAGTCTCTTCCTTGTCGGGTGTTTTCTATCCCCAGGATACTGGAATTTTTGCAACATGGTTTGGATTCGGGTCCTCAACTTAGTACCCTCAAGGGACAGGTGTCAGCTCTGGCAATTTTTTTCCAAAGATCCTTTGCCAATCACCGGTTGGTTAAGACTTTTTTCCAGGTAGTCACTCATGTGCGTCCACCACATAAGCCTATGCTACTGGTTTGGGACCTGAATCTGGTGTTGTCTGCTCTGCAGGGTCCTCCCTTTGAGCCTATCCATGGGGCTGCTTTGCCCATTCTGACTGTTAAGGTGGCCATTACTTCTGTCAGGCGAGTTTCTGAGCTGGCGGCGCTTTCCATCAAACCTCCTTATTTTGAAAGGCATCAGGATAAGGTGGTGTTTCGGCTTAAGCCGGATTTCTTACCTAAGGGGGTGTCTGCTTTTCATCTCAATCAGGACATTGTTTTGCCTTCTTTGTGTCCTAACCCTGCTAATTCCAAGGAGCGGAGCCTGCATTCTCTGGATGTTGTCAGGGCTCCGAAGTTTTATTTGGTTGCTACTGAGTCTTTCAGGAAGTCTGACGCTCTTTTTGTTCTTCCTGCTGGACCTAGGAAGGGTTTGCCTCTGGCTAAATCCACTATCAGCAAGTGGATCAATCAGGCGGTGGAGCAGGCCTATTCTGCCAGGGTGAAGGTTCCTCCTTTCAGGGTTACTGCTCATTCCACTCATGCTATTGGTGCGTCTTGGGCTTTTCAGCACCAAGCTTCTGTTGAACAAGTTTACAAGGCCGCAACTTGGTCTTCTGTTCATACCTTTTCCAAGTTTTACATGGTTGATGTTAAGGCCTCAGCTGATGCTGCTTTGCTCCTTGTGGCGGAATAACCCAAATGTAATGACTTCATGAAGCAGGCCGTGCCATGCATGGCAAAAGCAATTCTACAGGTGAGTACTCACAGAATTGTCTTATGTTTCCCACACCCTGTACATACAGATTTCTCACATTAAAAATCATTCTACCTGCATCTACTGCATGTTATGAGCCTTTAAACATCCAAGATGGCGGCTCATAGAGCATCAGGCAGCCTGCCAACAGGAAGTGTCTTCTGACTGTGCTGCTCTGCATTCTGGGATTGCTGACCTTTTCCTGACCCCAGCTCTGTTGTGTCTGAGCAAAGCACAGCTATAACCCGCCCCCCTGTACACTCTCCTCAGTAAGTGTGATGCTTCTGAGTCAAAATGGCGGCACCCGTATCCTAAAGTCCTGAACAGAGTTGCAGCCCAGTGGGGGAATGAATAATACGTAAGTGACTAAAAACTTTAAATATATTAACTTTAGATGCTGGGGAATCGTTTTTTAAGGGTTTGGGCTTTTCATTAAATCATGGTGAAGGTCCGGTTTAAGCGGGCTGTGTGGCCTGCTGCCCTGCGTCAGGCACAGTGACTCTGTTCGCGTCAATAGAGGGGTCATGACACATCTTAGCACGCCCTCTCAATTGCAGTGAATGGAGTGGGTGTGGCCAGTCAATGTAACTGCTGCTGAAACCTCTGAATTCTTGTAAAGGGCAGAGAGGTTAGAAGCAATGTGGGGACAGCAGGAATGATGGGGGGGGGGGGGGGGGCGAGCAGCAGGAATACTGGGTTTCACCCAAGGGTGTTCTGGCTGGTCTACAGTGAAGGGTCTGGATTTCAGCAACAACAGCAGGGTGGTGGGGAATTGTGATTGATTTTTATGTGATTATTAGAAAATAAAATATTAATAAAGTGATATAACAACAGTGGAACTATTGGTATACAGGCCCGCGCTAGCAATTTCCCAAATAAAAAATCAATGAATACATGTGATAAATAATGCTCAACGTGAAATGTCCTCAACCCCAAAAAGAACACAAATAAAATGTTAATATAAACACAGAGCAAGCTAGATTGAATAAAACAAAACAAAAGTCCCAATTTTTAATCCTTCAAAGGTGCTATAGTGCTCAATATAACTATGTCCCACGGTGCATGCACTCCACGCAAAATTGTGCAAAGGAATCCTCCACCAATCGTGCAAACTCTTACCAACTTTAAGTAGGCAATGCGCTTAAAATTGACTTCACACGGCGTTGTTGCCAATTCTGATGTAATCCACTTTTAAATAAACGCTTATCCAGCAATGCTTCCACACTTCAACCCTCCAGCGTTTACAGATGTCACAAAGGTACTATTTCCATACAGCCCTCCGCTGTGCAATCTCTCTTTTCCAGGCAAATCTCAGGGGGTGACATACATGGAGAAGCAGAAAGCCCAAAATAGTGTAATATTGCAAAAACTATAACTTTAATAAAAAGATCCAAATCCACTCACAAGACAGGTAAAATAATCAGCATTGAGATACAGTGTGAAGTCAATTTTAAGCGCATTGCCTACTTAAAGTTGGTAAGAGTTTGCACGATTGGTGGAGGATTCCTTTGCACAATTTTGCGTGGAGTGCATGCACCGTGGGACATAGTTATATTGAGCACTATAGCACCTTTGAAGGATTAAAAATTGGGACTTTTGTTTTGTTTTATTCAATCTAGCTTGCTCTGTGTTTATATTAACAGAAAATAAAATATATTTATTTTTGTTTTTTTCTGTTGCCCCATCACTTAAAGCGGACTAAAACCCACTGAACTTGCGAAATACATTTGTCCAAAGCCCCTGCTTTGGGTGTAGAGATAGAAGTAGATATTTCTGCTTTTCGATTCGCCCTGGAACACTGATTTTTTTGCTGTCCCTCTCTGTAAGATGGCAGGTGACCAGCCATTGCATAGGTGTGGCAATTTCATCATTGCCACACCCAACAATGGCAATGAATGGAGAGCTTTACAGCTAAAACAGGCGCCATTATCTGGTATCAGAGTGAGGTGGGAGCAGTGAAAAATAGCAAAAGGTGCTTTTCACTGGGGGAGCAATTCACATTATGCTAGTTAAAAAATATGGGTTTTGGTCCGCTTTAATCAATAAATTCATAACCAATCATTTTTCCAAAATAACATCAATCTTTATGTACTACATGCACAAAATTAATTATTCATGGTAGCTACCGTAATTAATTAATAATGAATTAATGCAAAATAAAGTGGGTCTAACCTACGGGGCCGCTATCCTACCCCTGGGGCATCCCCGCAACGCGATCTCCGCAGCCGCATCTCTGGCTTCTGTGCGACCATGTGCGCTCCTGTTCCTTGCCTTTCTGGATGGCTGCACCTCGCTAAATCGGTGATTTTGAGGGAGCTAATGGGCTCTCACAAAAGTGTCGCAGGGGGTGGCTTTGGCGGTGGAAAGGCCAAGGGAAAACCTGGCAAACGCTGAGCCAACATCAGCGTCTGGGGGGGGGGGGGGGTCCTGAAGTTTAAGATGTGGACCTAGAAATAGGTTTTCATCTGCTTTAATAATAAAATATAATTAATGTATTATTCATTGTTGCTAATAGGCAACAGGATCTACAAGGACAAGCTTTCAGATTAGCATTGGCTACGATGTATTGTTGGACTAAATGTTTAAAGTGGACCAGAACCTGGGATTTTCACTCTCATCTGGGGTTTTGGTCTGGGCCATCCCCCATTATGTGAAGTATTTTACTACTTTAACAGTTCCAACTATTGGGAGTGTTATTGATATAACCCATGATATCAGTTGCTTTCGAAATGATTGTACAGTGCCCTGGAAAAGTATTCCGACCCCTTGAACATTTCCACAATTTTAAATATTACAGCCAAGTGACCATTAGGGACAAACTAATTCAAATGATATAAAAGCAAATCAATGTTGTTATCAGAGCTATCCCTTAAAGCGGAAAAAAAAACAGGATTTCCACTTTCCCAGGTTTTGTTCTGCACCCCCGGGCATCTCGATTTGGGATACTCTGCTGTGTGAAACCCTCCAGATCGGCATGTGCAGACTCACCTCTTCCCTGGCCTCTCATCCAATCAAAGCTGTCCGGTGAGGACACGTAATTTGGGGGGCAGCTTTGATTAGTGTAAATGGGGAGTGAGAGCAGCCAAAACCCCTGCACTTGTGTCCCAGCATATCTGAATGAC
This sequence comes from Gastrophryne carolinensis, assembly GCA_027917425.1. Taxonomy (NCBI): domain Eukaryota; kingdom Metazoa; phylum Chordata; class Amphibia; order Anura; family Microhylidae; genus Gastrophryne; species Gastrophryne carolinensis. The sequence continues at coordinate 605,320,884 of CM051235.1, forward strand.
TGGGGCCGGGAGCACGCACACAGCCCGGGGATTCAGCCGCTCTTGCTCCCCATTCACGACATTCAGAGCTGCCTTGCCTAATCACTTCAGCGGGCGGCTCTAAATGGACGAGAGTCCACACAGGGGCGTTGGACCAGGAAAAGGTGAGTGATTACTGGTGCCTTGGGGGGTTTCATAAAGCAGGGTAAAAATCACTATAAAAAGTTATTCTCACAAAAAAACATGAGAAAAACAAATTCTCATGGTGCTGAATCAGCCCTATAGATATGCCCCAAATATATCCCTCGCAGGGGCGCTGGACCAGGGAAAGGTGAGTAATTACTGCCGCCCTGGGGGGGGGGTTGGGATGCCCCAGGGGAAGGCCAGTAGCTGGCCCTGGAATGGTGCTGAAAAATGGTGCTGAATTTCACGAAGAAAAAAAATCACTATAAAAAAATATGCTTACAAAAAACATGAGAAAAACTAATTCTCACAGTGCTAAGTCCTATAGATATGCCCCAACTTTCTCCCTCACAGGGGAATTTTATGGACTAGGAATTTACAATAGCGGAGGTACTCCAAGTGATCAAGACAGCAGCATCTTCAAAAGCTCCAGGTCCAGATGGATTTTCCACTCTATATTACAAAAGGTTTTCTACCTTATTAGCCCATCATTTGATCTATTCACAGAACCAGCGCGTCTAGCTTATCTGAATGTAATACCTAAACCGGACAGTGACATGTCAGATGTTGCTAACTATAGACTCATTATGCTTATCAAGATTATGACAAAGAGCAACCAGATTGAATACATTTACTGCATTCTTGGTACACCTGGACCAGGTAGGCTTCATACTGGGTAGACAGGGTCCAGATCAGATTAGGTGGGTGACTATTGGCCTTATTCAGAGCCTCTCTCGCACACATTCCTCTCGGCGGGAATGAAGTCAGAGGACTGTATTTGGTCTATTTTCCGTGTTGGAGCCTGGTATTGGTGGCTGAGTTGCCCTTTTTGCAGGAAATTACGGAATGCGTACGCCAAAACGAGCGTTCCAGCATAAATACGGCTGAAGGCGTCCGTAATTTTATGGGTTTAGCCTGCGCAGGATTCAGAGCTCTGATTTGTGGGTTTTCGGACCTATAACAGCGGTAGGTTTCCGGTTCAAACTTACGCCATCTTTTTGCTAGCGGGAAAACTTGGACAGTCACTAGTAGTTACTAGTTACTAGTGAAAATACAGCCGACATCCTCCACACCTACGATGGAGCCCCTGTGTCTGCAGCAGGGGGGCTGTTAACCATGAACCTTCCAGAGCTTAGGTATACCCGCCATCACCTGGATATTGATCACATGACCGATCAGCCTGTCAGAAGGTTAGCGAATGGCTCCTTCCAGAGGTTAGGGGCACTGTCAGTTGGCATGTTCCACCCTTCGCTGAGCCGCAGCCTCACTAAATTTCTCAATGGCATGGTGTCCTGCAGGAGAAATACATCTCTTTCCCTAACAGCATGGCAGCCTGGAATGTGGTGAGGTTGGGCTTTTTCAACATTGCGAATATGCCAAATGTAATGGGTGCGATCGATTGTACACATGTGGCCCTGGTTCCCCCAGCGGCTCTGGAGTATATGTTTCGCTATGTTTAGGTCCACATAGCTCCTCCTTGTAGCCCACTCTCCTCTCTTGAGGCTAGCCTAGCATCCCCTCCCCCCAAACAGCTTTCCTGTGTCTCAGTCTGTTTAGGTCCACATAGCTCCTCCTTATAGCCCACTCTCCTCTCTTGAGGCTAGCCTAGCTCACCCTCCCCCCAAACAGCTTCTCTGTGTCCAATTTGACCCTCATTTTACTTGCTGTTTATTTATTGTTGCCAGTCTAGTGACCCTTTTTTATTTGTGGCTTCTTTTCAGCAACCTCAAGATGGGCCACTCCCTTAATGTGTCGTGGGGCTGGATCTTCGCTTTTTCAGTGTTTTAGCCGGCTTCTCTGGCTCGTCCCACGATGCATTTATCTTAAGGTGTTCTGGTTTATACACCCGTTTTGAGAGTGGCAAGCTGACTGACGGCTGGCTTGTGGGTAACTCTGTTTTTGCTGGAGCGGATCTGTCTGTTTATTGTTTATGTTACATTTGCAAAGTGTTTTTCTTTTGATATGTGCCCCCATTTTGTAACTGGTTCAAGTTTCGTGTTTTAGCCAATTGTTCTTCCTGCCCTCCGTCACTTCTACTGTTCTCATGCCCCTCTTTGAATGTCCCCTTCTCTCTGTTGCAGTTACAAATGCTTAGTCCGAGCATCCTGTCTTACCTTCTGCTTGTTTGGCCCTATTCTTATGTGATACTATTTGGTCTAGGCTGTTTTGATGTGTTGCCTGTTAGTAATTTATTTTCCATTTTCTTTTGTCTTTTAGGTGATTCAGGTTATCCGTTGCTGCCCTGGGTCCTGATGCCCTTTTTAAGGCTCCAGACACCTGACCAGGAGGCTTATAATGGGGCCCACCGCCGCACATGGGCTGTAGTTCAGCATGCCTTCGGGCTGTTGAAGGCCAGATCTTGCTGTCTGGACCACACACGGGGACGCCCTTCAATACAAGCCAGAGAAGGTCATGCAAATTATTATGGCGTACATCAGCCTCCATAACTTGCTTAAGAGAGAGGGTGGCAGCATATTTGGAGGAGATAACACCTGCTTCTGCTCCAGAGATTCCTGGATATTTGTATGCTGGCACCCAGAGCCGTGCGGGCCAAACCATTCGCCAGCATTTGGTGGACTCCTCTTTTTCTTGAATGTTATTTTTTTCTCCACTTCTGTAATTTTTGATCTATTATATCACTTGCCATGTGTGGGTGTGATTAAATAACATCCAAACTTCTGTTTTTTGGTGTTTATTCTCTAATTACATGTTAATTTTCACATGCTGTTGGGTTATGGCACAGCTGTGGATGCAGGTCAACAGAAAATTGATAAATAAAAATGTACCGGTCTGGCGTAACTAAAGCTTTGGGACCCCCCACAACCCAAAGTCCAGCATGGCAGGTTAGGGTTATGTAGCCTGGCTTTGGGTATTTGGAGATTGCTGTGCATCAAGCCTCTCCAGCCTTTGAAGGGCAACCTGGTTGGTTTCCACCAGAGCCCCAACCAGCTTCTCCATCTGCTGGTGGTGGCACTGCTGCTTCCACAACCACGGCATCCAGGTCCTCATTGAGCCAACTGGTGGTCTGCCGCACAACTTTAAAATATCTATTGCCGTTTTGGCAAAAAGTGGTGCTGTTGGCCCGCCACTTAGCCTCCATGATTTGGCACTGCCTCACTGAAGACAGGTGATGCCTGTGGAGCTGGTTGGGCTGCTAGTGGCAGAATGAAGCTGGAGCTGCAGGGAGGAGTGGTGATAGCCGGTGTTGGTGGTGCCAGCAGCTGGTGGAGGTGTCCAGATAGACGGCGAGCGGGGGGGGCATGTTGGGGGAGGCAAGATGGTGCACAGGCTGCAATGGAGCATGCTGGCCACTGGCTGTAATGAGGCATGATGGCCACTGGCTATTATGGGGCATGCTGGCTGCTGGCTGTTATGGGGCATGCTGCCACTGCTTGTAATGTGAGATGCCGCACACTGCCTGTAATGTGGGGTTCTTAATAGGGTGATTGGGGGAATTCTGCCTACTGTCTGTAATAGGGTGATTGGGAGGAGTTGGAGTTATGTTGTCCACAAGGTGCTGAGCCGATTTAGTATTTTTTTTTTAGCAAATGTGTGTTTTATGGAAGCAGTTTTTCTACCTGCAATATATTTGGCGGTGCCAAATCATGGAGGCTAACGGGTGGGCCAACAGCACCATTTTCGGCAAAACGCCAATAGATATTTTAAAGTTGTGCGACGGACCACCAGTTTGCTCCATGAAGACCTGGTTTCAGTGGTTGTGGAGCAGCACCACCACCACCAGCAGATGGAGATGCTGGTTGGGGCTCTGGTGGAGGCCAACCAGGTGGGCCACATTATATGCCTCCTGGCCAGATGTCTGGGGCCAGACATTACAGATATTGGGGAGTTGATAAAACCTGGCTTGCTCGCCCCCCCTGCCCCTCAGGTTTAACATTAGACAACTTTAAAGGGGACATTCAAAGAGGGGCATGAGCAGAGTTGAAGTGATGGAGGGCAGAGAGAATGATTGGCTAACACAAGAAACTTGGACCAAAGGTGACGCATAACAAATGAAAAACACATTACAAATGCAACATAAACAATAAACAGGCCAGAAGACAACCGCCAGTCAGCTCGCCACTCTCAATACAGTTGTATAAACCAAAACTCAAGATGGGGATCCTGTCAAAACACTGAAAAGGCGAAGTTCCAGGCCCACGACACATTGGACGGTAAGAGAGTGGCCCATCTTGCGGTTGCTGAAAAGAAGCCACAAATAAAACCTGATCGATATCCAGGCGACTGCGGCTATGCCTAAGCTCTGGAAGGTACATGGTTAACAGATCCCGATGCTGGAGATGCTTGTACTCTTCACAGAACTCGTCAAGGGGCCAAAATCATGGAGCCCCACTTTTCGGCAAAATGCCAATAGATATTTTAAAGTTATGCGATGGACCGCCAGTTTGCTCCATGAAGACCTGGTTTCAGTGGTTGTGGAGCAGCAGCGCCACCACCAGCAGATGGAGAAGCTGGTTGGGGCTCTGCTGGAGGTCAAACAGGTTGCCCTTCAAAGGCTGGAGAGGCTTGAGGCACACACACCCAAAGCCAGGCTACATCCCCCTAACCTGCCATGCTGAGCTTTGGCGTGCTATTGGAGGTATGACCAAATTGTTTGGCTGCAATCATACACCAATGGCCTGATTCGGAGCCTCTCTCGCACACGTTTCCGCCAGCGGGAATGACGCCAGAGGACCGTATTTGGTCTATTTTCCATGTCGGATGATTCAAAACCTTGTATTTGGGGCCGAATTGTCCTTTTTGGGGGAAAATTACGGGATGCGCACACCAAACTGATTGTTCACCATATAATTATGGGTCAAGGCGTCTGTGCGTTCACAATTTTACAGGTTTAACCTGCGCTTGGCAATGGCTTCTTAGCAAATGGCTTCTTCCAGAGGCAAGAACTCATCAAGGGACTCCATCGTAGGTGCGGAGGCTGTCGGCTGTATTTTCACTAGTAACAAAAGACTGTCCAAGTATTCCCGCTAGCAAAAAGATGGCGTAAGTTTGAATTGGAAACCTACGGCTTTTATAGGTATGAAAAAGCACAAATCAGGGCTCAGGATACTGCGCAAGTGCAAACTAAACCCGTAAAATTACGGACGTCTTGAGTCTTATTTATACGACAAACACTTGGTTTGGAGTCCACCTACCGTAAATTCCCGCAAAAAGGCCAAATCGGCCACAAATACAAGGCTCTGAATCACTCAACGTGGAAAATAGACCAAATACGGTCCTCTGATGTCATTCCGCTGGTGGGAATGCGTGCGAGAAAGGCTCCGAATCAGGCCATTGGTGTATGATTGCAGATAGTCAAAACCATACCCCACAACTGCCCCGGTTTTCACGGGATTGTCCCGCGAATGGCTCTTTGTCCCGCCGCCCCGGGACGATATTCGGTGTCCCGGGACAGGCAGCTAAGTAGGCGGGGACTCGGATGCTGCAGGGACTCGGGATCTCTGTCGTGTGTGGCGCGGGAGCAGAGGCAGGGCCTGTTTCCTCTTCCTGCCCACTGCCCCGTCAGTGCGGCGCTTTCGCTCTGCAAAGATCTGCCTGGGCGGTAAGAGCGGGGGCCGGGCCTGTGTGTGTGTGTGCATGCGCGCGTGTCTGTGCACGTGTGTGTGTGCGTGTTTGCATGTGTGTGGGGAATTGCATGCATGCAGTGTGTGTGTGCCTGCATGTATGTGTGTGTTTGACTTTGTGTGGGGGCTTGCATTCATGTGTGTGTGGGGGGGGGGCTTGCATGCATGTATGATGTGTGTGTTTGCCTGCGTGTGTGTGTGTGTGTGTGTGTGTGTGCATGTATGTGTGTGTGGAGGGGGCTTGCATGCATGCAGTGTATGTGTGTGTGTGCCTGCATGTATGTGTGTGCCTATGTGTGGGGGATTGCATGTGTGTGTGTGTGTGTGTGTGTGTGTGTGTGTGTGTGTGTGTGTGTCTGCATGTATGTGTGTGTGGAGGGTGCTTGCATGCATGCAGTGTATGTGCATGTATGTGTGTGCCTATGTGTGGAGGATTGCATGCGTGTGTGTGTGTGTGTGTCTGCATATATGTGTGTATGGAGGGTGCTTGCATGCATGCAGTGTATGTGCATGTGTGTGTGTGTGCCTACATGTATGTGTGTGCCTATGTGTGGGGGATTGCATGCATGTGTGTGTGTCTGCATGTATGTGTGTGTGTGTGGAAGGTGCATGTCTGCATGCAGTGTATGTGCATGTGTGTATGTCTGCATGTATGTGTGTGTGGAGGGGGCTTGCATGCATGCAGTGTATGTCTTCATGTGCGTGTGTGTCTGCATGTATGTGTGTGTGGAGGGTGCTTGCCTGCAGGCAGTGTATGTCTTCATTTGTGTGTGCCTGCATGTATGTGTGTGCCTATGTGTGGGGGCTTGCATGCATGCAGTGTGTGTGTTTGCCTGAATGTTTGCCTGAATGTTTATGTTTGCCTGTATGTGTAGGGGGGCTTGCCTGTCTGTGTGTCTGTGTGTGTGTGTGGGGGGGGGTGTTTTCATGTAATTTATTTGTTATTACGTATTTATTAGGTGGCGTTTCCCTTTGCTTGGCTGGGGCGTGGCTTGGGTGTGAGGGCGTGGTTTAAGGACAACAAAACTGATTCTATAAAACACACGTTTGCTAAAGCAAGAAAACAAATATTAACAAATATATTATAATATATCTGCTCAGAACCTTGAGGACATCATTTCTGTACAAAAAAAATAGACTTTCCCTTTAACTAGACTGTTAGGTGGCGTTTATGTGTCTGCAATGCAAATATAACATGAAGCCTATATAGTGTCATACACAGAATGGCTTTACATAGCAGCAATGCATGTGAGGGGAGGGGAGGCCATGAAACAGAAAGGCATTGTGGGTAAGGAGGAAGCTGCTTCCTGTACAGCTGGACACAATGTCACAGTGCTGCAGGTAATGTCTTTGCTGTGTGTGCCTCACATTTACTGTTATTATATATTTTTACTTTGTTTTGGGGGTTTTATACAAATGAAATTAGAAAGAATTCTGATTGGTTCTGCTTTCGGGTGTATGGCCTCAGGTAAGATGCCTCAATGAGCTTTTATTTTTTGTTGTCATTACATTCAGTAATTGTGATGCCCCCAGGGCACTCGGAAACACTCACCTTTCCCGGCTCCAATCGCGCATGTGCGGACTCTTGTCCAATGAGAGCCGCCTGCCGTGACTATTTCATCGGCAAATATCTCGCATTGTTTTGAATGGGGCATGGAAACTGCTGCACATCCCGCCCCTGTGCATTCCCAGGATTTGTTATGCTTTAAAGTGGACCAAAACCCAGGTTTTTCTTCTTCTCTCTCTCTCTCTTTCTTTCTCCCTCTTTCTTTCTCTGCAATCCTATTCAGCTCTCTTGCTTTCTTTCTTTCTTTCTCTCTCCTTTTCCTTCTCTCTCTCTCTCTCTCTCTCTTTTTCTGCAGTCCTATTCAGCTTTTTTTTGTTCTCTCTCTTTAGTTCTCTCTTTCTTTCCCTGGTTTTCCTTTCTTCCTTTTTTTGGTATCACACTTTCTCTGCTCTGCAATCCTATTCAACTCTCTCTTTCTTTCTCTCTTTTTCCTTCTTTCTCTCTCTCTCTCTCTCTTTTTCTGCAATCCTATTCAGCTTTTTTTGTTCTCTCTCTTTCTGCACATCCTGCCCCTGTGCATTCCCAGGATTTGTTATGCTTTAAAGTGGACCAAAACCCAGGTTTTTCTTCTTCTCTCTCTCTCTCTTTCTTTCTCCCTCTTTCTTTCTCTGCAATCCTATTCAGCTCTCTTGCTTTCTTTCTTTCTTTCTCTCTCCTTTTCCTTCTTTCTCTCTCTCTCTCTCTCTCTTTTTCTGCAGTCCTATTCAGCTTTTTTTTGTTCTCTCTCTTTAGTTCTCTCTTTCTTTCCCTGGTTTTCCTTTCTTCCTTTTTTTGTTATCACTCTTTCTCTGCTCTGCAATCCTATTCAACTCTCTTGCTTTCTTTCTTTCTCTCTCTCTTTTTCCTTCTTTCTCTCTCTCTTTCTTTTTCTGCAATCCTATTCAGCTTTTTTTTGTTCTCTCTCTCTAGTTCTCTCTTTCTTTCCCTGTTTTCCTTTCTTCCTTTTTTTGTTATCATTCTTTCTCTGCAATCCCATTCAACTCTTTTTTTTCTTGTTCTCTGTATCTTTCTCACCCTCTCATTTTTTCTATCTTTCTGTCTGTCTCACACACACTCCTTCTATAAGATTCCCGGGCCGATCACCTCACACACCGCGGGACATCCGAGATCGGGATGTCCCGCGGGGTGTAACCCCCCAAACACCCCGAAAAACCTTACCTCTCCAGACGCTGCTTCCGCCGCCGCCGCCTCACTCGCGCTCCTCCAGACGTGCGCGCGCCCGCGCCGGCCGTCTCTGAATGGCCGGCGCGGGTGCGCACACGTCAAGAGTGACGCGCGGGAGGCGGCGGCGGCGGCGGGCGCGATCTCTTGTCCGTCGGCGGACGTCACTTGTCCGTCGGCGGGCATTGCGCAGTCACGTGGGATCGTGGAGAGGTGAGTTTTCGGGGTGTTTGGGGGGGTTTTGGGCAGCGGGGCACCCCCGATCGGAGTGCCCCAAGGAAGTGGACCAATACCCAGGATAGTCAAAATCCTGGGTGTTGGTCCACTTTAAGCAAATGGACTGAGACATTGGCATTATACAATTTAAAAGAAAGGCATACATTTTTTCTTTTTTCTATCGCCAGATTATTTATACACACGTTAGAAGCTATTGTGTGGCTATTTAATTATTTATCTTTTTTAATGCAAATTTCGCGATACTGCTCCTTTAAGCTCTTTTGTGGTTTCTCCTCATGAAAGTGCATTGGGAGGGCCATACCCTAAACGAGACTCAAGATGGCAGTAGTGGGTTTAGGCCATAGACTAACATTAGGCCATAGGCTATAATATTCTAGGAGGTGGAGTCAGAAGGGTTGTTAGTCATAACAAGATGCAGAGTAGTAACATAGTTATAACTAGAAGGGTAGTGATTGGTTAGAGGGTTTAGAGAGCAACCTATCAGATGTCAGACATGAGGCCAGAGAAGGGATATAGGGAAGCCCCAATCCAAAGCCAGTGTGATTCACCATCTTGAATCCTGACAGAGAGAGGAGGGAGAGATAAGCGTTGTGAGGATCAGCTCTGGTAGACAGCAGGATGTCAGCAGTATAGAGGCTCAGAGGCGAAAAGTTCAAAGTAAAGTCCGTGTTTATTCACACATAAAGTCCATAACATAAAATATCCTTTTTTAGGTTACATCACCTTTTCAGGAAAAGTGCCACAGTATTGCATCAGACAGGCAACGGCCTTTCTTAGTTTTTGTCCAAGCTTGCACACTTGTAGCCGAATCCACCTCGGGTCCACATGAAATAGCCTGTATAATAGCTCAGGCACACAGAGAGGCCGATTCATTAATAGCGCCAGGTAGCGACAGATGAGCGCCAGTAGCGTGATTTTCACAGCGCCCGCTAGTATTCGCTGTGCTTGGCCGTTGTTCGCTTGTTGACAGCGACTCAGTCGGTGTGCGGTAATGTTGAATACGGGGTTAGGAGTCGCTGTTTGACAGGTTGCGCGCTGTATGGGTGCGCCTGACAGCGAATGGCCAGAGCGAACAGCTCCCAGCATATTCATTAACAAATCACGCTCAAAAAATTATCGCGCTGTAAAATGCATGTTTAAACCCCAGAGCGCTGGCGGCGATGGGGTAAAAGTAGTTTTTAACCCCCAAGCAACCATTTTTTTTAATTAAAAAATTAAACAAGTTTGTCTAAACATTTTGTAATATGAATACATTAATATCAGACCTGTAATATCAATTCTGCACAATTTTTTTTTTTTTTTGTACCTTAAAAAAAATATCTAACATTGCCGAAGTGGTCACAGAATTGTTGCCATTTAAAAAACAAAAAACAAAACATTAATATCAATTAATTATGAATATTTAAAGATTGCTCCATTGAAATGCATTGGAGAGCGCCAGGTAGCGAGAGGTCATACCTGGCGCTGTGATGGGATTAGCAGCTGCGCTGTTCGTTGCAGTCCGCTACATGATGAATCCTGTGCTAGCTGACGCTCTCGCCGGCGCTAGCCACATTTAGCGTGGTAAATGCGTGATTGTGTCCGCCGCCTGGCGTTCTGGAGTCGGTAGCCGCCGATAGCTGGCGATACCTGGCGCTAGTGAGACACTACCTGGCGCTATCCCTTGACAAATAAGGCCCAGAGTCTCACTCCACAAGCCAGTGCACAGCTGACTCCCCAGGCTATGAGGCCTGCAAAACCCGCACCTGGGTAGGGGGATGGAGTCCCACCCTGCTCTACTCCATCCCAGTAAAGCTGTCCTGGGTTAGCCTTTCGGCTATACTAACCTTTCAGCAGCAGACTGCCATTAGCAGCTGATGCTGGAAAAAACTATACAGCTTTACTGCACCAAGGCCAGGTACCTTGGTGCCACATACCTACCGTCCATGACGGCACCTTGCACCTTACCACAGCGTTTAAAGTGGACCAACACCCAGAATTTTGACTATCCTGGGTTTTGGTCCACTTCACCAGGGCACCGCGATCGGGGGTGCCCCGCAAACATGAAACCCCCCAGATTGCCCAGATCAAATCACCTCACCCAGCTCCTACGGCACATGTGCAGTGCGCTCAGAGCCGCGCACATCTAAGCGGTGTCTAAGCCTAGCGGCTCCAAGCATGCTTGCGGCCGCATCTCGCGCTTCCCTATAACAGGAAGCGCGCCCGCGCCGGCCATTCACAAATGGCCGACATGGGAACGCGCCCTGCTAGAGAGAAGCGCGAGATGCGGCCCGCACTTACGCCGTTGGACCAGGATTCAGGTAAGTGTAGCGGGCGTCCTGCGGGGGGTTTCACACAGCGGGGCATCCCGATTTTGGATGAATCGGATCGGCCCGGGAATCTATAAGATCCAGCTGGGTGTTGGTCCACGTTAACTGCTCCCGATGGTCCCCCATGTTTCTCCCCTTTCCTTTACTGTTACTCCATAACGATCTGATCTCTCCAGCTTCTGTGTTTTCTGCGAAGCTCTATTCGAGTGTATTCTCCCGTGTTCTCCATTTTTTTGGGGGCTGTTTTTTTAGGGGATGGTCTGTTTCCTAGACGCCGCCGGCATCTGTTTTCGTAATGAAAAGAACCAGATCCAAGGGAGGATTGTGATGATCAGGTGAGCTGAATTTTGACTATCCTGGGCTTTGGTCCTCTGCCCCGGGGCACCCCGATGGGGGATGCTCCGCTGTGTGAAACCCCCCAGATATTCCGAACGAACTCACCTCCCCCCGTCCTACAACGCATGTGCGGCCTTCTGTCTCATCAGCGCGCTCGGATCCGCTCCAGTCCCCTCGTCTAAGGATCGGGTAAGCCGAGTCCTGCCGAGCGGACCCGAGTGCACCGGTGATCGCATCCCCCCCTACCCTCGATCTTTTAGATTTCAGGCTGACTGCTGGTGAGTTTTGTTCCACTTTAATGCCTCTCCACCCCCCCCAATCCTGACTACAAATACATTTAGGGGGTTATTTAAGAAGGGATAGCGCCAGGTAGCGCCTCGTAGCAGCAGGTAGCGCCTGGCGAACGCCAGCGCTGTACGCAATACCACATTTATGAAAGCAAATCTGGTGAGCGACTCTAACAGCGCCATGTAGCGTCACATGTATTATTACAGGCAGCTCAGTGTATAGCGACCAGCTTTAGAGCGCCGACGCTGTGTGTGTGTGCTTTTTTGACAAGCATGGTTTGGAGCGCTGAGAGTCGGTCGCACTGAGCTGGTTCTGCCTCTCGCTCGCTGCAGCATTATACTGTTGTTACAGCGCCCAACACGCATCACATTCATCAATGCCGGCCATGTTACTACAGCGACCGAGACTCTCTGTTACAGCACCCGATACCTGCTTATCGCACCTACTAGCGATTGCTCTAAGCGCTGCTATATAGATGCTCATCTGCCGATACCTGCCGCTAGTAGAGTCGGGCAGGCTGATTCATTATTAGCGCCAGCTATCGACAGATGAGCGTCTGTACAGAGGCGCTAAGAGCGACCGCTAGTAGATTCTGTGATCGGCTATCGGGCGCTGTAAAAGAGCGCCTCAGTCGCTGTAGTAACCTGGCCGGCATTGATGAATGAGATGTATGTTGGGCGCCAGCTCAGTGCGCCCGACTCTCAGCGACTCACGCCATATACAACAAAAAATCAGACAGACACACACAGTGTCAGCGCTCTAAATCTGGGCGCTATAGCATTGAGTGCCAGACGCTGTGTGATTAAAGTCTGTTTTTGAACACATATCCACCAGTAACAAAGGGAAAACACATGGAATGACATTGTTGTAACAATGATTTGACAGAAAAAAAAAATTAATAAAAAAAAAAACTCTGATTAAACAGAAGAAAATGAACGACCATTGAAATGTATGGGAGAGCGACACTGAGCGAAAGGTAATACCTGGCGCTCTGGAAGCTAGAGCACCGGCGCTATACGCTGAGCCGCCTGTAATGATGAATCGTACGCTACATGGCGCTGTTAGAGTCACTCACCAGAATCACCTTCATAAATGTGGTATTGCGTACACCAGATGCTGCCTGACGCTACGAGGCGCTACCTGGCGCTATCCCAGGAATAAACCCCTTAGTCAAAAAGCTCCACTATGGTCTCATGTGAGCAGATCACCTTCTTCATCTTGCTTTCTGTGTCCTCTATATAGCCTGGCGTGCGCCCTCCTAAAGGTAAAGCAGGGAGTGGCGCCGCTTGCGCATGCGTCGCTGGAGTTTACTGGGCAACCTGGAGGGTTTTACACAAGAAAAAGCAAGTACGCCTGCCCTGGAGTCTCATAGACTCCAGGGTGGGTTTTGGTCCACTTTAAGGCTCAAGTTGGGCATAGCACCGGGTGAGGGCAGAGTTCCTCTTTAAGTATCCTATATTGTGTGTTAGTGTAAAATCCATATTTATTTATTTATTGTGGTTTTTACTTAGTTTTATGAGCAGAAAGCCTTGAGGAGCTGTAATGATTTGTTCCCTCTTGTTGATTTGTCTAGCGCTCCCACTTCCAGCTGCTCCTCTCAAGGTCTCCAGACCCGCGATAACGTCAAGGTACTAGCGCTGCGCTCCAAGGATCCGCCACGCGCGTTTCCCAGACCTCCGCCATCGCCGGGCTGTGGCCACAATAAGGGAAGGATCAGAACCACACACCCCACTGATGCTTAAAGTGGACCAAAACCCAGGATTTTGACTATCCTGGGTTTTGGTCCACTCCCCCAGATCTCCCGCATCAACTCACCTCACCATGTGCGGCCGCTCGTCCAATCAGCACGCTCGAAGCCGCTGAGCTATGCGCGTATTCGCTGGTGGCCGCATCTTGCGCTTCCCTCTAACGGGGGACACATCAGCCATTCACAAGTGGCCGGCGCGGGCACAAGTCCTGCCAGAGGGATAGCGGAGATACGGGTGCGGCCCGCACATACGCCGTTGGACTGGGAAGAAAGGTAAGTGAACGGGGCGTCCTGGGGGGTTTCACACAGCGGGTCATCTCGATTTTGAATGCCCCGCAGGGGGGGGAATGGATTCCTGGGCCGATCCTACTGGGTTTCGGTCCACTTTAATATGGACGGCATGGAGAGCCCGCGGGGATAGCTGTTGAGTTGAATATATCAAACTCATACACAAGGGCGTTGCCCCCTGCAGAAGGAGCAACATGGCTGCCAATAGCAACAGATTGCAGCGGACTTTCCCTTTAAAGTGGACCAAAACCCAGGATTTGACTATGCTGGGTTCTGATCCTTTTCCCCGATCCTATGGAGCATGCATGCGCGCTCGTCCAATCAGCATGCTTCCTCCCCCCCGGGGCATCCAAAATCGGGATGCCCGCTGTGTGAAACCCCCCAGGTCTCCCATAAACTTACCTTCTTTCCTGGTCCAACGGGGCATGCGTGGGCCGCAGCCCCGATATCCCTCTAGCAGGGCGGGCCTGTTAGAGGGAAGCGCGAGATGCGGCCGCCAGCGCGCTCGGAGCCGCTGAGCTTAGACATCACTTATACACACATAGCTCAGCGGCACCGAGCACGCTGATTGGGGTTGTGACCGCGCATGCGCCGTTGGACCGCGGTGAGGTGAGTTGGCTGCGGCGATCGGGGGGGGGGGTTCACACATTAGGGTGCCCCGGGGGAGTGGACCCAAACCCAGGATAATCGAAATCCTGGGTTTTGGTCCACTTTAAGGAGAAGGTGAGTTTATTGGGTGACCTGGGGGGTTTTACATAGCATCCAAAACTGGATACCCCAGGAGGAGAGAATCAGGCGGCCCTGGAGTCTTATACTTGTCTTATAACTCCAGGGATGCTTTTAGCCTACTTTAAAGCGTTATTAAAGAGTTTCTGTAAGCTTAAAAATCAAAGCCTTATTTCCTTACCTCTTGCGCAGCTGATCTCTCCTGCTGTGACACTGCATATAGCTGTTGTTCCTGACTTTTAGCCCCTACCGCATAGACAAACCCCCCGGCTTTTTTTCTTGCACGACCACGTTTCTTCAGACCAGAAGATGGACAGAACTCCGCCCCCTTGTATTACATCGTTCAATGTTTTTGTTCTTCAGGAATATTATGGGAAATTATTAAAGAGCTCCAGTGATCTGAAAACCAATGCCTGCGTCACCTCCTCGAAACCCGTCCCTAAACACATCCGCGAGGCATTGAGCGACGTCCATGATGAGGTCTCTTCACGGTAAGCAATACCCGATCAATGAATCACCGGCTTCTATTTATAGATTGGGGGTGGGTATCTGCGATGTCACCAGTTTATTTATAGCTTGGTGAGCTGAATAACAATAAGGATTTGCTCTGCTAGTTACTACGGCTGTGGACTGGTGGTGCCGGAATGTCTGGAGAACTGCAGGATCCTGGATTTGGGCAGCGGGAGCGGTCGGGACTGTTACATGCTGAGTAAGCTGGTTGGACAAAAGGGACATGTGACCGGAGTGGACATGACTGATGAGCAGGTGAGCCTAAGGCGGACCAAAAAAGAATAAGAGCCTATCTTATATGTTTCCCCCACCCTGTACATACAGATTGCCCACATGAATCCGGACCTTCACACTGAATAAGAGCCTATCTTCTATGTTTCCTCCCTGTACATACAGATTGCTCACATTAATCCCGACCCTCACCCTGAATAAGAGTCTATCTTATATGTTTCCCACACCCTGTACATACAGATTGCTCCCATTAATCCGGACCCTCACCCTGAATAAGAGTCTATCTTATATGTTTCCTCCCTGTACATACAGATTGCTCCCATTAATCCGGACCCTCACCCTGAATAAGAGTCTATCTTATATGTTTCCCACACCCTGTACATACAGATTGCCCACATTAAAAATCATCCTACCTGCATCTACTGCATGTTATGAGCCCTTAAACATCCAAGATGGCGGCTCATAGGGCATCAGGCAGCCTGCAAACAAGAAGGGTCTTCTGATTGCTGTCCTTTCCCTGACCCCAGCTCTTCTCTGTCGGTGCATAGCACAGTTATAACCCCACCCTCTGTACTTTATTCTGCTCTCCTCTTCTTCAATATGTGATGCTTCTGATTAAAAATGGCGGCGCCCGTATCCTAGGGTCCTGAGTTGCAGTCCAGGGGGGGGAAGAATAATAAGTAAGTGACTAAAAACTTAAAATATATTATTTTTAGATACTGGGGAATAGTTTTTTAAGGGTTTGGGCTTTTCATTAAATCATGCTGAAGGTCCGCTTTAAGGCGGACCAAACCCTGGGAACGGGTCGGGTTACAGCTATACCCCTGCGATGGCTTGCTGTGTGAAACCCCCGGGATCACCTGAATACTCACTTTGGGTATATATCCACCATTCTTCTGGTGGTCTCCAAGGAGGATTTCCTCTGGTGGTCTCCAAGAAGAATTTCCTCTGGTGGTCTCCAAGAAGGATTTTCTCTGGTGGTCTCCAAGGATTTCCTCTGTGGTCTCGAAGAAGGATTTCCTCTGGTGGTCTCCAAGAAGGATTTCCTCTGTGGTCTCCAAGAAGGATTTCCTCTGTGGTCTCCAAGAAGGATTTCCTCTGGTGGTCTCCAAGGAGAATTTCTTCTGGTGGTCTCCAAGGAGGATTTCCTCTGGTGGTCTCCAAGAAGGATTTCCTCTGTAGTCTCCAAGAAGGATTTCCTCTGGTGGTCTCCAAGAAGGATTTCCTCTGGTGGTCTCCAAGGAGGATTTCCTCTGGTGGTCTCCAAGGAGGATTTCCTCTGGTGGTCTCCAAGGAGGATTTCCTCTGGTGGTCTCCAAGGAGGATTTCTTCTGTTGGTGTCCAAGAAGGATTTCCTCTGTGGTATCCAAGAAGGATTTCCTCTGGTAGTCTCCAAGGAGGATTTCCTCTGGTCTCCAAGAAGGATTTCCTCTGGTGGTCTCCAAGAAGGATTTCCTCTGTGGTCTCCAAGAAGGATTTTCTCTGGTGGTCTCCAAGGAGGATTTCTTCTGGTGGTCTCCAAGGAGGATTTCCTCTGGTGGTCTCCAAGAAGGATTTCCTCTGTGGTATCCAAGAAGGATTTCCTCTGGTAGTCTCCAAGGAGGATTTCCTCTGGTCTCCAAGAAGGATTTCCTCTGGTGGTCTCCAAGAAGGATTTCCTCTGTGGTCTCCAAGAAGGATTTTCTCTGGTGGTCTCCAAGGAGGATTTCTTCTGGTGGTCTCCAAGGAGGATTTCCTCTGGTGGTCTCCAAGAAGGATTTCCTCTGTGGTCTCCAAGAAGGATTTCCTCTCATGGTCTCCAAGAAGGATTTCCTCTGGTGATCTCCTAGAAGGATTTCCTCTGGTGGTCTCCAAGAAGAATTTCCTCTGTGGTCTCCAAGAAGGATTTCCTCTGTGGTCTCCAAGGAGGATTTCCTCTGGTGGTCTCCAAGAAGGATTTTCTCTGGTGGTCTCCAAGGAGGATTTCTTCTGGTGGTCTCCAAGAAGGATTTCCTCTGGTGGTTTCCAAGAAGGATTTCCTCTGGTGGTTTCCAAGGAGGATTTCCTCTGGTGGTCTCCAAGTAGGATTTCCTCTGGTGGTCTCCAAGAAGGATTTCCTCTGGTGGTCTCCAAGAAGGATTTCCTCTGGTGGTCTCCAAGAAGGATTTCCTCTCGTAGTCTCCATCCCAATTTGGCATGCCCTTGTGTGTAAGTTAGGTATATTCAACTGACCAGCTATCCCACGGCACGGCTGCTCGTCCAATAAGCGCTCCATGCCATGTAAATTAATGCCTGGTATAGAGCGCTGTTTGACAACAGAGCCCGCCATAGTGATTGGCAGCATCCCCAGTTACCCTGTGGTCTGACGCACACTCCTGTCCCCAGCCCATTTGAATAGCTGGGCACCGGGGAGCGTGTAATTCGCACAATCCTAGGCACACAACCTGCGCATGCATCATGGGATCACCAAGAAGGTGCGTTTTATGGCGATCTCAGCGGGATTTCCTTTAGACTCCAGGGTTGGCCGATTAGAGTTTTGGTCCTCTTTAAGCGTGGCTAAAAGTTTTAGATGCAGTTTTTTTCTCAGACAGTTTACAGTTAACATATATTTTCTTATTATTGTAGGTGGAAGTTTCAAGAAAATACATTGATTATCATACGGAGAAATTTGGTTACCAGCTGCCTAATATCAATTTTGTCAAGGGATATATTGAAGATCTGAAGGGTGCTGGCATTGAAGATCAAAACTATGACATCATAATGTAAGTACTGGCCATTTACTATTTAATAACCTCTAACGGCTAAATGTAAAATCAAAGCATACTCGCCTTACCTTCCAGACAGCTGACACCTGCCGGTGGATTTTACATATGGCTTTATTTGCAACAGCCATGCCTTGCTATTTCTCTCTAGTTTCTGTGTGAATCACCGACTGGAATTTTACATTCAGTCTGTGAAGGAAGGGGGGCCCTGTCTCTGCCTGTATGTTTATTTCAGTTCCTTGCTCATTATACTTCTAGCAGGTAAATGTAACAAGAGAATTCATTTGTTATTCTTTAGTGAACTAAAAGAAACATAAGCCAAGGATGGAGCTATTCCATGGCTCATACAGTATAATGAAGTGGGGGGGGGGGTTAGTACAACTTATGGTGTAGTAAGAAGTAGTCTATAAGGACATCTGCAGGTTTAGCCAGTGTAAGTATTTAGCCACATGCCCACTAAAGGAAATAATAAAGGGCCCACCAGAGGAAATAATTAGAGCCTTTCTTGAAGTCCACCAGAGGAAATCACTGTTGGGGCTCAGTAGAGAAAATCATTATTTGGGGTGCACTAGAGGAAATCATTCTTGGGGACCCCCAGAGGAAATCACTCTTGGGGCCACCAAAGCAAATCACTTTTGGGGCTCACCAGAGGAAATCCTTCTTGGGGACCACTAAAGTAAATTATTATTAGGGCCCAGCATAGGAAATCATTCTTACATAGAAACATAGAAAACATATGGCAGAAAGAGTCCATATGGCCCATCTAGTCTGCCCTTATGTGTATATGTATATGTGTTCCAAGCATCTACTACTCCTTCTGTAAAATAATATTTTCTAACATTGCTCCTGATCTTCCCTCTGACTAGCTTCAGGTTGGGCCCCTTGTTCTATCATTAAGTTTCTTCTTAAAAACACTTCCCTCCTGAACCTTATTCAATCCTTTCACATATATAAAGGTCTCCATCATGTCCCCTCTCTCCCTTCTTTCCTCCAGACTGTACAAATTAAGTTATTTAAGTGTCTCCTGATAAGTTAAGTCCTTCCACCATTTTTTTTGCGGGCCTTTGGACCCGTTCTATTTGAATAATGTCTTTTTGCAGGTGAGGTCTCCAGAACTGCACACAGTATTCTAGCTGTGGCCTCACCAGGGCTCTATACAGCGGCATCACAACCTCCCTCTTCCTACTGGTGATGCCTCGAGCTATGCAGCCGAGCATCCTGCTTGCTTTTCCCACTGCCTGGCTACACTGTCCACTCATCTTGCAGCTTTCAGTAATCAGTATCCCTAAATCTCTCTCCTCCGAGGGCCTGGATAACACAGTGCTGCCCATACGGTGCTCAGAGCAGGGATTCCTTCTACCCAAGTGCAGGATTTTACATTTAGAGACATTAAACTCTAGTTTCCACAGTTTTGACCATTTATCCAGTAAAGCTAGACTGGGAACGTCTCTATAATTGTTGTGCGTCTTCTTCTTTCTGGCAGATCAAATTGCGTCATCAACTTGTCTCCGGATAAAGAGGCCGTTCTAAGAGAAGCGCACCGAGTCTTAAAGGTAACTTGTACACAGGGCAGGCGTCAGCACTGTGTGTAACTGGGTGAACCCTGCACCTCATTCCCTCTACCCTGGGCAGTCCCTATGCAGGACGCAGGGCCGTGTACTAACCAGTACTAAGGACTGCCAGCCTGGGGCAGATTGGCCATTGGGAGAGCCTTTCTTTCTGTCAGTCCTTCTATTCTATGTTTCTTTCTGTCTATTCTTTCTTTCTTCCTTCCTTCTGTTCGTTCTGCCATTCTTTCTACTATTTCCGTCAGTTCTTCTATTCTTTGTTTCTTTCCTTCTAGTCTTTTTGTCACGGCCTGGCGCTGAGGTGTGCGAGGTGCGCCAACCCAGTCCCAACCACTTTGTAAGGGGGCGCCAGGAGCTCTCAGTTGGACCAGCAGCCCTCATCTTTCTATTTTTTTTTTTTTGCACATTACTTTATAATTCTTCCTGAATTTCTCTTACTCCTTCTTTCTCTTTTATTTCATGTCATTACCACATTCCTTCTCTTTTTCTCTTGTCACTTTCCTCCCATCTGCCTCTTTATTCTTCACAAGTCCCTATTTTTTTCTTCCAATTCATTCCAGGCCATCCTATTCATTACGATTGGGTAACCTCTCTAGACTGAAGGGCGTGACTGCAAGACAAAAGGCGTGGCTCCGCCTCCCGGCCCATATTTTACCGGCTGACTTCATACAATCCAGTTTCTTTCTTGCAGTTAGACTGACTGCAGGGCTCCATATGGACGTCTTATTGTCATACCTGAGGGTCCACAGAAAGGTCTTCCACCAGCTAAGTCTGCCATCAGTCGAGGAATTAGACAGACAGTGGTAAGAGTCTATTCTGCCAAGGGGAAGGAGCCCCTGGTTTGGGTCACAGCTCTTTCCGCTAGGGCCATTGGTTCTTCCTGGGCCTTTCAGCATCAGGCCTTGGTGGAACAGGTTTGTAAAACTGATACCTGGTCTTTGGTTCATACATTTACCAAATTTTACAAGGTAGGTGTTCTAGGTCGAAAGGTTTTTCAGGCGGTAGTGAATTGAACTACCTGCTGTTCCGCGTTGGGGGCCCATATATATGCACTGCTTTTGGAGGTCCCAATCCTAATGAATAGGTGTCATAGAAACAGGCCTGTTCCGCTTGTTCCCCAGCAGAGGGCGCCAAGGTTTCCAGTGCGTTCGCATTTTCGCACTAGGACCAGGAAGTGCGCATTTGTGAACTATGTGCGCATGCGCAGGGGCCTTTAAATACTGGCGAGCCCTGAGCTCCATTGCCAGTTGGTCTTTTATCCTGCTTGTTCTTGAGTTCCAGCGTCCATTCCTGTGTACCGACCCGGCTTGATCCTGATTACCCTCCTGCTCTCCTGACGGCCTCGGCCTGTTTACGACTATGATCCTGATCTGCCTGCCCAGGACCTCGGCTTGTTACGACTACGATCCTGATCTGCCTGCCCACGACCTTGGCTTTTTTACGACTACGATCCTGATCTGCCTGCCCACGACCTCGGCTTTTTTCTACGTTCCAGTCCAGCTCTGGTCTGTCTCCTACCCAGAACTTGGTGAAACCCACTCCTAGGTTGCCTGACCTGGGGCCTTCCTGCAGCCCAGTCTATCCTTAGATTCCAGGGTTCCCGGTCGAGAGGTGAGCCGGTTCTTAGTCTCCGCAATCAGGGTTCACACCCGGTAGCCTGACAGTACCGACTGGCCAGTTATGAGCTCTGGCGGAGATCACCCGGCTTTTGATGCCTTGGTCCAGCAGATGACCGCTCTGATGCAAGCAGTGAGCAATTTACATGGGGGTTTTTTACAGCTTGAGTCCTGCTTGGATACACTTCAAGCCAGCCTTCCTGCCGCTACTAACCCTGTCCAGCCATCAGCTTCTGTCATGTCGGTACCTTGGAACCCTGCATACCTTTGCCTGAACGTTTTTCTAGGGACCGCAGCCGTTTCCGGTCATTTAAAGTGGACCAACACCCAGGATTTTGACTATCCTGGGTTTTGGTCCACTTCGGTGGGGCACCCCGATCGGGGGTGCCCCGCTGTGTGAAACCCCCCAGAAACCCCAAAAAACTCACCTCTCCCCGCTCCCACGTGAACGCCGCAGCCAATCTCCGCCAACGTCCAGGCGGGGGACAGGAACGTACAAGCCACTTCCGCCGCCGCCGCCTCCCGCGCGTCACCCTCGGCGCCCGCGCCGGCCATTCACAGAGGGCCGGCGCGGGCGCGCGCACGTCTGGAGGGGCGCGCGGGAGGCGGCGGCGGCGGAAGTGGCGGCGGATCAGGTAAGGTCTTTTTGGGGTTTCTGGGGGGTTTCACCCCGCGGGACATCCCGATCTCGGATGTCCCGCGGGGTGGGAGGTGATCGGCCCGAGAATCTTATAGATTTCCGGGCCGATCACCCCTGGGTGTTGGTCCACTTTAAGAATAGTTGCCAGTTTCTGTTCGATCTCAAACCCACCTTGTATTGACTACAGGGAACTAAACTAAATAACTGTCAAGAATCGCTACTTTGTGCCCCTAATGTCAGATCTCTTTCAGCGCCTCAAGTCAGGACAGATTTTCACCAAACTTGATTTAAGAGGGGCCTACAATCTTGTCCGCATAAGAGAAGGGGACGAGTGGAAGACGGCTTTTCGTATCGCTATGGACACATAGCTGGTCATGCCATTTGATTTGTGCAATGCCCCAGCAACATTTCAACACCTGGTTAATGACATTTTCAGAGACTTCCTTGATATCTTCGTCATTGCTTACTTGGACGACAGTTTTGTCTTTTCGGCAAACCTGACCGAACATCGAGAACATGTGCGGGCGGTCCTCTCTCGACTTCGAACACATCAACTCTATGCTAAATTAGAAAAGTGTGAATTTGAAAAGACATCCATCTAGTTTCTAGGGGTCCCCATCTCGGATCAAGGGTTTTCCATGAACCCTAGTAAAATTTCAGCAGTGCTTGAGTGGCCATCACCTACTTCCCGTAAAGAGGTCCAAAGATTCATTGGTTTCGCCAATTTCTACCACCGGTTTATCCGTAACTTTTCTGCCATAGTGCGACCTATTACTAAATTAACCAAGAAGGACAAGGCCTTTGAATGGACTGAATCGGCACAGCAAGTTTTCCAGACCTTAAAGGAGTGCTTCACTTCAGCTCCTATTCTCGCACATCCTGATGCCACTTTACTGTTTGTCCTGGAAGTTGATGCGTCATCCATTGGTGTGGGGGCAGTTTTGTCACAACGATAAGGAGAAAAGCCAGTTCTGCATCCTATCGCCTTTTTCTCCCGCAAATTGTCAGCAGCAGAACGATGTAGGGGACAGAGAACTTTTGTCTATTAAACTGGCCCCTTGAGGAGTGGCGGTACCTGTTAGAAGGGGCGGAACATCCTATCCTTATTCTAACCGATCACAGTAATTTGGAATACCTACGCTCTGCCAAACATTTAAAACCTCGCCAAGCTCGCTGGTCATTGTTCTTCTCTCGCTTTAATTTTCATGTCACCTATCGGCCTGGCAGCCGTAACATCAGGCCTGATGCTCTGTCCAGGTTGCCTCTTTCAGACACTTCTGATGAGACTGATTCCTCTGAGCTACCAATTCTCTCTGAAGGACACTTTTTGGTTTTAGAGTCTGAACGCATTTTCCAGATTCGCAGAGCTTCCTCTGAACGACCACTAGAAGGTTGTGAGAACTTGCCTTGTTCCGACGGCTTGTTTATTCATCAATGCAAGATATTTGTGCCTAGGACCACCCGAACTGCGGTCTTACAGACTTTTCATGACCACCCCTTGGCAGGGCATTTCGACCTTGATTCGGCGACACTTCTGGTGGCCTTCTTTGAATAAAGATTGTACTTCCTTTATCGATCACTCCCGAATTTGTGCCCGGAGTTAGGGTTCTTCTCACAAGCCTATGGGATTACTTCTTCCTCTGCCGGTGCCTGAGAGGCCCTGGTCCCACATCTCCATGGACTTTATCGTGGAATTACCTCCTTCTGAAGGATTCACTACCATCTTAATGGTGGTGGATAGATTCACCAAGATGGCTCATTTCGTTCCATTGACGGGTATTCCTTCCGCACCTATACTCGCTCAAGTTTTCATCAGGGAGGTGGTCCAACTCCATGGTGTGCCCACCGAAATCGTCTCGGATCGAGGATCGCAATTCACTTCTCGATTTTGGTCCCGTCTGTGTGAAGCCCTCCTAATTTCCCTGGCTCATTCATCTGCTTCACCCTCAGTCAAACGGGCAATCTGAACGTACCAACCAGACACTTGAACAATACCTGCGTTGCTATTTCTCAGTCCTTCAAGATGATTGGTATCGGCTACTACCTCTGGCAGAATTTGCATATAATAACTCCTGCCACAGCTCCACTGCTAAATCACCATGCAAACTTTGGGTTTCACCCCAATATCTTGCCAGACATCCCTAAAGATGTCAACCTACCCGCCTCCCAGGAGTTGGCCTCTTCCTTAGCAGAGACACATCGGGAATTAAGGGAATGCCTCCTCAAAGCCCAGGAACAGTATAAGAGGAATGCCGATCATCATAGTCAGTCCTCCCCGTTGTATGCTGTTGGTGACAAAGTCTGGCTGTCTACTCGAAACCTCAAGCTACGTTGTCCTTCTAAGAAGCTGGGCCCTAAATTTATTGGCCCGTTTCTCATTAAAAGACTTATTAATGCAGTGGCTGTGGAACTTCACTTACCGGCATCCCTTCATATCCATCCAGTGTTTCATGTCTCTCTACTTAAACCTGCACCAGCTTCCAAAACCATGGGTGACCGTTCTGAGTCTTTGGTTGAGGACGAATCTGAAGAATATGAGGTCGAACGAATTTTGGATGTCCGTCGTAGAGGAGTGGGCCTTCGATATTTAATTAAGTGGAAAAATTATGGAATCTAAGAGAGTTCTTGGGAGCCGTCTAGGAATGTGCATGCTCCTCGCCTGATTAGGGACTTTTATAGATCCCACCCCGAGAAACCTGGTCCTAGAGTCGGCCCGAGGCCTCCCTTAAGGGGGGGGGGGGGCAATATCATAGAACCAGGACTGTTCCGCTTGTTCCCCAGCAGAGGGCTCCAAGGTTTCACGTGCGCTCGCATTTTTGCACTAGGACCAGGAAGCGCATGATTATGCACGCGCATTTGTGAACTATGTGAATCAATGATTCATGCGCATGTGCGATTTTGCACGGGCATGCGCATTGCTGACACGCGAAAATGCGCTCGCTTTTGCGCATGAGCAGGGGCCTTTAAATTCTTGCGAGCCCTGAGCTCCATTGCCAGTTGGTCTTTTCTCCTGCTTGTTCCTGAGTTCCAGTCGTCCATTTCTGTGTACTGACCCGGCTTGATCCTGACTACTCTCCTGCTCTCCTGACGACCTCGGCCTGTTTACGACTACGATCCTGATCTGCCTGCCAACGACCTCAGCTTGTTTACGACTACGATCCTGATCTGCCTGCCAACAACCTCAGCTTGTTTACGACTACGATCCTGATCTGCCTGCCCACGACCTTGGCTTGTTAGGACTCTGATCCTGATCTGCCTCCCCACGACCTCGGCTTGTTACGACTCTGATCCTGTTCTGCCTGCCCACTACCTCGGCTTGTTACGACTCTGATCCTAATCTGCCTGCCCATGACCTCGGCTTGTTACGACTCCGATTCTGTTCTGCCTGCCCACGACCTCGGCTTGTTACGACTCTGATCCTAATCTGCCTGCCCATGACCTCGGCTTGTTACGACTCCGATTCTGTTCTGCCTGCCCACGACCTTGGCTTGTTACGACTCTGATCCTGTTCTGCCTGCCCATGACCTCGGCTTGTTACGACTCCGATTCTGTTCTGCCTGCCCACGACCTTGGCTTGTTACGACTCTGATCGTGTTCTGCCTGCCCACGACCTCGGCTGGAATGAATTGGAAGAAAGTACACAATTCTGTGATACTCACCTGTAGAATTGTTTTTTCTGTTAATCCATTCCAGGCCGTCTGACCCGCCTTGTTTGGGGGAATATAGGAAGTTACGATCTATCCTTGATACCTTTTTTATGGTGTTCTTTTTTTATAATAATATTTCGCATTGAAAAGAATGCTAGGTTGATATATCCATGTCTTGGATGCCTAGTCTTGTGGAGATATATAAAAAAAAAAAAGAAATAGTACATATTTATAATCAGAGAGAGGAGTCTTATATGTTGTCTCCAGCCTTTTTGTCTCCATTAAGAGATATAGGTATGCCTCCCGGGCGGCTGGTTATACTGCTTTTTAATTAACTGGATTGTAGGAAGTCAGCCAGAAGGATATGGGCCGGGAGGCGGAGCCACGCCTTTTGTCTTGAGAGGTTACCCAATCGTAATGAATTGGATGGTCTGGAATGGATTAACAGAAAAAACAATTCTACAGAATTGTGTTTTTTTGTACCTTCCCTCCATCTGTCTTTTCCAGTTTCTTGCTGTCTCTAATTTTCTCTCTCTCTCTCTCTCTCTCTCTACATTCCTAATTTTTCCCTCTCTTTTTCTAGTCCTATTCAACTTTTTCTCCTCCACTCTCTTATTTTTCTACATTCCTCCCATCCCAATCTTATTCCCTCGTTCATTTTCTCTCGTTGTACCACATTCCTCTTATCTTGCTCTCATTTCCACATTCTCTCCATCTTTCTTTTGTCACATTCATTCAATCTCCTTCATTCTTTGCTCCTTCTTCCTGTTTTTCACATTCCCTCTATTCTCACTATTTTCGCCTTCTCATCATCGTAGATTCATTTTCCCCCCTCTCCATTTCTTTTCCACATTTCCTCTTCTTTCTCTCATGTCTACCTTCTTATTCATGTCATTGCCACAATCCTCCTCTCTTTCTCTTGCCACTTTCCTCCCATCTGCCTCTTTATTCTTCACAACTCACTATTTTTTGTGTCTTCCCTCCATCTGTCTTTTCCAGTTTCTTGCTTTCTCTAATTTTCTCTCTCTTTCTCTACATTCCTAATTTTTCCTTCTCCTTTTCTAGTCCTATTCAACTTTCTTTCTCTATCTTTCTTTTGCCACATTCCTTCAATCTTCTTCATTCTTTACTCCTTCTTCCTGTTTTTCACATTCCCTCCATTCTCTCTCTTTTCACCTTCTCATCATAGTAGATTAATTTTCTCCCTCTCCATTTCTCTTCCACATTTCCTCTCCTTCTCTCATTTCTACCTTTTTATTCATGTCATTACCACATTCCTTCCCTCTTTCTCTTGTCACTTTCCTCCCATCTGCCTCTTTATTCTTCACAACTCCCTATTTTTGTACCTTCCCTCCATCTGTCTTTTCCAGTTTCTTGCTTTCTCTAATTTTCTCTCTCTCCCTCTACATTCCTAATTTTTCCCTCTCCTTTTCTAGTCATATTCAACTTTCTTTCTCCTCCACCCTCTTGTTTTTCTACATTCCTCCCATTCCATTCTCATTCCCATTTATCTTGCTCTCATTTCCACATTCTCTCCATCTTTCATTTGTCACATTCCTGCAATATCCTTCTCTCTTTGCTCCTTCTTTCTGTTTTTCACATTCCCTCCATCCTCTCTCTGTTCGCCTTCTTATCATAGTAGATTCATTTTCCCTCTCTACATTTCTTTTTCACATTTCCTCTTCTTTCTCTCATGTCTACCTTCTTATTCATGTCATTACCACATTCCTTCTCTCTTCCTCTTGTCACTTTCCTCCCATCTGCCTCTTTATTCTTCACAACTCACTATTTTTTTTGTTTCTTCCCTTCATCTGTCTTTTCCAGTTTCTTGCTTTCTCAAATTTTCTCTCTCTCTCTTTCTCCACATTCCTAATTTTCCCTCTCCTTTTCTAGTCCTATTCAACTTTCTTTCTGCTCCACCCTTTTGTTTTTCTAAATTCCTCCCATCCCATTCTAACTTTCTCATTCATTCTCTCTCATTTTCTCACATTCCTCTCATCTTGCTCTCATTTCCACATTCTCTCCATCTTTCTTTTGTCACATTCCTTCAATCTCCTTATCTCTTTGCTCCTCCTTTCTATTTTTCACATTCCCTCCATCCTCTTTCTTTTCACCTTCTCTTAATAGTAAATTCCTTTTCCCTCTCTCCATTTCTTTTCCACATGTCCTTCACTTTCTCTCATGCCTATCTTCTTTTTCTCCATCCCCTCATTTTTTTGCCCCATCTCTCTGTCTCCCTCTTTTCTATGTTTTTCCTCTGTTGCTCACTTTCCATTTTTTTTTGGTGTCTCTATGGGATGCCATCTGGAAATCTTGCACAGGGTGACACTGACCCTAAGGCTGGCCCTGCTTTTTCTTTTTTTACCTTTCTTTCTTTCCTTCTATCCTTTGTTTCTTTCATCTGTTTGTTTTGCCATTCCTTTTTTGTCTTTCCTGCTTTTTTCTGTCATTCCTTCTATCCTTTCTTTGTTTCTGTTGTTCTGCTTTTTCACTCTCTCTGTTTCTTTCTTTCTATTTATTTTTTATATTTCTTTCCATCTATTCTTTATTTTTATTGTCATTCCTTTTCTTTCGTTCTTTCTTTCATTTTTCTGTCATTTCTTTATATTCCTTTATCATATATATATATATATATATATATATATATATATATATATATTCTTTATATATCTTTCTGCCTTGCTTCTATGCTTTGTCATTCCCCCTATTTTTTATTTTTATTATCTTATCCCAGTCGCACAACAGAATCCGCTTGATAAATGTGTAATTGCGCGCTGTCTCCGGCGTTCGCCTGTCGCTACCTATCGTTTACAAGGCACTACCTGACGCCAACCCTTGATGAATAAGGCCCTAGGTCCTTTGTTCCTGTGCTTGCAAACTGATGAGCCCAATTATATTTTTGGGCTAATGTGAATTATTTTTTAACTAGCCAGCTATTGCTTAATATTAAAGTCCCTGTGTATTCTGACTCACCAGATGGCAGCAAATGGAATCCTGTAGACAGCTCCACGTTCCTTGTGAGTGTCTGTGTTGGATGTTTTCTTCACTCCATAGGGCTCGGCAGATAGCTCACTCAATTGTTGGTTAGACCAGTATAAGTTTTCAAAAGCTTTATTTCGTACAGAATCTTGATACAGGAGACATGTACTTTCAATGCAGCTGGAAACTTGTGGTGAAATCTATACAGCAACAACAGGTAAAAGAACTGTAGCTGGAGAAGGCAGCAACAGATGTGCACTGATTGGATGTCAGAGTAAGACTGGCCACAAGGGAGAGGAAGAAGGGAGGAGTTACTAACATCAGAGCAAGACTAAGGGAGCCTTGAGAGGACAAGGGGAATTAAAGGCACACTGCTGAGCCTATGTAAATAAACATACACAAAACTGGTACCCCAGGTAAAACAAAATGCATGTCGTGGGACATGACATTCCCCGCCTGAAATCTTTAGATTTCACATAACCCAACAACATTGTAAATGTTCATTAAATGTCCAGTGGTATACTGGAATGTAAAACCTGTAAGAACAAATGCAATGGCATAACTTTATTAAATAACTCTAAGCAGGAAGACAACAATGTTCCTGAAGACTGTTCTTGTGATCAAGGAACTGGAACGAGGAACGCTGGTAATTCAAACAAAAGGAAAAAACCCACTTTTCGGACTAGAGAGGCTGCCGTAGGCCAAGGCCTCAAAAACCCAGTAATCCACGGGAAAATGATTGATTCCAAGTCTACGGATGTGGTATGAGCACGGTCAATGTCCAAAGCAGAAAAGTATCTTGTGTGCCATAGCAGGTAATCAAGGGGTATACTCCCCGCCATGGACTTGCAGGATGATGCATGATCTTTTCAGGTAACTTCTTCTCTGGTAAGGAGGAGAACAAGTTCAGTCACTGGCTGAAAGAAGACTCGCTCTGGGCCTCCACTTGCTAACTTGACTTCAGCAATTTCCACCGCCAACACAGCTGCACAAAGTTCAACTCTAGGCACAGTGTGGGCTGGTTTGGGAGTTAACTCTGATTTTCTTAAAACGAATCCACAGTACAGTTTGCTGTTGGTTCCTAAGAACTTCAAGTAGGTTACACTGGTGATGGCTTCACTGGATACATCTGAGAAGATGTGGACTTCTTTTCTGACACCTGAAGGAATAGAGCTGGGAGCATAGCAGTGCAGGACCTGAAGTTGTTCTAATATTTTAAAAGAACTCTTCCATTTCTCCCATCTTTACTGTTTCTCCAGGGGTAGAGGGGTGTCCCAGTCTATGTTCTCTGTAGTAAGCTGTCTCAGCAGTACTTTGCCCTGAATGGTTGCTGGGGCTATAAATCCAAGGGGATCATAGATACTGTTCACAACAGTCAGGACTCCACGTTTGGTGAAAACTTTATCAGAAACTGACACCTAGAGTGTAAAGGTATCCTGCTGGATTTCCCAAAGCAAGCATAGGCTGCATTGCATAGGGGGAATATTGGACCTAAGGTCGAGGTCCTTTAAGTTGACGGTACGATCATCAGATGGAAAGGCTTTCATCACCTTCTGGCTCTTGGAGATGATCTTATAAGGTTTGAGGTTTGCTACAGGTAGCGATGTGCTGAGGTGGTCAGTTGTCTTTTCAGTTGTGGGCAAGTGTTTAGGATCATCTTGCATGTGAAAGTTCAGCTTAACAGACTGACAAGCAGCAGGACCAAACTCCTTCTCAACTTCTGGGACTGTCTTTCTAAGTCCATAGGTTGATACAGCAGGAGAGGGGTTGTTGCTGAAGACAAGTACTTCCATTTTGAAGTCTGTGACTGTAAATTTCCATAACTTCGAGGAGTTCTGGAACTTCTTCTGCAGATGCCAAATTGTTGTCACTGGTTGTATTAGGCACTGTTGCTCTCAGGTTGTCATCCTGAGGTAGGTTGTTTTGAGGTTCTTGCTGACACTTACTGCTGCTCAGCTTCTCCTTCACGCAGCAATGGTATGGACATGACTCAAAACGGCAGTTGGGACTATTCAGCATGATCTGCGTTTTTAATTAAGTGACTGGTGTAGACTTCTTCATTTTGTCTATGCAAACATTGCCTACAATGACCCAACCTAGATCAAGGCGTTGAGCAAACGGAGCGCCACCCACTCCATTCATCTGCCAGCGTACCTTGTGTACTTGGAGAATGTCTCTGCCCAGCAGTAGCAAGATCTTGGCGTCCTTATCGAGAGGTGGTATTTCATGACCTATTAACCTCAGGTGCGGGTGATGACAAGCGGCCTCTGATGTAGGGTTTTCATCTCTGTTGGATGGTATCTGGTTGCACTCTAGAAGTGTAGGCAGGGGTATTCAATATTGTTATGAATAGGAGCTACCATCAGTCCGCTGGCTCTTCTTCCAGAGACTTTAGCGATGCTGCTACAGGTACCCAGAGTGTAAGGATAAGTCTCACCCTTCAGGTTGAAAAACTCAAAAAGTTCTGGTCTTGCAAGCGATCGATTCTGATCGTCTAAGATGGCATAAACCCTTAAGGTCTTTTCTGGGTGGTCTTTAGGGTATACCTTGACAAGACATTTTTGAGCATGATTTGTCATAAAGGTCTTCACCACAAACCTCTGTACATGAAGCAGATACTGTGGTGGGTCTTGCGGGTTGACTTGTATCCTCCCCGCCATGCTGTGACACAGAAGAGGAATCAGCAGGTGGTTCAGGGCTTTGCACATATTGATGGAGTGCCTGCACATGGTCTTCGCTGTCACACTTGATGGCGATTTTACAGTCCTTGGCTATGTGTTCAGTAGATGCACAACATCTGAAACATACTCCAAATTGCTTTAAAAGTTATATGCGTTCTTTGATTGGTTTCTTTCTGAAGCCAATACACTTCTTCAGAGGATGTGGCAACTTGTGAATAGGGCATGGCGTTTAGGGTTTTCAGGAGCCGGTGAGGGTGTAGGAAGGATGTCGGTCTTTTTCACTGACACTGTACCCTGCGGTTTCTGTAGTTGGGGTAGAAGCTGTCGAGAGCAGAAGGGTGTGGACCAGGCCCACCAAGTTCACTAAAGAAAAAGCTTGGATCGTTCTTAGTCTTCGCAATATCTCTGATAAACTCGCAGAAATAGGAGAACGGAGGAAAAGAGACCTGATAATCCCTTTTATATCTTGACCCAAGTGTAGTCCACCTTTCTTGCAGATGGTATGGCAGTTTGGAAACAATTGGGTTTACCCCATGAGCAGTGTCCAAGTAACTTAGTCCAAGTAAGTGAGGGTCTGTCTTGGCAAGTTGGAGCTCTTACAGCAGGTCACTGAGCTCTAAGAATATCTGATTGTCCTTACCAGATATCTTTGGAAAGGTCTGTAGTCTTTTGAAAAGTGCGTTCTCAATAGCCTCTGGACTGCCAAAGCTTTGTTTAAGTCTTTTCCAGGCTGCAATAAGTCCTGCTCCTGGGTTGTCAGTATGAACAGATCTGAGTTTCTTAATACGTTCAGTGGATTGTGGGCCCAGCCACTTTACAAGTAAATCAAGCTCCTCAGCTGCCGTAATGCCACGGTCACTGATTGTCGATTTAAATGCACATTTCCACGCTCTGTAGTTCTCAGGTTGGTCATCAAACCTTGTGAGGCTGGTCTTTGTGAGTTCACGGCGGACCATGTATCTGGCGAACTCTGACATGTCTGATTTCTCTGTCTTTGGGCAGGGAATTGCTGGCTGAGAAGTGACAGATGTGGGTAAGTAAGGAGCCTCATGAGCATTTAAACCAGGAACTGTCTTAAAGTTCTTGGGCTTGGTGCAGTGTACAATTGGAGCTGTAGCGATGAGGTTGTTGGTGTCGTGATGGAGCATTGGCTTGAACATGAGTGTTTTTGAAATGTACTCGCTGAGGTATAGGGGTCTGGAGTGCAGGAACATGTGAGGAAAGCTCAGGTTGATAAGTGAGTGGTGCATTGTACTGACCTTGAAAGCGGGGTGCTGCCAAAAGGATCTGTCCCCTGCCGCTGTGGAGAAATATCTCTACTATCAGGAACATCTGTAGCATTCAGGGGTGCACTATTTTGGCTTAGCACATAGTCCCTTGTGCGCTCAAAAGGATCTTCTGATGACACTTCACTTAAACTGACACTGTCTCTTTCACTACCGCTGATGGCTTGTTCTAAAACCTGCAGTCTTGCCATCGCTGTGGCGTGCTCACATTGTTTCTCCAGAGCCTCAATTTCTGCTCTCTTCCGTATCGCGTCTACTTCCTTACGAGCTGCCTCTGCCTCTGCTTCTGCCCGCTGTAAAGCTGCCTCGGCCTCTGCCCGATGTCGAGCTGCCTCGACCTCTGCCCGAAAGATACAAATTAAAAAGGGAGGTCAGGAAAAAGAGAAAAGGTGAAAAGGGAGGAAGCGAGAAAGAAAAAAGGAAGGAAAAAGAAAATGAGAAGAAGAGGAATGAGAAAATATGGAAAGAGAAGAACAAAGGAAGGAAGGAAGAAAGGGAGAAAGAAAGAATGAAAGAAGTGGAGGAAGGATTGAATGATGAAAGAGAATGAAGGGAAAAGAAAAAAGGACAAAGGTGGACAGAAGAAAACAGGACCAAGGAAAGAGAGAACGAAAAAAAACATGGAAGAGGGAAGGAAGAAGGGAAAAGAGAAAAAGCAGGAGGAAGAGAAAAAGAACTATAGAAAGAAAGGAATGGAAAAGGTGCAGCGTGGAAACCAAAAGCCAGAGCAATAACATATAGCCAGCCATCGTCTTCTGCCTCAGTCCTGGCTGTCCTAGAATCCCAGCTCCCTGCTGGCGGTGGTTGTGGGGGTGGGTGCCAGCAGAGGGGACAGGAGCGGCAGTGGCCCTTAAAGAGGAACATCAGGGGAGATTTAAACCTCACCGATCTGCTGCCCCCCTCCGGTTTTACCTTTGGGCAATTTCTACTCACTTTACCAGGGCATCCATCTTCTGGGTCCCTTGGATTCCGGCTGACCTTCCGACGGGCATCCCATCAGGCACTGCGCGTGGCCCCTGATCTCGCACCTGCGCAGTGCCCATGAATGGGATGCAATGGAGCTTCCCGAAATCCCGCAAGACTTTGCAGAGCTGCGAGACCGCCATGGGACATTGACTATCATGTGCTTGTCAGTTAGAGATGGCTAATCGGGCGATCAGGCCCTAAAGCAGCCGGATGTCTAAAAGGTAAGTAGGCGCCAATAGGGGGGGGTCCGATGTTCCTGTTTAAAGTGGACCAACACCCAGCGCTGATCGGCCCGGGAATCTATAAGCTCCCTCCCCGCGGGGCATCCGAAATCGGGATGACCTGCTATGTGAACCCCCCCGGACGCCCACAAACCTTACCTTCTCCCCATTCCAACGGCGGCGCCGCCTCTCGCGCGTCCCTCTAGCAGGGCGCGCACCTGCACCGGCCGTTTGTGAATGGCAGGCGTGGGCACGCTCCCTGTAAGAGGGACGCGCAAGAGGCGGCGGTGGCCTCAGCTTGTCCGTCGCTTGTCCGTCGACGGTGAGGTAAGTTTTTGGGGGGTTTCCGATCGGGGGGCCCCGCGGAAGTGGACCAACACCCAGGATAGTGAAAATCCTGGGTGTTGGTCCACTTTAAAATCTATGCATAAATAAGATTGACCCCCATTAGTGCTACAGCGCCCTCTACAGGCACTCCAGCCACACCCCTAAGTCCCGGTCTGCGCTTATCTCAGCTGTGCTGGGATGAGCGCACTGAAACATGCTGCCTCTTTAGGGGGAGGCTCATTTTGGCTTTAGCTCTACTTTAAAGTGGACCAACACCCAGGATTTTTACTATCCTGGGTTTTGGTCCACTTCGGTGGGGCACCCTGATCGGGGGTGCCCCGCTGTGTGAAACCCCCCAGAAAGCCCCGAAAACTCACGTCACCCCGCTCCCACGTGACCGCTGCATCCAATCCCCGCCAATGGACAAGCGGGAGGCAGCGACGGACAAGCAGAGCGTGTCCGCCAGCGCCTCCCGCGCGTCCCTCTTACAGGGAGCGCACCCGTGCCGGCCATTCACAAACGGCCAGTGCGAGAGCGCGCCCTGCTAGAGGGACGCGCGGGAGGCGCCGGACGCGCATGCGCCGCTGGAACGGGGAGGAGGTAGGATTGTGGGCTTCCTGGGGGGTTTCACCCCGCGGGACATCCCGATTTTGGATGCCCCGCGGGGAGGGATCTGATCGATTCCCAGGCCGATCCCCCCTGGGTGTTGGTCCACTTTAATAGAATAGTTCATATCTGTGGATATTTTCCGCAGACCAGGAGCATCATCTGCGTTATGGGGTGAACTCTTCCATTGTCAGCCATTGTCCCTGTGACAGCCATAACTGTATGTGGCACAAGTCTTCTTCAGTAAATTGCCGGCATTTTCCGCCTCCTGGGGGGGGGGGGCATGTCCGTGCACATACCCTCCCTGAGATAGGGCATCCCAATGCCTGCCTTCAATGTCACCGCACCTAAAGAAATATTTCTGTTTTCCAGAATGGCGGTGAGATGTACTTCAGTGATGTCTACTCGGATCAGCCAATCCCCAGTGACCTAAAGCAAAACAAAGTGTTGTGGGGTAAGTGCGGGAGACTCACCGTATATACCATATAGAAGCGTTAGAAGGGTCATCTCTGTTCTACACAGTGTGGGAGGATATTCCAGACAGGCATCATGATGTCTAAGCAACACACAGTTACTAATATATTCGAAAACTCCACTTTTGGAGGTTGCAACAGACCCCCTGAGGCCATTCCCTAATAAAGAGTACTTACCCACCATCACTCCTACACTTCTAGTCTTCTTTAAAATGGACAAAAACCCACGCCGATCGGCCTGGGAATCTATAAGATTCCCTACTCCCGGTGCATCCAAAACCGGAATTCCCCGCTGTGTGAAACCCCCCCCAGGTCGCCCCATACACTTACCTTGTTTTCCGATCCAACGGCACATGCGCAAGCCACAGCTGCATCCCCACTATCCCTCTAGCAGGGCACGTGCCCGCTCCAGCCATTTGCGAATGGTCGTTGCTGACACGCTACCTGTTAGAGGGTAGCGGGGGATGCGGCCATTATGGCACTCGGATCCGCTCGCCTTAGACGTGCTGATTGGACGAGCGCCCGCGCAAGCGCCGTAGGGAAGAGGTGAGTTGGCATCGGCGATCTGGGGGGTTTCACACAGCGGGGGAAAGGGCCAAAACTCAGGATCGTCAAAATCCTGGGTTTTGGTCCACTTTAAGCTATCAAAATTCTTAAAGGAGCCACAGCACTCAACCCTGTTAGCTTGCACATGGGGTGTGGGGTCTAGGCTGTACTGCGAGGTCTTTGACCCTTCCACCCCATGGACTGCACTCGAGGTTTTAGGGCAACTTCAGGTAAAATCGGGGCTCTCAGAGATTACAGTTAGGACTGCACCTCACAGAGGCACCCTGGCACTTGGTGGTGCAGCTTAAACCGGACCAACACCCATTTTTACCTTAATGGATGTTGGTCCCGCTGTGTGGTGATTGTAAGAAATGAGGGGGGGCATCCAGAATGCGGTCACGTGGTCACAGTCGCGTCCTCTGTGCCGGCCACCGGCAGAACCTGCCCAGGTGACCGCCCGGTGGCCAATCGCGAGACTCCGTTCTCGCCGCTGGCTTGTTATGAAGGTGAGTAAATATAATAACAGACAAAATACATAGAATATTAGCATTTTACTTGCCAAACAAAGTGCCATGTGCGGACCAACCACTGGGACCCCCGAAATCCCTGCAACACGTTTCGTGACCTAAAGTCACTTCTTCAGGCAGAGTGCTAATATTCTATGTATTTTGTATTTTGTCTGTGATTTGCACCTACCTCTTCGTCAGCAATTTTTTGCATTGTTATGTTTGTATATATATTGGGATTTGATGCACTTTGGAAGCACTTGACACTTTATGAATTGATTAGGAAATATAGTATTATTAATTGTTTAGTGATATATTAGGGTCCCCCACTGGGCACATTAAAATGTAACCCCCTCGCCCCTCATTTGATGGCAGTTTACATATGTGTTATATGTTTTTAACAGTTTTTAATGTGTCTGGATATGAAATTGTGATAATTCAATAAAAATGAATTATAACTAATAAAGTGCCTTCGTTAGTCTCTGGTTATACCCCCTTTTGGGGTTGGGGCACCCCTCGTGTTTGTATTATATTTATCCTAATAGGGATTGACCAGGGCAGGGCACCTGCAGTATAATTTATGGTTTGGTGCCGCCCATTTCCCTTGCTTGGTAAATGAAGGTGAGTAAAACAAGCTTTTTATGCAGTTTCCTGCGAGGGGGGTTCCAGCATTTTAGATGCCCCCCCGTCACTTCTTACAATCACCACACAGTGGGTCCGGTTTAAGCAGACTTCTGCAGATGTGTGTGGACCGAGTCCTCTGTTTTTAACCAGATTTAGAGACAGATTTTAGGTTTGTCAGCAAGCTAACAGGGTTGGGTGCTGTGGCCCCTTTAAGACTTTTGTATCCTAATTGCCCTGCTAACGTGCACCTCCCAGGTTAGTTATAATTTGGTCTGAGCGGCTGCCACCCCTCCTTTGTTTCCACTTTAAGGTATCTACATCTACTTATCCTCCACCCCTGGGATACCTATTGACAGACAAAGGTTCTGGCCGGCATTTGGGGGGGACATCAGTGGCATTTGCCCTGGGCCCCATGATAAGACAGGGCCCCCAAACAAAAGTCCTCTACGTGCTCTGGCGGGCGGAGGTTCTGAGATCATGGCTGGGGCCCCAGAATGCTGCCAGCATCATTTGTTTTAAAGGCCCAACCCAATTGAGTTCTGTTTACCCCCCGGCCCTGTGTTGTCCATTCTATTGGCCCCTCCCATGAGCCGGCCATAGGGCATACTGGGCAAAATCCCGGTAGGCCGGTGCCAGGGAGGGCCGCGACCCCATGGAAAAGATGCTGGAGGCTGGGGGAGCAACCAGCCGCCCGGCTGGCCTGCCCAGCCCTGCGGTTCCTGCTGGCGCCGCCGCTTTCACACACACAATCACACACGTACATGCTTACTGGCACTTCCCGGCTGTTGCGCGCTGGTCGGTGGGTGTGCCCCATATGGCTGGCGTCCAATGAAAACAATGGACGCCGGCCGGTTCGCTGCTGCCTCATCCTCTGCCAGTCCTGCTGCCATCGCCTTCCACTGCAGGTGTCCACACCGTCTCAGTAAAATGGAGGGTGAGGCTGGTTTCACACTAGCGCTATTGCAGGATGATCACGATCGCCCCAGGATGCCACTCATTGGCTATACTGAGGGATGCCCCTACTGGCTGTACTGAGGGATGCCCCCACTGGCTGTACTGAGGGATGCCCCCACTGGCTGTACTGAGGGATGCCCCACTGGCTGTACTGAGGGATGCCCCCACTGGCTGTACTGAGGGATGCCCCTACTGGCTGTACTGAGGGATGCCCCCACTGGCTGTACTGAGGGATGCCCCCACTGGCTGTACTGAGGGATGCCCCCACTGGCTGTACTGAGGGATGCCCCTACTGGCTGTACTGAGGGATGCCCCTACTGGCTGTACTGAGGGATGCCCCTACTGGCTGTACTGAGGGATGCCCCTACTGGCTGTACTGAGGGATGCCCCTACTGGCTGTACTGAGGGATGCCCCTACTGGCTGTACTGAGGGATGCCCTTACTGGCTGTACTGAGGGATGCCCCTACTGGCTGTACTGAGGGATGCCCCTACTGGCTGTACTGAGGGATGCCCCCACTGGCTGTACTGAGGGATGCCCCACTGGCTGTACTGAGGGATGCCCCACTGGCTGTACTGAGGGATGCCCCACTGGCTGTACTGAGGGATGCCCCCACTGCCTTTTATTGTAATGGGGTGATTCTGCGCACTGAATGGGGGAATTTAAGCACACCATTTGGTTCAGAAAAATTTTCTTTCTTCTTATTTTAGTCCTTTAAAACCTGGGTGCATCTTATGGAACAAAAATAAGGTGTGTATATAGTGACATTAAGAACAGTGCAGCAGGGCCGGTGTGCCCCAAAAAGTCCCGGGACGTTTTTTAGCCCCAGTCCGCCCCTGCCCATGAGCTACACAACATGCAGCCGCATACACAGAGCTTGCGTCTAAGGAGTGGCACCATCATCAGGAAGGGTGTCAGTGGGCCGCAGGGCAAAGGAGCGGCAAGGTGAGCAGCACAGACACAGTGAGTATCTGCCCGCCCATACTTTGGACCAAAAACAAGTTGGCTTTTCCCAAGGGCATCCCTAAATCATGATTCCCCGCTGTGTGAAACCTTCCCAGGGCGCCTATAAATACTCACCTTTCCCTGCTCCAGCGGTGCATGCACCTGCTCTCATCCAATCAGAGATATTACCAAAGAAAATACTAGCAGGCTGATTCTTCACTAACGACAGGTAGCGACAGGTGAGCGTCTGTAGCAGGCATTTCAGAGCGCCCGCTAGTAGTCGCTGTGCTCGGCCGTGGGTCGCTAGTTCATAGCGACTCAGTCGCTGTGCAGCATTGATGAATACATTGTGAGTTGTCGCTATATGAGCAGTACAGCGCTGTATGGGAGCGCACGATAGCGAGTGGTCAGTGCGACCGACTCGCACCACATTCATCCAAAAAACAGCCCCACACAGTGCCGGCGCTCAAAAATGCTTCGCTGTAGCCCAGAGCGCCAGAGGCTATGTGATTAAAGGCTGTTTTTGAACATGTATCCACCAGTAACAAAGCGAAAACATATGGAATTACATTGTTATAACATTGTGACCTGAACACATTAATGGCAGACCTGTAATGTCATTTCTGCATAAATATATTAAAAATGAAAACGTTTTAAATCCTCCATTCATTGCCATTGTTGTGGTGGCTATGATGTCATTGCCACACTTATGCAAGGACTGATCGCCATCTTACAGAGAGGGACAGCAAAAAAAATCAGTGTTCCAGGACAATTTGATAAGTGAAAATATCCATTTCTAGTTCTACACTCTAAGAAGAGAGTATCGGCTGGAGCTTTGGTCAAATGTATTTCACAAGTTCTGTGAGTTTTGGTCCGCTTTAAGCGCTTGAAAAGCCTGTTGATTTGGAGGTTCTTGGTTAAGGAATGAGTGGGGATCAGGGGCAGTCAGCAGAAATTTTTGGCTTAAAGTGGACCAACACCCAGGGGTGATCGGCACGGGAATCTATAAGATTCCCGGGCCGATCACCTCCCTCACCGCGGGGCATCCGAGATCGGGATGTCCCGCGGGGTGAAACCCCCCCAAAAGCCCCAAAAATTCTTACCTTATCGGCGACGGATCAGCCCCCACCGCCTCCCGCACGCCCCTCTAGCAGTGCACGCGCGCGCGCCGGCCGTTTGTGAATGGCCGGCGCGCGCCCTGTAAGAGGGACGCGCGGGACGCAGGGCGTCGGCTTATCCGTCGCTTGTCCGGCGCCGAAAAGGTACGTTTTTTTGGGGGGGTTCCACACAGCGGGGCATCCTGATCTCGGATGCCCCGCTGAAGTGGACCAACACCCAGGATAGTGAAAATCCTGGGTGTTGATCCACTTTAAGGTATGAGCTGGGAAAATGCTTAGACAGGGGAGGATCCTGGTCAATCCTGGTCAATGCTTGACATTGGGGTGGAAGGTGGGTGAGTAGCACTAGTGGGGGGGATTAGAAACTGGGGGGTGCACACATGAAAGCATACCTCCCAACTGTCCCTGATTTGGAGGGTCCCTCTTTTAGACCCATATGCCCCTGTCCCTCATTATGTCATTTGTCTCTCTTCGAGGTGCAACCTGCAGATCTGCAGCAATAAATAACTCATTTGCCTATTCAAAGTGTTTATATTGTAACTGTTACAATCTATTGCCTAACCATCCCTCAATGAGGGGACGTGGCCTAATTTAAGAAATGTCCCTCTTTCCCATCCTGAAAAGTTGGAAGGTATGATGAAAGAATGCCCCCCTTTGGTAGCAGGGGAAGGAGGGGGCAATATCATAATTACCCAATGGCTGGGTTATTCCTGATCAGGTCAGGCAGAGGTTGCTGTGGGTTGCCATCATTAGCAGTGACTAAATCCCCCCAACCCCCCCCCCCCCCCGCGCTTTGGAGCCGCCCCCCAAACAGAAATCCTGGCTGTACTGTCCTGATGGCAGCCTGCCAGAAGGTAACCACATGTCACAGAAATGTCTCCCTGCAAACCAGAGCTTAAAGTGGACCAACACCCAGGATTTTGACTATCCTGGGTTTTGGTCCACTTCGGTGGGGCACCCCGATCGGGGGTGCCCCGCTGTGTGAAACCCCCCAGAATGCCCGTAAACACTCACCTCCCCACGCTCCTACGCGGGCACTCGTCCAATCAGAGAGCTCAGAGCCGCTGTGGTATGCACGTACAAGCGGCGTCCAACCACAGCGGCTCTGAGCGCTGGAGGCCGCGTCTCGCGCTTCCTTCTAACAGGGAGCACGCCCGCGCTAGAGGGAAGCGCAAGACGCGGCTGCGGCCTGCGCATGCACCGTTGGAACAGGGTTAAGGTAAGGTTTGTGGGCGTCCTGGGGGGTTTCACCCCGCGGGACATCCCGATTTCGGATGCCCCGCGGGGAGGGATCTGATCCCCCCCTGGGTGTTGGTCCACTTTAAAGGCTCCACTTTTAGGATATATTTGTTGACTGGTAAGCCAGCATGTTTGGGCACATGAAGTGCTTCTTATCATGTCTTGTGTTATATTATTTTAGTTTCGGGGGATTCTCTCGAAACTATTGTAACAATTCTGTATCTAGTTTAGGAATGTCCATCAGGAGGAGGAGGAGGAAGTTCAGCGCCGCTTATCATATCGCTCCTGTGTGCTGCCAGCAGAGTTTATCTCCCAGCGTCTGCCCTTCACGGTCTCTGCCCGCTGGCTTCTCTTGCTGTATTAGTTGCGCTCCCCCGCTCCGGGCTTTGTAAATGCTGGGCGCAGATAACAGTCAGCCCATACAAATAAAAGGCTGTAATTATTTATTACTTTTATTATTGTTTGTCACCTCCTGTGGTGCTGTACAGACAGGT
This sequence comes from Gastrophryne carolinensis, assembly GCA_027917425.1. Classification (NCBI taxonomy): domain Eukaryota; kingdom Metazoa; phylum Chordata; class Amphibia; order Anura; family Microhylidae; genus Gastrophryne; species Gastrophryne carolinensis. Next base: position 605,362,204 of record CM051235.1, read on the forward strand.
TAAAACAAAAAATCTGATTTGGGGATCTTACCAGGATTAGGCACTGGGCAAAATCTAGACTGGGCTCTAGACTAGGGGCCTCAACTATCTATGGTGACGGAGGCCAGATTTGCGGTGTGTAGATAGTGTCTGGCTGTCTGCCTGCCAATTCCCTGGATTTTCGGCAGATTTACCGGATAACTCCATCAGTCTGGGCACATAAATAGAAGTATAACAAGACCCCTCCCAGCAGACTATTAGGGTACCCCAGCAGCCCTACAGGGGGGGGCATCATTATATAAATAGAGAATATGGAAAAAGTTACACAAATCCAAGAATTGCCTGATGCCGTTGCCTCCACCACTGGGTCCCAATAATGCAGCTTCCCCCACTGCCACCTTCTCGACTGGGCCACGATGCCTCCAACCAGGTGGGGGAGCTCTGCCAATTGTCCACCAGCACAGTCTCCGCTAGGTCCCTGCTATCTCCTGCAACAGGTTCTGATGCTTCTAGACCTGTCATTTCATCTGCTGGCACAGCTGAAAGAATTGTAACACTTTAGAAGATACATATTGTTTACATTGACTGAATGGTGTGCCCTAAATCCAGAGTCTGCAGTGATAAAGAAACATTGTTGCAGGTTTCCCTTCACACAAACACAATCCCTCTAGCAGCAGGTTATTCATTGTGTGTGTTTATATAACACAATACACAAGCTGCCCGTGTTTCTGAGGCATTTATTTCTCAGTTTGGTGTGGCACAGCTCTTCCCTCCTGCTGAAGAGGAACAACACACAGGAATTTCAGTTCGGAATTGGGATGCCCTACTGTGTGTAGCCCGTTTCACTCACCTTCCTTCTGCTCCCATGCCGCAGACTTTGGCAAGAGTAAATTCGCTGATTGGCTGATCAGTGCAATCAGCACACTCACTGTCACTCTGCTCCCTTCAGCACTACTGGCGGCTAAGCTGCCCTGATGGCTAAGCAGCTGAGTGGTGCTGAAGTAAGCCGAGCGGTGCCCCCAGCTGCATCCCCCGCCCACCTTGCAAGTGTGGCCTGCCTGTGCTGCCCATTCAGAAAGGCCGGATGGCCCAAGGAGTGGAACTTGGGTTGTCCTGGAGTCTTTCAGACTCCAGGGTCTCCGATGTTCCTCTAAGCCCTCTCAAATCATTTTTGTCAGAGGGGGACTTTAGGGAAGCATACTAAACTTTTTCTTTTTTTGACTTTTGGTCCGCTTTAATATTTGCAACAGGACCCCATCACATTTAGTTACGCCACTGGTTATGAAGTTATAAAAAGATGTGTTGCTACAGTTAAAAGAGGGGGCTCTTCTTTCACTCTAAAAATGCATTATTTTGTTATACAGTATATTCTACTACTTTTAAGTTTTAAGATACTGAACACATGTCTAGATGCTAACAAGACAATGTCGTCATGACGGCTCCCTGTCTGCTCTGTCTCTCTATAGGAGAATGTATCAGTGGAGCGCTGTTCTGGGAGGAGCTTTATACCATAGCGGCAAATATTGGATTCAGCGCCCCGCGTCTAGTTACCGCCAGTGTCATCACCATCAACAACAAAGAGCTGGAAGATATTATTGGTGGGTCTGTTTTAAAGGTGTTGAATCGATTTGCATTATTGCCATGGGATAGGTGGTAAAAGAGCACCATAGAGAGCAGACAAAAGATCTGACTTGTGGCTTCTCCAATTTAATATCAATGGCTTTTTGTGAAGTGTTGCTCCAACTCACATAATCTGTTGACCTAATTCATTTGGGGTCAAAGCTCATAAAGGTAAGGTGTTGACTGCATTTGCATTACTGAAGTGGTAACTGCCATGGGATAGGTGGTAAAAGAGCAATAAAGAAAGCAGACAATAGATGTTTGACCCTCTGACTCATGGCTTCTCCAATTTAATATCAATGGCTTTTTGTGTGTGTCATGTTGCTCCAACTCACATAGTCAGATATTGTTTACATTGACTGAATGGTGTGCGGTAAATCCACAGTGGCAATTCCGAGTCTGCAGTGAAGAGTGATAAAGAAACATTGCTGCAGGTTTCCCTTCACACAAACACAATCCCTCTAGTGGCTGGTTATTCAGTGTGTGTCAACAAGATGGACCCCTAGGTAAGTAGGTTTGGTGTTATACCCAGCATTTTTGGGGAACAGTCACCCCAGAAATATGTTGCTATAGGATCTGCTTTGTCAGATAGTAAACATAATAAAAGTAGTGATAAGGAGAATGGTTGCCCATAAGAACAGTAGCTGACCGTTCCTCAGTTCATCCTACGACATGCAGTACAAATAAATATCAAACTATTTAGCAAACATAAGAATGATAGCAACAAGCTTACAAACTAGGACACCGGGTAGACAAAAGATCAGAATCTCTACTTTTTGGCTGTTCAAAGCCTTTCTCAAGAGCAGCGTGGCTTCCAAATTCAAGATCAATGGCTTCTTGTACAGTGTCGCACCAACTAACATAATCTGTTATCATAAGCTTGGGGTCAAGGCTCATGAAGGTATAGTGCTGACTGCATTATTGAGGGTGGAATTAATGTGGGATAGGTGTTAAAAGAGCACCGTAAGTGGCTAACAATAGATGTTGCACCTTGAAAAAGGAAAAATATGATTTAAAATTAATATTTGCTGCACATTAATCTCCAATATTATCTACTAGAGATTAATACTATAAATATTGCAAATACTAACAATCATATCAGCCCAGCAGCCACTAATTTGATACAAACCGATGGTCGCTGAGGCTCTCCTCATACATCCAGTGAAATGTCCTAAGAAGAAATATATTATTTACCTTACATAATTTTCACATACTATCTATTGTGTGAGAAATTATCCACTACACACACAGTAAGATGTATAAATGAAAACGGGTTTAATTTAGAAGCACAGCAAATAACCTTCACTAACCCAATATGTTATATTTTAAGATATTACAGGCAGTCATAAATTAGTTATACATTAGTTACAGTACAATATATGTTATAATGGATAGAGAGAGATAATGGAGAGACAGATAGGATACTTATGGTTGCTTGATCCTCGTAAGGAGCCCATCTATCCACAAATAAATTCCAATACTCATGTACAATGTGTATTGAATGTCTGGGTCTGGGGACCTAATTCGGAATTCAAGGATTCCTTTTCTAGGAAGCTTTTTGGCAGCTAGGTGTGAATATGTGAATATAGGTGTCTATTGTCAAGGTCTGTTTACTATAGACATGGTAGGATTTCCAGCACACATCCTATTTTGAGTGTTAGGAATTCTGGTGCATAATCAAACAAAGCACAATAAATATGCCTATAATTATTATACTTTCTTCGCCCTTTAAAACACCATTTGTTTTTGTTCAAGTGTGGCTTCCCTATTCAATATCAATGGCTTCTTGTGGAGTGTTGCTCCAACTCACATAATCCAGTCCAATGAGATATATTCACTGGAGAAACTAAACAGCAGCTGAAGCATGTCTGTGAAGGATCTCTCCCGTCCAGGTCAAGGTTTTTTTGCTGTGAAGCAGCAAGTCCAGTTGCCTTGATTTATTCCTGAACATATTAAAACAAAAGCTACACCAACATAGAATAACCAACTCCTCTGGTCTGAGGAAAGGGCATTGGTTTGCACTTTCGGCAGAGAGGAGGAATGAAGTGAACAGGTCCGGATGGCTAAGCAGCCAAGTGGCGCTGAAGTAAGCCAAGCGGTGCTGCCAGCTACATCCCCCGCCCACCTTGCAAGTGTGGCCTGCCTGTGCTGCCCATTCAGAAAGGCCGGATGCCCCAAGGAGTGGAACTCGGGTTGCCCTGGAGTCCTAGTAAATTGAGTCTAAAAGACTCCAGGGCCTCCGATGTTCCTCTTTAAGGCATCTCAAATCATTTTTGCCCGAGGGGGCTTTAGCGAAGCATTTTACTTAACTTTTTTTTTAATATTTACACCAGGCCCTGTAACATTTAGTTACGCCACTGGTTATGAAGTTATAAAAACACGTGTTACTTCAGTTAAAAGAGGGGGTTCTTCTTTCATTCTAAATATGCAGAGTGGAGGACTGAAATAAACGGGTGCCGACATTGGGTCCCACGGTATCCGCACAAGCAAGTCCTCGACTCATCACATCTATTGCAGTGAATGGATTGGCCAGTTACTGCGACTGGAATAGAGGGTGGCCTGCTGCACTGCGGTCACCCCTGAATGGTAGAATGGGCCTAAACATTGCAGGACTCGATCTCGGGACCCAGGTTGTTTCATACAAATGGGCTAGGGCAAAAAGTATGCGTGGGGGAGAAAAGTGTATTAATGTTTTTTTTTATGCCCAGAATGTCCCTTTAAAAATGGAAAAACCAAACAGGGAGAGCAACCTATATTATCTGCCACAGACAATGCTGTCTAACACCTATCACGGTGCATTTTAAGAACCCCTTGTGCAAAGGGAGTGGTCCATGACATGGTGGTCACAGTTGAATTGACGAATGGGCCTGCACACTGCAGGACTAGATCCCAGTGCCTGGTCATTTTTATTCTACCCGACTAGGACTGAAAGTCTGCGGGGGAGAAAAAAGTATTAATGTTACTTATTTTTTTTGCCTGACCTGTCTTTTTAAAAATTGAAAACCCAAGCAGGGAGGGCAAACTATATTATCTGCCATGGACAATGCTGTTTTAACACCTAACCTTTTGTTCTTTAATAACACCTCATAGCGCTAAACATGCAAATGCAATTAACGCGTAACCTGAAAGTGAAACTTCTCCAGAAAGCGTTTTGAAAAACTGATCCTTTTTGGGTGAACTTTTCTGTTCATTCTGGAATCTTACGGGCTTCAGACCTTGATGTGTTTATTTGGCGGGTGCGTGTGTGCAGAGCGGGAGCAAAAAATGATCAGAAAATTATGTGGCCCAGCCTTGAGACAGTGAGCTGATATAGTAACAATGTCTGGAGAGGCAGTGTGATCACAGGAATGCTTGTTCTGCCGTCCAGTGTGATCATACGAATGCTTGTTCTACCGTCCAGTGTGATCACAGGAATGCTTGTTCTGCCGTCCAGTGTGATCACAGGAATGCTTGTTCTGCCGTCCAGTGTGATCATAGAGATGCTTGTTCTGCCGTCCAGTGTGATCATAGAGATGCTTGTTCTGCCGTCCAGTGTGATCACAGGAATGCTTGTTCTGCCGTCCAGTGTGATCATAGAGATGCTTGTTCTGCCATCCAGTGTGAAATCTAAATAGGGTGGGGGTGTGCACTACTACATGTGATGAATAATGAATTATTTAAGGTGCTGGCTGCACAAGGGACACAATATGTGAACGGTATATAAAGAACGGGGACCCTAGACCTGTCCCCAAAAAAAGCCCCTGTGTTGCTGCCGCACACTAATATCAATACAAATCTAAACAATATTGAAAAAATATATTAATTTATTTCTACAAGGCATTCAAAATATACACTATTTACACATAAAAAGACACATTAAAAAACATAAACACACTATATCAGAGATCCAGACCCCTCAAATGGCTCCATGATCCTTAATAGCTAGATAAGTGTAATAATGACACTGAACCTTTCATGTAAAAATGGGGTAACAGGAGTATTGGAAATAAAACATGTGATTGTGCATGTGTGCTAACATGTGAAGCTACAACTCACTTCTCTATCAAAGTCAACCCAAAAAAAAGAAAACTAGTGCAAGTATAAAAACATCAAAAACATGTGCAATGATCATCATATAACTCCATTAATTCAAGTGCCAAAGTGCCAAGCGCCACCGTTTGGAGGCGACCCCGGAGGCCTGACTATATGGTGATGTAAACAGTATTTGTTATAACATAGGATTTTCATTGATTAGATTACCTGAACCATTGGGGTGGTTACAATATACTCTTATGGATTCCCTTTTGCACAATGCACTTTGGCACTTGAATTAATGGAGTTATATGATGATCATTGCACATGTTTTTGATGTTTTTATACTTGCACTAGTTTTCTTTTTTTTGGGTTGACTTTGATAGAGAAGTGAGTTGTAGCTTCACATGTTAGCACACATGCACAATCACATGTTTTATTTCCAATACTCCTGTTACCCCATTTTTACATGAAAGGTTCAGTGTCATTATTACACTTATCTAGCTATTAAGGATCATGGAGCCATTTGAGGGGTCTGGACCTCTGATATAGTGTGTTTATGTTTTTTAATGTGTCTTTTATGTGTAAATAGTGTATATTTTGAATGCCTTGTAGAAATAAATTAATATATTTTTTCAATATTGTTTAGATTTGTATTGATATTAGTGTGCGGCAGCAACACAGGGGCTTTTTTTGGGGACAGGTCTAGGGTCCCCGTTCTTTATATACCCTGCCATCCAGTGTGATCACAGGAATGCTTGTTCTGCCATCCAGTGTGATCACAGGAATGCTTGTTCTGCCATCCAGTGTGATCATAGGAATGCTTGTTCTACCGTCCAGTGTGATCATAGAGATGCTTGTTCTACCGTCCAGTGTGATCATAGAGATGCTTGTTCTGCCGTCCAGTGTGCTCATAGGAATGCTTGTTCTGCCGTCCAGTGTGATCACAGGAATGCTTGTTCTGCCGTCCAGTGTGATCATAGAGATGCTTGTTCTGCCGTCCAGTGTAATCATAGAGATGCTTGTTCTGCCGTCCAGTGTGCTCATAGGAATGCTTGTTCTGCCGTCCAGTGTGATCATAGAGATGCTTGTTCTGCCGTCCAGTGTGATCACAGGAATGCTTGTTCTGCCATCCAGTGTGATCATAGGAATGCTTGTTCTACCGTCCAGTGTGATCATAGAGATGCTTGTTCTGCCGTCCAGTGTGATCATAGAGATGCTTGTTCTGCCGTCCAGTGTGCTCATAGGAATGCTTGTTCTACCGTCCAGTGTGATCATAGAGATGCTTGTTCTGCCGTCCAGTGTGATCATAGAGATGCTTGTTCTGCCGTCCAGTGTGATCATAGAGATGCTTGTTCTGCCGTCCAGTGTAATCATAGAGATGCTTGTTCTGCCGTCCAGTGTGCTCATAGGAATGCTTGTTCTGCCGTCCAATGTGATCATAGAGATGCTTGTTCTGCCGTCCAGTGTGATCATAGGAATGCTTGTTCTGCCGTCCAGTGTGATCATAGAGATGCTTGTTCTGCCGTCCAGTGTGATCACAGGAATGCTTGTTCTGCCATCCAGTGTAATCATAGAGATGCTTGTTCTGCCGTCCAGTGTAATCATAGAGATGCTTGTTCTGCCGTCCAGTGTAATCATAGAGATGCTTGTTCTGCCGTCCAGTGTAATCATAGAGATGCTTGTTCTGCCGTCCAGTGTGATCATAGAGATGCTTGTTCTGCCGTCCAGTGTGATCATAGAGATGCTTGTTCTGACGTCCAGTGTGATCATAGAGATGCTTGTTCTGCCGTCCAGTGTGATCATAGGAATGCTTGTTCTGCCGTCCAGTGTGATCATAGAAATGCTTGTTCTGCCGTCCAGTGTAATCATAGAGATGCTTGTTCTGCCGTCCAGTGTGCTCATAGAAATGCTTGTTCTGCCGTCCAGTGTGATCATAGAGATGCTTGTTCTGCCGTCCAGTGTGATCATAGAGATGCTTGTTCTGCCGTCCAGTGTGCTCATAGAAATGCTTGTTCTGCCGTCCAGTGTGATCATAGAGATGCTTGTTCTGCCGTCCAGTGTGATCATAGAGATGCTTGTTCTGCCGTCCAGTGTGATCATAGAGATGCTTGTTCTGCCGTCCAGTGTGATCATAGAGATGCTTGTTCTGCCGTCCAGTGTGATCACAGGAATGCTTGTTCTGCCGTCCAGTGTGATCATAGAGATGCTTGTTCTGCCGTCCAGTGTGATCATAGAGATGCTTGTTCTGCCGTCCAGTGTAATAGAGATGCTTGTTCTGCCGTCCAGTGTAATCATAGAGATGCTTGTTCTGCCGTCCAGTGTGATCATAGAGATGCTTGTTCTGACGTCCAGTGTGATCATAGAGATTCTTGTTCTGCCGTCCAGTGTGATCATAGGAATGCTTGTTCTGCCGTCCAGTGTAATCATAGAGATGCTTGTTCTGCCGTCCAGTGTGATCATAGAGATGCTTGTTCTGACGTCCAGTGTGATCATAGAGATTCTTGTTCTGCCGTCCAGTGTGATCATAGGAATGCTTGTTCTGCCGTCCAGTGTAATCATAGAGATGCTTGTTCTGCCGTCCAGTGTGATCATAGAGATGCTTGTTCTGACGTCCAGTGTGATCATAGAGATTCTTGTTCTGCCGTCCAGTGTGATCATAGGAATGCTTGTTCTGCCGTCCAGTGTGATCATAGAGATGCTTGTTCTGCCGTCCAGTGTGATCACAGGAATGCTTGTTGTGCCGTCCAGTGTGATCCTAGAGATGCTTGTTCTGCTGTCCAGTGTGATCATAGAGATGCTTGTTCTACCGTCCAGTGTGATCATAGAGATGCTTGTTCTGCTGTCCAGTGTGATCATAGAGATGCTTGTTCTACCGTCCAGTGTGATCATAGAGATGCTTGTTCTACCGTCCAGTGTGATCATAGAGATGCTTGTTCTACCGTCCAGTGTGATCATAGAGATGCTTGTTCTGCCGTCCAGTGTGATCATAGAGATGCTTGTTCTACCGTCCGGTGTGATCATAGAGATGCTTGTTCTACCATCCAGTGTGATCATAGAGATGCTTGTTCTGCCGTCCAGTGTGATCATAGAGATGCTTGTTCTGCCGTCCAGTGTGATCATAGAGATGCTTGTTCTGCCGTCCAGTGTAATCATAGAGATGCTTGTTCTGCCGTCCAGTGTGATCATAGAGATGCTTGTTCTGCCGTCCAGTGTGATCATACAAATGCTTGTTCTACCATCCAGTGTGATCATAGAGATGCTTGTTCTGACGTCCAGTGTGATCATAGAGATGCTTGTTCTGCCGTCCAGTGTGATCATAGAGATGCTTGTTCTGCCGTCCAGTGTGATCATAGGAATGCTTGTACTGCCGTCCAGTGTGATCATACAATGCTTCTTCTACCTTTTAGTGTGATCATAAGAATGTTCGTTTTACCATCCAGTGTGATCATAGAAATAATTGTTCTACTGTCCAGTGTGATCATACGAATGTTGGTTCTACTGTTCAGTGTGAGCACAGGAATGCTAGTTATACAATTTAGTGTGATCATAGAGATGCTTGTTCTACAGTCCAGTATGATCATGGAGATGTTTGTTCGACTGTCCAGTGTGATCATAGAAATGCTTGTTCTGACGTCTGGTGTGATCATAGGAATGCTTGTTCCTCTGGTAAGGGGCCCGGAGCATTGCACTTCATAAAGGAGACCCCCATGGGCCGTGGTACTGTAGACACATGAGACAAGTCAAAGCTAGATGAATTTAAGTTTTGTCAGTATTTGATCCATTGTACCTCGTCTGTCGCTCTTCACATTCACTTTGCATCTGCTTTACATTCGTTGTGTAAAAGAACACCTACTTCAGCTCTGCTTTAAATGATACCAAAGAATGGACATAAAGGTGATATACATGTGCGGTACATGAAAGTTCCTGTGGATATGATCATATGGAAAGCTAGCGATAAGCTTGTGTTGCTCTGAAATAAATTGTTACATTTTTTGTTTTGTGTGACCCGTCCTTTGTTCATTTTAGGTGACTACAGATTTGTCTCTGCTACTTTCCGCCTCTTCAAGCTCCCCCGGGACTCGGTAAAAGAAAAGGGCCGAGTTATCTACAACGGAGGAGTGACGGGCTGCGAGATGGAAATGGAGTTTGATGCAAATTACACCTTTAAGGTACCACACCGGGAGTTTGCTATTTTATTGTATCTGCGCTTGCACACCTGCTCCATTCACAGCAATTGAGGCGGCTAGTCATGCTCCCCTCGTTGCCATGAATAAAGCCAGTGTGGCTGTGTCAATGTGATTCAAGGTCAGGGTGCGGGGGTGGGGGGTGTTTTTGACACAAAGGCGGGGGCTGAACCCCAAAGGTGCTGGACTGGATCGGCGATTGTATGAGGATGCATGGGCCAAAATAGGAAACATTGGCTTCTGGTACGATTAAGGCCCATGTTACGCCCAAAATGCATCATTAGGTTCATGGTTAAGCCTTCAACACTTTGTTCCTTTCCCATTGTGAAGCATTTTTAAAGGATTTCTGAAATGTTATGTTTTGTTAAAGCGGAACAAAACCCAGGATTTTGACTATCTCAGGTTTTGCTCAGTTTGTCGGGGCCCTTGGACAAGAGAGTCTTAGTGGGCCCCAAAGCAGCGACGCTGCCACAAATGGGTCATCTTCTGCTTCTGATCATCCTCCTGTCCTTGTGAGTTGTCACCTGGTTCTCAACACCTTCTAAACTTTCATCAATTGCCTTCCATTCCATGCCACCTTCTGCATTGTTGCTGATCATGCCCTGTTGCTGAGGCCAGCCATGAGCAGGTCTGCACACAACACCCGGCATTCAGTGGTTCGGGCCTGCTATGAAATAATACCATGGTCAAGCGTGAGCCTGAGTGGGCCCCTGAAGATGCCAGGGGCCCTGGCAATTGCCCAGGTTTGCCCTGTGCTGGCGCCGGAATGCCCAGCTATGTGAAACCCTCCAGAACACCCATATTAACTCCACGGCACATGCGTGGGCTCTCGTCGAATAAGAGCCCTTTGCTGGTACTATGTAATCGGCAAATGGCTCTAATTTGCTTCAGTGGGTGCATCTCCAGGGCGCGCATTCAGTCCCAGCTTATCTGAATGGCTGGGGCGGGAGCGCGGGCACATCCCAAAGATGCAGGGGGTGCCACCTCTCTCATTCCCCATTGTAAACAATCAGAGCCGTTAGCTGAATGACATAGTCAAGGCTCTGATTTGACAAGAGCCTGGGCATGTGTGGTCAGACTGGGGAAAGGTGAATACCGTTTCACACAGTGGGGCAACCCAATTCAGGATGCCGCGGCAAAGGTCAGCGGCCGCCCCTGAAATCTTATAGATTTCAGGGCAGGCATCCCTGGGTTTTGTTCCGCTTTAAGTTTCACTGTTTCTGGGCTATACTTGCTGTTACATGAGAGACCAGACTCCCCACCCCACTATGTGAACCCCTGGCGATGGCCCACACTCATTTACCTTTCTGTCGCTCCCGATCTCGTGCCACATCCCTGACCTCCCTGCAGTTGAGACATGGAAGCACGCCTAGCCGAATGACATAGTCAAGGCTCTGATTTGACGAGAGCCTGGTCATGTGTGGTCGGGCCGGGGAAAGGTGAATTCTGTTGACTTGGGGGGTTTCACACAGTGGGGCAACCCAATTTAGGATGCCCCGGCGAACGTCAGAGGTCGCCCCTGAAATCTAAAAGGCAGGGAGCCCTGGGTTTTGTTCCGCTTTAAGTTTCACTGGATCTGGGCTATGCTTGCTGTTACATGAGAGACCAGACTCCCCTCCATGCATTACCCACCACAATTGAGGGGTGAGCTGTTGGATGTTTTTCTTCTTGGATCCTGGCTTCGGGGCATGCGCCGCTATGTGAACCCCTGGCGATGGCCCACACTCATTTACCTTTCTGACGCTCCCGATCTCAGGCCACATCCCTGGCCTTGAAACATCCTTGATATCAGTGTATCAAAGGAAAACTCTGTCTATCCCCCACATACCATATAAATGTTAATACAATAGTAATGATGACTGACAAATTATAATACTTAAAAACAACAATATTTATTAAATGTATATATTAAAAAAAAAAAACAACTTGGCTTATAGCATGATTCCTAGCAATACAACATGATTCTAAAAGTGACATTTTCTTTGCTTGCATTACAGTTTTCTTCCACTTTAAGAACGCGTTTCGATAGATAAATCTTTTGCTTGGTCTTGTTCACCAAAAGGTGTATCTAAATATATAGACACAGAATAAATATAGAACCATGTGTGCAAAAATACTTTTAAAAGTATGATTAGTATGTTGATATTATAAATTGGGGAAAGGTGAATACCGTTCTCTTGGAGGGTTTCACACAGTGGGGCAACCCAATTCAGGATGCCCCGGGGAAGGTCAGCGACTGCCCCTGAAATCTGAATAATCCGCCCCCGGAATAAATATAGAAACATGTGTGCAAAAATACTTTTAAAAGTATGCTTAGTATGTTGATATTATAAATAAAAGCTCTTACAATTTAGGTCTCCATTATTCAATGAATTTACAGACAAACAGACAGATTGTATCGATCATTCACTGCGCATACCAAGCAGGTGTGATATTAAAATTATACATGCTTGCAAGGCTACAGATAAATAAGCTTTGCTACCTAATATGAAAACAATGTAAATAAAGGAGCAGTATCGCGAAATTTGCATTAAAAAAGATAAATAATAGCTTCTAACATGTGTATAAATAATGTGGCGATAGAAAAAGGAAAAAATATCTGCCTTTCTTTTAAATTGTATAATGACAATGGCTCAGTCCATTTGCTCAATAGGGGGATCTGCTGGGTTGTATTTAGTGAGCTGCTTCATTTAGCCCACTGGTCTCCTAGCAACACTTTACCTCAGAGGCTGACACTGTAATCAGTGGTAACGGCTGTGTGTGTGAGGTGCTGCTTTTGTTATGAGACCAGGTGACTCAAATGTGTAAAATCTATACAAAATAAACTAAAGTGACTGAAAACGACTGAAATTCTTCTTTGAATAACTGTGCAGGAAAATCTAAAGGTATTAAAGTGGAACAAAATCCTGAGTGGCCGACCCTGAAGTCTATAAGACCCGGCCATTGACCTTCCCCCTTGGGCATTCTAAATCAGGATGCCCACTGTGTGAAACGACCCCTGGATAACCACAGATCCCCCCATTTTTCTGGCGCGCTCACGCAGATAGTCATTTAGACAGGCCGGGCGGCCAGGAAGGTTACTGCTCAGGCTCCCCATCTGCGTGCAAACAGAGCTGATTGGATGAGAGCCCGCGCATGCGCTGTGGGACAGGAAAAGGTACGTTTTCAAAGGCGAACGTGGGGATTTCACATATCAGGGCATCCCAAGCCGGGATGCCCCTAGGGGCACAAAACAAAACTCCAGATAGTGAAAATCCTGGGTTGGGCTTTGCTCAAAACACACAAAGCTGAAAGAAAGATCATATGGAAAAATGTGTTGAGAAAAGAGAGAGAAAATGGTAAACTGAAAGATTCTGCAGCAGAGCCAACATGAAGGGAAAACTGTCGAAATCAGCTAAATGACTTCTAGAGCTTTTCTCTCTGTTTTAGATATATGAGTTCTGGCTAGGCAATGTTGCAATGTTGTTATCTTATGCTGGACGGCTGCCAGCATTGAACAGCTGATACTTTGTTACATTGTTTCCCCCTCTCCTCATCGTGGAACAGGCCAGAGTGTCGGGCTCCGACACTCAGCAGACATAAACATGAGCTATTAGTCTCCAGCTGCTCAACACAGACATCATTTTTTTCTACATTTGTAATTCTTACTCCAACACTTACCTACATTCAAAGTACCATTTAAATATAAGCCACCAAGAAAAATTTGCGATACTGCTCCTTTAACTTACATTCGTTGAAGGATTTCACAGAAAGTGCCGTGCCGCTTTGTGGCTCGGGTGCTCTCCTGGATAAATGGAACAAAGGGAGGGACCAGCGCCCCCCCTGCAGCTGTAACATGGGAGCATGTCCAGCCATTCAGATAGGCTGGGGGCAGGAGCGCCCCCTAGACTGTAGGGAGGATTCACCTGCTCCCCTTTCCCTATGCCTGAGCTCTCTCCAAAAACAGCTTTTTATGGTGTGTATTCTGTGCACGACTGATACCAAGCTCCCAACCCCTCACTTAGTGGCCCCGCACTGTACTGCACTTGCCATCCTGTCACTTCCAGCGCCTTCATCAGACTGAACTGCTACTGTGTGTGTGTTGCATGATTCAACCTGAGCAGACAAGCTCAGCTCTCTAACTGGCAGTTGTGGCCTAGAGGTAAGGGGAGCGGACTTGTGACTGGAGGGGGGCAGGTTTGAATCCCGTTCCTGGGACATGACTGAAGTGCTCTTGAGCAAGGCACCTAACCCCCCAACTGCTCCCCTGGCGCCGTAAATAGGGCAGCCCACCGCTCTGGGCAGGTGTACACTCACTGCACGGACGGGTTAAATGCGGATGACGAATTCCTATGTGTGCGCAAGCATATAATGGCCATCTATGCATTAAAAATGTAAAAAAAATTTACACTACAACAAAATCGGGAGGCACACTAGAATCAATGCTAGTACAAAAACATATTATTTTATTTGATCTTGACACAAGTTAATCACTACATATAATCCTAAACATGCTAAAACCAATTAAAAAACATAAATCAGAAAATGACAAACAAAACAGACCAACATAGATAGGCGTCTAGGCGATGGGGAGAACACCATAAAAAAAAATGCCATCAAATTCCTATATATATCTGTATACACATCATAATAAAAAAAAAAACATTGTGCATGTACTGTGCAAAACCTGCCTATGATCCGGATCATAAAAATCTATATGCGCTGTAAAAATCAAATAAATTTAATTGTAACCAATCTGAAATTGGTGATCAGAACCAATCCCATCAAGATAATAAAAAACTAACACAATTCATTGCCTATATAAAACAATCATAAATAATAGTATCAAAATCAATCCCCCATCATCATCATAACCAAAGTGTGCTAATGTCCTATGATGTGAACCACAGTATAGGTCACAAAATGAAACCAAAATACAACCAAAATAAACCGAATTAAGCCAAGAAGGTCTCCGCACCGCCTACCACCCCAAGAGCCACGCGTTCCGTGGGCACGCTTTCCACTTCCTCATGCTCTCTAACACTGACCGAACATACTGGGGTAGCTAAACTACTGAACGCCCCTGGTACAAGGCAATAGCATTAGAGTCTTGTAGCGTTTTATTCATTATGACAATAATTTCTAACATTTCACCATTGTCCTGCGCAGGAGGGGGAAGTTACGGAGGTCGATGAGGAGTTGTGGAGTATCTTAAAAAGTTCTCGATTTTCAGACGAGTTTATGTTTCAGCCCTCTGGGAAGGCCGGCGCTTGCCAAAAGCAAAAGGTTTTATCTGAATTTTATATTTTATTTTTGTCTTTTTCTGCATGTTGCCATGGTTTCTGTAAACTAATATTTCCTCTTGTGACTAGTCTGAGGTTATGCTCCTACGTGCTCCACTATCCTGGGTTTTGGTCCTTTCCCCCCGGGGCATCCCCGATTGGGGCTGCGTGAAACCCCCCCAGATCCCAGATCGTTAACTCACCTCTTCCTGGTCCTACAGCACATGCACAGCCGCTTGTCCAATCAGCGCGCCCGGAGTCGCTGCCGTAACGTTGTATAAGGCCAGCGGCTCAGAGCGCGCTGGCAGCCGCATTCCCCTCTTCCCTTTTCCAGGGAGCGTGCCCGCACCAGCCATTTACAAATGTCTGGCGCTGGCACGCACCCTACTAGAGGGATAGTGGGGATGTGGCCGCAGCTCGCCCATGCGCCGTTGGATCAAGAAGTAAGATAAGTGTATGGGGCGACCTGGGGTGTTTCACACAGCGGGACGTCCCGATTCTGGATGCCCCTGGCGGGAGGGAATCGATTGAGCCAGGAATCTATAGATTTCCAGACCGATCGTGATGGGTTTTGGTCCACTTTAAAAAGGAGCAACACCCCTCTTTGAGTTTTTTTGGGGGGGTTGAGCTACTTCTTTATGGGACATCCCAGATTTGCATGCCGTGCTGAGCCCTCGCCGTATCTCCGCACGGCAGCCGCATCCCCGGCAAACCTCTATCCTTCCTGAATGGCTGGTGCGGGCACCCGGGCAGCTAGATGCATGGGCGCGGATGCCGCTGCCGGCGCTTGCCCCATTCAGATTTAGGAAACTTTGCGGCACGTGCGTACGCCGTGGGAGTGAGGAAAAGGTGGAAAAATGTCCGTCAGATGTAAGAGCTTGTGTTTATCACGGATGATGGACAGAACTTTGTGTACAAGCGTTAGGAAGGAATGTTCTTCATAAAAAGGCCAAATTGTTCCATTACTGTGACCTTGGCGGATGATAGAGGCTAAACTGCCAGAGGACGCTCACTGGAGAATCCAAGCCTCTTCTTATTGTCCTTTATTACTATGATATCGCTCGTTTGTCGTGCAGAATATTTAAGTAAATAAGCGGACCAACAGTCAAAAATGACCTAAACCAGACCAACGCAACAAGCAGTGCTCATATCCATCCCTCCCTGGGGCAATTCAGATTGCTGCACGTACAAATTAATGTATCTTTTTTCCAAATCTTGCTGTAGAAAATTTTAGAAACAAATTGGCGGCTCATACATTTGCAGGGCGCCTGCAAACAGGAAATACTGCTGCAAACAGGAAGTACTCCTGTTACTGTGCATTGTCAGTTATGTCAGTTGAATCCAGGCAGCAGCACGGCTGAGAAGCTGGGAGAGGAAGCTCCAAAATGGCCGCTACCTTTCTTTTCCAACTGCGCCAGGCTGTTGGTCCGGTTTAGTATTGGGTTGTGCACACCGCATTGTAAATGCGCATACAATTTGAACAATGCGTGGTTGTTGTGGATTTGGGTGCGTACTTTCATGCTCACCCCTGAGAACTACCATAAAATCAAGAAAAACACGCACACCGATATTGCTTGCTTAAAGTGGACCAAACCCAGCGCAATCAGACCGGGAATTTTTTAGAATCTTATATTGATTCACCCCCCAGGGCACCCAAAATCAGGATGCCCCGCTGTGTGAAACCCCCCAGGTCACCCCTTACACTTACCTTGCTTCCCAGTCCAACGGCGCATGCGCGAGCCGTGGCCGCATCCCTCTAGCAGGGCACGTGCCCGTACCAGGCATTTGTGAATGGCCGGCACGGGCACGCTGCCTGTTAGGGGGTAGCGGGGGATGCGGCCGTCGGAGCCGCTGCTCTTAGACAAAGCCATAGACAACGTGACGTCAGCGACTCCAAGCACGCTGATTGGCCGAGCGGCCGCGCCATCGAACCAGGAAGAGGTGAGTTGCTTTTGGCGATCTGGAGGGTTTCACACAGCAGGCCCCCCCGATTGGGGTCCCCAGGGGGAAAGGACCAAAACCCAGATTAGTAAAAATCCTGGGTTTTGGTCCACTTTAATGTCCAAATATATCTGTCTACCGTCCTCATGTTCGTGATGTCAGCATGATGTTCTGATGATGTCACCCCTGCTGCTTTGTTTTTCTAGGAAATTATTAGGAATCCGTTTCTTCTGGCAGCAGCAGAGAAGAACAACGTCCCTCCGCTCTCTGGCAGTGGCGGATGCTGTGGGCCTAAAGGATGCTGCTAGCACCACTGGCAAACGTGATTAATGGTGATTGGCCGATAGCGGGGTCATTAGTTCCATGCCCTTCAATTAGGAAATATTAACAAGTGTCAATAGGTTTTAATAAACTTCTGAGTAAATGATGAGTTGTATATTATTTTATCTCTTGATTGCACATGTCCGAATGACGGTGAGCATGATCAGAAGTTGGTGATGGTAGCACTCGCCCTCCTTTACAGCCGTGATGTGTCCTCACCCTCCTCTACAGCCATGATGGGTCCTCAACCTCCATTACAGTCGTGATGGGTCCTCACCCTCCTTTGCAGCCGTGATTGGTCCTCGCCCTCCTTTGCAGCCGTGATGTGTCCTCGCCCTCCTTTACAGCCATGATGTGTCCTCACCCTTCTTTACAGCCATGATGGGTCCTCAATCTCCATTACAGTCGTGATGGGTCCTCACCCTCCTTTATAGCCGTGATGGGTCCTCACCCTTCTTTACAGCCGTGATGGGTCCTCACCCTTCTTTACAGCCTTAATGGGTCCTCACCCTCCTTTGCAGCCGTGATGTGTCCTCGCCCTCCTTTACAGCCGTGATGTGTTCTCACCCTTCTTTACAGCCGCGATGGGCCCTCAACCTCCTTTACAGCCGCAATGGGTCTTCAACCTCCGTTACAGTGGTGATGGGTTCTCACCCTCCATTACAGCCGTGATGGGTCCTCACTCTTCTTTACAGCCTTAATGGGTCCTCACCCTCCTTTGCAGCAGTGATGGGTCCTCACCCTCCTTTGCAGCAGTGATGGGTCCTCACCCTCGTTTGCAACTGTGATGGCTCCTCACCCTACTTTGCAGCTGTGATGGCTCCTCACCCTCCTTTGCAGCCGTGATGGCTCCTCACCCTCCTTTGCAACCGTGATGGCTCCTCACCCTCCTTTGCAGCCGTGATGGCTCCTCACCCTCCTTTGCAGCCGTGATGTGTCCTCGCCCTCCTTTACAGCCATGATGTGTCCTCACCCTTCTTTACAGCCATGATGGGTCCTCAATCTCCATTACAGTCGTGATGGGTCCTCACCCTCCTTTATAGCCGTGATGGGTCCTCACCCTTCTTTACAGCCGTGATGGGTCCTCACCCTTCTTTACAGCCTTAATGGGTCCTCACCCTCCTTTGCAGCCGTGATGTGTCCTCGCCCTCCTTTACAGCCGTGATGTGTTCTCACCCTTCTTTACAGCCGCGATGGGCCCTCAACCTCCTTTACAGCCGCAATGGGTCTTCAACCTCCGTTACAGTGGTGATGGGTTCTCACCCTCCATTACAGCCGTGATGGGTCCTCACTCTTCTTTACAGCCTTAATGGGTCCTCACCCTCCTTTGCAGCAGTGATGGGTCCTCACCCTCCTTTGCAGCAGTGATGGGTCCTCACCCTCGTTTGCAACTGTGATGGCTCCTCACCCTACTTTGCAGCTGTGATGGCTCCTCACCCTCCTTTGCAGCCGTGATGGCTCCTCACCCTCCTTTGCAGCCGTGATGGCTCCTCACCCTCCTTTGCAGCCGTGATGGCTCCTCACCCTCCTTTGCAGCCGTGATGGCTCCTCACCCTCCTTTACAGCCGTTCCCATCTCTCTGCTTAAGCCCAGCAGCTGGATTATGAATTGTAACTAGGCTTATTTTCGGGGTAGGGCTTATATTTCACGTATTAGCAGAAAATGCTGAAAAATCTTACTAGGGCTTTTTTCGGGGGAAACAGGGTAGTACTCTAACACTCCCCTTAGATAAGTGCCTCCCTTCTCTTCCTCAAAAACTGGTCCCATGGTCTTACAATGCTCTTAGCCCCAGAATCATGTCCGTGGGGACCATACCCATACACTGGTACTGACTCTTTAAAGTGGACCAAAACACAGCTGTGTGAAACCCCCCAGGTCGCCCCATACACTTACCTTGCTTCCTGGTCCAACGGCGCATGTGTGAGCCGTGGCTGCATCCCCGCTATCCCTCTAGCAGGATGCGTGCCCACGACAGGCATTTGTGCATGGTCGGCGCAGGAATGTTTCCTGTTAGAGGGAAGCGGGGGATGCGGCCGCTTGTGCTCAGTTGGCCTTAGACTCTGGCTTAGACAGAGTGACGTTAGCAGCTTCAAGCTGCTGCGCATGTACCGTAGGACCGGGAAGAGGAGAGTTGCACTCAAAGATCTGGGGGGTTTCACACACCCCCGAACGGGGTGCCCCGGGGAAAGGACCCAAACCCAGGATAGTCAAAATCCTGGGTTTTGGTCCACTTTAAGAGCGGCCATTTCCCCCCCTGCATTGCTATATTCTCAGCTGCTTAAAGTACTTAAAGTGGACCAACACATGTTTCCCTGCTAACGGGTTTTGGTCTGCGTGTGACCGCAATAAAACTTGGGGGCGGGACCTTTTAACTGAGTATGTGTGCCCCGAGCCACAGAACCACCGGCGGAAAATTGCGGAGCTTCAATTCCAGTTGAGGATTGAGGGACAGGTAAGAATTGTGGGCGTTCTGCGGGATGATGTGTCTTATTCTGGCCAGATGTGGGCAAATGGGTGTTGGTCCCCTTTAACGATGTTTATCAACTTACTGCTAGTTTTTCACTCACATGGGTTTTGGCCCACTTTACTAGAGCATGCCAATTTGTGATCCCCCCCCCCGCCCCTCCAAGGCAAATGGGCAGCCTCTCCTCCAGTCAGAATAGATTGCGTTAGCCATGCATTCAGAATAGATTGCCGGAGGCTTCCCTCTACCTACCTGATACAGGCCACACAGACATACCTTCCAACTTTTCAGGGTGGGAAAGAGGGACAATTGTTAAATCAGGATGTAACCGTTACAATAGAAAGACTTCGAATAGGCAAATGAATCATTTATTGATGCAGATCTGCATGTTACACCTCAACGAGGGACAGAGAAGAACAATGAGGGACACAGAGACATGGACTCACAAGAGGGACAGTCCCTCTAAATCAGGGACACTTGAGAGATATTCCACAGCAGGTATTTAGAAATGCCTGTCGCGGGTACATGCCGTCAGGATCTGAGTCGCTAACGTCAATGACGACTATGGAAGCAGTGTTATAGTGAAATCAAATGCAGTTTATTGTGCAATACATCCCGCAAATGTTCACTGCATTTTGTCATACAAGCAGGGTGCAGGGTAAGTACAACATAATGTCCATTTCCTTTTAGGGGTTAAACATCAACAGTCTTTTCTTATCGCAAAGAGACTTAGGCCCTTATTCATCAAGCGATAGCGCCAGGTAGTGTCTGACGAGCGCCAGGTAGCGGCAGCTAACGGCGACTACCGACTCAAGTACGCCCGGCGGCGGTCACAATGACGCATTTATCAAGCTAAATGAGGCTAGCGCCGGCGAGAGCGACGGCTAGCGCGGCATTCATCATGAAGCCGGCTGGCCCGAACAGCGCCGCTGCAAATTCCTTCACAACGACACGTATTACCTGGCGCTACCTGCCGCTCTCCCATAAATTTCAATGGCAGACGCTGCAATGATTGTTTTTAGTGGTTTTTGGGTTTTTTTCTTTGGTACAAAATTCCACACATGTTTATATTGATATGTTTAATGAATCTGGCTGGTTATTTATATGTATTTTTTTTTTTTTTTTTTTTTGTCACAATGTAATGTTGTGAGTGACATGGGAATTGCATCTCCTCCACCCAAACTCATTGGCATCAAAATTGGTGGTTTTCCACACAATCGGGGCTTGTAAAGCTATTTTGTAGCCTGTCAGGTTGGGCGGTCACGTTCGCTCTTCGAAATTGTCAGCGCCCAAGCTATTCGGCAGCCCTGTCCTTGATGAATCTGTGTTGGTCAGTGTTTGTGCAGTCGCTGTTTTGATTCGCTATGTGGCGGCGCGAGCGTCGCTGTGCCTCGCTGCGCTGCGTTGTGCGGCGCTGTGCTGTTCATACATGTGCCCTTCTGCCATTTGCAAGGAATTCACTTCCCGCAACCCGAGTCGTTGTTAATGAATACACTGTAGTTGTGAGCGTGCCTGGCCACATATTGCAGGATTAACATTCAGTCGTACCAGCTCATAACAACCCGTTATGCATTCTCATGTGTGCCACATTTTCAGGTAGTTGTCTAGTTTGATTGTGTGATGACTTTGGGAAGGAATAAGATTTGTATATTTAAGCACAACGGTGTATGCTTTAGAAGGACCTATGCATTACAGTATGTAGAATCCCCTGCTAAATCAAGCTAATAATTCGTGGCGCCTTTGGCCCTAGCTTGTTTTGCAGCGTCATTTTAATGTTTTTCCGCCACTTAGCGTATACATAGCTGATATTAGCTTGTCCCTGTTGCGCGCATGTTTTCTTTTGAATTTTGAAGCACAGTTGCTTGCGTCATATCCGGTTCCGGGATCCTCCTTTGCGTTTCAACGCCACCTTAAGGTAAAACTGTCTAGCGCTTATGCCAATAGCTTGTTTTGCAGCGTCATTTTAATGTTTTTCCGCCACTTAGCTTGCACATAGCTGATATTAGCTTGTCCCTGTTGCGCGCATGTTTGTGTTGGAATTTTGAAGCACAGTTGCTAGCGTCATATCCGGTTCCGGGATCCTCCTTTGCGTTTCAACGCCACCTTAAGGTAAAACTGTCTTGCGCTTATGCCACTAGCTGGTTTTCAAGCGTCATTTTAGTTTTTCCGCCACTTAGCTTGCACATAGCTGAGAATAGCTTGTTGCTGGTGCGCGGAGCGTTTTTTTTTTTTAAACTTTTTCCCAATGTCGCTTGGGTCATTTCCGGTTCCTGTTTCCTCCTTAGCGTTTCCAATATGATGCCCAAACGCAGAGTGATGCGCCTCCCCAGCTCCTCCTCAGACTCTGACCCCACCACCCCTCCCCCACCTCCCCAACCTACCTCACCTTCCTCCAGTAGCACCCCTCCCACCCCTTCCCCTCCTGGGCCGAGTAAGAGAAAGCGCACCCGGGTGGATAGCAGAGTAAATGGCCAGGTGGTAAAAGTGAGTATTTTTTGGATTGTATTTTTAGCTTTAAAGTTGCAGAACACACAGGGGGGATTGGTTCAGAAATTTTTTGGTTTTAATACCAAATTTGAGCACTCCCCGTGGGGCATCCCCATTGTGGATGTCCTGCTGGGATGCCCCCCCCTGGAGGGCCCTAAAAATTACCTCAGTCCCGTCCCATCTGTGCATGCGTTAGCTGCGGATGCCTATTGCGCTTACCTCTAGCAGGGTGTACCCCTGCGCCAGACATATTGTAATTTTGGGTGCATGCGCACTCCCTGTTAGAGTCAAACGCCACATGCGTACTTTGCCGTGCAGACCCAGCTGAGCTGGTATGCACGTCCCAACGGCCTTGTATGCGCATACCACAGCGGCGCGGAGCGCTGTGTTTGGCTTGCGGAGTGACGTGGGAGTGTCCTCAGTGGTGTATTTGTGGCCTTCCAAGGGGGTTTCAGACAGCGGACCACCCACAATTGGTGTGGCCCACCAAAGTGCACACAAACCCAGAATACTGATAATCCTGGGTGTGGGTCCACTTTGATCTGGTCTCTGTATAACTGTTTATGACAGTGTTCTGATGTCATGTATTGATTTTAGTTTGTTTGTTCTTTTTTCATAGGACTTCTGCGTGGCCGAATATGACTATGCCCGTGGAGGCAAAAAACGCATAGCCATGGAGGTGAAGGCCACAGTGTCCCGGCGCTTCTCCACCGAGCTGACCATCCGCTCCATACAACAAAAGTGGTCGGATTTCAAGCGCCGGGACCCTGAAGGCGTGTACCGCCTATATGATGCCTACGCATCAGGTAAGTTAAAGCTTATGTTATGTTTAGCCTTTGTGCAGAATCATCTGCTAAGCTGTGTCCATTTGTGCTCTTTAGATTAATTATTTTCTTTCACCCCCTCAACACAGATAAGCGTCCTCCCCTGGGGAAACGTGGGAAGGGATTCCTCCCCCGAACCAGGCAGGCGGACTCGGGGGAGTCATCGGGGGAGGGTCCATCCCGCGGGTCCTATTTAGAGGACCCAGGGGAGGAAGGGGATGACGCCCCAGAGGAGTGTGCTGCTGGGGGGCTGGCTGGATCAAGCCTCAGCTCCTCACACTCTGAGGACTCTCACCAGGCAAGGGGCCACTCTCAAGCAGGGAGTGAGAGCGAGGAGGGTGGCCCTTTGCCTGGTGGATCTTCCGACCAGAGTGTGAGGAGCCGAGGCTCCCCGCCTCCTCCTCAGAGCCCTCCCTGGGCTTCAAGTGGCGCTTCATCCCCTGGTGAGTGTACATTTTTTAATTGTTAGTCTGTGACAGGTTTCATCTTGCAATGTGTCCTTAGCCCTTGCCATTCCTCTCTAATTTGCAGGGCATCATATAGGCGGCACCTCCATGGCATTTTGGCGTAGGATTCTCCACGGGCATAGTCATGGTAAGTGTTTGTGGTTAGCCATCACATTCCCAATGTTATTACATTCATTAAAGTGTACCCCCAAACATTGATGGTGCTTGGTTTCTGGAAGGTTCCAGGACAAATCACATCCCTCACCCAGGGCCCCCCCCACAAAAAAAACCCCCAAAACTCCTTACCTCTTTGGGGGTTGCCAAAGCCACCGTCCCAGCCTCCTGTGTGACACTCTAGATGTGTGTGCGCCTGCGCTCTTTTTCCAAATGGGCTGCGCGTGCGCACACACTCGAGGAGTGATGTGTGGAAGGCAGCGGGCGCGGAGTACGTTGTCTCATGCAAATGGTGTTGCTCTGCCAAAGCGGACCCAAACCCAGATTAGCTGCAATCCTGTGTATAGGCCCACTTGTAACAGACACATGTTTCCTGGTCCATTGTCACAGCTGGTTTGATAAGGTACCCTAACCTCACAAACCCCACTACAGTGCTAGCCAACTGTCAACCACCCCTATGTTTCTGCCCACACCATGATGGGTGTTCTAATTTGTTTTCTTGGGTTAAGTTGTTCCCGCTCCAACATGTGGCCCACTATTAACATTAGCCAAACAACTGCTAAAGATTCCTTTACATAGCACTGTCTATGTTATTTGCACATTCTCTTTAGGGATACATGTGTCCAGCCTAACAAATTGACATTAACTCATGGTCCAGGAAATATGCTAATTTAGGACAACCTGTATGTAACCATGCAAGCCTTTGCATTTTCAGACTCAATAACCAGATGGATGTCAAATAGTCAGGTGTCATTTGCCCACTAATTGTGTTTTTGTCTTTTGCTTTATGTTGACAGATGTTGCTACGCAGACGGAGCCAGAGACCCTCCTCCCCACCCCAGCTCCAGGGACGGCCAGCAGCATGGGCCCCCGCCACAGCTGCGATGGTGAGTACATCCCACTTCATATGCCTAAAGACTTGTGAAACCTATGTCTTCTAGTCACATCTGCAGACATTTTAAATTTACCTATGTGTTAATTTCACACACATCTCGATTCAATGTGTTTGGACAATAATCCAACATGCCTGTTTGCATGCTTGATTGTTGGCTCACATTCTTCATTAGGCCACATAGAGACTATTTTTGCGTTAGACACAACCAAATGGGCACTATTAGGTCTGGACCTGTAACATTATAGGGCAAACTCGTGTACTCGTTCGGACTTAGGCCCTGATGTTTGGCTGTTACTAAACAAAAATGGACACACTGGGAATTATACCTTCTTTGCTTCCCAAGAGTTAAACTGGAACAACAACCAGGATTTTGACTTTCCTGGGTGTTGTTCCACTACGGTGGGGCACCCCTGATCGTCACCGCTGTGTGACAACCCCCTGAACTCACTTTGACTCCCACAAACGTACAAGCCACAGCAAATTGCCTCCTCCTCCGCCTCCCCCGCGCCCCTTTTTACGCGCGCGTGCCTGCGCCGGCCATTCACAGACAGCCGCCGCAGGCACGCACACGTCTAGAGGGGCGCCAGGGAGGGCCCGGCGGCACTGCCACACAGAAACGGAGGTAGGTATTTTGGGGTTTGGGGGGGGTTTCACCCCCAGGGACATCCCGATCTCGGATGTCCCGTGGGGAGGGAGGTGATCGGGCAGGGAATCTGATAGATTCCCGGGCCGATCACCCGTGGGTGTTGGTACACTTTAAGAGTAAATGTATGCTTGGCATGTGTTGTTCACATTCCTGCCAGTCAATAGTACTCATATCATGTTAACCAATAAGCACACAGTGGTCAACAATGTTAATGTGAGTGTCACCTAATTGGACACACTGACATTACATTGCTACATCTGTGTCTGTTGATGTCACATCCAATTTATTAAAAAATTGTTGTTTCTACATCTCTACAGCTTGTGAAAACCAGCATCGCAGACTGTGGCGGGAGATCCGGCTCCTGAAGCTGATGCTGCTGGCCAAGAAGAGGCGCCGGCGGCGTCGTTAGGGTGGGGGGAAGGCTGGCCTCTTGATGGCCGTTGTTGGCCAATGTTGGCCATGTTGGCCATGTTTGCTAATTAAATTTTTTGATTACCATCATTACAGTGTGTTGCATTGCAAAGCATAGTTTAACTGTCTCAAAACCCATTTGTGTGTCAATTTAGCCATACCTTTGGAGCCATTTCAGGTGTTACCCATAGTAAGCTATGGTCTCAAATGTGTGGGCTAAATTGACCTATACATTGACATATGTAGATCAAGATACTCATCCCTGACTGTGTTATTAGCTAGGTCTTAGGAAACACACAATTTAGAGGTGGGTGAAGCAAATATATTTACAAATACAAAAATATACAAAATTAATATTCTTGGCTGGGTGGCCGGGGAGGTTGGGAGTCATTGCTAGGGGCGGTGTTGGGGGACAACAGTGCAGTAAAAAATATAGACTGCTGTTGTATGAGCTGTTGTAGCAACAACAAAGTTTGGTCCTGCCGCTGGATACATTCTTCCTGGCGCTGTATTGATTCTTCCTGGCGCTGGAGAGATTGTTCCTGGCGCAGGAGAGATTGCTCCATTAGATTTGCCAGCCGACCAAGTTCCTGGTTCTGGTGTTGGTTTTGGAGCAAGTGGTCCATCTGGCGCTGCAGGGCCTCATTTTGTTGCTGACACATCAGCACCTGATTTTCCAACGCCGCAATGCGCTCATTAGTTCCATCACGCGGCTGTTGGCGACTGTAGTCCTCCAGCATCCGGACCCCTAGCTCATAGAAATCTGCACTGGTTGGTGCCACACCTCCTCTTGCTGTGGTTTGAGGCTAAACAAATAGAAAACCACATTTTAGTCAAACAGAACCAATGCAGGTATGCCCCTCAAAATAAATACCCTAAACAGTCACTATACAACTTACCCTTGTCTGAGCCTCGGAAGCTTGGCCACATGGGACTTGGGAAGAGGTCCCAGCTTGGGGTTCTGGTTCCGCCTCCTGCAAAAACAACAATGAAAGGAAATGTGACATGTTGCTTCTTCCACTACCCACGAAGATGCCAATGTGGTTCTAGGTCGTCTACATCAGCCATGTTACCTGCGTGTCCTCCGGCACAGGTAGGCTCGAGGTTTCGCTGCCAGAGAGTGGCAATTCAACATCCGAGATGTCCGGCAAGTTGGCATATGCTAAACAGGAAAATCAGATTAGTAGGTCTGTGGCCCAAACTCAAATGTAACCTGGCTAGGCTATCGAGGCCATACCTCTAAAAAGTGCCAAAATACACACTAGACCAAAGGTATCTGTTAAACTCAGATTGTTAACATGTATGTTACAGGACTAAGAGGCACTAATTTTTGCTAATCACATCAGAAACATTGCTTAAATTACACATACCCGCAATCTCCCAGATGTCTGGAGTGGGGTCCTCACTCGAGCTTGGACCTTGAAAATACATGTGGACACACAAGTTGCCAGAAGCAAGTGCCACAAAAGTAGAGCCAAAATACAGACTAGAGCAAGGCAAAACAACTTACCCTCATCTCTGGCAGCCGGAACTTGAGGGGCCCTTTCTGGACAGCCACTTCCGATATTCGGGTCAACTAAAAAACACAAGGAATGTCTCTAAATATTCAGCAAACTACTACGGGGAATGTTTGGCAAAAAAGATGTCCGCCAAAATACATTGCTATCACTACAATAACTAATAGACTGACCCTGGGGAGGCAACAAGCACTCCCAAGAGGCATCTTCAAGTTTACCAAGCAAACATGTAGCTTAGTAGACTAACCAAATTGAACCAGTGTAACATAAACAGCATAAAGGATACATTATGTATTGCTCTACACACCAACAGGGTCCTGTTGACCGGCAACATCGGAAGTGGGGTCCAAAGATGAACCAGTCACTTGGCCTACCAAGAAAAAAGAGGAATGAGACACATGCACTTGGGTAAAAGTGGATCAAGCAAGGTGGACACATGCACTTACCGACATCCAAAGAGTAGGTGGGATCCGGAGGAGATGCTGGGGCCAAGGGCATGGGAGCTATGCAAAAATAAAGCCAACATTGAGCCATAGTTAATGTGCGTGCAAAAATAAAACATGCATTAAGGTGTGTGAGCAGCTCTTTCACTAATATTCACTAATCAAGGCCAGTGTGGCTCCCACATTGATATGCCGATATATGGCTACACATCTCTGGCTTCCAACATATCTACACATGTTAGGGCCTTGTTAGTTAGTTGCTGTGAGTGTTACAGTGGGCGTGAAATTAGGCCGCAGGCCCATTTTAGTAATACTCAACAGTGCAAAACTTGATTGTTTGAGCTGCTCCCACACCCATTTGTTCCCCAAACAACCAGCAACAAAATTAGGGGTAAATACCTTCAATGGCAGACTGGGGTAGCCTTGAGGTTGCTGGAAGGGCAGGAGCTTGGGTGTCCTGAGGCACATCCCGGACAGCAGCATGTGCACCTATGCATAAAGCAACAGACAGAAAAGTAACAAATGTTTGAGCTCTAATGTAATACTTCACAGGTCCTACTGTTAGTTGGTCAGAATGTCAAAATGCAAATCACATACATTAACATTAGGTTAGTACAAAAGGCAGAAAATATGTACCTTCAGTCCAACCGGTGGTGTCATCCCCAGGATCCACACCCTGCAGCCGAGCCAGTGGGATTTTGGCCTTCAGCATCTCCTCATACGGCCTGTAGGTACTCTTTGGAGCCTGGATGAACCCACTGTCCACATCAAGATCGTGATTCATCTTTTTCATAAGGGCCCCTCGCAAAGTGTAGAAGCGTTTCCTGCAGGATGGGCCACTACGTGGGTGTTGAGCAGTGCTACTAAGCTCCACACCAATGGCATCCCACAGTTTGCTTCTTTCTTGTTTGCCTATGGACTTGCTTTGGGAGCCAAATATCAGCTCCCATTTAGCAAGTGTAAGGCGCACAAGATGATTATTCTCAGCCAAATTAAATTCAGGCTCCCTCTTGGCACCTGGGCGCTTAGCCTGGGGTGCTGCCCCACCTTCAGGCTGTGCCCTTTTCCGTAAGGGAGGTCTGCGCACAGCACCCACCAAACTCCTACTTGGGCCTGCTGTGGCCGGCAGATGTCCTGAATTTGGCTCCATCCTGTAGCTGCACACACACACAAATACACACCCAACAAGCACGCATGCAGACTACAGAATGGCATCGCAATCTCTTAGGCTTGGCCAGGTTTTATGTGTTCTAACAGCCAATCAAAAAGCAGGCCACTTAATTGATTCACACATACAGCCCAGTTCCTTCTAGGCACACCTCCACTGCACTGACTGAAGCATGTGTGTTAGCCAATTAACTCATTACAGACCTCATTAACCAAACAACACACACCCAAATCCAACAATGGACTGATGTATCTCAAACCCTTGGGACATGTGGTTAGGCTAACGGCTATTTAAAAAAACAGCAGCTTACCTTTCATTGGGCCACCACTGATTTTTGGGCCATGTCCGTTAATGCACGCAAGTTTCGGCTCAAGTACGCTAGTAGCGCTACTAGCGTGCGCGTGCGCACTCTGTTTTACGCACACCTGGGTCGGCTAATTGGCGCCCGGAAATAGCAGAGCGACGCAAAAGGCGGCAAAGCGGACCTGTCCCTTTTGAAAGAGAAGTATAAATTGAAGGAATTTTCAAGCTTCTGCTATTCTTACACTGTGGCAAAGGCTGTGGTGTGGTGCTGTGCTCGCTTCCCTTAGCTCATTTGAGCCTCTGTCTGGTTTCTGTCCTCACTCTCTGTGGCTTGTTGGGTGATTTCTGACATCAGTGCTGTTTCTTTAGGAGCTTGGTTTTGGTGGCATCTGCAAATATTGTGTAGCATACAGCAAGTGAGGCTTGCTTTTGGGGCCTTTTGTGGGCTGTGCAGCAACTCCCCTCTTGGTTGTGCCTAACTTAGAAAGCTGGTTTTCAGCAGGCTGGTGGTTTGGACCACTATAGTTCTGGTTTTGTGGTGAGCTGCATTGTAGCGGGTGTGTGTGGAGTGTGATTGTTTGTGTGTGTGTTGTGTGTTAGTGGTTTTTTTTTTTTTTTTTGGTTTTGTATATATCTTTAGTGTGTGTGATGGATAAGAGGGTGATGTATGGTGTCTGGGTGGATGGATGTATGTGTATGCTGAAAGAGCAGGAGGAAAGGGAGCGGGGTGTTGTGAGGCTTAGGGCACCCCGCTCCTTTGCAATCCGCCTTTCAGTATGGGACTTAAGTGACGAGCAGATCAGGAGCCGCTTCCGTCTGAATCGTGCTGCACTACAGTCCCTATATGATCAGATTAAGCACAAAATCGAGCCATCCACCAAACGCACTCATTCCATTCCAGGCATAGTACGCCTGTGTGCCACTCTCAATATTTTGGCACGAGGGACCTTCCAGGCAACCTCCGCCCTCCTCAGCGGGATAAGCCAGGCTACTATGAGCCGCATACTAATCCAGGTAGTTCTGGCAATTTGTGATTTAATCCCAATTTACATCAAGTTTCCTGAGGATGAGGAAGAGGTTGCCAAAATAAAACATACTTTCTATCTGATGGGAGGGATCCCGAATGTGCTAGGGTGCGTTGATGGTACACATATCCCTTTCCGCCCTCCCCGTGCACAGGAGCTGTCCTACAGAAACCGGAAGCAGTTCCATTCTATTAATGTTATGGTTGTCTGTGACCCAGACATGAGGCTGCGGGCGGTGAGATCGGGGTTCCCCGGCTCATGCCACGATTCTTACGTCTTGCAGCGGACAGTCCTGTGCCGGAAGTTTGATAACAACTAAATGCCAGCTGGCTGGCTACTGGGTAATAAATTAACCATGTCAATGTATTTTGCAAATCTGTGGGCTAGTAAGCCAAATTTAACCAAACTACCACAAAAAAACATGTACTAGTACTAATTGCTGTCTCTCTCCTTGTGTTTTTTCTACAGCGGATAAGGGATATGGGCAGAGAACGTGGGTCATGACTCCGGTCAGGAACCCACGGACCTCTGCCCATGAACGCTACAATGCAGCGCATCGCAAGACCAGAAGCATTGTGGAAAGAACCATCGGCCTGCTGAAAGCACGCTTTCTCTGTTTGGCACGGCCAGGAGGAGAGATGCTCTACAGCCCACAGAAGGTCTCCAAAATCATCCTTGCCTGCTGTGTGCTACACAATATATGTATTTCCCACCGAATCCAAGCCCCCGAGGAGACAGCACTGGTGCCAGAAATCCCCAACATGCCCGCAGCAAGAAGTGAGGACACCCAGACTGGCGATGAGCTAAGGGAAAGGATGATCACTTCTTTTTTTGCGGTAAACTAACTAACCTTCACTCTAATGCAAGTACTGCACTACTGGCTAAATGTATTAGAACTACCATCCAAAAGAGGCCAAAAAAACACTAAGGGGGGTGTAAGATGACCCAAACCACTCTAAGGGGGGTGTAAGATGACCCAAACCACTCTAAGGGGGGTGTAAGATGACCCAAACCACTCTAAGGGGGGGTGTAAGATGATTCCAACCACTCTAAGGGGGGTGTAAGATGACCCAAACCACTCTAAGGGGGGTGTAAGATGACCCAAACCACTCTAAGGGGGGGTGTAAGATGATCCCAACCACTCTAAGGGGGGTGTAAGATGACCCAAACCACTCTAAGGGGGGTGTAAGATGATCCCAACCACTCTAAGGGGGGGTGTAAGATGACCCAAACCACTCTAAGGGGGGTGTAAGATGATCCCAACCACTCTAAGGGGGGGTGTAAGATGACCCAAACCACTCTAAGGGGGGGTGTAAGATGATCCCAACCACTCTAAGGGGGGTGTAAGATGACCCAAACCACTCTAAGGGGGGTGTAAGATGATCCCAACCACTCTAAGGGGGGGTGTAAGATGACCCAAACCACTCTAAGGGGGGTGTAAGATGACCCAAACCACTCTAAGGGGGGGTGTAAGATGACCCAAACCACTCTAAGGGGGGTGTAAGATGATCCCAACCACTCTAAGGGGGGGTGTAAGATGACCCAAACCACTCTAAGGGGGGGTGTAAGATGATCCCAACCACTCTAAGGGGGGTGTAAGATGACCCAAACCACTCTAAGGGGGGTGTAAGATGATCCCAACCACTCTAAGGGGGGGTGTAAGATGACCCAAACCACTCTAAGGGGGGTGTAAGATGACCCAAACCACTCTAAGGGGGGGTGTAAGATGACCCAAACCACTCTAAGGGGGGGTGTAAGATGATCCCAACCACTCTAAGGGGGGTGTAAGATGATCCCAACCACTCTAAGGGGGGTGTAAGATGATCCCAACCACTCTAAGGGGGGGTGTAAGATGACCCAAACCACTCTAAGGGGGGTGTAAGATGACCCAAACCACTCTAAGGGGGGGTGTAAGATGATCCCAACCACTCTAAGGGGGGTGTAAGATGACCCAAACCACTCTAAGGGGGGTGTAAGATGATCCCAACCACTCTAAGGGGGGGTGTAAGATGACCCAAACCACTCTAAGGGGGGTGTAAGACGCCAATGTTGGTTATCAAGTAATGCATTTTTGTATTTGCAACAACAATACTACTTTAAAGATCGATACTAACTGCACTTTTCTTATTTTTTCAGGCACAAAGACATGCACCGTGATCCGTATTTGGCACTTTACAAACTTTATTTCCCTTTACTTTGCTTTTTCCTTTCTGTTTGAATTTTGAATTTCCTTTTCTCTTCGGTTCCTTTTTACATTTTTGTAGATTTTAAAAATAAAATCTACTATATATAGATACATGTGGCTATGTGTTTAATTCTGTGGAAAGTTTCCTTTGCATTCTACTTCCTATTGTAATTTTCTTTTTCTTTCTGAGTTCTGTTTTTATTTCCCTTTTCCATTTTCCTTTTATTTCTCTGTTCTGTTTTTATTTTCCTTTTCTATTTTGCTTTTCTTTGTCATTTCTGTTTTTATTTTCCTTTTCTATTTTGCTTTTCTTTGTCATTTCTGTTTTTATTTTCTTTTTCTATTTTCCTTTTCTTTCTCATTTCTGTTTTTATTTTCCTTTTCTATTTTGCTTTTCTTTCTCATTTCTGTTTTTATTTTCTTTTTCTATTTTGCTTTTCTTTCTCATTTCTGTTTTTATTTTCTTTTTCTATTTTCCTTTTCTTTCTCATTTCTGTTTTTATTTTCTTTTTCTATTTTCCTTTTCTTTCTCATTTCTGTTTTTATTTTCCTTTTCTATTTTGCTTTTCTTTCTCATTTCTGTTTTTATTTTCTTTTTCTATTTTCCTTTTCTTTCTCATTTCTGTTTTTATTTTCTTTTTCTATTTTCCTTTTCTTTCTCATTTCTGTTTTTATTTTCTTTTTCTATTTTCCTTTTCTTTCTCATTTCTGTTTTTATTTTCATTTTCTTTCTCATTGGTGGTTTAATTGTATTTCCTTTTTCTTTAAAAAATAAATAAAATAATTTAAAATGTGGCTATGTGTTTAATTATGT
Organism: Gastrophryne carolinensis; assembly: GCA_027917425.1. Taxonomy (NCBI): domain Eukaryota; kingdom Metazoa; phylum Chordata; class Amphibia; order Anura; family Microhylidae; genus Gastrophryne; species Gastrophryne carolinensis. Next base: position 605,395,326 of record CM051235.1, read on the forward strand.
TTTATTTTGCATTTATATTCTAATATCTGGTTTTATTTAATTTCCTTTTCAACACAAAATAAAAACTCTAAAAATTAAAAAAACAGGTTGCAATGTGTTTTATTCAGAAGGTACTGGATGGCCAGGACACAGCAAAGCTAACAGGCGCTGTGTAGAATAGCGTGGTCACACTGACTGACAGCGCCTACAAAGCTGAGGGCCAACATCATATTCAGCAATGTAGGCGTTGTTCCCAACAACGCCAGGTAGCGACTGAGGAGGCCTGCTATAGCGAATCGCTACCGCCCGCGGCTGACGCTAGCGGCGCTCATAGCGCCATACTTCAGTCGCTCATCTGTCGCTACCTGGCGCTATTGATGAATCGGCCTCCCCGATAAAATCACATCAGTAAAGATAGGCTGTCTCTCATTCTCGGATCATGCCCCTGTGATTCTTAGAGGCTGATTCATTAATAGCGCCAGGTAGCGACAGATGAGCGACTGTAGCGTGATTTTTTCAGCGCCAGCCAGTATTCGCTGTGCTTGGCCGGCGTTAACTTGATGACAGCGACTCAGTCGGTGTGCGGTAATGTTGAATACGGGCTGGGGGGTCGCTGTTTCACAGGTCCAGCGTTGTATGTGAGCGCCTGACAACGAATGGCCAGAGCGAACGGCTAGCTTCATATTCATTAACAAATCACGCTCCGAATGTGCTGTCGCTGTCCATTCCTTGTTTAAACCCCAGAGCGCTGGCGGCGATGTGTATTAACTAGTTTTTAACCCCTAAACAACCATATTTTTTGAATGTAACATTATACATGTTTTTAGAATCATTTTGTAATATGAATACATTAATCTCAGACCTGTTAGATCAATTCTGCACAAATTTTTTTTTTATTTTTTTTTTACTTAAAAATAAATCCTAACATTGCAGAAGTGGTCTCCGATTTTTTGACATTAAAAAAAAAAAAAAAAAAAAAAATTAATACCAATTAATTATGAATAATTATAGATTGCTCCATTGAAATGCATTGGACATCGCCAGGGAGCGACAGCTCATACCTGGCGCTGTGAGGGAATTTGCAGCGGCGCTGTTCGGTCCAGGCAGCTTCATGATGAATGCCGCGCTAGCCGTCGCTCTCGCCGGCGCTAGCCTCATTTTGCTTGATAAATGCGTCATTGTGACCGCCGCCGGGCGTACTTGAGTCGGTAGTCGCCGTTAGCTGCCGTTAGCTGCCGCTACCTGGCGCTCGTCAGACACTACCTGGCGCTATCGCTTGATGAATAAGGGCATTAGTCTGGAGTTTCCTGCTCGGGAGCATAAGGAGTGGAATTGGAGGATGAATACAGGATTACTGAAAGACAATAGAGTAGCTGACAGGGTAAAGGAGAACATTATTCAGTTTTTCAGAGAAAATTTATCTGAGGAACTGAGCCCTTTAACCATCTGGGAAGCTCACAAGTGTACGATTAGGGGCCTTTTAATCCAGGAAGGGGCTAGGCTGAAAAAAAGAAAGAAGCACTAAACTGGAGGAAACAATCAAGCAGGTAACACTACTGGAGGCAAAGCACAAAAAATCTCTGCTAGAGAGTCATCTAAAAGACTTAGAGGAGAAGAGAAGGGAGCTTAAAGACTTATTGAAGAGAGCAACGAGGAGAGCTTTTACATATAGAAGTGGGCTGTTTTATGAGTTGGGGAACAAGCCAGGATACTTGCTAGCGAAAGCATTGAATCCTAGAGGTACGAGAGCGAGGGTCGAGGGGATCAGGGACGCTTAATGGGTCTTACACCAGAAGGACAGAGAAATAGCGTAGCAATTCAGAACCTACTACACCGCACTATATAATCTGCCAAACCAGGGACAAAAGGAAGCCTGTAGGAATATGATGATGTCGTATCTAAAAGACTCTCAGATGCTCAGCCTTTCAGAGGAGGTCATAGAACAGTTGGAGGCTCCAGTCACTGTTACTGAACTGCAGGAGGCTATTAAGGGCTCTAGGCCAGGTAAAGCCCCTGGCCCCGATGGCTTCCCTAGCCAGTACTATAAGGCATTTGCCCCTCAGCTGCTCAGCTGAATATTTTACCTAGGATTCTTTACATCTTGCAGTGCATCCCAATCAAGATCCCTGTCCAGTTTCTCAAATACCTGAATAAGGCCTTCAGAGACTTTGTGTGGCACAAGAAGCCCCCGAGGACGAGGAGAGAGATCCTAGTATGCAGGAAAGAGAGACGGGGCACTGGCCTCCCCTGTATTGAAACCTACCTCAGGGCGGTCCATCTGGGGAGATTCATAGACTGGCAGATTAATAAATCTCAGAAAGATTGGGTTAGGATAGAGGATGAGGTGGGGAATAGAAAACTAAATAATAGCATTTGGTTTTTAGAAAAGAAGGACACCCCAGCGCTTGTTGAAACTCACCCTCTGATTGGGGTTACACTAAATAAGGTCAGATTAATAGGTAGGAATCATACAGATCTGATATCGATACCGGGCCCACTCACCCCAATTAGGAATAATCCAGCTTTCCCCCCAGGTTTGGAAAAGAACTTCTTGATACGGTGCAGGGGAGTGCAGTTCCCAAGAGTAATGCACCTGTTTGATAGGGGTAGGCTTTTGGAAAGACAGGAGTTGCAAGAGAAATGGGATGGTCAAATTCCGGTTCTCATATATACAACTGCGTCATTATGCCAATGGCAAAGAGCTGAGAGGAAAAGGGTTAAAGCTTCTGTCAGAACTGGAAAAAGCATGCTTGGGAGAGGGTCCAAGAGACTATTTGCTATCCTGGGCTTATAGTATATTGAGTGATGCTAGACAGGAAATTAAGAGACCTTGGGAGGGCAAGTGGCAAAAAGATCTAGGCCTGGACCTTACGACAGAAGACTGGGAAGCCTTGTACAAGGGGTTACACAAAGGGGTTGCTAATAGCTCCTTGCAGGAGACTAGTTATAAATAGCCACACGATGGTATAGAACCCCTGAAGGACTCCACAATATCTTTCCCGGGGTCCCAGATAAATGTTGGAGGTGTGGAGGCCAGGGGGCATCCTTTCTACATATTTGGTGGTCTAGGATAGCCACATTTTGGGAGAAAGTTCATGAGGTTACTGATAAAATTATGGGCTGCTCTTTAGACTGGGGGCCCGCAAGCTACCTATTGAATTGGACGGCGGACAAGAGAGGTGTAGGGGGTCTGGGTCCTTTGGGGATCCATCTGATGAACGCGGCGAGGGTTCTGATACCTAGGTGTTGGAGAACACAGAAGATCCCCTCACTTAGAGAATGGTACACACAAATTAATCATTTGGAAGAGATGGAGGAAATTCTACTGGCAAAACAAGACGGATTAGGGACCTTTAGAAAAACGTGGACAATTTGGGATATATTTAAAGATTCTGATGTATAAAAGGATGCCTTCAGATAGAAAGTGGGACAAATCAAAAGGGGATGGTAGATTGGGGAAAAAACATGGATACTCCTGCTTTGGGCTGACAGGGAGGTGACCTGCTGTCTTGTTTCCGTGAGATGCTGAGCCTGACCTTCTCCCCCCCCTCCCACCTTCTTCTCCCCATCCCCTGTGCCCCTCTTTCTTGTCTTTTCTTTTCCTTTATCCCCTTCTCTTCTTTCTCTTCCATTCCCTCTTCTTAATCCTCTCTCTTTAGGGTACATCCTCTTTTCCCCCCTACCCTCGTAGTTATTCCCTTCCCCTCCTAATCTCATTCCCTCATCATAGCTCTCCCCTCCTCTGAATCGTACTAATATCTAGCTCTGACTTTCTTTTCTCTATTCATTTTTCTTCTTCCCCCTTCATGTCCCCTCCTCTCCTCCCAGCCTATAGGGGGCCCGCTGGAGGGGTACGCGGGGGCCGGGAGGAGTCGGTGAAGTATACGTGGGTTACTAGAGTTAACTTGGTGGTCCAAATAGTCGCCCCAGAGAGAATGCATGGCAGGTCATAGGCTTGGGCAGCAACTGACACCGAGTTATTAGTAAGGGAGGTCTTTGTCCTCTCTAGATATGTATACAAAGCAAATAAGTATGATAAGCTACAGATTGGATTCCAGTTTCGTCTCTTTAATATTGGTGACATGTACTTACTTTGTATGTGACAGATGTATCATTTGCCTTTCCTTTATTATGTCAATTCTTTAAAATCCAAATAAAAACAGTATGAAAAAAAAAAATCAACAGAATATGGTTTCCTCACCAAATAAGTAGGTCCAGAGTTTGGGAATGCAGCAAAATGGAGGATGGAGAAAAGAGTGGAAGAACAAACACCCAAGACAAAAACTATGCAATCAAAAAATGGATTTAATGCTGGTGAATAAGTGTATGATACAATAAAGACATGGAGGCTGATTCAATACTAGCGCCAGGCAGGGGCGGACTGGGACTAAAAAAACGGCCCGGGACTTTTTGGGGCACACCGGCCCTGCTTTACTGTTGCTGGCCCAGTATAGTATCTTAAAGTCACATAATTTTATATATCTAGATAGATATAATATATATATATATATATATATATATATATATATATATATATATACCTTATTTTGGTTTACCAGGGTTTAGAGGACAAAAATAAGAAAGAAAATATTATGAACAAAATGGTGTGCTAAAATCCCCCCTCCAAATCACCCCATTACAGACAGTGCGCAGGTTCCCTCATTACAGCCAATGAGCAGCACCCCACATTGGAGGCAGTGTGCAACATCCCTCATTACAGGCTAAGAGGGGCACCCCACTTTACAGAGAGAGGAGCATCCCTCATTACAGGCTAAGAGGGGCATCCCACTTTACAGGCAGAGAGGAACATCCCTCATTACAGGCTGAGAGGGGCATCCCGCTTTACAGGCAGAGAGGAGCATCCCACTTTACAGGCAGAGAGGAGCATCCCTCATTACAGGTTGAGAGGGGCATCCCGCTTTACAGGCAGAGAGGAGCATCCCCCATTGCAGGCTGAGAGGGGCATCCCACTTTACAGGCAGAGAGGAGCATCCCTCATTACAGGCTGAGAGGGGCATCCCACTTTACAGGCAGAGAGGAGCATCCCTCATTTCAGGCTGAGAGGGGCATCCCACTTTACAGGCAGAGAGGAGCATCCCTCATTACAGGCTGAGAGGGGCATGCCGCTTTACAGGCTTAATTTAACAAACTGTCCCTATTTCCCTCACTGAAAAGTTAGAAGGTATGCATTTGGGCACAGATGGGTCAGTAGTGGATAAAGCGGGGGCACAGAACATTTTAGTATATAGATCAGTCTGGGGAAGATCAGATTTAGACACAGATCGGTCGGGGGACAGATCAGATTTGGACACAGATCGGTCGGGGGACAGATCAGATTTGGACACAGATCGGTCGGGGGACAGATCAGATTTGGACACAGATCGGTCGGGGGGGGCAGATCAGATTTGGACACAGATCGGTCGGGGGCAGATCAGATTTGGACACAGATCGGTCGGGGACAGATCAGATTTGGACACAGATCGGTCGGGGGACAGATCAGATTTGGACACAGATCGGTCGGGGGACAGATCAGATTAGGACACAGATCGGTCGGGGGACAGATCAGATTTGGACACAGATCGGTCGGGGGCAGATCAGATTTGGACACAGATCGGTCGGGGACAGATCAGATTTGGACACAGATCAGTCGGGGGACAGATCAGATTTGGACACAGATCGGTCGGGGGGCAGATCAGATTTGGACACAGATCGGTCGGGGGCAGATCAGATTTGGACACAGATCGGTCGGGGGCAGATCAGATTTGGACACAGATCGGTCGGGGGACAAATCAGATTTGGACACAGATCGGTCGGGGGACAGATCAGATTTGGACACAGATCAGTCGGGGGCAGATCAGATTTAGACACAGATCGGTCGGGGGACAGATCAGATTTGCACACAGATCGGTCGGGGGCAGATCAGATTTAGACACAGATCGGTCGGGGGACAGATCAGATTTGCACATAGATTGGTCGGGGGACAGATCAGATTTGGACACAGATCATTCGGGGGCAGATCAGATTTGGACACAGATCGGTCGGGGGCAGATCAGATTTAGACACAGATCGGTCGGGGGACAGATCAGATTTGCACACAGATTGGTAGGGGGACAGATCAGATTTGGACACAGATCATTCGGGGGCAGATCAGATTTGGACACAGATCGGTCGGGGGCAGATCAGATTTGGACACAGATCGGTTGGGGGACAGATCAGATTTGGACACAGATCGGTCGGGGGCAGATCGGATTTGGACACAGATCGGTCGGGGGGGCAGATCGGATTTGGACACAGATCGGTCGGGGACAGATCAGATTTGGACACAGATCAGTCGGGGGACAGATCAGATTTGGACACAGATCGGTCGGGGGGCAGATCAGATTTGGACACAGATCGGTCGAGCGCATCTCGGATTTGGACACAGATCAGATTTGGACACAGATCAGTCGGGGGACAGATCAGATTTGGACACAGATCGGTCGGGGGACAGATCAGATTTGGACACAGATCGGTCGGGGGACAGATCAGATTTGGACACAGATCGGTCGGGGGACAGATCAGATTTGGACACAGATCGGTCGGGGGGACAGAACAGATTTGGACACAGATCGGTCGGGACAGATCAGATTTGGACACAGATGTGAGCTGGCTTCGTAAAAGTTTTCTCATTGGTCACACTGGCCAATCAGCCTCTCTCCGCTTACAGGCCTGTGAGAGGCTCCATTTTGCAGACATACAGTATATGAAGGACCTGAGAACACAGGGACAGGCTTGCAGGCAACATGGAGCTCTGCACAGCCGAGTCTATGCACAGCACATGGGACACTATTTGTATTGTAGAGGGGGGTTGAACATCTAAACTTTCCCTAATAAGCTGCCAGGAGGGAGGACACACAAAGAGAAGCTTTATCGTGTGGCACCAGCAGCAACAGTTACACGTTCTCCTGTCCCTGCAGCCGAGTTACAAATGGCAGAAGCTGGTGTGAAGCATCCACTGCCCTCCAGCTCCGGGGACAGGCTGTCACTAGGGGGCAGCAGAGTGCACACATATCCTGCTCTGGTCACATGACACGGCTCCTCTGCTTCCCCGTCCATGTAAGTGTAATTGCTGATGCCGAGCCTGCGCGGAGCCAACGTTCTAACAGCGGCCGATGCGCAGAGGAGTGTAATGGGTGGAGGCCGCTCTGCCCGCCGCAGATAATCTGGGTGTAAACATTAGTGAGAGTGGCGGGCAGAGCGGCCTCCACCCATTACACTTCTCTGCTCATCGGGCTCCACCTGCGGCCTTCCCATGTGCCGGCCTACCGGGATTCTGCCCGGTATGCCCTATGGCCAGCCCGCCCCTGGCGCAAGGTATCGCCATGTGAGCGTCTGTATTAGAGCGACCGCTAGAGGACGCTGTAAGTGGGTGTCGGACGCTGTAACCTAGTGTTGCGGTCTCTGTAGTAACCTGGCCGGCATTGACGAATGTGATGTATGTTGGGCGCTCTAACATCAGTACATCGCTGCAGCGAGCGAGAGGTAGCGCCAGCTCAGGGCATCCGGCACTCGGCGCTCAACACCATGTTTAACAAAACACCACACGCACACAGCGTCGGCGCTCTAAAGCTGGGCGCCGTAGCATAGAGCGCCAGACGTTGTGTGATCAAAGAGGGACATTTAAATCAGGCCACGTTCCCTCATCGAGGGATGGACAGGAGATAGATTATAAAAGTTACAACAATATACTTTCAATAGGCAAAAGATCATTTATTGCTGCAGATCTGCATGTCAAGCCTCAAAGAAGGGCAACAGAAGAACAATGAGGGACAGGGGGACACGGACTCAAAATAGGGACAGTCCCTTCAAATCAGGGACACTTGGGAGGTATGTTACAATGCCGCTGCACCCAGCTCTCACACTCCTGCCTCAGTGTCAGGGTAGGGTTATAGGTGATAGCTGGAATTCTTCTTTAAAGTGGAACAAAACCCAGGATTTTGACTTTCCCATGTTTGGGATGCCCCGCCGTGAAAAGCGCTCCAGATCGCCCTTTCAAATTCAAGTCTCCTGGGTCCAATGGCGCATGCGCAGGCACTCATCCAATCAGAGCCATTAGAGGGAGCACCAGATAGAAGCGAGTGCTGCAGTGCCCCTGGGGGGGGGTTCACACAGCGGAGCATCCCGATCTAGGATGCCCCGGGGGAAATCCAGCATCTGGCCCTGGAATCCTTTAGGTTCCGATTTAAAGTGGACCAACATCCAGGCTGATCTATAAGATTCCCGGGCCGATCAGATCCCTCCCCGCGGGGCATCCGAAATCCGCTGTCTGAAACCCCCCAGGACGCCCATTCACCTTACTCCCGTTCCAACGGCGCATGCGCGGGCCGCGGTCGCATCTCGCGCTTCTCTCTAGCAGGGCGCGCGCCCCCGCCGGACGTTTGTGAATGCCTGGCTCGCTCCCTGTTAGAGGGAAGCGCGAGATGCCCCCGCCAGCGCGCTCAGAGCCGCTGTGGTTGTTCGTCCCTTGTACGTGCATACCACAGCGGCTCCGAGCGCGCTGATTGGACGAGGCCCGGGCATGCGCTGTAGGAGCGGGGTGAGGTGAGTTTTTTCTGCCATTCTGGGGGGTTTCACGCAGCGATCGGGGTGCTCAGCGGAAGTGGACCAAAACCCAGGATAGTGAAAATCCTGGGTGTTGGTCCACTTTAAACTATAACTTCACTGTCTTCATCCAGTCTTTTAGACTCTTTGGAGGTGCCTGTTCCCTTTTAAAGTGGTCCTTCACTCTGAATAAGAGTCTATCTTATATGTTTCCCCCCCTGTACATACAGATTGCTCACATTAATCCGGACCTTCACTCTGAATAAGAGCATATCTTATATGTTTCCCACGCCCTGTACATACAGAGTGCTCACATTAATCCGGACCTTCACCTTGAATAAGAGCCTATCTTATATGTTTCCCCCACACTGTACATACAGATTGCTCACATAATCCAGACCCTCACCCTGAATAAGAGTCTATCTTATATGTTTCCCACACCCTGTACATACAGATTGCACACATTAATCCGGTCCTTCACCCTGAATAAGCCTATATTATATGTTTCCCCCACCCTGTACATACATGAGCCTTTAAACATCCAAGATGGCGGCTCATGGAGCATCAGGCAGCCTGCAAACAGGAAGTGCCTTCTGACTGTGCTGCTCTGCATTCTGGGATTGCTGACCTTTTCCTGACCCCAGCTCTGCTCTGTTTGAGCAAAGCACAGCTATAACCCGCCCCCTGTACTTTATCCCACTCTCCTATCCTCAGTAAGTGTGATGCTTCTAAGCCAAAATGGCGGCGCCCGTATCCTAAAGTCCAGAACAGAGTTGCAGCCCGGTGGGGGAAAGAATAATAAGTAAGTGACTAAAAGCTTAAAATATATTGATTTTAGATGCTGGGGAATCGTTTTTTAAGGGTTTGGGCTTTTTTTTAATTAAATCATGGTGAAGGTCCGGTTTAATTTGTTTTATATAGGCAATGAATTGTGTTAGTTTTTTATTACCTTGATGGGATTGGAGCTGATCATCAATTTCAGATTGGTTACAATCAAATTTATTTTTGGATTGTTTGCACTTTATAGCACATATATTTTTAGGATCTGGATCATAGGCAGGTTTCACATGCACGTGGTTTCATATTTATATCAGAAACTATTTTTCTTCTTTTATTATGATGTGTATACAGATATATATATATATAGGAATTTGATGGAAAAATATACATTTTTTGATGGTGTCCTCCCCATCTCCTACACACCTATCTATGTTGGTCTGTTTTGTTTGTCATTGTTGGATTTGTTTTTTCATTGGTTTTAGCATGTTTAGGATTATATGTACAAAGGGGGGTGGGAGCAGCTCAATCACTATTTATACAAAATTATCAACATTATTATTCAGGGCCTGGGAACTAATTTACCACCCAGTTTAACCCTCTCATCAACTAAATATCAAGCAACAAACATGTCTAGCTATGTGGAAAGACAGAGATTTGGTTGCACATATCTGCAGATACATGTGGAAGCCACACTGCCCCGGCAAGGCACTCTGTGTTTAGTGTAGTCCCTACTCTTAATTCTGAGTCCCCAAAGTTGGGACATGCAATGCAGACAAATATCTGAGAGCTACTCACCTGGGAAGCAGCCAGCCTCCCTTTAGAACACTTTACAGGGAGAAATCCATATTGAGTGAATTCCTCCCTGCTTGTGCTCATGGCAATTCAAAAGAACAAAGGGGGGTGGGAGCAGCTCAATCACTATTTATACAAAATTATCAACATTATTATTCAGGGCCTGGGAACTAATTTACCACCCAGTTTAACCCTCTCATCAACCAAATATCAAGCAACAAACATGTCTAGCCTTGCCGGGGCAGTGTGGCTTCCACATGTATCTGCAGATATATGCAACCAAATCTCTGTCTTTCCACATAGCTAGACATGTTTGTTGCTTGATATTTGGTTGATGAGAGGGTTAAACTGGGTGGTAAATTAGTTCCCAGGCCCTGAATAATAATGTTGATAATTTTGTATAAATAGTGATTGAGCTGCTCCCACCCCCCTTTGTTCTTTAGGATTATATGTAGTGATTAACTTGTGTCAAGATCAAAGAAAATAATGTTTTTTATAATAGTATTGATTTTATTGTGCCTTCCTATCTTGTTGTAGTCTGTTCCCTTTTAATGTAGACTCCCTTTAATTGGGCGCACCTGCTAGACCAGACCTGGGCAATGTACGGCCCGCGGGCCGTATACGGCCCTTTGCTAGGCTCTTACCGGCCCGGGCTGAGCTGGCCAGCAAGAGACGCAGAGGAAGGGAAAACATGCCAGACCCGACGAGCCGAGTGGCCGATCGGCTGCTGCTTAACTTAGGTGATTGCCTGTGTACAGTGTGAGAGGCTTAGGTTAAGCAGCAGCCGATCGGCCTCTCGGCTCGTCGGGTCTGGCACATTCTCCCTTCCTCTGAGGAAGCCAGACCCGATGAGCAGGTGATAGAGGAGCATCTACCTGTGACAGAGACCTGGGGACTTTGGAAGGACAGAGTAGGGGCTCCAGAGCATCAGTAAGTCTGCTCAGAACGATTATGTAGTTTGCTTGTGTTTTCCCTTCCTGCCTGCTGTCTCTTTTTCACCATGTACCTGTCCACCATGCTCTCACCATGTCCCCTTCCTGCTGTCCACCATGCTCTCACCATGTCCCCTTCCTGCTGTCCACCATGCTCTCACCATGCCCCCTTCCTGCTGTCCACCATGCTCTCACCATGTCCCCTTCCTGCTGTCCACCATGCTCTCACCATGTCCCCTTCCTGCTGTCCACCATGCTCTCACCATGCCCCCTTCCTGCTGTCCACCATGCTCTCACCATGTCCCCTTCCTGCTGTCCACCATGCTCTCACCATGCCCCCTTCCTGCTGTCCACATGCTCTCACCATGCCCCCTTCCTGCTGTCCACATGCTCTCACCATGCCCCCTTCCTGCTGTCCACATGCTCTCACCATGCCCCCTTCCTGCTGTCCACATGCTCTCACCATGCCCCCTTCCTGCTGTCCACCATGCTCTCACCATGCCCCCTTCCTGCTGTCCACCATGCTCTCACCATGCCCCCTTCCTGCTGTCCACCATGCTCTCCCCATGCCCCCTTCCTGCTGTCCACATGCTCTCACCATGTCCCCTTCCTGCTGTCCACATGCTCTCACCATGCCCCCTTCCTGCTGTCCACATGCTCTCACCATGCCCCCTTCCTGCTGTCCACATGCTCTCACCATGCCCCCTTCCTGCTGTCCACCATGCTCTCACCATGCCCCCTTCCTGCTGTCCACCATGCTCTCACCATGCCCCCTTCCTGCTGTCCACCATGCTCTCACCATGCCCCCTTCCTGCTGTCCACCATGCCCCCTTCCTGCTGTCCACCATGCTCTCACCATGCCCCCTTCCTGCTGTCCACCATGCTCTCACCATGCCCCCTTCCTGCTGTCCACATGCTCTCACCATGCCCCCTTCCTGCTGTCCACCATGCTCTCACCATGCCCCCTTCCTGCTGTCCATCATGCTCTCACCATGCCCCCTTCCTGCTGTCCACATGCTCTCACCATGCTCCCCCAGCTGCCCACCATGCTCTCACCATGCCCCCTTCTTGCTGTCCACATGCTCTCACCATGCCCCCTTCCTGCTGTCCACCATGCTCTCACCATGCCCCCTTCCTGCTGCCCACCATGCTCTCACCATGCCCCCTTCCTGCTGTCCACCATGCTCTCACCATGCCCCCTTCCTGCTGCCCACCATGCTATCACCATGCCCCCTTCCTGCTGTCCACCATGCTCTCACCATGCCCCCTTCCTGCTGCCCACCATGCTCTCACCATGCCCCCTTCCTGCTGTCCACATGCTCTCACCATGCTCCCCCAGCTGCCCACCATGCTCTCACCATGCCCCCTTCTTGCTGTCCACATGCTCTCACCATGTCCCCTTCCTGCTGCCCACCATGCTCTCACCATGCCCCCTTCCTGCTGCCCACCATGCTCTCACCATGCCCCCTTTCTGCTGCCCACCATGCTCTCACCATGCCCCCTTCCTGCTGTCCATCATGCTTTCACCATGCCCCCTTCCTGCTGCCCACCATTCTTACACTTTGCCCCAGCTGATATGAGCTCTCCTTCCAGACTGCCAGAAGCCAAGGGCTTCTCTGATTGGCTGGGAAATTATCACATCAGAACGTTTGAAGTAGACCAAAACCCTGCTTTATCAGCCCAGGAATCTTATAGATCCCCTCCCCGCGGGGCATCCAAAATCGGGATGCCCCGCTGTGTGAAACCCCCAGGTCGCCCATAAACTCACCTTCTTTCCCAGTTCAACGGCGCATGCACGAGCTGCGGCCGCATGCCTGCTATCCCTCTAGCAGGGCGCGTGCCTGTGTCGGCCATTTGAGAATGGCCAGCGCGGGCGCGCTCCCTGTTAGAGGGAAGCTCAAGATGCAGCCGCCAGCGCACTCAGAGCCGCTGAGCTTAGAAGTCGCTTAGACGCCCATAGCTCAGCGGCCCTCCACAATATTTTTAGTTTCTCATGTGGCCCCATGGAAAAAATAATTGCCCACCCCTGTGCTAGACTAATTATCACAGGTGTTTGAGATTGATTTCAGTGAGCCAAAAAGCCTTGATCCACAATGTCAGCCATGAGCTTCATTAGAAACCTAAAAATGACATCTATAGGACACTTAAAGTGGACCAACACCCAGGATTTTCACTATCCTGATCTCGGATGCCCCGCTGTGTGAAACCCCCCCAAAAAACGTACCTTTTCGGCGACGGACAAGCGACGGATAAGCCGCCACCTCCCGCGCGTCCCTCTTACTGCTAGAGGGGAGCGCGGGAGGCGGCGGCGGCTGATCCGTCGCCGATAAGGTAAGGTTTTTTGGGGCTTTTGGGGGGGGGTTTCACCCCGCGGGACATCCCGATCTCGGATGCCCCGCGGTGAGGGAGGTGATCAGCCCGGGAATCTTATAGATTCCCGGGCCGATCACCCCTGGGTGTTGGTCCACTTTAAACCTATTTGCACAATAATTTAAGACGCGGTGTAAAAGACTCTAGAGACGGTGGTTTTCCTTTTTCTTGGGCATCCAAGTTTGGGGGTATGTGAAATTCCTGGGGTCATGTAAAACTCACCTTTCTGGCGAACCCATGGCACATGCGGCACCTCCTTCCTATCTGGTTATGAGCAAGGTGCCACTCAATAATATGCAAAGCCTAGATCGCTGATTTGAGGACTTTGTGGGATCGACAACAAGGTAAGCATAGCGGCATTCCTAAGGGTTTAATACTGTGGGGCATCCCAAATCAAGTTGTCTCCTGGACGAAGAGCTAACCCAAGGAGAAAGAAAATCCTGGATTCAGTTCCTCTTTAAGTTAGATATAGTAAGATGTTAATCCTGCCCGGCTCCTGTAGACTCCTTTAACTTCAGATCTCGGCATTTTCCTTGGTCACATGCTGGACATATGTCGCTGTTCCTGCTGATAACTTACAGATCAGTCTGTAGGTTGGGTTAATGTTCACAGCTTCCAATCGGTAGAGCTGGGAATTCCTATGTGAACATAAAGGCAGAAGAGAAGATTTAAGGTGGCGGAGGACATTGGCGTGTGGCAAGTCTCAGCTCGTACTTTGGATTATTAGGAGAATCTTTCCCTTCTGTTCCATACAATTCTATTAATTCATACACAGGACCCGCGTAAGGAAAAGTGATCAGTGAACCAGTGTGACATGTCGCATTGCAGGTAAGTCTTCTTTCTATGAAAATATTAGTAATGTGGAGGCTGATTCATTACTAACGCCAGGTATCGGCAGATGAGCGTCTGTATAGCGGCGCTTAGAGCGACCACTAGTAGACGATGTAAGCGGGTATCATAGCGCCTCAGTCACTGTAGTAACCTGGCCGGCATTGATGAATGTGATATATGTTGGGCGCTCTAACACGAGTACAGCACTGCATGGAGCGAGAGGTAGCGCCAGCTCAGTGCGACCGACCATACTTATTAATAAAAGACACACACAGCGTCGGCACTCTAGATCTGGTCGCTATATCATAGAGCGCCAGACGCTGTGTGATTAAAGTCTGTTTTTGAACACATGTCCACCTGTAACAAAGCAAAAACACATGGAATGACATTGGGGGTTATTCATGAAGGGATAGCGCCAGGTAGTGCTTCGTAGCGGCAGGCAGCGTCTGGTGAACACCGGGCGCTGTACGCAAAACCACGTTTATGAAAGCGATTCTGGTGAGCGACTCTAACAGCGCCATGTAGCGTCCGATTCATCATTACAGGCGGCTCAGCATTTAGCGCCGGCCCTCTAGGTTAGAGAGCACCAGGTATTACCTTTCGCTCAGTGTCACTCTCCTATACATTTCAATGGACTTTCATTTGTTTGTCATTTCATTCGTGTTTGACATTTTTTTTTTTTTTTTGCTCCAATCATTGTGTGACGTCTCCTGGCTGCAAACAAACACCTTTAGAAACTTTTTGGACTTTTTATATTTTTATGCAGGAAATCCAAGGTTGAGGTAATACCATTTATTGGCTAACTCATTTAGATTGAAAATGCAAGCTTTCGAAGCTGTTCAAGCTTCTTCTTCAGGCATAATACAGATCTGTGACTTAGACACACATTTATACAAAAAAACTACAAAGGAGTGACAATTGTTTTTACACTGACACACATGAAAAATAGCTAAGTCGTAAAATCGTATACTGTGAGATAAGAATCAGGGGGATTATAACAATTAATGGTGGGCTGATAAGAATGATAGGGGGAGAGAAAGTGTGTGGAATTTTTATTGCTCTCACACCAGGCCAGACACTCTGTTTAATATCAGACCTTGTGATGAGTCTTGTCTATTCAATCCATGTCATAGTGACACATGAAATTATTGTCCCTGTTTAGCCCACAGTCCATCGATTTAAAGATTTGGATGCATTTGCACTCCCATTCCAATCTCTCCTTTTGTGAGCGGAAACCCCCCTTGAGCACTGTGAGTTTGAGATCACATAGGCCATGGCCTGGTCTGCAGAAATGGGCTGCAACAGGCACATCAGTTTTATTATTTTTGATTGTGAACCTGTGCAGATTCAGTCGCTTGACTGGGCTAGCGTTCCATATGCCCTGCGTCATACCTCTCACCTGCCAAATAACGAGTCCAGACCACCATGTCGTTGGAATGATTAAATTTAATCGGCCACAGCCCAACATATATAAACAACATTGTACAAGCAGTAAAGAGTCCCCCCTATTGTTCGGGTCTGAGAAGCCTAGGATCCCAAAAATGAAGGGAAGGGGAGGGAACAAAAATTAACACCCCGACCCCCCACCAAGCGGAAGCCAACATAAACTCGGCCGCATCCCTCCTAGGCCAGGGAGCTTAATCGGGCTAACCGCCAGTGACCAAAACATCCCCTTCCCTACCAGAACGCCAACCATCCAAAAAACCTTTAACCAACTCGTCCTGGCCGGTTTCCACGTAAACAGCCGCATACCCTACCCATGGAAATGCTACCTCAGACCCGAAACCCGAGAGGAGACCCGCCCAACGGCTGTGACAATTACAATCCAAATTTCCACAGAGAAAGAAACCAAAACTTAAAGATAAATAACAATACATTAACATATGTACAAAGTATGACACATTCTCATTTTTTTTTTTTTTTTTTTTTTTTATGACAACATACTGCACAGAAATAAATAACAGAATACTGCGGCACCCCAACAGGTGCCCACAGACATATTACTAAATACTCTTTTTTTTTTTTTTTTTTTTTTTTTTTTTTTTCCTTAACACATATTCAAAAGAAAACACCCCAACCCCCCCCCCCCCCCCCAGGACTGTGGGCAAAAACCAAAACATAACCAAAAACAGGGCGGGAGGGTGGGACTGCTCGTCCATCCACGCCGGGGGTCAAAGAGGAAGGGGAGGGGGACAAATGTCCCTTTTATACTCCCCCTCCCCCTGAGGTCACTCCCCCCAGTGACCCCTTCCCCCCATGGCTGGTCTGCCTCCGGACGGAACGCAGGCCAGTCATGTGGGCTGCCCTCCCTAAGGGGACGGCGCTTTCTTTCTTAGCGCTTGTCCTGTCTGCCTGATGTAACATGCTGAGGGGCACTGCACACACATGATCAGGTATACTACATTAGGGGATTTGCATGTAAAATTACCCTGTATTTTGTAATCATGTTGCATACAGAAGCTTGAACAGCTTCGAAAGCTTGCATTTTCAATCTAAATGAGTTAGCCAATAAATGGTATTACCTTAACCTTGGATTTCCTGCTTACATCGATGGCTAACACGGTACAACAACTTACTACTATATTTTTATGCAGAATTGTCATTACAGACCTGGCACTAAAGTGTTATTGTCACAGTGTTAAAACACATTGGCCTTGATTCATCAAGAGTTGAAAAAAATCCTCATGGTAGTAAAAAATAAATTTAAATAGAAAAAAGCCTGAGAATGTCACTGCTGATGAATCACTAGTTAGGAAGACAATGACCTCGGAGTCTAAATGAATCTAGATTCTCCTGATTTTGGATGCCCGTGTGTGTGACCCCCTCGCCCCCTTTGTTCATTACTTGCCTGGAACTGGTAAACGCACTATGTCGCCAGTTTGAGTTAATAGCCAGACCAGGGAGGCTCTTTCACAAACAGGGGCATCCCAAATTGAGATGCCACTGTAAAGCGGACCAAAACTCAGGGGTGGAATTTCTTGCATAGTGGGTATGCCAGTGATCCCAGGGGGTGTCACACAGTAGGGTATCACAGATTGGGATGCTGCAGGGATAGGAAATCAGCTGGGGTGGGCAACTTAAAAGCAGAACAAAACCCAGCACTTCCTCCCCTGAAATCTAAATCGAGATGCCCCGTTGTGTGGAACCCCGCCATTCGCCCAGTAAACTCACCTTTCCTCAGTCCAACCGCTCATGCATGGCATCTCGCCCAATCAGCTTCTCCGGGTGTGTGTATATTATTGTGCAGCTGGAGAAGCTGAATGGAATCAGGAGGTTTTTTCAGTTTTTGGGGGCGGGCAACAGTGGCAGTGGGGGGTGGGGGCCTGCGCCTGGGCCTGGGCCTGGGCCTGGGACTGGGTCTGGGCAAACCTGCAGCCAAACCCACCACAGGGCAGGACGGAGAGTCTAGAGCAGCAAAGCCGCCGCCAGCAACGCTACAGTTGCTGCAAAGCAGGAGTTCCCGAGCAGCACGCACCCGCACAAGGGGGGCACAAGGGACTCCATCTGACGTTCCAGTAAGTGGGCAGGTGCCAGACAACCACCAATCAGTTACTTGGCTGGACTATTATTTTATACTGTATCAGGGGCCTCCACCAGATTTTGTGCCCGGGGGCCTCCACCACACTCAATCCGGCCCTGGGTCCAGGATGCAGGGCCGCTACCTACAGAGCCTGAGGGGGCCACTTACCCCAGCACCTGCTCCCTCACCTGTAGACCCAGGCAGCCCACCCCCAGCTGATGTCTCTCCTGGGACCCTGAAGCAGTCTCTGCCTTTTAAAGTGGACCAACACCCAGGATTTTCACTATCCTGGGTGTTGGCCCACTTCAGCGGGGCATCCGAGATCAGGATGCCCCGCTGTGTGAGACCCCCCCAAAAGCCCCAAAAAACTGACCTTTTCGGCGACGGACAAGTGACGGATAAGCCGCCTCCGGCCATCCACAAACGGCCGGTGCGGGCGCGCGAACTGCTAGAGGGGAGTGCGGGAGGCAGCGGCGGCTGATCCGTCGCCGATAAGGTAAGGTCTTTTTGGGGCTTTTGGAGGGTTTCACCCCACGGGACATCCCGATCTCTGATGCCCCGCGGTGAGGGAGGTGATCGGCCCGGGAATCTTATAGATTCCCGGGCCGATCACCCCTGGGTGCTGGTCCACTTTAACATACAGTATAAATGCCCTGTTACATGGCACATACCGTGCTGCAGATACTGTAAAGGTGGATCACAGAGGTTTATGTAACATATGTTTGCAAACCAGTTAATATGTAACTATAGTATAGAGATAAGAGAGAGCGGAGCTGCCGCTGAACCTGGGACAAAGTGCAGGAGAAATCTATGGCTCATATTCTTTAACAACTCTGTCTAAAACGTTACCTTAAAGCTGAACAAAATCCAGGATTTTGACTATCCTGGGTTTTGGTCCACTTCCCAGGGGCACCTCGATCGGGGGTGCCCCGCTATGTGAAACCCCCCAGATCGCTCGTATAAACTCACCTGAACACGGTCCTACAGTGCATGCGCGTCCGTTCGTCCAATCAGCGCGCTCAGAGGTATGCAAGTCTAAACGAGCTCAGTGGCTCCTAGCGCGCTGGGGGCCGCATCTTGCGCTTCCCTCTAACAGGGCACGCGCCCTGCTAGAGGGATAGCGGGGATGCGGCCTGTGCTTGCGCCGTTGCACCGGGATCAAGGTAAGTTTAGCAGGCGACCTGGGGGTTCACAAAGTGGGGCATCCCGATTTTGGGAAAGGAAATGGATCGGCCTGGGAATCTTATAGGGCCGATCCAGCTGGGTTTTGGTCCACTTTAAAGCTGAACAAAACATGGCAATTTAACTCTCGGGGTTTTGTCCCCATCTTGGGATGCCCCACTGTGTGTAACTCACCAGATCACCTATAATAACCCTTATAAACCTCTTCCCGGTCCAACGGCGCCTGCGTGAACTCTTGTACAATCAGAGGCATTTGGTGAATGACATAGTCAAGGCAAAAAGCGTTGATTTGCTTTAATGGGGAGTGCAGGGGCCCACGTCCC
Source organism: Gastrophryne carolinensis (assembly GCA_027917425.1). NCBI lineage: Eukaryota > Metazoa > Chordata > Amphibia > Anura > Microhylidae > Gastrophryne > Gastrophryne carolinensis. The sequence goes on from CM051235.1 coordinate 605,414,615, forward strand.
CAGTGGCGCGTGTGCTTCCATCCCAGTCTATCTGAATGGCTAGGCCGGGAGCGCGTGCGCAGCGCGAAGGTGCAGGGGATGTGGCCACTTGTGCTTCCCATTGAAAACAATCAGAGCCACTTGCCGGATGACATAGTCAGGGCAAGTGGCTCTGATTGGGCAAGAGCCCACGCATGCACCATAGGACCACCAAGAGGAGAGTCGTGAATGATCGGGAGGGGGAGGGTTCACACAGTGGGGCATGCCAAAATAGAATGCCCTGGAGGAAGGCCACTCAGGGTTTTGTTTCGCTTTAAAGCGAATGGAAATCCAAAAATGGGTCCACCACTATGGGGCCCCCAAGCAGCCAGCAACCACCCTGCGGCCGATTGGCTCTCGCAGCCGGCTTGCCACATCCCTGCCATGCCCGCTCCTGTGCCCAGCCATCCAGGAAAGATGGGTGCGGGAGCGCACACGGCTGAAGAGACGCCAAGGGTGTGGCCCCAGCGGGGATCAGGTAAGGTTACCCGTGCCCTGGGGGGTTTCACACAATGGGGAAGCCGGTGTAGCATGCCCCGGGGGACGGCAATCTTTTAGATTCCAGGGCCAGGTCGTGAGGGTTTTGACCCGCTTTAAAGAGGACCAAAATCCACCCTGGAGTCTGAGACTCCAGGGCAGGCATACCGGGTGCCCCCTAATTGAAACCCCCCCAGGCCGCCCAAAAACCCACCTTCGTTCCCGGTAAAATGGAGCATGTGCGAGCAGCAGGCGCATTCCCGCTATCTCTTTAGCAGAGCGCCTGCCCGCGCCAGGCATTTGTGAATGGCCGGCACGGGCACGCTCCCTGTTAAAGTGGACCAACACCCAGGATTTTGACTATCCTGGGTTTTGGTCCACTTCGGTGGGGCACCCCGATCGGGGGTGCCCCGCTGTGTGAAACCCCCCAGAAAGCCCCAAAAACTCACCTCTCCCCGCTCCTACGTGACCGTTGCAGCCAATCCCCGCCGACGGACAAGAGAGCGCGCCCGCCGCCGCCGCCTCCCGCGCGTCACTCTTACAGGGCTCGCGCTACAGGGACGTGCGGGAGGCGGCGGCGGGCGCCGCTGGATCGAGGAGCAGGTAGGGATTTAGGGGTTTCTGGGGGGTTTCACACAGCAGGGCGCCCCGCAGTCAGGGGGCCGATCAGTGGAGGGTGTTGGTCCACTTTAAAGGGTAGCGGGGGATGTGGCCGCCAGCGCGCTTGGAGACGTGCTCCCGGACGAAGGGGATCGAGAGGATCCAAGGGCGCTGATTGGACGAGCGGCCATGCATTTGTCATAGGACCGGGAAGAGGTGAGTTTGTTCGGGTGATCTGGGGGGTTTCATACAGTGAGTATCCCTGATCCTGGTGTCTGGGGGGGGCAAAGACCAAAACCCAGGATAGTCAAAATCCTGGGTTTTGGTCCACTTTAAGATGCAAAAACTTTAAAGGAAATGCCCAAGTCTCAAAACAAATGACTGTTTGCTTACCTGCCATGCAGAAAATTCATTCTGATGTGCTGATGAATAAAGCTGTGGTTGCCAAGATCCAGTCCCTTTTCTGTAGCCCAGCTCCCGGGCTAACTGCTGCACCTTCCTCCCAGCATTGAAAGGGTTAACCCCAAGCACACCCCCTAAGTGTTTATACAAGCTGAACATAAACTAAGGGGGTTATTTAAGGGATAGCGCCTCGTAGCGTCAGGCAGCGTCTGGTGAACGCCGGGTGCTGTATGCAAAACCACATTTATGAAGGCGATTCTGGTGAGCGTCTCTAACAGCGCCATGTAGCGTCACATGTATTACTACAGGCGGCTCAGCATATAGCGCCGGAGCTCTAGCTTCCAGAGCGTCATGTAGTACCTGTCGCTCAGTGTCGCTCTCCCATACATTTCAATAGCCTTTAATTTGCTTGTGTATAAACAGCGTGTTTGACATTTTTTTTTTTTTTGCTCCAATCATTGTGTGACGTCTCCTGGCTGCAAACAAACAGTTTTACAAACTTTTTTGACTTTTTATATTTTTATGCAGAATTGTCATTACAGGTCTGGCACTAAAGTGTTAATGTCACAGTGTTACAACAATGTCATTCCGTGTGTTATCGCTCTGTTACTGGTGGATATGTGTTCAGAAACAGACTTTAATCACACAGCGTCTGGCGCTCTATGCTATAGCGCCGACGCTGTGTGCGTTTTTTTGTTGAATATGGTGAGAGTCGCTGAGAGTCGGTCGCACTGAGCTGGTGCAACTTTTCGCTCCCTGCAGCGCTGTACTGGTGTTAGAGCGCCCAACATACATCACATTCATCAATGCCGGCCAGGTTACTACAGCGACTGAGGCGCTCTGTTACAGCACCCGATAGCCGATCAAAGCGTATACTAGCGGTCGCTTTTAGCTCCTCTGTACAGGCGCTTATCTGCCGATACCTGGCGTTAGTAATGAATCAGCCTCCACGCATAGAGCCCACCAAGCCAGACAGATGGAGGCCACAAATCAGCCCTGGATTTTGAGGGGGAGGAAGGGGGTGTTATAAAATGAAGCCCACGGGGAATTCTCGCTGTGCTCCTTCAAACCAGTCCACCCCTGGTTTCCACCATAGGACCAGCATAAATGCAGGGTGCTTGCGCAGCTACCTGTGAAAAGATGCCCATAGTATTCAAAGTGCGCATGTGCTGGACCGGATTAAAGCGGACCTTCACCCTGAATAAGAGCCTATCTTATATGTTTCCCACACCCTGTACATACAGATTGCCCACATTAATCCAGACCTTCACCCTGAATAAGAGCCTATCTTATATGATTACCACACCCTGTACATACAGATTGCCCACATTAATCCGGACCTTCACCCTGAATAAGAGCCTATCTTATATGTTTCCCACACCCTTTACATACAGATTGCCCACATTAATCCGGACCTTCACCCTGAATAAGAGCCTATCTTATATGTTTCCCACACCCTGTACATACAGATTGCCCACATTAATCCGGACCTTCACCCTGAATAAGAGCCTATCTTATATGTTTCCCACACCCTTTACATACAGATTGCCCACATTAATCCGGACCTTCACCCTGAATAAGAGCCTATCTTATATGTTTCCCACACCCTGTACATACAGATTGCCCACATTAATCCAGACCTTCACCCTGAATAAGAGCCTATCTTATATGATTACCACACCCTGTACATACAGATTGCCCACATTAATCCGGACCTTCACCCTGAATAAGAGCCTATCTTATATGTTTCCCACACCCTTTACATACAGATTGCCCACATTAATCCGGACCTTCACCCTGAATAAGAGCCTATCTTATATGTTTCCCACACCCTGTACATACAGATTGCCCACATTAATCCGGACCTTCACCCTGAATAAGAGCCTATCTTATATGTTTCCCACACCCTTTACATACAGATTGCCCACATTAATCCGGACCTTCACCCTGAATAAGAGCCTATCTTATATGTTTCCCACACCCTGTACATACAGATTGCCCACATTAATCCGGACCTTCACCCTGAATAAGAGCCTATCTTATATGTTTCCCACACCCTTTACATACAGATTGCCCACATTAATCCGGACCTTCACCCTGAATAAGAGCCTATCTTATATGTTTCCCACACCCTGTACATACAGATTGCCCACATTAATCCAGACCTTCACCCTGAATAAGAGCCTATCTTATATGATTACCACACCCTGTACATACAGATTGCCCACATTAATCCGGACCTTCACCCTGAATAAGAGCCTATCTTATATGTTTCCCACACCCTTTACATACAGATTGCCCACATTAATCCGGACCTTCACCCTGAATAAGAGCCTATCTTATATGTTTCCCACACCCTGTACATACAGATTGCCCACATTAATCCGGACCTTCACCCTGATTAAGAGTCTATCTTATATGTTTCCCACACCCTGTACATACAGATTGCCCACATAAAAAATCATCCTACCTGCATCTACTGCATGTTATGAGCTTTTAAACATCCAAGATGGCGGCCTGCAAACAGGAAGTGCTTCTGACTGTGCTGCTCTGCATTCTGGGATTGCTGACCTTTTCCTGACCCCAGCTCTGCTCTGTCTGAGCAAAGCACAGCTCTAACCCACCCTCCTGCACTTTATCCCGCTCTCCTCTCCTCAGTAAGTGTGATGCTTCTGAGTCAAGATGGCGGCGCCCGTATCCTAAAGTCCTGAACAGAGTTTCAGCCCAGTGGGGGAAAGAATAATAAGTGACTAAAAACTTAAAATATATTAACTTTAGATGCTGGGGAATCGTTTTTTAAGGGTTTGGGCTTTTCGGTGGAGGCCCCTGGGCACAAAATCTGGTGGAGGCCCTAAATACAGTTTTTTTTTTTTCCTTTAAATAATAGTCCAGCCAAGTAACTGAAAATAAAAAAAAGGCTTGTCCAGGCGCGGGGGTCCCCACTGCTGCCGATAGCTTTGTTGCTGGCCCCGCGGCCCGTCAGACCAAAGACTGAAAAGTCTCCTGGACCAGACCATAACCCAAAGGTTGATGGACATGAGTAAGGGCTGACGCCCGAAACGCGTTGACCACAGGAAACGCTCATGGTTATGCTTCTTGTGTCTGTGCTGCTGTGATGGCCTTTTAACCACATCCAATAAAGATGCAATTTTATCGCTCACGCTACGTTGCCTGGCTTCACAGGCTTTTCCAAAGGTCGGTGGAGGCCCCTTTGCAGGGCAAGTGGTGGAGTTTTTTTCGCAAACCTCAGGCCATTACAAAACTATACGTTTGATTTAAAGTGGACCAACACCCAGGATTTTGACTATCCTGGGTTTTGGTCCACTTCGGTGGGTCACCCCGATCGGGGGTGCCCTGCTGTGTGAAACCCCCCAGAACGCCCAGAAACACTCACCTCACCACGCTCCTGCGCCAGCGCTCGTCCAATCAGAGCGCTCAGAGCCGCTGTGGTATGCACGTACAAGCAGGGTCCAACCACAGTGGCTCTGAGCGCTGGAGGCTGCGTCTCGCGCTTCCCTCTAACAGGGAGCGCGCCTGCGCCGGCCATTCACAAACAGCCGGCGCGGGTGCGCGCCCTGCTAGAGGGAAGCGCGAGACGCGTCCGCGGCCCGCGCATGCGCCGTTGGAACGGGGTTGAGGTAAGGTTTCTGGGCGTCCTGGGGGGTTTCACCCCGCGGGACATCCCGATTTTGGATCTTATAGATTCCCGGGGCCGATCCCCCCTGGGTGTTGGTCCACTTTAAAGCGGACCAAAACCCACTGAGCTTGCAAAATACATTTGGCCGAAGCCCCTGCTGATACTTCCTTCTTAGGGTGTAGAACTAGAAACGGATATTTTCATTTTTCAAATTTTCCTGGAACTTTGTAAGACGACAGGAGATCAGTCATTGCATAGGTGTGGCTATGACATCATTGCCACACACAACAGTGGCAATGAATGGAGGCGGAGCTTCACAGCTAAATTGGGCGCCATTATCTGGGATTAGAGTGAAGCAGGAGCAGTGGAAATAGGCAATAGGTCCTCATCGTGGGAGGAGCAATTCAAGGGTTGCTAGTCAAAAATGTGTTTGGTCAGCTTTAAACCGGACCTTCACCGTGATTTAATGAAAAGCCCAAACTCTTAAAAAACGGTTCCCCAGCATCTAAAATTTATATATTTTAAGTTTTTAGTCACTTACTTATTATTCTTTCCCCCAATGGTCTTCAACTCTGTTCGGGACTTTAGGATACGGGCGCCGCCATCTTGACTCAGAAGCATCACACTTACTGAGGAGAGGAGAATGGGATAAGGTACAGGGGGGCGGGTTATAGCTGTGCTTTGCTCAGACAGGGCAGAGCTGGGGTCAGGTAAAGGTCAGCAATCCCAGAATGCAGAGCAGCACAGTCAGGAGGCACTTCCTGTTTGCAGGCTGCCTGATAAGATGGCGGCTTCCATAAGCCGCCATCTTGGATGTTTAAAGGCTCATAACATGCAGTAGATGCAGGTAGGATGATTTTTAATGTGGGCACTCTGTATGTACAGGGTGTGGTAAAGATATAAGATAGGCTCTTATTCAGGGTGAAGGTCTGGATTAATGTGAGCAATCTGTATGTACAGGGTGTGGGAAACATATAAGATAGGCTCTTATTCAGGGTGAAGGTCTGGATGAATGTGAGCAATCTGTATGTACAGGGTGTGGGAAACATATAAGATAGGCTCTTATTCAGGGTGAAGGTCTGGATGAATGTGAGCAATCTGTATGTACAGGGTGTGGGAAAGATATAAGATAGGCTCTTATTCAGGGTGAAGGTCTGGATTAATGTGAGCAATCTGTATGTACAGGGTGTGGGAAACATATAAGATAGGCTCTTATTCAGGGTGAAGTTCTGGATGAATGTGAGCAATCTGTATGTACAGGGTGTGGGAAAGATATAAGATAGGCTCTTATTCAGGGTGAAGGTCCGGATTAATGTGAGCAATCTGTATGTACAGGGTGTGGGAAACATATAAGATAGGCTCTTATTCAGGGTGAAGGTCTGGATGAATGTGAGCAATCTGTATGTACAGGGTGTGGGAAACATATAAGATAGGCTCTTATTCAGGGTGAAGGTCCGGATTAATGTGAGCAATCTGTATGTACAGGGTGTGGGAAACATATAAGATAGGCTCTTATTCAGGGTGAAGGCCCGGATTAATGTGAGCAATCTGTATGTACAGGGTGTGGGAAACATATAAGATAGGCTCTTATTCAGGGTGAAGGTCCGCTTTAAATAAAAGGATGGATCAAAAGATTACAGAATAGACTGTGACTTTATTTTTCTTTCTTTACACAGCTCAACAGAGTCTAATAGCAGCTCCTTGGAAACATATAACAACGTCAAGGTACAGTATAAATCACTAGAGGAAGTCAGCAAATCGGATAGAATCAGCCCCAAATTCCTAATATTTCAGGATCGATGTGAATCAGATTTGTTTCGGCTTAAAGCGGACCTTCAGCATCACTTAATGAAAAGCCCAAACCCTTAAAAAACGATTCCCCAGCATCTAAAATGAATAGATTTTACGTCTTTAGTTACTTATTATTCTCTCCCCCCACTGGGCTGCAACTCTGTTCAGGACTCTAGGATACGGGCACCGCCATCTTGCCTCAGACGCATCACATACTGAGGAGAGGAGAGTGGGGGAGTGCAGGTGACGGGGTTAAAGCTGTGCTTTGCACAGACAGAGCAAAGCTGGGGTCGGGTCGGGAAAGGACAGCAATCCCAGAATGCAGAGCGGCACAGTCTGAAGACACGTCCTGTTTGCAGGCAGCCTGAGACTCCATGAGCCGCCATCTTGGATGTTTAAAGGCTCAGAAAATGCAGGTAGGACGGTTTTGAATGTGAGCAATCTGTATGTACAGGGCGAGGAAAACATATAAGATAGGCTCTTATTTAGGATGAGGGTCCGGTTTAATCACCTATAGGCTTCTCCAGCCCTGGAAGGTTTCAGTTCTGATCGATAGATGATTGATCTGAGAGAGACTATCAGGGCCGGATTGAATGTGGTGGAGGCTCCAGATACAGGATTGTTTTTCCTTTAAAATAATAATCCAGCCAAGTAACTGATTGGTGGTTGTCTGGCACCCGCCTACTTACTGGGACGTCAGATGGAGTCCCTTGTGCCACCCTTGTGCGGGTGTGTGCTGCTCGGGAACTCCTGCTTTGCCATTCTGGGCGGTGGGGGGGGGGGGGGTGTCGCCCAGCAGAAAACAGTTCCCTGCATCGAGCTGGCCCATCAGACCAAAGACCGAAAAGCCTCCTGGACCAGACCATAACCCAAAGGTTGGTGGAGGCCCCCTTTGCAGGGGAAGTGGTGGAGGACCCGGGGCTCGTGCCCCTTGCGCGCACCCCCCCCCCCCTCATAATCTGGCCTTGGAGACTATCATTGTGGTTATTGGAGTATTCTACAGCAAATGTCCAATAGCCCCTAACAAGGATGTATTAGTAATGATCGGACACCTTGATCCTATATAATCTGATTCAATGGTGTGTTGCTATCACCAAGCAGAACCATCAGAAATTGTGGAGTTACCCTTTAATCAAGAGGCAAGAACATTTTTAGAGTTTGATTAAAAGTTCCAAAGATTATCCAGACTAAAATAAAAAACACTTTATTGTCACCATTTGTTTCCCTGTACAATTAAAAATAAAGGGGGGGGGGGGGGGGGGGGCGTGGCCGGCTGCCGAGGAAGATGGTTGCTTGCTAGAGCAGCTCTGCTCCCCGGGGACATAGAGGCAGCTACTATCGCGTCCCAGGCAAACTTCACCCACCTTTCTGCAACTGCCAGAGATCCCAGCATCCACTGCCCCATTATGGGCAAACCGGGCAGCAAATCGAGGGGCCACGGGCCTGGAAAGAGCGGCGGGAACCCAGCGCGCTCCCAGCAGCAGCCCCGCCTCCCCCACACAGTCTGACCTGCGTAGCTCAGGGGACCTGTCAACCACCATTATGGAAGAGGGGGGAGAGACAGCAAGCCTCCGCGGTGTACGGGGGGGGGGGAGGCTGCAGACCCCTGTGGAGCCCACTCTACACTTCTCACAAATGGCCCCAAGTGTAACGGCGCCTGCACTCCAGTGCTCCCAACGCTCCCCGCCACCTACAACAAGCCCTGCTCTGGACTGCATTAGTGAGGGGGGATCCCCACCCCCTCCATCCTTAGCATCGATATCCCCTCCACCATTCTCACCCCTAGATGAAGGGGCCACCCCTTGTAGGGGCTCACTACTCCAAAAACAGCGGGGGCGCGCAGCCCTTGAAGGAGTCGCTTGCCACGTGGATGACAACCCGAGCATGGTGCCGGATGAGGAAAGATGCCCCGGCCCTTCCCCTGTGTCCACTGGCCGCTTTCATTGACAGCTCACCTCTGTCACTTTCTAATGGTGACCTGCCGCTTTCTAGAGTTCAGCACTCGCCCGAAAGGCAGTGATTTTTCCCAGCTATTGATTGATGACGCAGTCGAAGATGGGTCGCTGTCTGGAAGCGGAGGCCCGGAATTTGAGATCCCTGACCCGATAGTGCGGGATGCTAACCTTCTGGCCAAATTTAAGGTCTTGTTACAGCAGGAGCTAGCGGCGGCCGTATCCCAACTCTCAAATAGCTACTCTAAGGAAATCAAGGACTTGTGTGATCGGACCAACACGCTCGAGGAGAAAATGGATGACATCGTGGTGGCCATGGAGAACAGAGGGTCTGAATCCGCAGCCATCAGGGACGACATGGACTCACTGCAACAAAAACTAGAGGACCTGGAGAACCGATCCAGGCGGGTCAACATCTGTATTCGGGGCCTCCCGGAATCGATAGAGGACGTGCCAGCTACCGTTACGGCCCTCCTGCAGGAGCTGATCCCCTCTATGCCGATCGAACGCTTGGAGCTGGTCCCAAAAGATCCGATGGTCTCCCCAGGGACATTGTTGTCAAGCCGACCTTCTATCGTACCAAGGAAACGATCTTGACAGCCGCCAGGGAAAAAGGGGACTTGTGCTTCCAGAACCACCGCTACCACATTTTCCCAGACGTCGCACCCCAAACCCTGCAACGGAGGAGAGCCATGAAACCCGGCTTAGAGATACTACGGAACCACAACATAAAATACCGGTGGGGCTTCCCCTTCAAGCTCGCGTTCACGCACAAAGGCCGTCAGTATGCAGTCAACTCCCCAGAAGATCTGCGAGACACGCTGAAGGGCCTGGGCCTAGCTCCCACCGTCTCCCCGACCCGCGCACCTGATATGACCGCTCAGCAGGCCTCCAAGTCAAAAAAGTTTCTTAAAGTATTTGTTTGTAGCCAGGAGACGTCACACAATGATTGGAGCAAAGAAAAAAAAAGTCAAACACGCTGTTTATACACCACTAATGAACGGCCATTGAAATGTATGGGAGAGCGACAGGTACTACATGGCGCTCCTGAACCTGGAGCGCCAGTTCTATACGCTGAGCCGTCGCTAGTGACACATGTGACGCTACATGGCGCTGTTAGAGGCGCTCACCAGATTCGCTTTCATAAATGTGGTTTTGCGTACAGTGCCTGACGTTCACCAGACGCTGCCTGCCGCTACGAAGCACTACCTGGCGCTATCCCTTCTTAAATAACCCCCTTAGTAAAAGCCCACCTAAATGGACAATCCAACAAATACATAAAAGAGAAATGACACCTATATCCCAAATTCATGCACAATTAACTAATTCATAAATAAACAGAAAAAATTACTATGTATATATGTCCATCCATATAACTACATATAGATACATAAATCATGTGCTCTAATGAAATTTCTGTGCTCAAAAGACAAATATATAACCTATCAATCTATAAATTACAATAAATATATGAAGATCTGCAACATATTAGCCATGAATAGACCCATAAAGAAAAAGTGTTTATGGATACAACATATAAGAGAAGAAAATTATAAATGCAAAAGTATAACCCCCCAAAAAATACAAGGAGAACCGGCAACAATCGTATGTGACCGCCAGTAGGGGAGAGGAAAGGTGCGCTCAGAACCACCCGCGCACGCGGCTTCCCCTGCCGCTTCTACTGGGTGGGGGTCATATAATATTATTTGATTGCTTTTTCTTTTTTTCTTTCTTGTCTTTTATAGCACTATTATGGGAAGCAGTTGACAAATACAAAAGATCTTAAATCTTCAGCTTGTGCTTCTTCTTCCAAACCATTACCGAAATACCTGAAAGATGCGCTGAGTGAAGTTCACGAAGACGTCGCGTCACGGTAGGAAAATTCATCAACTTTTCCCATTTATATTTTTATGGGACTAACCTGATTCCTTGTATTTGTTCCATACAGTTGCATTACAGCATCGCCATCTAGTGATGATTTTTTAGACTGCAGGACCTTACTGAAAAAGATTTACAGGACATGTGCAAAGCATTAAAGTTGACCAACACCCTCCCCTGATCGGCCCGGGAATCTATAAGATATATATATATTCCGATCGGGGGTGCCCCGCTGTGTGAAACCCCCCCAGATCCCCCAAAATCCTACCTGATCCTCGTTCCAGTGGCGCATGCGCGGGCTGCCGCCTCCCGAGCGTCCCTCTAGCAGGGCGCGCACCCGTGCTGGCCGTTTGTGAATGGCAGGTGCGGACGCGCTCCCTGTAAGAGGGACGCGTGGGAGGCGGCGGCGGCCCGCGCTCAGCTTGTCCGTCGCTGCCTCTCCTTGTCCGTCGGCGGCGATTGGACGAGCGAGTCACGTGGGAGCGGGGTGAGGTGAGTTTTCGGGGCTTTCTGGGGGGTTTCACACAGCGGGGCCCGTTCGGGGTGCCCCGCGGAAGTGGACCAATACCCAGGATAGTCAAAATCCTGGGTGTTGGTCCACTTTAACTGTTGAGTTTTCCACCTAAGCTTGTTCTCTAAAGTCATTGTAGTCCACAGCTTCCAACTTTTCAGGGTGGGAAAGAGGGACAATTGTTAAATAAAGCCACTCCCCTCATTGAGGCATGGATAGGAGATAGGGTGTAATCATTAATTGCTGAAAAGAAATCATTAATTGCTGCAGATCTGCATGTTACACCTCAAAGAGGGACAAATGAGAACAACAAGGGACAGGGGGACATGGACTCAAATCAGCGACAGTTGGGAGGTGTGGTCTAGTCCTACCCATGATTTATGTGGATTGGTAAGCAAGGTCATGTGCCTTCAAGGGAGCATCCAACTGCATCATCCTTATTTCATACCTTTCAACTTTTCAGGGTGGGAAAGAGAGGCAATTGTTAAATTAAGCCACGCCCCTTCAGTGATTGATGAATGGGAGATAGGGTTTAAAGTGGACCAAAACCCACCCCGATCGGCCCGGGAATCTTATAGATCGATTCCCCCAGCCCCCAATGTTATAAGCGGGGCATCATGGTTGGGGGGGGGGGGGAATCTCAGCAGGGATGTCTGGGGCCAGCTAGTAAAATCCAGGGCTGATTTTTTACCCCAGTCCGCCACTGGCTTCAGGTGAGGTTCTTGCTTCTTCATTATTGCCCCTGCCTGGACTGTCCCTTTAACACAGGTGCCTGATTGATAAATGTGATCCTGGGCATGGGCCTGTGGTGTCGCCATTGCCCACAGAGCGTTTGTTCTTTCTTCACAGCTACTATGGCTGCGGCCTCACGGTGCCCGAATGTTTGGAAAGCTGCAGAATTCTGGATCTGGGCAGCGGGAGCGGACGGGACTGTTACACACTGACCAAGCTGGTTGGTCCACAAGGACACGTCATTGGAGTGGACATGACGGATGAGCAGGTAATCCTTACATTAGCAGAGCAGAGTTATATATAAGACACCTTATCAAAATGAAAGGCCATATTTCGCATACATTTACCTGAGGAGGTTAATTACTCAAGCGTGTAGGGCACATGTGCCCAACCTGTGGCCGGGGGCCACATATGGCCCTCATACCAATGTGATGTGGCCCCTGACATGCTGTGGGATAAGGGGGAGGGGTGAATATATTATTTATAAAGGTAGTTAAATAGGGGTATAGAAAGGATGGGTGATTGTACTGTTGCAGAGTGTGGGTGCTGGGGGCAGCAGAGTCATAATCCAGATAGACATTAGTGGTGTAACAGGAACTGGCTTTACTGGAACATGAATGCAGTAAGAGAATGTCACCTTTTACATGGTGGCTAAAAACAGACAGGAAAAAGGAAGTACCATAGAGTAACTGAACACAGGAAATGCAACACAGCAGTAAAATGCATAGAAATCAATGGGAACCCAAACTTTGGGTCCCTCAGCCCTCCCACACGCCTAACCCACCGGCTGATGGAATCAAAATAAACTGATGGGTGAGGAGCCCATAGAGCCCAAGCGAGCTTGTGAGGAGTGGCGGGTCCCCCCCTGTCCATCGGCGGTGCATTCCGCTGTCAAAATGTCCACGGCAGGGGCTTTAGGAAAATGGCCTCCCCCATGAATGAGGACACATACAGCCAGGGATGGACTGGCCATAGGGACACCTGAGCAAATGCCCGGTGGGCTGCCCTGCTTTTGGGCAGCCTGTGCTGCTACCTTTACTAAAACTCCTATCCAATCCCAGCCTCCATTCCCTTCCCCACTCCCTCACCCAAGCAACCCCCAGACCATGTCCTCACCCTAATGATATAGCCTCAGCCTGGGAGCACACTGGGTGACTGGCAAGGAAGCAGCAGAGGTGCCACTGGCTGGTCATGGGCAGGCCGGGTGCTGGTAACATGCTGGGCCAATTTTTGTCCCCAGTCCTCCACTGTCTACAGCAGCTTTCAATGTACAGTGTCCTCACTCATGGGGGCGGCCATTTTTCTGAAGCCCCTGCTGTGGACATTTTGACAGAGGAACGCCGACTGCCGATGGACAGATTGTGGGGCTCAGGTAAGTTGAACAGCTGCTGCACACTTTAGGTCAAGCTGGTTGATCAACCAGCGTCAACCAGCTTTTCAAGGTTCGGGCCAGATGTCAAACTCGAACACGGGCCTCTGGCTGAAGTTTGGGTTTGGAAATCCAAACTCGCAAAGTTTGCTACGAACCCGACATTGCAGTTCCGGTTCGCACAAAAAACTAATTTTAAGTATTTTCATTTGTGGAAAAATCCTGTTATCATTGGGAAGTTTGTTCTATAAAATGTGGTACACATACCTCCCAACTTATCAGGGTGGGAAAGAGGGATATTAGTTAAATTAGGCCACGCCCCTCATTGAGGGATGGATAGGAGGGTGTAACGGTTAAAATGATATAAACACTTTAAATAGGCGAATTAATCATTTATTGCTGCAGATCTGCATGTTACACATCAAAGAGGGACAAATGAGGACTACAAGGGACAGGGGGACATGGGCTCAAAATAGGGACATTTGGGTGGTATGGATTTATACTCTAACAGCTGATGCCTGGAAATGATCCTGACTGCCATTTCACCCGGCATGCAGGAAAATCAGAGAAAAATATCATTTGCACAATAATTTGGAGCGCGGTGTAGAATAAAGCTGGAGTCTAGTGGCGGACAGGAGATGCCTTTGTCATTGCTTGGCATACCTTCCAATTTAACATGTGTTAAATTAGGCCATGCCCCCTCATTGAGGGATGAATAGGAGATACATTGTAACAGTTACAATAGAAACACTTTAAATATGCAAATAAATCATTTATTGATGCAGATCTGCATGTTACACCTCAAAGAGGGACAAATGAGAACTACAAGGGACAGGGAGACATGGACTCAAGATAGGGACAGTCCCTCCAAATCAGGGACACTTGGGTGGTATGGATTTATATTCTAAGAGCTGATGCGTGGCTGCCATTTCAACCGGCAGTTAGGAAAATCAGAGAGAAATATCATTTGCACAATAATTTGGAGCGCAGAGATGGATTAAGGGACGGATAGGAGATAGGATGTAACCGTTACAACAATATAAACACTTGGAATATGCAAATAAATCATTTATTGCTGCAGATCTGCATGTTACACCTCAAAGAGGGACAAATTAGACAAATGGACAGGAGGACATGGACTCAAAAAAGGGACAGTCCCTCCAAGTCAGGGACACTTGGGAGGTATAGCGTTGGTGGGAGATTGAAGACACTGGCGGCTGATTATATTATTCTGTGATTTTTGCAGTTGGAGATGTCGAGGAAGTACATCGATTATCATATGAAGAAGTTTGGATATGAACGACCCAATGTGCAATTTCTCAAAGGATACATCGAGAACCTTAAAGAGGCAGACCTAGATGATGAAAGCTTTGATATAGTAATGTAGGTACTCTCGGCCAAAACTGCAGTAAGTACTTGTATATGGACTGGCTAAAACATGGTCACCCACTGCCAGACTCGGACTGGCCCACAGGGTTAAAAGAAAGATAAGGCAAGCTGCTCTGGAAATTAATTGAGAGGGTATGTCCCGCACAGCTTATTATAACCTGCTAGTATGAAAACAATGCTGGTGCTGGCTAATAGGGAAACACCGAAGGTGTGTATGAAACCAGCCAAAACTAAGAGGCCGATTCATTAATAGCGCCAGGTAGCGACAGATGAGCGCCAGTAGCGTGATTTTCACAGCGCCCGCTAGTATTCGCTGTGCTTGGCCGTTGTTCGATTGTTGACAGCGACTCAGTCGGTGTGCGTTAATGTTGAATACGGGGTTAGGAGTCGCTGTTTCACAGGTTCCGCGCTGTATGGGAGCGCCTGACAGCGAATGGTCATAGCGAACGGCTCCCAGCATATTCATTAACAAATCACGCTCAAATTCTCGCGCTGTGAAATGCTTGTTTAAACCCCAGAGCGCTGGCGGCGATGGCTTAAAAGTAGTTTTTAACCCCCAAACAACCATATTTTTTGATAAAAAAATTAAACAAGTTTTTCTAAACATTTTGTAATATGAATACATTAATATCAGACCTGTAATATCAATTCTGCACAATTTTTTTTTTTTTTTTGCCGAAGTGGTCACAGAATGTTTGACATTTAAAAAAAAAAAAAAAAAAAAAAAACATTAATATCAATTAATTATGAAAATTTAAAGATTGCTCCATTGAAATGCATTGGAGAGCGCCAGGTAGCAAGAGGTCATACCTGGCGCTGTGATGGGATTATCAGCGGCGCCGTTCGTTGCAGTCCGCTACATGATGAATCCCGCGCTAGCTGACGCTCTCGCCGGCGCTAGCCTCATTTAGCGTGATAAATGCGTGATTGTGTCCGCCGCCTGGCGTTCTGGAGTCGGTAGCCGCCGATAGCTGGCGATACCTAGCGAATACTAGCGGGCGCTGTGAAAATCACGCTACTGGCGCTCATCTGTCGCTACCTGGCGCTATTACTGAATCGGCCTCCCCGTACTCCATTTTTGACATTCCAGCCATTCAGATGTGCCTGCTGGGGGTGCACAAAGTGAATAGAGGGCAGCCGGGGATGCCGGTGGGTGTTGTGGATTGGGGTGAGTACTGGGCAAACCGTTTGGAGTTTCACCCAACAGGGCATCCCGAATGGGTGGTTCTCCAGCTATGGAATCTTTAAAACTCCTGTAAAGTGGACCAAAACCCAGGCAAGCAGGCTCTGGAGTCATTGTTATTTTAACTCCCCCTCCCACACTATATTGAGGGAGGTTAAAAAATATGAACTCGCACTCCCCAGCACCAGCTACAGCACCCCCCATTGTATGCGGCCATTAAATAGCATACTGTGCCGACGGGCACCACCATGTGAAGCCACCTTCTGGCGTACTGGGGAAACGCGCTGGTGTCACTCTAAAAGAGATGACCGATATCTCTTTAAATAGGAACAAAACTTATTATTTTTACTCTCCTCATTTGGGATGCCCCCCATGTGTTAGCTCGGGAAAAGCTGAGAATTCCTGCCTTCAATTCAGCAATCCCATGGACTACCCGCGGCCTCTCCTCTAATCAGCTTTGTGTGCAGTGCATATTGATGAGCGCCATAGGAAGCTGAACAGACGTGGAGCGACACACATCCCTCAGCTCATTCTCTTGGTGACTTTTAAAGCGGACCAAAACCATATTTTTAACTAGCATGTCCTGAATTGCTCCCACTATGAAGAGTAACTTTTTTCTATTTTCACTGCTCCTGCTTCACTCTAATCCCATATAATGGCGACTGTTTTAGCTGTGAAGCTCCGCCTCCTCCATTCATTGGCACTGTTGTGTGTGGCAATGATGTCATAGCCACACCTATGCAATGACTGATCACCTGGCATCTTACAGAGAGGGACAGCAAAAAAATCTGGGACAATCCAGGACAATTTGAAAAGCGAAAATACTCATTTCTAGATCTACAACCTAAGAAGAGGGTATCGGCAGGGGCTTTGGCCAAATGTATTTCGCAGGTTCAATGGGTTTTGGTCCGCTTTAAGATGCATACCCGGTGTGGGAGCAGGCATCACCCGAAGGGATGCTGCCGAGGCCCATGCATGTGCCATGGGATTGTCGGAAAGCTGAGGTTAATAAGACTGGTTGTGGCACACTGTTAGGAAGATAACAGCTATCATGTCATAAATCAGTTTAAAGAGCAGGGTTCAAAATCACCTCCAAAATACCTCTGCCCTATAGGTATTGAAATATACTAGACAAAAACAATATAGGGGGTAATGAACACCAGAGAGAGACTATGTAATGCAGTTCATGATTTAATGCTCATATTATGGTGCAGTGCAAGATTATTTACAGTGAAATCAAGCAGGTTCTATATCAAACAGCTAGCAATATATACATAATATAAGGACCAGGAAAATACAAATGCAATGGCTATATCGATGCTAGAAAAACAGTCAATCAGATCAGATTGCAATGCATGAAAACGGTACATTAAAGTTTGCAGAGTATTTCCCTTTAAGGCATGAAACAGGCAGAAGCATAGTCAAGCATTTACCCCTAGACTCCTTTAAAATGTTCCTAGAAACCTGCAATACCAGCCTTGAACAATATAGACAAGACACTATTCAGTTCAAGTTGGGAAAATATAGACGTGACGCTCTAGATTACCAGGAGGGCCGCGTCTACACTTGGCGGGAACACCGTAGACAGCACACATATAACAATAACCCCCGCCTGGCCACTGGCTCTGGATCTAGTAGCTCCTCTTCTACATCCAGCAACGATTTTTTAGAGCAAGGTCCAGGGGACCTACCCACGAACAGAAGAAAACAACAAAGAAAAGGAGGGGCAGAAGAAGGCCCAAGGGGCAACCGTCGACCTCCACCACCTCGAACCAAATACAACACCAGGAGCAGGACTGCTCCACAGTGATAAGTATCTCTGACCACGTGTTATCGGATATCGAAACCAAGGTACTGTCCAAGGGTCTCACTTTTGCACCCTCTACCAAGGGTAACCATTTAGATATTCAAATTGGGTTACAGCAATTCTTTAGGTCATTACGCATTAAGTCTTTGTTTACCCTGTTCACCCTGTATCTGATAACCAGACTACTGGCTAACCCCCTGGTATTGACCTCAGTATGTGTAAACCGAAAAGTACCTGGCATCCTCCACCAACATCTCATGCTGTTGAGACCTTTATCAACTTGGTCCAACAAGACGTGAATCTGTTGAAGGTTCCCAGGACATCCAGACAACAGAACTTCTCTTTTAAGGAGAAACAGGCCCTTAATGCACTTTGCGAGAATCCCCTTATTACTATTAAACCTGCAGACAAGGGTGGAGCGATAGTAGTAATGAATTCAATCGACTACAAAAATGAAATCCTTAGTCAATTGAGTGATCCTGCTGTGTATACTCGTATCTCCAGGGACCCGACACAGGACATTAAAAATGTAATAGACAGGTTAGTCAAGAGGGCACTGGATGACTCTTTCATTGATGATAAATTGGCCAGATTTCTGAAAACAGACCATCCCTTGATTCCGTTGTTTTATTGTTTACCAAAAATACATAAAAAACTCCATAAACCACCCGGCCGCCCCATTGTGGCTGACACAATTTCTGTTTTCCAGAATCCGGCTATTTTTATTGATCGTCTCCTGCAACCATTAGTATTGGCCACTCCCTCTTTTTTACAAGATACCACTGATTTCCTTAATAAATTAAGTTCCTTTGGCTCTCTGACTTCAGACTGTATACTTGTAACTATGGACGTGACGAGCCTCTACACTTCCATTCCTCATACAGATGGTATTAACGTTATTAAGAGGGCTCTGGCTGGCACACCGATTCTGGTAGGTTTACAAACCTTGGCTAGTGATCTTCTTACCATTATTCTCACCAAAAATTACTTTGTCTTTGACGATCAATTTTATTTTCAAGCCCAAGGCACAGCCATGGGCTCAAACATGGCACCTAGCTATGCCAACCTCTTTATGGCCAATTTCAAAACTGAATTCATCTATCCCACAGATGCCTTCTCATGTAACATACTCACCTGGCAACGTTACATCGATGATGTATTTATGATCTGGCGCGGTAATCTTGATGAACTTCTGTCATTCCACACATACCTCAATCAATGTACCCCGACCATTTCCTTCTCCATTGACCATAGTACCACCGAGATCCATTTTCTTGACGTACATATCAACTTGATAAATGGTTGTCTCACTACAGATGTTTATAAGAAGCCCACTGATCGCAATACACTACTTCATGCCACAAGCTTTCACCCCCCATCCCTGTTAAAGGGTTTACCCTATGGTCAATTTGTTCGGATCAGGCGCATAACTTCTTCAGATGACTTGTACAATCTTTGCTCCAATGAACTCATACACAATCTACTACAGCGTGGGTATGACCTCGATAACCTACAGACTGCACAGGCTAGGGCCAGGGGTCTGAACCATACCACCTTACGCACTTTCCGCCCCAAACGTACTTCCACACGTATACCATGTATCTTTAATTTTTCCCAACTCTCCATTCAGGCACAGAGAATTGTCCGCAGACATTGGTCGGTTCTGCGATCCGATGAAAAGGTGGCTGATGCCTTTAAGGACCCTCCACTAACAGTCTTTAGGAAGGCTAGAAATCTGAAGTCAGCATTGGTTAAAGCGGAGTTCCATTCACCAAAGCCGACCATGACATCTAACTGGCTCTCTGACATAGAGAAACCAAAAGGTATGTACCCATGTGGGCATTGCGCCCAGTGTGGCTACACCTACAAGGCCACTAGTTTTACCCATCCGAGCTCTGGCAAAAAATATCCCATACATGAGTTCATCAATTGCTCCTCTAGGAATGTCATTTACCTCATTAAATGCCCGTGCGGCAAAGGCTACGTGGGCAAAACTAAACGTGAACTGCGGCAGAGAATTTGTGAACATAGGTCAGACATTCGGAACGGCCGTGTCGAATCCTCTGTCGCCAGGCATTTTATGGAATTAGGACATAATATTAGTCAGCTGAGGTTCTTGGGCATTGAATTAGTGAGACTTCCCTATAGAGGGGGGGACATTGAAAAAAGACTCTTACAAAGAGAATTGTCATGGATTTTTAAATTGGGCACTAAGAGCCCAAGTGGGTTGAACGAGGACTTGGATTTTTCTGTCTATCTATAATATCGCCCTATGTGATATTCTCACATATCCCTATGTAGTATCCAGATTTTATTGATTTTTTCATATTTTTTCACATGTTTGGTTCTACTTTTAATAATCTGTTTTTATATGTTTGCCTTCCAGCAGCCTTGAACCCAATATTTTCATCTACTCAGAGGGCTCCAGCTCGGTCTCCAGCTGTCGGTTACTTTGTTTCATCAGGGCTTTCCCGCATATTGCAGCTATCAACTTTTGCCACACCCCCAGTGCTTGGTATAGACCAGAAGAATAGCGCTATTATATAATAATGTGAAATAAGGACATTCTTTGTTCTATTCCCTGGGACTTTGTAGCTACGCTATTCTATGGAGCCATGTTTAATGAGGCACATACAGCCATTCTCTACTATTGTAGCTGCTTCGGCGGCCATCTTGGTTGTGGCACGCAGGGCCGATTTTGCCCTTTGAACAGCCAGCCCGCCCCTTGCTCTGTCATGGCCTCGTCCTCCATCTTTGTTGTGGTCTGTCTGACACCATCCGCCATCTTGGCTGAGGGCATGTTCACTTATATGTTTTCTTTAGCTGCGCATCTTTTTACACTGACTATTATGCTCACGCAGACCCGCGCACGCCCCGTGCATCGCGCGGCTCTGACAGCATACATTCTTGCGAGTGCCAGCATGATCGGGACGTGTCACGGGTGCTGCGGATGACGTCATCATTGGGCGCCGACATGCACGCCCCTTGTGTCGCCATCATTCCTTACAGCTGGAGACCCTGAATTAGGTATAAAACCCCCTGTGCACACGATATGGATACCACTATCCTCTTGACAAAGGTCCAATCCGGACCGAAACGTTGAGGTATTCCTGCTACCTGCGGTCAGCCTGTAAGCGCTTTCACTTGCCTGCATTCTATGCTTGACTATGCTTCTGCCTGTTTCATGCCTTAAAGGGAAATACTCTGCAAACTTTAATGTACCGTTTTCATGCATTGCAATCTGATCTGATTGACTGTTTTTCTAGCATCGATATAGCCATTGCATTTGTATTTTCCTGGTCCTTATATTATGTATATATTGCTAGCTGTTTGATATAGAACCTGCTTGATTTCACTGTAAATAATCTTGCACTGCACCATAATATGAGCATTAAATCATGAACTGCATTACATAGTCACTCTCTGGTGTTCATTACCCCCTATATTGTTTTTGTCCGGAAAGCTGAGGTTTACAGCGATCAGGAGGTGCATTACAAGAAGAGTGAGACCTCCAACACCAGACTCTATAGGCCAATGGTTGCTCCAAGCAAAGGCACAGCGCCGTCTATGGGTCTATTGGCTTGGCACAGCAGGGCCATGGATAACTGTCTGTTATAAATGATGAGGACGCCGCACTAACGTGTCTTCATTACTCCTGCAGATCAAACTGTACAATAAATCTTTCTCCAGATAAGAAGGCCGTGCTGAGCGAAGCCTACCGCGTCCTGAAGGTAAACTATGGGGGTTATTCATGGGATAGCGGCAGGTAGCGCCTCGTAGCGGCAGGCAGCGTCTGGTGAACGCCGGGCGCTATACGCAAAACCACATTTATGGAAGCGAATCTGGTGAGCGACTCAAACAGCGCCATGTAGCGTATGATTCATCATTACAGGCGGCTCAGCGTATAGCGCCGGAGCTCTAGCTTTCTGAGCGCCAGGTATTGCCTGTCGCTACCTGTCGCTCTCTCCCATACATTTCAATGGACGTTTCTTTTCTTCTGTTTAAACAGGGTTTTTGTTTTTAATATTTTTTTTTCTCTCAAATAATTGTGTGACGTCTCCTGGCCTAGAGAGTCATTCTTGAAAACTTTTTTTTTTTATATTTTTATGCAGAATTGTCATTATAGGTCTGGCATTAAAATATTAATGTTACAACAATGTCATTCCATGTGTTTTCACTTGGTTACTGGTTGATATGTGTTCAAAAACAGACTTTAATCACACAGCGTCTGGCGCTCTATGCTACAGCGACCAGATCCAGAGCGCCAACGCTATGTGTGTGTCTGTTTTTTTGTTGAATATGATGTCGCTGAGAGTCGGTCGCAATGAGCTGCCGCTGCCTCTCACTCCCTGCAACGCTGTACTGGTGTTAGAGCGCCCAACATACATCTCATTCATCAATGCTGGCCAGGTTACTACAGCGAATGAGACGCTCTGTTACAGCGCCCGATCACAGCGTATACTAGCAATCGCTCTTAGCGCCTCTGTATATATGCTCATCTGCCGATAGCTGGCGCTAGTAATGAATCGGCCACCACGTCACACTCGCCTCTAGGGAGATCTATAGGCTATTACACCATGGAGGGTGGTGGGACTAGACCTGATCCTATTAAAGGGAAATTCCAGGCAAAGGGTTAAATTATTCTGCTTTCTGGTCGCCCCATGCTGGCTGTCACAGGTGGCATCTTTTACTCACTTGGCATTTCCTGATAAACCTTATTGAACTTTTTCCCTTCTGCTGACTCTTCTTGCTCCGTCCCCTCAATGATTTTCTCACTATTGATGGATCTTTACAGTCAGAGATGACTAGTGCATGCATGGGGAGGCCCAGCAGAAGGGAGAGCGTTCACTAGGGTTATCATAGCTCCCCTAAATTAAACCTGGAATGTCCCTTTTAATGTAAAATAAGATAATCCTATTGGATGGCCTGCCAACCATTGGATCCGTCCAGCACTATTGTTTAAAGAAAGGGGCTAAAGTGCTGCAGGCAGATATCAAGCCACCTATAAGTTATAATCATGGTAATCACTATTAACAAGGGCTATAGTGATTACCATGATTATAACTTATAGGTGGCTTGATATCAGCGCCCTCTAGTGTCTGTTTGTCATTATATGTTTTTAGAGATATTTTAAACTGTTTTTCTGCGTCAATCATGGCTAAATAAACATTTTTGTAGGAATTATTACAGTGGTGCCACTTGTTTTGGGGCATTTTGGGGGGGGTACGTGGGACCCCTCCTTCTTTCTGGTTGGTTTACTTGTTCTCTGCCCTTGGGTGTGCACACTTTAAAGCGGACCAACACCCAGGATTTTGACTATCCTGGGTTTTGGTCCACTTCGGCGGGGCACCCCGAAGAAACCCCAAAAAACTCACCTCTCAACGCTCCCACATGAACGCCGCAGCCAATCCCCGCCAACGTCCAGGCGGGGGACAGGAACGTCCAAGCCGCTTCCGCCGCCGCCGCCTCCCGCGCGTCACTCTCGGCGCGCGCGCGCCCCCACCGGCCACTCACAGAGGGCCGGCGCGGGCGCGCGCACGTCTGGAGGGGCGCGCGGGAGGCGGCGGCGGCGGAAGTGGCGGCGGATCAGGTAAGATGTTTTTGGGGTTTCTGGGGGGTTTCACCCCGCGGGACATTCCCGGGAGGTGATCGGCCCGGGAATCTTATAGATTTCCGGGCCGATCACCCCTGGGTGTTGGTCCACTTTAATGTAGTTGGCTGGTGTGGCTTATGCTTTGTGTTTTTACTGTGTATAAATATATACAAGGCCAATACAAAGAGACGCCTTAGAGAGGATCTAATCACTGTGTATAATATATACAAGGATAATACAAAGAGACGCCTTAGAGAGGATCTAATCACTGTGTATAATATATACAAGGCCAATACAAAGAGACGCCTTAGAGGGGATCTAATCACTGTGTATAATATATACAAGGCCAATACAAAGAGACGCCTTAGAGAGGATCTAATCACTGTGTATAATATATACAAGGATAATACAAAGAGACGCCTTAGAGGGGATCTAATCACTGTGTATAATATATACAAGGCCAATACAAAGAGACGCCTTAGAGGGGATCTAATCACTGTGTATAATATATACAAGGCCAATACAAAGAGACGCCTTAGAGAGGATCTAATCACTGTGTATAATATATACAAGGATAATACAAAGAGACGCCTTAGAGGGGATCTAATCACTGTGTATAATATATACAAGGATAATACAAAGAGACGCCTTAGAGGGGATCTAATCACTGTGTATAATATATACAAGGCCAATACAAAGAGACGCCTTAGAGGGGATCTAATCACTGTGTATAATATATACAAGGATAATACAAAGAGACGCCTTAGAGAGGATCTAATCACTGTGTATAATATATACAAGGCCAATACAAAGAGATGCCTTAGAGGGGATCTAATCACTGTGTATAATATATACAAGGCCAATACAAAGAGACGCCTTAGAGAGGATCTAATCACTGTGTATAATATATACAAGGCCAATACAAAGAGACGCCTCAGTGGGAATCTAATCGCTGTGTATAATATATACAAGGCCAATACAAAGAGACGCCTTAGAGGGGATCTAATCACTGTGTATAATATATACAAGGCCAATACAAAGAGACGCCTTAGAGGGGATCTAATCACTGTGTATAATATATACAAGGCCAATACAAAGAGACGCCTCAGTGGGAATCTAATCACTGTGTATAATATATACAAGGCGAATACAAAGAGACGCCTTAGAGGGGATCTAATCACTGTGTATAATATATACAAGACCAATACAAAGAGACGCCTCAGTGGGAATCTACCCATAATGACCCATAATATGTGTAAATGTATGCAGTACCAATACAAATTATGCCCTTGAGGGGATATAATTACTGTGTATAAATGATCACAATGCCAATACAAAGTGATGCCCTAGAGGGGATCTAATTACTATAGGGTTGATTCAAAGCCCCTTTCACAACGTTTTTTTGGAGGTCTTGCTACCAAACGAAAAATCACAGAAAAATGGAAAACATTTCACGCAAAAATTCACGCAGAAAATAGGTTCTGCTGAATCTGACCAGGGGGAAAAATGATCGAGAACTGAAATTTTCACGCAAACAAATGGCGAGAAAGGGGCTCTGAATCTATATATAATATATATATATATATATATATATATATATATATATATATATATGTGTATATGTATGTGTATATATATATATATATATATATGTGTGTATATGTATGTGTATATATATATATATATATATATATATATGATTTAGAGGGGATCTAATCACTGTGTATAAATATATACACGGTCGATATAAAGAGACGCCTTAGAGGAGATCTAACCATTATAAAATATATACAAGCTCTGCAGTATGAGATCCCCCCCCCCCCTTTTCAGGCTGGCTCTTCATCCAGCTGGGGACTAGAAGCCACAGCACCCAATGTTCTAAAAGGACTTCTTCTGAAGGAGGTTATTATTCTTTACTGGTGGACACACTTTCTTATCAGCAGCTAACATGATATAGGTCTGCTTTGAAGTAGCAATGGATAAACCTGTCCATCAGCTTTAATATGAATTTAGGTTCACTTTAAATAAACAATAAATAAATGTACTTTTTAATACTAGTCTGGGCTTAAAAAGACCCTTCATTATTATTTATCACCTATTAAGTGCTGTAATGATCTTGCATGGGGCAGCAATGGCAGTAGTGCACATGAAGACAACACGTAGACATGCTCTGCTAGGCCATTGTGATCCTCTGCATTTACTGACTGCTAACTCTTATATGGCCACTAGGTGGCAGTACATGCCTGCCTTTGCAGAGAATAAACTGCTGAGCAGTTAGGAAACCATGCAGGACTACTAGCGGCATCACTGGAGCAGCGCTCTGATGGAAAGCGGCAAAATTCCCTCAAATTGCATGATGGGAAGACCGCAAAGCATTGTGCTAATAATTATCATAGTATACATTATAGTATAGTATAACCAAAGGGATACAGCAGGCAAAGCCAATTGTTAGACCTTTGTGTTGGCGTACGTTTGCCACTTTCCTAAACTGTTTTCTATTTTTAAATTGAAGAAGAGTAGCCGAGAGATCAAGATTTCCAGTTTTACCTTATGATTTATATTTATAAATGGTGATTAGATCCACTCTAGGGCATCACTTTGTATCGACCTTGTATATATTTATTCATATTGGTTAGATCCCCTCCAAGGCGCCTGTATTAACATTTTGTATATATTTTTAAGTCACAGTGAGATCTCTGTTTGTATTGGCCTTGTATTTATTCACAGTGATTGCTGAACTTACAAACAGAGGTGAAGCTAGAAACCACCAGTCGAAGCCTATGATTGGTGGTCTATAGCAAAGCAATTCAGGGGGTTTGCCGCTACTTTTTTTGCCTTGTTTTTAATTCCAAGAGCAGATATTTGTTGAGAGTAGGAGAGAGGAAGAGAGGGGATGAGAGAGGACAACCATTAGGATGTGAGCTGTTGAATGAAGATTTAGCACTTTCTCAACAGAGTAATGAAGCAACCTTGTGACTAGGGACTGGCAGGTTCAATTCCCGGCCATATGACATGACTGAAGTGTATGAATTTTATGGGTACAATAATTGTACTGGTGGGTTAAATGCAGAGGAGGGATTCCTATATGTGCACAAGCATACAATGGCCACCTGTGCCCCCCCCCCCCACATGTATAGTATAACATCTGTATATAAAGCTGTTGTGCCCCTTAATAACAATGCAAAAGAGCATTTCCCCTTTGAAAAATTGTTTAGTTATAGCTTGAAAAGGAGGGCTCTTCATTAACCCACAAAGACTTTTCTCTTTAGTGATAGTTTTACCACCTAATGATAACATGTAGCAGTAGGTGTAAGATTTGATCACTTAAGAGAAAAGCCCTTAAATTATAATAAAGAGTTTAAATTATATAAAAAGTTTTTTTTTTTTTAAAGCGAAACAAAACCCACCAGTGGCCGGCCTGAATTCTAAAAGATTCCAGTGCCGGCAGCTGGCTTTACCCTGCTGTGTGAAACCCCCAGGGCATCAGTAATCATTTACCTTTTCCTGGTTCAACAGCACATGCTCGTCCACCCACTGAACTGACGTAACTCGGTAAGGCGGCTCTAATAGTTTACTATGGGAAGCGAGAGTGGGCGCATCTCCGTATCCTCCGTTTGTGTGCGCGCTCCCACCCTAGCCATTCAGACAGGCTGGGGTGCGAGTTCGGGGCAGCAGGGGATGTGGCCGATCTTGCTCCGCATTTCGAGCCGCTGGGCAAATTCTATCACTGCAATGGACGGCTCTGATTGATTCTGAGCAGGTGTTGTTGGTCCGAGAAGAGATGAGTCTTAATGTGGCAATGGCGCAGGGTTCACATAGTGGGGCATCCTAATGAGGGATGTCCGGGGACCCGGTAAAAGTGAAAATTCTGGGTTTTGGTCCGCTTTAAGGGGAATTATTATTATTTAAAATTATTATTTTAGAATATGTGGCATGCCTTGACTTGCCGGGGTTCTTTATTGGTTTTATACTGCTTTTTTCTATGGAGATACTGTTTTTACCAAGTGCATGAATAAACTTCAGGATTTTTAAGGAGTGCGGATCTTCGCTTTGGTTTTCTAATCTACGTGGGGCAGGGACGGTCTCAGGTCTCGCACCCAGCAAGCCAGAGTGCGTTTGCCTTTGTCATTTGTGCTTAATTATTATTTGCCCCTATTTTAAATAACAGGGACTCTAGATATATTTACAGGTTTTATACTATAATTAAATTTGGCTGAAGGCTGAAAATAGGGATTTGATCCTAAAGCAGCTGTGCTTGCAGCAAAGGGGGCATCCCACATTTGGATGACCCACTGCACATTCCCCCCTGCCGGGCATTCCATAATTGATGCTTCTGCCTTCTCTCACCTGCCCATCCCGTCCACCAATCAGCTCAGCAGAGTGGAACAGGATTGCTGATCCCTCCCTCCACCTCCTCATCCAGATCCCAAACTGGGATGCCCCGGGGGCAAGCATTAACAGGCACATTTTATAATTTTTTGACGTTTGGTCTACTTTAAATGATCCCAGCAGTCGTAGTCTATTGAAGCTGCACCACCCTTACTCACCCCCTCCCCGGGAGCAGGTGCTGCACTCCTCCATGACATTCTTTCCTGTTTTGTGTTTTAGTACGGGGGTGAAATGTTCTTCAGTGACATCTATGTCGACAGGAAGTTGCCCGAGCGCCAACAACAAAACACCGTGCTGTGGGGTGAGTAGAGAAAGTAACTGTAGAGAAAAAAAAACACTGGGAGCCGTTCAAAAAGACCCAGTGGTGGTCTCTAACCTCTCTAATCTAATCAAAAGAAATTGGTGTGAGCTTTAATAACACAACACAAAAAAAGTAAATTCCCTGCATCTGATTGGTTATTGTGATGAAGTCAGTTCTTCAGGGAAGGAGCAGAATTTTTACAATGAGGGTAGTTTTTGTTTTAAATTTTCTGTGTTTTTGGTTCTGTAAAAAACTCCTATGGGGTATTTATTCATTTAATTTACTAGGATCAGACTGGCCCATTAGAAAGCAGGAGAATCCTCTGGTGACCCCTGTACTTGGTGGCTTTCCATCCTCAGAGGGATTCCTGCCCTGGACGACCTGGTTCACATAGTGCTGACAGCCCCGGTGTTGGCTAGGCTTGGCCTGCACTTGAATTGGGGGGGAATTACAAAGAGATTGATGATTCAGTAACAAAAGTGTTTAGTGAATTATAGGTTTCTTTTCAAAATTAAGCTTGACATGTTTCGCTTGTTTAAGCTGACTTCTTCAGAAGCATAACCCCCCCCAGTGGGGAAAGGCACCCAAGCAATGGATAGCATGTGATAAAAGCAATAAATTATACACCCCCAGTAACAGGGGAAAAGGGACAACCTCTAGAGGTCAAAAAGGACTCCCACCTTTCCTTCTGGCTGGGATTTTCTGTGCAGCAGCACCAATCCAAAGGTCAAGAATAAAACAAGAACAAAATTGTAAAATAGGTAGTCTAGACCTTAACTGCACAACAAATAGCCCAAATAGGAGCCCGCACTAATTTAAAGGACTTACAGGACTTGTTTAGGACTTGTTTCATGGTTTTCAACACATTTTTGCATTTGCGGCACTCTTTTTATACTAACTATGCCCAGTGTCTCCCTGCTGTTCCTAGGGCATGATTCAAAGCGAAGTTCTGGCCACTTACCCCAGAGAAAGAAATCATCATTTGTGCCCACCAGTCTGTGTGTCTTCGGCAATATCTGTGAGCATGTTTGAAAATTCGGACACAAACTGCGTTTTCTCTGACTCTTCCTCCTGATGTAGTATGCAGAGATTGTGTAGCGTACAGCAAACAACGATGATCTTTGACACCTTCTCTGGGCTGTATAGCAACTCCCCTCCAGGGCGGGCCAAACATAGGAAGCGTGCA
The DNA here is from genome assembly GCA_027917425.1 of Gastrophryne carolinensis. Lineage (NCBI taxonomy): Eukaryota > Metazoa > Chordata > Amphibia > Anura > Microhylidae > Gastrophryne > Gastrophryne carolinensis. The sequence continues at coordinate 605,443,830 of CM051235.1, forward strand.
TTCAGCAGGCAGGTTCGTTCCGCAATGAATGTGGTCTTTCGATGAGCTGAGTTGTACCCCACATCAGCCATCCTCTGCAGGTTGCAAACTGGGGTCATCAGCCAGGTCTTTTGACCGTATCCCTTATTACCTAAATAGAAACACACGAGTTAATGTTGGTTACACATTAAAGGCTCGCACACACCCTGCTCTTTTCACTTTTGGTCTAAAAAGAGACTGATGGTGATGGTGATGGTGACGTAACCCTAAGCCATGTGATCTGAGCTCCCTTTCTAGGATTTAGTGAGCTAGAGACTAATTAATGTTGTCTGTAGTAGTTTGTGTGATGAGAAGAGGTGAGTATAGATTTTTTTTTGCCTTTAATAGTACTTCTATGTATTTCTGGAAAATGATAGGTTGGTCCTTATTCCTTCAGGGGAAGGCCTTGGCGGGGCATTGCTGTGGCAGGACCTCTTCCGTTATGCCAAAGAAATCGGATTCCGTCCTCCTCGCTTAGTCACTTCCAGGCCTCTCAACTTCAATCTGGAACTGGAAGAAATCTTGGGTGGGGGTGAGTAAAGCAGACCGGAACATGTGTAGATGTTTTATCTGTACAGAAAGATTTAGTTGTGTCATTTCATGGAGAACACCCTGTCTCTGTTTACCTGTCACTGTGCTCACTGCTCCCCCTGCTGGAAAGAGAACTGAGGCACCACTGAGCCAAAACCAATGTTACAAACGTATGTTTTTTTTTTTTCCCCAGATGATTATAAATTTGTTTCTGCCACTTTCCGCTTGTTTAAACTGCCCAAGCAAGCTACGAGGGAGCCACGCCTGGCGACCTACAAAGGAGGGATCACTGGCTATGAAAAAGAAATCAAACTCGATGTCAACTATGCCTTCCCGGTACCGAGATTGGAACTCTTGCTTTATTTTATCAAATAAAAGTCTGTTGTTTTTTAGATTTTTAGGTTAGAAGGGTGGAAGGTCCTCTGCCACTATCTACAGAAGAATTACAGGGATGACCGAGAACTGGGCAAATGTTCCATCATGGGGGGAGCCCTAATTTAGAAACTCTGCTACATCTGCCTAAAAGGAAAAATAGTGCAGTAATTTAGAAGATAATATGAAACCATCCCACCCAGTGCAAACCCCATCCTCCATACCTATCCATCCATCTATCCATCCTATCCCTGACCATCTCAGCTCCCTGGGTCCCCATCCTATCCCTAACTATTTCAGCTCCCTGTGCCCCATCCCACGCCTGGCCACCTCAGCCCTCTGGGTCCCCATCCTATCCCTGACCATCTCAGCTCCCTGTGCACCATCCTACCCCTGGCCATCTTAGCTCACAGTGTGCCGTCATTGCACCCAAGACTCCTGCAGCTCCTGCTGATCCCATCCCACCCGCAGATGGCCAAATTGCTTGTGCTACATCCCTCTCAAGGCCACCTGAGATCCCTGTACCTCCATCCCTCCCAATGATGGCTTAGTGCCCAGTGCACCTATCCAACCCATAGTTGCCCCAACTCACTTGACCCCTGTCCCTCCCCTGGCCACCTAAGCAACCTCTAACTCCATCCTAACTAACGCTGCCTCAGCTCCTTATCCCTGGCCATCTTGGCTCTCTTGGCCATCGCCCCACCCATGACTGCCACAGCTCCCGTTTTCCCCATCCCACCCACAGCTGACCCAAATGATTGTGCATTTCCAAGGCCACCTCCACTCCCTGTACCTCCATCCCACCCATAGTGCCCCAACTCACTTGACCCTATTTCACCCCTGGCCACTTCAGTTACCTGTTCCTCCATCGCACCCATAGTGCTCCAACTCACTTGACCCTATCCCACCCCTGGCCACCTCAGTTCCCTGTACCTCCATGTCATCCAGGGCTGCCTCAACTCCCTGTGTCCCTATCCAACCCATAGCTAATAGATATATATATATATAGAGAGAGAGATAGCTACGATAGATACGATAGATATAGCAGATAGATACGATATGATACGATAGATATAGCAGATACATACGATACAATAGATACAGCAGATAGATACAGCAGATAGATACGATAGATACAGCAGATAGATACGATAGATAGGAATGAATGAACAAAACAGCAGAAAGAAGATAGAGAAGTGAAAATGTCATGTGACTCACTGACTCGCCTTGAACATGTGAACTAATCGCCTACAGAGATTTCCCTATTTTATTTTGTAAGGAAGGAAAAAATGTGGAGGTGGATGAAGAGCTCTGTGGAATTCTGAAACATTCTCGGTTTCTGGATTATTTCTCCTTTAAGCCGCTCTATAGCCTGCCTTCATCTACAAAGGTCAGTCCACGCCTGTAATATAGTTGTAATCAGTTTCATCCTTATGCTACTGTATGTTAAATTGAAAGTTTGGGAGCCTTTTCAGGTATTCTGACATTGAAATGTATGTCAGGCATCTTCATCGAAGATGAAAAGACCTGCCTAGAGACGGGGAGGCCGTTTCATTAATAGCGCCAGGTAGCGACAGATGAGCGCCAGTAGCGTGATTTTCACAGCGCCAGCTAGTATTCGCTGTTCTTGGCCGTAGTTCGCTTGTTGACAGTGACTCAGTCGGTGTGCGGTAATGTGGAATACGGGGTTAGGAGTCGCTGTTTGACAGGTTCCGCGCTGTATGGGTGCGCCTGACAGCGAATGGCCATAGCGAACGGCTCCCAGCATATTCATTAACAAATCACGCTCAAAAATTTCTCGCGCTGTGAAATGCTTGTTTAAACCCCAGAGCGCTGGCGGCGATGGGTGTAAAGTAGTTTTTAACCCCCAAACAAGCATATTTTTTGATTAAAAAATTAAACAAGTTTTTATAAACATTTTGTAATATGAATACATTAATATCAGACCTGTAATATCAATTCTGCACAAATTTTTTTTTTTTTTTTACTTTAAAAAAAATATCCATCATTGCCGAAGTGGTCACAGAATTTTTGCCTTTTAAAAAAAAACAAAAAACATTATTATCAATTAATTATGAATATTTAAAGATTGCTCCATTGAAATGCATTGGAGAGCGCCAGGTAGCGAGAGGTCATACTTGGCGCTGTGATGGGATTAGCAGCGGCGCTGTTCGTTGCCGTCGGCTACATGATGAATCCCGCGCTAGCTGACGCTCTCGCCGGCGCTAGCCTCATTTAGCGTGATAAATGCGTGATTGTGTCCGCCGCCGGGCGTTCTGGAGTCGGTAGCCGCCGATAGCTGGCGCTACCTGGCGCTAGTGAGACACTACCTGGCGCTATCCCTTGATAAATAAGGCCCATAGACATGGGGAGCCTAATTTATTAATAGCGCCACTCAGGGCGCCATAAACTTGTTTGATGCTGCTGCCAAAGTGACGCTGTACCTTTTTGTTGTTCGATTGATAAATGTAATGAACTATTGGCGGTCATAATCCCTGATTTCCAATTAGTTATTGTTTTTAATTAATCAACCCCAATGTCTCCCTGCTGTTACTTGGGCATGATTCAAAGCACAATTCTGGCCACTTACCCCAAAGAATAAAGTAATCATTTCTGCCCGCCAGTCTGTGTGTCTTCGGCAATGTCTGTGGGCATGTCTGGAACTTCGGACATCAATTTTCTCTGACTCTTCCATTCGATGTAGTATGCAGAGATTGTGTAACACCCAGCAAGCAATGATGATCTTTGACACCTTTTCTGGGCTGTATAGCATCTCCCCTCCAGGGCGGGCCAAACATAGGAAACGTGCTTTCGGGAAAACCCGATGGTTCGTTCCACAATGCATGTGGTCTTTCGGTGAGCTGCGTTGTACCACACATCAGCCATCCTCTGTGGGTTGCGCACTGGGGTCATCGGCCAGGTCTTTTCACCACATCCCTTATTACCTAAATAGAAACACACGTGTTAATGTTGGTTGCACATTTAAGGCTTGCATAACCCTGCTCTTTTCACTTTTGGTCTACGTTTCCCCACCCCACCCCATTGTAAATCCAGTTAAGTATTGTTCTGGCTTGCCCCCTTATGTACCTAGCAGCAAACACGGTGGCATTTCTTGATTCTCAATTTTTCAGGACATGTCCTTTTGTTGGCACACATAGGCATCATGACATAAACCCAGGAACCCCGATCTCGCTGCACGCAGACGCATCTCATGATCGCAAACAACCATCACATTTCATAGAATGAAAACTTTTACAGCTGCGGAAGTGCAGTTCTCGGGCTTGTGGAGGGCGAAACAGGATATGGGTCCCGTCAATGCCCCCTAGCACATTGAGAATCCCCCGCCATGCGGTAAAATTCAAGATTGATTGTACCCGCACATTCCCAACCGAGTGTGGTGGCCTGTCAGGGCCTGCCAGGCCCCAGTGGATTTCGTGCAGGAGGAGCTGAGGGTCCCAGCAAGCCGCCTACTAAGCGTGAGCCAGAATTCAACCTGGAAGATATCATTACCCTGGGGCAGCTCACCCTGGTCAAATGGTCTGTCTTGTTTGGCTCCCAGAGTCATAGCTTGAGCAAGCATTAACCCATGATCTGAGAGGGGATTACTGAGACGCTCAATTTCTTGGCTGCACATCATCGGACCACCCAACCCACAAAGAACCGCTATTACTCCTTGCACAGGGCCCTCATGAAGAAAATGGAGGTGGACCTGCTAACTGAGCGTGGGAAACTTGAAGGGCCACTCCATGACTATCGGGCATATGATGCTGAAGCCCTATATTCCTGCATATTGGCTGCAGGAGGTAAATGTGCACAATGACACCACAGCTTTGGCTGAAGGTAAGTGTGGTCTTTTGCTCCACTCATTTTTCCAAGTGCTTACTTTGCTTCCTCCCTAGCTGTGGATGCGAATTCTGGGTTGGATGTGATGAGTAGAGATGAGCGAATCGATTCTGACTAACCCGAATTCGTTACGAATTTCAGGAAATATTCGAATCGTTACGATTCCGAATATCGCCGAATTTGATTGCTCGAATTGCTTCCTTAAAACTCCATTTACTGCTATACAGCCCATCTAAAATGGTGGATCCACATGTCAGGACATGTCCCACGAGGCAAGGAATCCTGGGTAGGTGTCACATGCTACCTATCAGCAGACAGGCTTACCGATGATGTCACAGCCCCATATAAGCGGCGGCCATTTTGTGGAAGATCATTCTGACACTGTATTGCGGCCAGAGCAGATCAGGCAGGGAGAGAGCAAGAGACAGACAGACAGACAGACACAGCGAGGGAGAGATAGATAGATAGACACAGCGAGGGAGAGATAGATAGACACAGCGAGGGAGAGATAGATAGACACAGCGAGGGAGAGATAGATAGATAGATAGATAGATAGATAGATAGAGGGAGAGATGATAGAGCGAGGGAGAGACAGACAGACAGAGCGAGGGAGAGACAGACAGACAGAGCGAGGGAGAGACAGACAGACAGAGCGAGGGAGAGACAGACAGACAGAGCGAGGGAGAGACAGACAGACAGAGCGAGGGAGAGACAGACAGACAGAGCGAGGGAGAGACAGACAGACAGAGCGAGGGACAGACAGACAGACAGAGCGAGGGACAGACAGACAGACAGAGCGAGGGACAGACAGACAGACAGAGCGAGGGACAGACAGACAGACAGAGCGAGGGACAGACAGACAGACAGAGCGAGGGACAGACAGACAGACAGAGCGAGGGACAGACAGACAGACAGACAGAGCGAGGGACAGACAGACAGACAGACAGAGCGAGGGACAGACAGACAGACAGAGCGAGGGACAGACAAAGACAGGGATAGACAGAGCGAGGGACAGACAAAGACAGGGATAGACAGAGCGAGGGACAGACAAAGACAGGGATAGACAGAGCGAGGGACAGACAAAGACAGGGATAGACAGAGCGAGGGACAGACAAAGACAGGGATAGACAGAGCGAGGGACAGACAAAGACAGGGATAGACAGAGCGAGGGACAGACAAAGACAGGGATAGACAGAGCGAGGGACAGACAAAGACAGGGATAGACAGAGCGAGGGACAGACAAAGACAGGGATAGACAGAGCGAGGGACAGACAAAGACAGGGATAGACAGAGCGAGGGACAGACAAAGACAGGGATAGACAGAGCGAGGGACAGACAAAGACGAGGGACAGACAGCGAGGGACAGACAGACAGACAGAGCGAGGGACAGACAAAGACAGGGATAGACAGAGCGAGGGACAGACAAAGACAGGGATAGACAGAGCGAGGGACAGACAAAGACAGGGATAGACAGAGCGAGGGACAGACAAAGACAGGGATAGACAGAGCGAGGGACAGACAAAGACAGGGATAGACAGAGCGAGGGACAGACAAAGACAGGGATAGACAGAGCGAGGGACAGACAAAGACAGGGATAGACAGAGCGAGGGACAGACAAAGACAGGGATAGACAGAGCGAGGGACAGACAAAGACAGGGATAGACAGAGCGAGGGACAGACAAAGACAGGGATAGACAGAGCGAGGGACAGACAAAGACAGGGATAGACAGAGCGAGGGACAGACAAAGACAGGGATAGACAGAGCGAGGGACAGACAAAGACAGGGATAGACAGAGCGAGGGACAGACAAAGACAGGGATAGACAGAGCGAGGGGCAGACAAAGACAGGGATAGACAGAGCGAGGGGCAGACAAAGACAGGGATAGACAGAGCGAGGGGCAGACAAAGACAGGGATAGACAGAGCGAGGGGCAGACAAAGACAGGGATAGACAGAGCGAGGGGCAGACAAAGACAGGGATAGACAGAGCGAGGGGCAGACAGAGCGAGGGGCAGACAAAGACAGGGATAGACAGAGCGAGGGGCAGACAAAGACAGGGATAGACAGAGCGAGGGGCAGACAAAGACAGGGATAGACAGAGCGAGGGGCAGACAAAGACAGGGATAGACAGAGCGAGGGGCAGATAAAGACAGGGATAGACAGAGCGAGGGGCAGACAAAGATAGGGATAGACAGAGCGAGGGGCAGATAAAGACAGGGATAGACAGAGCGAGGGGCAGATAAAGACAGGGATAGACAGAGCGAGGGGCAGATAAAGACAGGGATAGACAGAGCGAGGGGCAGATAAAGACAGGGATAGACAGAGCGAGGGGCAGATAAAGACAGGGATAGACAGAGCGAGGGACACATAAAGACAGGGACAGTTTAAAGTGTTTGCTTTAGCTTCCAAGCCTATTTAGTGGTAGTAACACACCTGCCTATTTAGCTTTTCATTTTCCTGGTGTCATTCTTTAAAAAGCGTGCTAGCATTAATATTTCAAGACTACCTGTCTATTAACTGGTTGCATTTTGTAATCAACGTCACTTTACCACTATATAAGGAGCCAACCTCTCTATGTGAGGAGGGGGCAACCCAAACACTAGCATAAGTATTTCAAGAGTACCTGTCTACTACATTCTACTGCATTTTGTAATCAACGTCGCTTTTAAGCAAACTTTGCCTTTCGCCGGGGGGGGGGGGGGGGGGGGGCTCCCAAATACTAGCACGTGTCTTTTAAGAGTACCTGCCTACTAACCTTTTGTTATAAAAAAAAAAGTCTGGTTTACAAGTTTAAAGCACCCACTGTCTTTCACCGGGGGCCATTGTCAGTGCTAGCACTTTTCTTTTAAGAGTACCTGCCTACTAACCTTTTGCCTTTTTGTATAAAAAAATGTCTGGTTTAAAGCACCCATTGCCTTTCACCAGGGGGGGGGGGGGGGGCATCCCGAATACTAGCACTTAGCTTTTAATAGTACCTGCATCTTTACCTTTTTTACATTTTGAACAAAAACCAGGTTTTAAAACTGCCTGTGGTGCATTTTATTCTGACCAGGGGCATCCTGTGTAAGACCATCTGACAGTGTCTTTTTGCATTAGCTTTTAGCTACAGTGTCTGCCTATTTTGACCTAACTTTTCTACACACCTGCTGTTACAAAAATACTGTTCTAGGTGTAGTGTAATATATTGTTTTCCCCTCCTAAACGCAGTAAAAATGTCAGGCAGAGATGTGCCAGGATGTGCACCGAGGAGAGGCCTAGATTCATCAGGCAGAGGTCGCAGCAGACTAGGGGCGAGTGGCAGCAGGAGTCGCAGTGAGAGGCCTGATCTCCCGCTATCTGCTAGCGGTCGTGTCTCAACCAGAAACGCATCTGCCGTCATCGATTGGTTAACGCGGTCATCGACCTCATCACAAGTGACATCTGACACCCCCAGTCAACAGTCCGTAGGTTCCTCGGACACAACCCTGAGTTGGCCCGGGAGCAGCCCCTGTCCTTCCATTGCCTCTGTCCTACGCCCCCCCCCCCTCCAGCCGACGTATCTTATGCTTTGGGTTCAGCTCCACTATTCAGTGAGGACGATGTGTTAGAGGACAGTCAGCAGCTACTGCCCAGCCAAGAAATGGAGGAGACATCCGCCGCTTCTTCCGCTAGGCAGACAAACACTGAGGAGGAGAGTGGCGTGGGAGGTGGTGTGGCGAGCGTTCCGTCTCCTGCAGCACACGCTCTTGTGGAAACCGAGGAGGACATCAGTCACGTGCAGACACAACTCGATGATGATGATGAAGCCGATCGCACTTGGGAGCCCAGTGCAGAAGGGGCTTCATCATCATCAGGAGAAGAGGGTACCAGGTTGCCCCAGAGTCAGCAGCTGAGGCAGCAATGTGGCAGTAGGGTTGGCAGTCAGCATGGTGGCGACTCCGCCTCCTCATCCTCCGCCGTCTCCTCAGCCTCCACTGTACGGTCAATTCTCAATGCCCCTTCAGCCTACCATGTGTGCAGGGCACGGCGGTGTCACATGGCTTACTCCGCGAAAATTGGAAATGGGAACCATGGTGACTGACAATGGGAGTAATATCTTGTCTGCGCTGCGACAAGGAAGCCTGAGCCATGCGCCCTGTATGGCACATGTGTTCAACCTAGTTGTCAAGTGTTTTCTGAAGTCTTCCCCCCATCTGCAAGACATCCTAACAACGGGAAGGAAACTTTGTATGCACTTCAGCCACTCCTACACCGCCAAGCACACCCTTCTTGAGCTACAGAGTCCGAAAAGTATCCCCCAACATAGTCTGATTTGCGATGTTCCCACCCATTGGAATTCCATCCCTACATATGTTAGATCGACTATACGAACAGAGAAAAGCCATCACTGATTTCTTGATTATCCAAGCAGATAGGGGGACTCCCCTGTGTAACTTTAATGTGAACCAGTGGCAGCTCATACGTGACACCTGCCGTTTGCTTAGGCCCTTTGAGGAAGCCGCTTTATTTGTCAGTCGTCAGGATTATGGCATGAACGACGTGGTTCCGCTGCTTCATCTAATACAACACATGTTGTAAACCATGGCTGGTCAGGGCACTGGAGACATGGCGCATACATTTCATGGCCACATAAACCCAGTGGGAGCGGAGGAGCAGCACAGTGAAGCACAGTTTAGTTTTGGCGAAATGGGTGGTTTATCTAGTCATCTGACAGGAGAGGAGGAGCAGGAGCAACCAGTGGAGCTAGAGGGTTGTGAGGAAGACAGGACAGAAGACCCAGACACACCGTGACAGTATGCAGTGGAGATGGAGACAGGTAGTCCCTCCGAGTCACTTGCACAAATGGCACGACGCATGCTCACGTGCTTGCGTAGTGATCGCAGAATTGTCTCCATTTTTCTGCGGGATGACTTTTGGCTCTCCACCTTATTGGACCCTCACTACCGGCACAAAATGGGGGCATTTTTTACACCCGCTGAGAGGGAGGACAAACTGACCTACTACAAAGACATTCTACGTAGTCAGTTGGCCGATGTCTATCTGCGCCATGGTCCATACTCTCGCAAGTCTGACTCGGGGGGACCTCTGCGCTCACCTTCCACTGCCATGGCTGCCGGGGGGGGGGGCAGCAGCAGCTCCATCAGCAGCAGCCTCAGTCTTCAGTCGCTAATGAGTGGCTTTCTGCACTCGCATAGTGAGGCTACTCTTGAGCAGCCGGAAGACCTGGAGCAGGGCCTGAACCAGCAGGTTGTGTCATACCTTGAAATGACCATGCCAACGCATCTTGAGGATCCGCTTGACTTCTGGGCAGCCAAACTTGACTTGTGGCCGCAACTGGCAGAGTTTGCCTTGGGAAAGCTGTCCTGCCCGGCCAGTAGTGTGCCATCTGAGCAGATCTTTAGTGCTGCGGGGGCCATAGTAACACCAAGGAGAACTCATCTGTCCACGAAAAATGTGGAGAGACTCACCTTTGTGAAGATGAATCAGGCATGGATCAGCCAGGATTTCCACCAATAGCTGATGCATGCGAGTAGCTGATGCATGGTAACTCCTTCTGCTGCTGCCAACTCCTGTGTGTGTCTTTCAGGCAATATATGAGCTCCCTATGCTGCTGCCAACTCCTGGGTGTGTCTTTCAGGCAATATATGAGCTCTCTATGCTGCTGCCAACTCCTGGGTGTGTCTTTCAGGCAATATATGAGCTCCCTATGCTGCTGCCAACTCCAATGTGTTTTTCAGGCAATATATGAGCCCCTAATACTGCTGCCAACTCCTGGGTGTGTCTTTCAGACAATATATGATCTCCCTATGCTGCTGCCAACTCCTGGGTGTGTCTTTCAGGCAATATATGAGCTCCCTATGCTGCTGCCAACTCCAATGTGTCTTTCAGGCAATATATGGACTCCTAATGCTGCTGCCAACTCCAATGTGTTTTTCAGCCTATTTATGGGCTTCCTATGCTGCTGCCAATTCCTGGGTGTGTCTTTCAGCCAATATATGGACTCCTAACGCTGCTGCTGCTGCCAACTCCTGGGTGTGTTTTTCAGGCAATATATGAGCTCCTTTTGCTGCTGCCAACTCCTGGGTGTGTCTTTCAGGCAATATATGAGCTCCCTATGCTGCTGCTGCAAACTCCTGGGTGTGTCTTTCAGGCAATATATGAGCTCCTTCTGCTGCTGCCAACTCCTGGGTGTGTCTTTCAGGCAATATATGAGCTCCCTATGCTGCTGCCAACTCCAATGTGTTTTTCAGGTAATATATGGGCTCCCTATGCTGCTGCCAACTCCTGGGTGTGTCTTTCAGGCAATATATGGGCTCCCTATGCTGCTGGCAACTCCAATGTATTTTTCGGGCAATATATGAGCTTCTAATACTGCTGCCAATTCCTGAGTGTGTTTTTCAGGCAATATATGGGCTCCCTATGCTGCTGCCAACTCCTGGGTGTGTCTTTCAGGCAATATATGGACTTTTAATGTTGCTGCTGCCAACTCCTGGGTGTGTCTTTTAGGCAACAGATAAGCTCCCTATGCTGCTGCCAACTCCAATGTGTTTTTCAGGCAATATATGAGCTCCTAATACTGCTGCCAAGTCCAGAGTGTGTCTTTCAGGCAATATATGGGCTCCTAATGCTGCTGCTGCTGCCAACTCCTGGGTGTGTCTTTTAGGCAATAGATAAGCTCCCTATGCTGCTGCCAACTCCAATGTGTTTTTCAGGCAATATATTAGCTCCTAATACTGCTGCCAAGTCCAGAGTGTGTCTTTCAGGCAATATATGGGCTCCTAATGCTGCTGCTGCTGCTGCTGCTGCCAACTCCTGTGTGTGTCTTTCAGGCAATATATGGGCTCCCTATGCTGCTGCCAACTCCAGGGTGTGTCTTTCAGGCAATATATGGGCTCCCTATGCTGCTGGCAATCCAATGTATTTTTCGGGCAATATATGAGCTCCTAATACTGCTGCCAATTCCAGAGTGTGATTTTCAGGCAATATATGGGCTCCTAATGCTGCTGCTGCTGCTGCCAACTCCTGGGTGTGTCTTTCAGGCAATATATGGGCTCCTAATGCTGCTGCTGCTGCTGCCAACTCCTGGGTGTGTTTTTCAGGCAATATATGGGCTCCTAATGCTGCTGCCAACTCCTGGGTGTGTCTTTCAGGCAATATATGGGCTCCTAATGCTGCTGCCAACTCCTGGGCGTGTCTTTCAGGCAATATATGGTCTCCTAATGCTGCTGCCAACTCCAGGGTGTGTTTTTCAGGCAATATATGGTCTCCTAATGCTTCTGCCAACTCCAGTGTCTCTTTCAGTCAATATATAAACTCCCTATGCTGCTGCCAACTCCAATGTGTTTTTCAGGCAATATATGGGCTCCTAATGCTGCTGCCAACTCCTGGGCGTGTCTTTCAGGCAATATATGTGCTCACTATGCTGTTGCCAACTTCTGGGTGTGTCTTTCAGGCAATATATGGGCTCCCAATGCTGCTGCCAACTCCTGGGTGTGTCTTTCAGGCAATATATGGGCTCCTTATGCTGCTGCCAAGTGCAGAGTGTGTCTTTCAGGCAATATATGGGCTCATCAAGCTGATGCCACCTCAAGGCTCTGTAATTGTGCCGCTCTGCGACAGCCAATCTAATAGCGACGCCTCTGATCTGCATGTCATACTTCTTTACAATAGTATTTCACTAACCCAGCATGCATCCTATGCATGTTACAGCCAAGCAGTACATTCTGCAACCCTACGGAGGCTCTCGGACGCCCAGAAATAGCCGAAACAATTTTTCCCGGAAAAGTTTGCTCATCTCTAGTGATGAGCCCCCCGACTCTCAACCTGCCACCAGTCAATAGATGTCCTCCAATGTGGTCAGCAAGGCAACCCACCAGCAGCCTTCTCTGCCTTCAGCCAAGCTGACCCTGTCTGTAAGTGCACACCTGTGAAGATCTTTCAAATGTGTCTGCTGATCGGGTCTTTAGCCATGTCTGGAGGAGTTTGCAGGTAAGTCAGTGTGTGCCCAAAAATTGCTAATTCCCTGCTTAGACAGCAGCTCTCCAATACCTTCATCCACACACATTACCAATACTGTGGGTTAGCTCAGAGGTGACAAATAAACTGTTTGTTTATTCTCTCCTTCACAGACTCCATTGGGGGTTGATCATGACCCGGAAAGGGGCCCCAGTAACGCCCAGCTCTATGAACAGAGGGCACAGATGCTGACGGCCTACAATACAATAAGTCGCAACTCGTGGAAAGAGTGGCGGTAATGGAGGGACAAATTAGGGACACTAAAGACCAACTAACAAATTGGGTGAAGCAGGAACAGAAGGCGGCATGGGCCTAGGAGCAACATCTTGCCATTCTTTCGGCCATCCAGGAGAGCAGGTGTGAAAAAAATCAGTTGCTGCAGGTACTGAACCAGCAAGTACAGCAGCAGAATATTTTTGTCCAGGCCCTGTTTGGAGCTGGCCCTGTTGCTTCCATCAACCCCCCTGCTCCCAATGGTCAGCCAGCAGAACCGCCATATCCAGATCTTGCTCCATCTGACCCACCCCTGCCGGACCAACCCAGCGATGATGCGACTTCTGGATCTCTCCCTGATTCTGGACCCTAATTTGGTTTGTGGACCTTTTGTTGCTTACTTTTGTGCATTCACCACAATAAATTTGTTTGTGACTACCTACAGACCTCAAATTGTGTGGCTTGCTAACAGAAGTGTAAAGGTTTGCTTGGGTGTAAAAATACACGAAAAAAACATATGGGCCTATCAAAGCAAATACACCACACATTTGTCCAAAAATATATAATTTTAATATTAAAATGGTAGACACACCAACATGCCCAATCATCCAAATATTAGTGGGCCTTAAACTATTTTTTGTAAAAAATTCTGTTTAAAAAAAAGAAAAAAAAAAGGTTAGCCTCCGCAGTAGAGAACCAACACTTTGCTTGTTCATGATTTAGAACAACGCTACTTCTTGTATGGTTGGCAAAATGGCAAAATAATGTGTAAATTGCCAACTGTGCCACAAAAAACACGAGCTAAAAACAATTAGCTCAACACAGTAGCTTATTGGTAAAGTATGTTTGCAGGGAAATATTCACCTTGTGTGGGCTGCGCTGAAAAATCCGGAAGGGGGGAGGCTGTCGCCTTCCTGTGATGCCCTGAGACAATATGAAAGACAAAATAAAAACCACACATGAGAAACACATTTTACATGTAGGCCGTGGCCTGAGAACTGGGAAGAGAATGGGAGAATGGGAGTCTATGATTCTAGCCTTGGAAATGCTGTTTACTTCACCATTTATGCTGTGTAAATCCAGCCAGCAGCCATTTAGGTTCAATGACCATGCACGGCACTGTGGGCTCATGGTGCGGAAGCATGAAAGGGTAAGTAAAATGAGCTGGATATTGGGCTTTAAGAAACTCTGTGCCCTTTGTGTGGGTCATGTGGGTCCATTTTAAGGAGATCCAAAAAAAAATTGTCACGGACATCTCAATTAAGCAGCCACCACACTCTCCAAACCTGTTAATACCGACCACTGTTGGAAAGTACAGGCTGTCCTCTAGGTAGAGGGATGCAACTTGGAGTCCCTTTAAACTCTTGAGATATACAGTATACTTTCCCTGGAATTAGGAAGAGTCTTCACATAAACTTTTTGATCCCTATGAGATCAGTTACTTACTCTGTGGGATATTAATACATACATATATGTATTTTTATCCCGTGGAGTGAGTAATGGATCTCATAGGGGTCAAATAGTTTATGTGAATGTTTTCCTAACCCCTATATGACACGGTTTGTGATCACTCCAGCGCAGGATCTTTTTAGATTAGATTTAGATTAGAGTTGAGATATTAATAAGTTCCTTTAGCACGATTGTTCTGCGATCTTTTGATCAAATAGTGTATATATAGGAATAGTGTTGCCTGACCGCCTGGCTACTTTCGGAAGTGGCCAAAACCAGGATGTTTACCCAACCATCCATGCCCCTGGGTACATCCAACAACCAGCAATGTGATTTGCTGGCAGTCAGTGGGGTTCACCAGCCAGCCTTGGATGACCCTATGGTCAGGTCTCATGGTTCTGAAGCATGGAAGGGTGAGTAAATTGAGTTGGATATTGGACACCAAGGAGACTTATTCCATTTTGGCCATAATAATCACTGATACCTTTGAGATAAGGAAAGCAGTGGTGCTAGTGTGGTTTAACGAGGTCCAAAACTTCCAAAACAAGACTGCTACTAACTTTTCATTTAGGGGGCCACCAAACTTTCCAAACCTTTCTTTTAGGTAGAAGAACTAAGCTTGGAGCCCCTTTATACTACATACTCTTATTGGAATTCTGAATAATGTTTGTCAACCTGGCTAACTTTGGAAGTGGCAAAAAACAGTCTGTTCATTCTCCTGTGTGGGTCAAGAAGTGCTTGTCGGCAGCCAGTGGGGTTCACTAGCCAGCCAAGCATGGCACAATATTCAGGGCTCATGGCACTGAAGCACAGAAGGGTCAGTTAATTGATATAGTGAGCTCCATGGAGGATTTTTCATTGTGGTTAGAAAATGGGTTTTAAGGGAGCACACCTCAGAATTACTAGTAGATATACAATGGTCTGGGTGCTGTGACAAAGTCCCTATACCCAAGGGACAAGCATACACGATGTGTTATTACTTTGTGACGCACACCACAAGATGAATAGTAAAGGTTAGAATTTTTATAGCGCATTGGATATCGTGCCAACATATTTACAGTGAAAAAATGCCATAAATAAGCTCATATTAAAGGACATTTGGGTTGATTCAGAGCCCCTTTCTCACCTTTTTTTTGCGTGAAAATTTCCATTCTCGTTCATTTTTTCCCCTCGTCTGATTCAGCAGAGCCTTTTCTCTGCGAGAACTTTAGTGTCTTTAGTGTGAAATCTTTTCATTTTTGCATGATTTTTCGTTTGGTAGCAAGACCTCCATAAAAATGATGAGAAAGGGGCTCTGAATCAACCCTATTGTGCTCATTCTCCGAATGGCTAGATCAATATTACAGATGAAGGAACATATGCTTATAGATAATGCTAACAGGGCAGCACTGACCCCTACTGGTCACTTAGAACAAATGCCAAATCAGAATCAATATACAGGCTATGGATTGAAAATCATTGCTTTTGACAGGTTATGTACAGATGTGAATCTTAAAGTGGACCAACACCCAGGATTTTCACTATCCTGGGTTTTGGTCCACTTCCGCGGGGCACCCCTATCAGGGGTGCCCCGCTCCGTGAAACCCCCCCCGATCGCCCTAAATAACTCACCTCACCCCGCTCCTACGCGAGCGCTTGTCCAATCAGAGCGCTCAGAGCCGCTGTGGTATGTACGGACAAGCGACGGACGACCACATCGGCTCTGAGCGCGCTGGAGGCCGCGTCTCGCGCTTCCTTCTAACAGAGAAGGAAGCGAGAGATGCGGCCGCGACCCGCGCATGCACCATTGGAACGGGGATAAGGTAAGGTTTCTGGGCGTCCTGGGGGGTTTCACCCCGTGGGGCATCCCGATTTCAGATGCCCCACTGGATCATCGTGGATCACCCTGATGAGTAATGCCAGTAAGGTGCGGAAACAACGGTTCAAGAGTAGGATAAAGTGGTTGTGGCTTTGAAGAAGTCCAAACCAAGGCATCTCAATGAGTTGACCACCATAGTTTCAGATCCTTTCTACATTATCCTAGAGACCCCAAAGCGCCTCAAGGAGAGTTCATGTCATCCTCTAGGTTCATTTCGCTACTGATCCTAGCGTGACCCCGCTGATCTTTCTAAAATGGAATAGGCTGTTAAAGGAAATGATTCTAGCGCAACCTGCCATTCCACAAAGCTGCAGCAAATCACTGTGACCAGAACTACTCATTAAAAAGCTCTTACCACCGGCCCATGTCAAAGGTTTACCAGCCCCTTACGACCCCGCCAGGTAATTCCTAGCAGAAATACGAGTTTAAACCGGAGCACCTGATGGTGGAACCTATAAGCTCCTGGCACGTGCTGAAGAATGTTGCACCATTTACACCATAACACAACTGCTCCACTCTAGTAAATGCCTGAGAGTTAATCTGAAGCGGGATCATGGATATTACTAGTTCTTCCAGGTCACAAGACGTGACATTTTGGGTCGTTCTCTACAAATTATTACTTACAGACCTAGTGTGCTGCACGTTTTCACTAACACATATTTACATAATTATCATTGTTATTCTATTCAAACAACTTTGAGACCTAGGAGTTTTACCCTCCAGGTCTTTTCTGCTTTATAGGGACGCCAAGGAGGCTTACGGGGGGGCTGATTCATTACCAACGGCATGTATCGGCAGATAAGTGTCTGTATTGCGGCGCTTAGAGCGGCCGCTAGTAGACGCTGTAAGCGGGTATCGGGCGCTGTAACATAGCGCCTCAGTCGCTGTAGTAACCTGGCCGGCATTGATGAATGTGATGTATGTTGGGCGCTGTAACACCAGTACAGTGCTGCAGGGAGCGAAAGGTAGTGCCAGCTCAGTGCTCCACACCATACTTATCAAAAAAGGACACACATACAGCATGGATGCTCTAAATCTGGGCGCTATAGCTTAGAGCTCCAGATGCTGTGTGATTAAAGTCTGTTTTTGAACACATATCCACCAGTAACAAAGCGAAAACACATGGAGTCACATTGTTATAACACTGTGACCTGTAATGACAATTCTGCATAAAAATATAAAAAGTCAAAAAAATGTGTAAAAGTGTTTGTTTGCAGCCAGGAGACGTCACACAATGATTGGAGCAAAAAAATGTTAAACACACTGTTTAAACACAAGCAAATGAACGGCCATTGAAATGTATGGGAGAGCGACACTGAGCGTAAGGTAATACCTGTCGCTCTGGGAGCTAGAGCGCCGGCGCTATACACTGAGCCTCCTGTAATAATACATGTGACGCTACATGGCGCTGTTAGTCGCTCACCAGATTCACTTTTATAAATGTGGTTTTGCGTACAGCGTCCGACGTTCACCAGACGCTGCCTGTCGCTACGAGGCGCTACCTGGCGCTATCCATTCTTAAATAACCTACATCGTGTGGGTCATCCTGATTAGTGATGCCTGTTGATTGGGAAGCAACGATGCCACAGCGCAGGGGGTCGCACATTTAATGACGCTCGATATCATTGTCATACGCATTAGCACGAGTCTGATGTGTACAGATACTCAGCCGGTGTTCTGCCAGTCTCTGTCCTTCAATCCTTTGCTAGCAAGGAACAAAACATATTTTTTTTGAAACATGGGTGGTGTTCCAGTTTGAGAAAGTCCAGTCAATTTAGACCAGACTTCCTCTTTAAAGTGGACCAACACCCAGGATTTTGACTATCCTGGGTCTTGGTCCACTTCGGTGGGGCACCCCCGATCGGGGTGCCCCGCTGTGTGAAACCCCCCCGATCACCCGGAAAACTCACCTCTCCCCGCTCCCACGTGGCCGCGTCGTCCAATCAGCGCGGACGGACAAGCGATGTGACAGCAACGGGCAAGCGGCTCCTCCGCCGCCGCCTCCCGCGCGTCACTCTTGACGTGCGCGCGCCCGCGCCGGCCGTCTGTGAATGGCCGGCGCGGGCGCGCGCGCGTCAAGAGTGACGCGTGGGAGGCGGCGGCCCGTCTGGAGGGGCGCGAGGGAGGCGGCGGCGGCGTAAGGGGTAAGGGGATTTGGGGCGTTTGGGGGGGTTTCACCCCGCGGGACATCCCGATCTCGGATGTCCCGCGGGGAGGGAGGTGAGGGTATAGATTCCCGGGCCGATCACGGGAGGGTGATGGTCCACTTTAAAGTGGACCAAAACCCAGGATTTGGACTATCCTGGGTTTTGGTCCTTGCCCCCGATTGGGGGTGCCCTACTGTGTGAAACCCCCCAGGTCGCCAAAACAAACTTACCTCTTCCCAGTCCTACGACACTTGCGCAGCTGCTCGTCCAGTCGGCGCACTGGCGGCAGCATCCCCCGCTACCCTCTAACAGGGAGCGTGCCCATGCTGCCCATTCACAAATGCCTGGCACGAGCCCTGCTAGGGGGATAGCGGGGATGCCGCCGCGGCTCGCGCATGCGCCAATGGACCAGAAAAGAAGGTAAGTGAATGGGGCGACCTGGGGGTTTCACATAGTGGGGCATCCCGATTTTGGATGCCCTGTGTGGGGGGGGGTCGATCGAGGTGGGTTTTAGTCCACTTTAAGTCTAAATTTATTGGAACCCAAATGCAATTACCACTGCTGCACCTATAACATGACCTGGATGAATGAAAACCATCATAGTCCTGTACAGGGATATTGGGATATTCAGGGATATACAATATAAATATACTGCAGTTTTATTTATAGATATGTTACTATGTTTAGAAAATTATAATTATCCTGTACTAAAGTGTTATTATTTGGCAGGATATTATCCAGAATCCATTCCTGTATGCAGAGTGCAGTCGGGACAAAGGCCCTGGGAGTTGTGAACAGTCTCGCCCATAAAACATCTAGAACATGCACATCACTGTCGCCAGCGCCACTACATCATGATCATCTATAGGCGTTCTCTTCTCTGCCACTAACCAATCGGATTCACTTGTGTATTAGAGTTGATAGGTTGATCACTGCATTGTTGTGCATTGTTTGTGCATTGTTTTTAAGCTTACCACTTGTTAGATTTATAATAACGGGCAGGACCCAGGCAGGGTTGGGGCGTGCCCGCTATCACTTAAACATCATAACGCTTGTGTGTCCACATAATATTTGCTGGGCCTGTATGATTTAGGCATGTGGGCTGTTTCTTCAAAGAAATCCACACCACGTTCCATATTTAATATGCAGATTGGATGTGTCCTATAGAAGCAAACACATGGGTGGTATTGTGTGTTGGGACTCTTTGGATAGGAAGTCAATCACCTGTAAGTCCAATTAAAGGACAACTTAAAGCGGAAGTAAAGCCTACGTGGCTTCCAAAAAGGATGCGCTTTTAGGAGAAAATTAAAACATTACGATGTTTCTTGTTTTCTGTAAATAATAAAAAATGACTTTCCTCATCCTAGTCCCTTGGCTGATCTTTATGGACACGTGTCTTTTAGGTCTTTTAACTATTTAACAGAAAAAATGTCCTTACCTTGTCTGGGACCCAGCACCGCTCTCCTGGTGTTTCGGGACCTGGGCACATCCATGTTGGAGAGACTGCATAGAACGGCATCCGGTAGATTGACAGTTAAATTTAAATTTTCAATCTCAATTTGGAATGCTCCACTGTGTGAAACCCCGTTGGTCATCCGTTAAGCATATCTCTCTAGAAATCCCATGGTGCATGCGTGCCCGGTGTGGCGTCTCCCGCATTCGTCTAGTGCGTGCGTTCCAGCACCCGCCATACCTGCATGGCATAGAGGGATGCCAGGGTTGTGCCGCCAATTGCGAGTAATGGCTACGCTCCCATTCAGATTTACTAAGCCGTTCAAAAGTATGAGGGGCTTACAAAGTTGATTGGAGGAGAAACTCGCCTGAGCCGTGGGATCCCCGGTGAGCTATGTATAAATGGGCGCCTGCTTGGGACGTGCCAAATCAGGATGCCCCAGGGGTAAGAACCCCTTACTATACCAGGTTTTGGTTCTTACCCATGGGGCATCCTAGTGTGGGCCTCTCTGTGTGAAGCCACTGGGATCGCCTTAAAGCTTTCCTGGTGCCCAGTGTGCATGTGTGGGCCTTTGGCAGCATCCCTTGCAACCCTCTGTCTAATGAATGCCCCTGCCAGGCAAATCTGATGGTTGTCTGGTTGTCAGCGAGTGTGCACAGCCGGAGGGAGTGGGCAGCCACTGAAGAACTGGCAATCCAATTAGTCAGACTAGATTGCCGGATATCAATAGACACATCAATCCATTCTGATTCGAGGAGACCCCGCACATGAGCCGTGGGAGCAGGTTTGCAGCAATCCCGGGTGTGCTTCATACAAAGGAATGTAGACCTGGAAAGTAGACCAAAATCCAGGAGGGGTTTAAAGTGCACCACTTTCCAGGTCAACATCCCTTTGTATGAAACCCCTCAGGATTGCTGGAAAACCCACTCCCACGGCTCATGTGCGGGGTCTCCTCGAATCAGAATGGATTGCTGTGTCTATTAATGCCTGGCAATCTAGTCTGACTGAATGGATTGCCAGGTCTTCTGTGGCTGCCCACTTCCTCCGGTTGTGCGCACTTGCTGACAACCATTCAAATGTAAAAATAAAATAAAAAATAACTTCTCCTACCCCAACACCCTTGGTTGAACTTGATGGACATATGTCTTATTTCAACTGTAATAACTATTTTACATAGTTACATAGTTAATAGGGTTGAAAAAAGACATATGTCCATCAAGTTCAACCAAGGGTGTTGGGGTAGGGGAATTTATCTTTTATTTTATTTTATAGGGGAAGCTATTTATTTTATTCTTTGTTTATTTGTTGTTGTTTTTTTTACTGATAACCGCTAATAGTAACTGTTAATGTTATTTTCTTCTAAAAAAGCATCTATGTAATCATAGATGCATCATATGTAACTATGTAAGATTTGCCTGGCAGGGGCATTCATTAGACAGAGGGGTGCAAGGGATGCTGCCAAAGGCCCACACATGCACGCTGGGCACCAGGAACCAGGTAAGCTTTACGGCGATCCCAGTGGCTTCGCACAGAGGGGCATCCCAAATCAAGATTCCCCCGTCCTGTAGTCTGTAAGAACTCTATGGACAGACTTCTAGTCTGCTTTAATCAGAAGCAGCGCAGCCTTTGTTGCTTTGCGCCCCGGTAGGTATGATATATCCGCTCCCCGCACAATGACGCTCTACAAGGCTGCAGAAACCGGCTATGAATATTGCATGCTGAATAGCCAGGCGAAATGTCAGCGAGCAGCGGCTCGTCGCAGGCACAGCAGGCCATGTCTGGACTCTTCACATTTAATGAGTGGATGTTCTATTCCCCAAGGCCGAGCAAACATTAATATGTGAAGATCAGAGCCTGCTTAAATGTCACTTGTAACCCCCCTCCCCTCATGTGTGCTCACCCCTTCCTCTGACCTCCCGACACATTCTATACCACAAATTACATTACTATAATTTCATAGGTAAAGAGCATTTTCCTAAAACATAGGACACAAGGATCTACAGGCAGCAGGGGCACAGCCATGCTACTGGACCGGGCCGGCGCCAGCACAGGGCAAACCTGGGCAATTGCCAGGGGCCCTGGCATCTTCAGGGGCCCACTCAGGCTCACACTTGGCCATGGTATTATTTAACATGGGCCCCATCAACCAACTGCCGGGTGCTGTGTGCAGAGCTGCTCATGGCTGGCAACAGGGGATGATCAGCAACAATGAAGAAGGTGGCCTGGAATGGAGGGCAATTGATGGAAGGTGGCGAGAACCAGGTGACAACTGACAAGGGCTGGAGGGCGATCAGCAGCAGGAGACCCATTTGTGACATCGGAGCTGAAAGGTGACATCATGTGACACACTACTTTGGAGCGCACTAAGACTCTCTTGCCCCACAAACCTGTAGCCGGCCCTGCTACTGGCCCCCCCCCCCCCAGCATTCATATGTTACATCCAGACCAAGAGCAACCAGCTTAAAGTTGACCAATCACCAGGGTTTGGAGTATCCTGGTGTTTGGTACTTGCCTCGGGGGCATCCCCCTTTGTGAAACCCCCCTGATTGCCCCAGTTTCACTCACCATTCTGACACTGACGCTCATCCAATCAGCGCTTTATGTGGCCCATACCAATACACGGCATAAAGCCTCTGATTTGAACTTTGCGCTGGTGGCCACATCCCTGGCTCCTCTGTGGAGCGCGCGTCTGGCCTATCTCAATGGTTGGGCGTGGGGAGCACGCACAGCTACATGGAAGCCCAGGGGTATGGCCGCCCACAAAGATGACGGTGTGGGAGCTGCTGTAATCAGGTACATTTACCAGCGCCCCAGGGGTTTTCATGCAGAGGGGCATCCGGTAAAGGATCTTTTAGATTCCAGGCTGGCAGCACAGGGTCATTGGTCCCCTTTAAGCCATTGGAGTTCATGCTAATTATTTGGTGTAGCAGTGTGCGTTGTGGTGTGGATTGCAACCTGCATCCCGGTGAGCTTTTTAGCCATAACATACAAAAAAGTGCAAAAAAAAGTATTTGTTCTACATTTTCCTCCCTACCCATATAACAGGCAGTTTGCCAAATACCCCTATAACAGGGAAGTATGGCAGATTCTCCCATCCACAAAAACAAGCAGCAGGCAGACTCCCCCCTCCCCATGTAACAGGCAGCATGCAGAATTCCCCCATAACAAGGTAATGTTCCAAGAACCCCCCCATCCCCAAAAACAAGCAGCATGCAGAATCCCCCCTTCCAATATAATAGACAGCATGCAGAATCCTCCTTCCCATATAATAGACACTATGCAGAATCCCCCTTCTCATATAACAGACAGCATGCAAAATCCCCCCTTCCCATTAAATAGACAGCACGCAGAATCCCCCCTTCTCATATAACAGACAGCATGCAGAATCCCCCTTCCCATATAATAGATAGCATGCAGAGTCCCCCTTCCCATATAATAGACAGCATACAGAGTCCCCCTTCCCATATAATAGACAGCATGCAGAATCCCCCTTCCCATATAATAGACAGCATGCAGAATCCCCCCTTCCCATATAATAGACAGCATGCAGAATCCCCCCTTCCCATATAATAGACAGCATGCAGAATCCCCCCTTCCCATATAACAGACAGCATGCAGATTCCCCCTCCCCATGTAACAGGCAGCATGCAGAGTACCCCATAACAAGGTAGTGTTGCATATCCCCCATCCCCAAAAACAAGCAGACTAGACTTCCCCCTCCCCATATAATAGACAGCGTGCAGAATTCCCCCATAACAGGGTAATGTTCTGAGAAAAACAAGCAGTGTGCAGAATCCTCCCTTCTCATATAATAGACAGCATGCAGAATCACCCCTTCCCATATAATAGACAGATGTAGATTCTCCCCTTCCCATATAATAGACAGCTTACAGATTCCCCCCTTCCCATATAATAGACAGCAGGCAGAATCCCCCCTTTCCATATAATAGACAGCATGCAGTATCCTACCTTTCCATATAATAGACAGCATGCAGAATCCCACGTTTCCATATAATAGACAACATGCAGAGTCCCCCTTCACATATAATAGACAGCATGCAGAATCACCCCTTCCCATATAATATTCTGCAGACAGCATGCAGAATCCCCCTTCCCATATAATAGACAGCATGCAGAGTCCTCCTTCCCATATAATAGACACTATGCAGAATCCCCCTTCCCATATAATAGACAGCATGCAGAATCCCCCCTTCCCATTTAAGAGACAGCATGCAGAATCCCCCCTTTCCATATAATAGACAGCATGCAGAATCCCCCCTTTCCATAAAATAGCATTCAGAATCCCCCTTCCCATATAATAGACAGCATGCACAATCCCCCCTTCCCATATAATAGCATTCAGAATCCCGCCTTCCCATATAATAGACAGCATGCAGAATCCCCCCTTTCCATATAATAGACAGCATGCAGAATCCCCCCTTTCCATATAATAGACAGCATGCAGAATCTCCCCTTTCCATATAATAGACAGCATGCAGAATCTCCCCTTTCCATATAATAGCATTCAGAATCCCCCTTCCCATATAATAGACAGCATGCAGAATCCCCCCTTCCCATATAATAGACAGCATGCAGAATCCCCCCTTTCCATATAATAGACATTATTTATAAGCCAGGCATGTTAATGAGCGCCAAAGAAGGCTGCGTGCACCATGGGATCGCCAGAAAGGTAATATTCCCAGTGAATCAGGGGTTTCACACAGCGGGACATCCCAAATGAGGATGGAAATCAACCGGCCACACAATCTTACATTATAAACTCTAGGGCCAGTTTTGGCCTGACATGGCTCTCTCTCTCTAATGTGGCTTGCGCCTCTGTTATTTAGCCTACTACAAGCCAGCATCATGTGGTCACTGAAAGCTGAACCAAAAAGAGAAGGAGGCATGTAAATCCGCTGGTGTCCCCCTTGAACTGATTCATCTGTTCCTTTGTGTGCCAGCCTGAGGCTGTTCTTCTCACAGTGGTTTGCACAGCGCCCAATTCTGGGCTTCCTAGGGATCTTTAACCAGAGGGGCATCCCAAATTAGAATGCCCTTGGGTTGGGCCGCTTTAAAGGGGCAATCCAATTTAAAGTAATTATAAAGGCTAAGGAGACTTTCGCACTGTGCATTTCCACCTTAAAGAGGTAACCAACTCTATAGAGTTTTTTTAGACTTGGGGTACCAGGGTTTTAGTCAGCTTTACAGTGGACCAAAATCCACGCCCCAACGGCCCTGTAATCTATAAGATACCAGGGCCGCTAGATTCCCTCCCCCCCTTGGCATCCAGAATCGGGATGCCCCACTGTATGAAACCCCCCAGGTCACCCGGAAACTCACCTTCTTTCCCAGTCTAACGGCGCATGCTCAAGCAGTGGCCGCATTCCCCGCTATCCCTTTAGCAGGGCGTGTGCCAATGCCAGACATTTGTGAATGGTCGGTGCGGGCACACTCCCTGTTAGAGGGAAGCAGAGGATGCAGTCGCCAACATGCTCGGATCTGCCCGCCTTAGATGAGATTCTAGACGAAGGTGCGGGAGTGGATCGGAGCGCGCTGATTGGACGGGAAGCTGCACATGGGCCGTAGGATCGGGGAAGGGTGAGTGAGATTGGGCGACCTGGGGGGTTTCACAGAGTGAGGCATCCACGATCGGGGTGCCCCGGGCGAAAGGACCAAAACTCAGGATAGTCAAAATTCTGGGTTTTTGTCCACTTTAACGTAATTGTCCAAGCATAAAACGAAATCAATTATCCCCCACAGACAATCGTTTCTTGTTCCATAGCTCTGACTTTTACTGGATCTTCTGCCACTTCTGTAGTAGTGACGATTGCCTGCCCCGCGCCATCCGTCACAGCACACCCCCTCCATTCACTGCAATAGAAGGGGGTGTGTCAGGCCTTGATACGCCGACTCCATTACAGTGAATAGAGAGGGTGTTCCATAGTTCCTGTGATGGATGGCACGTGGCGGACCATCGCCACTACTATGGAAACAACAGATTGCAGGGTATAAAAGGTGAGTATAGTGTTTTTTATGTTCAAGCCTGGACTTTAAAGAGGACGAAAACCTATGTAACCCATATCCAGAGTCCAAAAGACTCCAGGGCCCTGTAACAGCATTAGCATTCCTCTCGGATTTGGGATGCCCCACTGAGCAAAACTTCCCTGCCAGCTGTCAGTCCCTGGTATCCCTCTAGCTTTTATTCTGGTTTCCTACCTGTGCTTTAATATGAGAAGCCAATTGGAAAAAGAGTGTGTGCATGCACCGTGGGATCACCACCAATGTAGACATAAAGGGCGAGCCGTGGTGGGGGGTTCACACGCAAATTTGGCATGTCCAGGGTGGAGGAACGAAACATCTTTAAAAGCCTCTAGGGCTGGCCAATTCTCCGTCCCTGGGGCATCTTGATTTGGGCAGCTCTAAGGAGCAGGAACAAAATATATTTAACAGCCTCTAGGGCTGGACAATTCTCTTTCCCTGTGGCAACCTGATATGAGATGCCACAGGGAGGAGAAACAAAACCTCTTTAAAGGCCTCTAGGGCCGACCTGATCCTGATTTGGACACCCCCTCCGGTTTGCCCGTTTACTCACCTGGATATGGTGATCCCACAGCACAGCATATGTGGGATGCCCTCATGGACTTATCTTAAGGAAGGACCAACTCATATATTAGAGGGGATGGGGGGGAGAGCATTGGGGACCCTGTATAGGCCTCCATGTCCCTCCCAGCCCCATAGCTCCTGCACAGAAGATAACAGGAGATTATGGTTTATTGCTTACCTGTTCTGGGTCATTCCTCTCTAATTACCTGTCCCCTTCTCCAGTTTTATGGATGTTTTACAGTGAAATGCCTCGAAGGTAAAGGTCCCGATCCCTGGTGATAACGCGCATCTTATCGCCTCTATCAGCCACTTATCTATGTAATCTTTAACGTTACCAGGGAAATTAGAAATAGGGTTACTCTACTCTCTCTCCCTATCTGAGGGCGGGGAACGCACAGGAAAGTACAGGAATTATCCCTGGAATGACAGCTGGGGGATTAATCCATAGTAAATAATTACCTCTACTGACCCTATTTCCACCTTCCTGGGCATGAAAGTGACAGCTAAGCGCTTCAAAGGGCACTCAAACCAGAGAGCAAGACAAGAGGCTGCAAAAATAGAAGTTCAAGACCTCCTTAATCCCACTATACTCTTGCTGGAATAAGGGATGACTATCAAAATAAATAGTATTTCAGATGTGTCCTTCCTTAGCTTTTCTTATGGCTAGATACAGATGTGTCCTTCCCTAACTTTAGTCATGGCTGTATACAGATGTGTCCTTCCTTAGGATTTCTCATGGCTGTATACTGATGTGTCCTTCCTTGGGATTTCTCATGGCTCTGTACATATGTGTTCTTCCTTAGCTTTTCTCATAGCTAGATACAGATGTGTCATCTCTTAACTTTTCTTATGGCTAGATACAGATGTGTCCGTCCCTAGCTTTAGTCATGGCTTTATACAGATGTGTCCCTCCTTAGCTTTTCCCATGGCTAGATACAGATGTGTCCTTAGATTTTGTCATGGCTAGATACAGATGTGTCCCTCCTTAGCTTTTCCCATGGCTGGATACAGATGTGTCCTTCCTTAGCTTTTCCCATGGCTAGATACAGATGTGTCATCCCTTAGCTTTTCTCATGGATAGATACAGATGTGTCCTTAGCTTTTGTCATGGCTAGATACAGATGTGTCCTTCCTTAGCTTTTCTCATGGCTGGATACAGATGTTTCCTTCCCTAGCTTTAGTCATAGCTGTATACAGATGTGTCCTTCCTTAGGATTTCTCATGGCTCTGTAAATATGTGACCTTCCTTAGCTTTTCTCATAGCTAGATACAGATGTGTCATCTCTTAACTTTTCTTATGGCTAGATACAGATGTGTCCTTCGCTAACTTTAATCATGGCTGTATACAGATGTGTCCTTCCTTAGGATTTCTCATGGCTCTGTACATATGTGTTCTTCCTTAGCTTTTCTCATAGCTAGATACAGATGTGTCATCTCTTAACTTTTCTTATGGCTAGATACAGATGTGTCATCTCTTAACTTTTCTTATGGCTAGATACAGATGTGTCCGTCCCTAGCTTTAGTCATGGCTTTATACAGATGTGTCCCTCCTTAGCATTTCCCATGGCTAGATACAGATGTGTCATCCCTTAGCTTTTCTCATGGATAGATACAGATGTGTCCTTAGCTTTTGTCATGGCTAGATGCAGATGTGGTCTTCCTTAGCTTTTCTCATGGCTGGATACAGATGTGTCCTTCCCTAGCTTTAGTCATGGCTGTATACAGATGTGTCCCTCCTTAGCTTTTCCCACGGCTAGATACAGATGTGTCATCCCTTCTATAAGATTCTATAAGATTCCCGGGCCGATCACCTCCCTCCCCGCGGGACATCCGAGATCGGGATGTGAAACCCCCCCAAACACCCCAAATACACCTACCTTGTCTTCGGCGGCGGCCGGCCGCCGCCACCTCCCTCGCGCCCCTCTAGACGTGCACGCGCCCGCGCCGGCCGTCCGTGAATGGCCGGCGCGGGCACGCGCACGTCAAGAGTGACGCGCGGGAGGCGGCGGCGGAGGAGCCGCTTGTCCGGTCCTGTCAGACCGCTTGTCCGTCCGCGCTGATTGGACGGCGCGGCCACGTGGGAGCGGGGAGAGGTGAGTTTTCCGGGTGTTTGGGGGGGTTTCACACAGCGATCGGGGGTGCCCCACCGAAATGGACCAAGACCCAGGATAGTCAAAATCCTGGGTGTTGGTCCACTTTAAAGGACCACTATCACAAAAAAAAGCCATTCAGATAGGTTGGGGATGGGAGCGGGAGCACGCCCAAGTCTAAAAGGAAACTGGGGATGCTTCCGCTCCTTATTGCCAAGCTCTGCATCTAAACAGTCATGTGCCAATCATTAATATGCACAGCATACGGCACTGATTGGACGAGAGCTATGGGACTGGGGAAAGGTGAGTTTTGGGTGATTCAGGGGGTTCACACAGCGGGGATTTTGGAGATGCCCCCGGGTCATGAAACAAAACCCGGGATAGTGAAAGTCCCAGGTTTTGTTCAATCACCAAGATTTTCACTCTCCCAGTAATAGTTCCTTTCCAGTGGGGCATCCCAAATTGCGATAGTCAATATCCCAGGTTTTGTTCCTCTTTAATACCCAGATGGAACAGCAGTGAGCACTGAGTACGTTTAAATTTCAACTCAGCAAGCTAGAAGACAGCGAGGCCATAAATTTCCTGAGTGTAGGCAAAGGTCGGGCACAGAAAAGGTGAGTAAACAGCGTGAGCTTCCCATCCTGCGGATCTGTGCCAAATACCAACTTTATTGGTGAAATTTGGCTTGTGCTAACCGAGCAAAGGCTGAACACGTGGCTGAATCTGGCCACATCGTCAGCTTTTATTTTATGGGTGGGATTTCCCTTATAGGATCAGGACTTTGCTTTTCTGGTGATTTATCTCCAGGTTTAAGCAGACCTAAATCCTCCCTGGTAATGCTGTGCCAGAAAGGGGCCTAGTGTACAGGGGCATCTCATCTCACCGGATCTACCCACTGGAAGCGATGAGTGAAAAGCGGCATTCTGGGAGCCTGGTTCCTCGCATCAACGAAGTTATGTTCTTCGAGAAGATGGTAGCTTCGATGCAAGGTGACCTCGCCCCCTTCCTGACCACCTGGGAAGGCTGGATCACGCACTTTCAACCCAAACACCGCTCCCTCCTCACTATTCAGTGATGTACTGTACACATCCCACGCCAGGTGGTGGCTGGACACCCACTCCTAAACCTTCCCCCCTCCCTTTCTTTGCCCCCCTATCCTCTCCATTTTAGTCCCCCATCCCCTGCCTTCCGTATTTCCTCCTCAGGTACGTGGTTTGTCGCTATACGCACCTCATACCTTGTTTTCGGAGATACAGTTTACAATTTGTGTACAAGTCGACACTCTCTTGGGTGTAACTATATGCTCCACAAAATGTAATGTACGTTGCAATCTGATGTACTTCTCTTATATTCTCAATAAAAACATTGATTAAAAAAAAAAAAAGCAGCATTCTGGGGGGTTTCACAATTGGGGATGCCCCAGAATTGCAATCTGACGTACTTCTCTTATATTCTCAATAAAAACATTGATCAAAAAAAAAAGAAAAGCGGCATTCTGGGGGGTTTCACAATTGGGGATGCCCCAGAATTGCAATCTGACGTACTTCTCTTATATTCTCAATAAAAACATTGATCAAAAGAAAAGCGGCATTCTGGGAGGTTTATCAATTCGGGATGCCACAGAATTGCATGCTATCAGTGGTCCAAAGCCATTTAACCCATATAATCACATCTCATTTTGATGCCCATTTTTGCGCCAACTAATTCGTGATTTGTGCCACTTTCAATGCAATATTTTCCTTTATAGGGAAGCAGGAAATAAACAAAAACAGGTTCAGTGCGAATAAGAAACCGACTTCTGCATCGTGTCCGTCCTGGAGTTTGGTGTAGTTTGCAACCAGAGCAGAGGCCAAGGCCATAGCAGCAAGAGGCCCCCTTGCTTACCTGCGACTTGCTCCTGCAGCTTCTGTCTTGTTCCTGAGGACCCAGAGTCTTAGGGCCTTATTTAACAAGGGATAGCGCCAGGTAGCGAATGGTGAGCGAACGGTAATGACGGTCACCACCACGAGAACGCCGGCTCCCCACCACAATCACACATTTATCAAGCCGATCCTGCTTAGCGACTGAGAGAGCGCCAGATAGCGAATCATTCATCATTATTCCAGCCTCACCCCACAGCGCCAGCGAGCGACCTTGAACAGCGCCAGGTATGACCTCTCGCTACCTGGCGCTCTCCAATGCATTTCAATGGAACAATCTTTAAATATTCATAATTAATTGATATTAATGATTTTTTTTTTTTTTAAATGTCAAAAATGCTGTGACCACTTCTACAATGTTAGATATTTTTTTTAAGGTAAAAAAAATAAATAAATAAATTTGTGCAGAATTGATATTACAGGTCTGATATTAATGTATTCATATTACAAAATGTTTAGAAAAAAACATTTTTTTCACAATTTTTTCATTTTTATATATTTCTTCAGAAATAACATTACAGGTCTGCCATTAAAGTTTTCATGTTACAATGTTGTTACAATGTTATTCCATATGTTTTCGCTTTGTTACTAGTAGATGCTGAAGAACAGACTTTAAACACACCGCCTCCTGTGCTCTGGGCTTCAAACAAGCATTTTTCAGCACCTGAGTTGTGTGAGGCGTTTTTTTTTGCTGAATATGGTGTGAGTCGGTCGCTATGAGCAGTTGCTAACATGCGCTCCCACACAGCGCTGTACTGGTCAAATAGCGACTCCTCACAATGTATTCAACATTACTGCACAGCGACTGAGTCGCTATAAACTAGCGACCCACGGCCGAGCACAGCGACTACTAGCGGGCGCTCTGAAAATGCCTGCTACAGACGCTCATCTGTCGCTACCTGGCGTTAGTGATGAATCAGCCTGCCCGTGAATTGCATGCTGGGTCCTATACCTAGAGTACCTAGCCAAGGCGCTTATAGGGAAAAATGGACATCTTGGCATAGATTAATACTCCATACACACCCCCTAGAGGCCGGAAGACGAAACTGCAGTACTCAATGTGCAGAAGCAGGTAAGCAGATGAGCTTCCATTTGCACCCTGGATGTGGATTTCAGTGAGAAAGTCCAACAAAGTGAACCTGCCTTTTAAAGGGGAACAAGACCCAGCTGCCCCCAAAGGTTTTTTAGACTTGGACTAAAAATCCTGGTGATAGGTCCACTTTAATAGCTGCACGGCAGAGGGGAGCAAAAGTCCCAAATCAGGATGCCCTCTGGCTTTCCCTGCCAGCCATTAAAGTGAGCCTATCACCTGGATTTTTACTGGGCTGTGGGTAGGTTCTTGTACTTGGGGCATCCCAATTTGGTATGCCCCACTGTGGTTTTGGATTTGGATAATCGTCAAAACTCACCGTCTCTGTGGTCCCACAGCACATGCGCAGGCTCTCATCCAATCAGCGCTGCATGTTGTGCATATTATTGCACAGCATCCCGCTGTAGAGGCCAAGACGGCAGGAAAAGCGAGTGGCCTCCTTGCTTACCTGCGACTTGTTCCTGCAGCATCTGTCTTGTTCCTGAGGTCCCAGAGACTTAGGGGGTTATTTAAGAAGGGATAGCGCCAGGTAGCGCCTCGTAGCGGCGGGCGGCGTCTGGTCAACGCCGGGCGCTGTACGCAAAACCACATTTATAAAAGCGAATCTGGTGAGCGACTCTAACAGCGCTAAGGAGCGTCACATGTATTATTACAGGCAGCTCAGTGTATAGCGCCGACGCTCTAGCTTCCAGAGCGCCACGTAGTACCTTTCGCTCAGTGTCGCTCTCCCATACATTTCAATGGCGGTTCATTTGCGTGTTTGACATTTTTTTTTTTTTTTGCTCCAGTCATTGTGTGACGTCTCCTGGCTGCAAACAAACACTTTTAGAAACTTTTTGGACTTTTAATATTTTTATGCAGAATTGTCATTACAGGTCTGGCATTAAAGTATTAATGTCACAATGTTACAACAATCAATAATTACGCCAGCCATTGTCCGCTTTAAAAGGATACTTCATCCGCGTTTATTTTCAAACAAGATTAAAACGTTCCATCCACATATACAAGCCGGTAAAAAGCATAAGGGAGCAGGTTTTTGAATGCATACGCGTTTCGGGCACTCAGCCCTTACTCATGACATAACAACCTGCTCCCATAACACACATTTAAAGTGGACCAACACCCAGGATTTTGACTATCCTGGGTCTTGGTCCACTTCGGTGGGGCACCCCCGATCAGGGTGCCCCGCTGTGTGAAACCCCCCCGATCACCCTAAAAACTCACCTCTCCCCACTCCCAGCGCGACGGACAAGGGATTTGACAGCCGCGGACAAGCGGCTCCTCCGCCGCCGCCGCCTCCCGCACGTCCCTCCTGACGCGCGCGCGCCCGCGCCGGCCATTCACAGACGGCCGGCGCGGGCGCGCGCACGCCTAGAGGGGCGCAAGGGAGGCGGCGGCGGCCGGCCGCCGCCGAAGATAAGGTAAGGGGGTTTGGGGTGTTTGGGGGGGTTTCACCCTGCAGGACATCCCGATCTCGGATGTCCCGCGGGGAGGGAGGTGATCGGCCCGGGAATCTTATAGATTCCCGGGCCGATCACCCGAGGGTGATGGTCCACTTTAAATCTTGGCATGGAACGTGCAGCAGCCGCCGTGCACGCCCCGAGTTAATTAATTAATTACATAATTAATGAGTTAAATGTAGTCATATGCAGCTTACCTGGTGTCTATTTATTTGTTCTCCCTTCTCTTAGAAATATACAGAGGGTAGCGGTTATCCAAAAACACCACATTAAGAGGTAACTTCGATCATTATCCCTGTACCGGAAATGACATCAGTAAGAGGGCAAAACCCTAAATCATAGAGAGACAGGATAAGTATTAATGTCACAATGTTACAACAATGTCATTCCATGTGTTTTCGCTTTGTTACAGGTGGATATGTGTTCAAAAACAGACTTTAATCACACCGTGTCTGGCACTCTATGCTACAGCGCCCAGCTTTAGAGCGCCGACGCTGTTTGTGTGTCTTTTTTTGCTAAGTATGATGTGGAGCGCCGAGAGTCGGTCACACTGAGCTGGCGCTACCTCTCACTCCCTGCAGCGATGTACTGTTGTTAGGGTGTCCAACATACATCACATTCATCAATGCCGGGCAGGTTACTACAGTGACTGAGGCGCTCTGTTACAGCGCCCGATACCTTCTTACAGCGTCTACTAGCGATCGCTCTAAGCTCCGCTATACAGACGCTCATCTGCCGATACCTGGCGTTAGTAGTGAATCAGCTTCCACGTGAATTGCATGCTGGGTTCTATATCTAGAGTACTTAGCCAAGGACAGAGCATAGCATAGGGAAAGGATAATGGAACCCTATCACAAAATTGTATAACATTAAAGTGGACCAACACCCAGGATTTTCACTATTCTGGGATTTGGTCCACTTCCGCGGCGCACCGCGATCGCTGCGTGAAACCCCCCAGATCGCCCTAACAAACTCACCTCACCCCACTCCTACGCGAGCGCTCGTCCAGTCAGAACGCTCAGAGCCGATGTGGTATGTATGGACAAACAACGGACAACCACAGCGGCTCTGAGCGTGCTGGAGGCCGCATCTCGCGCTTCCCTCTAACAGGGAGCGCGCCCGCGCCGGCCATTCACAAACGCCATGCTAGAGAGAAGCGCGAGATGCGGCCGCGCATGCGCCGTTGGAACGGAGATAAGGTAAGGTTTCTGGGCGTCCTGCGGGGTTTCACACAGCGGGGCATCGCGATTTCGGATGCCCCGCGGGGAGGGATCTGATCGGCCCGGGAATCTTATAGATTCCCAGGCTGATCACCCCTGGGTGTTGGTCCACTTTAAAAATCCACGTCAGCTAATGAGAGGAGGGGTCACTTATACACCTGAACCAAATAAAACTCCCGCCAAGCTTGTGGATTTCTTTTTCTGGTGGGAATAAAATCCAGGGGTGACAGGTTTAGTGTATCAGAGGTGACAGAACCTGTTACCCAATTTCCTCTTCCTTCTATTAAAGTAAAAAAAAACACGCCTGGCTGGATATTTCTTGATGCCGGGTATATAAGTGACCCGTCCTCCCGCCATCCAACCGCCGTCAAACTAGGTCCCTTTATCTCTTCATCCAGAACTACCAATATAGGCGCACCACAAGGTTGCGTTCTGTCCCCCCTCCTCTTCTCCATATACACAAACAACTTTACGTCAACAGACCCATCAATCAAAATCATTAAGTTTGCAGACGATACTACTCTAGTAGGCCTTATCAACAACACAGACGAGACTCCATACAGAACACAAATAAATAACCTGGTAACCTGGTGTGAGGAGAATAACCTCATCCTGAACACCCAGAAAACGGTTGAGCTGATTGTCGACTTCAGGCAGTCCCACCCAGCGCACCGTCCCATCTCCATGGGTAAGGATGAGGTCAATATCGCTACCAGCGCAAAATTCCTCGGCACAGTGATTACTAATGACTTGAAGTGGAGTAGGCATGCCGCCGTTGTCCTAAAGAAGGCTCAACAGAGACTGTGGGCCTTATTTATCAAGGGATAGCGCCAGGTAGCAAATGGTGAGCGAACGGTAATGACGGTCACCGCCACGAGAACGCCGGCTCCCCACCACAATCACACATTTATCAAGCCGATCCTGCTTAGCGACTGACAGAGCGCCAGATAGCGAAGCATTCATCATTATTCCAGCCTCACCCCACAGCGCCAGCGAGCAACCTTGAACAGCGACAGGTATGACCTCTCGCTACCTGGCGCTCTCCAATGCATTTCAATGGAGCAATCTTTAAATATTCATAATTAATTGATATAATTTTTTTTTTCTTTTTTTTTTTAATGTCAAAAATTCTGTGACCACTTCTGCAATGTTAGATATATTTTTTAAGGTAAAAAAAAAAAAAATTGTGCAGAATTGTTATTATAGGTCTGATATTAATGTATTCATATTACTATATTGTTTGTGGGTTAAAAAACTACTTTTAACCCATCGCCGCCAGCGCTCTGGGGTTTAAACAAGCATTTCACAGCGCGAGAATTTTTTGAGCGTGATTTGTTAATGAATATGCTGGGAGCCGTTCGCTATGGCCATTCGCTGTCATGCGCTCCCATACAGCGCGGAACCTGTCAAACAGCGACTCCTAACCCCGTATTCAACATTACCGCACACCGACTGAGTCGCTGTCAACAACCGAACAACGGCCAAGCACAGCGAATACTAGCGGGCGCTGTCTAAATACCGCTACTGTCGCTCATCTGTCGCTACCTGGCGCTATTAATAAATCGGCCTCTGTATTTCCTAAGACAACTTGCGAAATTCGGAATGTCTAAAAGGATCCTGAAGACCTTCTACATCGGCGCAGTAGGATCACTTCTGAGCTCCGCCTTCACTACTTGGTATTGTGGGATCACGGCCAAAGACAAGATCAGGCTGAAGAGGATCACCAGGACTGCTGAACGGATCATAGGGTGTTCCCTACCTGACCTAGACGAACAATTTAAGGAAAGGATCCGCTCAAGGGCAAAGAGAATAGTAGGTGACCCCACACATCCAGGTTACCCCTTCTTCAATCTCCTACCATCTGGACGAAGATACCGGGCTCTCTCGACCAGAACCTCTCGGTATAAAAACAGTTTCTTCCCACTTGCTGTTAAAGCCCTGAACAACCACCTCTAAGAATCCTGGTAAACTTTTGATCCCCAGCCACTTAAAGGAATATCGTATGTAACTAATATCCTTTGTAAATATGTATAACTAGCGAATGTTTATACTCCCATTGATGTATATAGTATTTGTTTGTTGTTGTTGATGTATATAGTCGTATGTCTAGCAATTGTTCAAGCTCTATGGAGAACCTCCCTTCCAAAAAGTATTCCTTGTTGTATTCTGTACATACTTGGCGACCAATAAAGTATTCGTATTCGTATTTGTATGGATTGATTTCCGAGGTGAGTATATGGAGAATCCAGGTGCTTTCACTCCTAAATTGAAATGTTTGGGATGCCTCAGCGGAGGGCTCTAAAACAGCCCTGGAGTCTTTTAGTGCAGTGGGTGTGCTTTAAAGTGAACCAAAACCCTGGTTTTTCACTTAGCTGGGTTTTGGTCCACTTAATGATGTGGGATGGGTGATCAGCCAATCAGCTCCTTCAGAAACTGAATGGAATGAGCGCCCACTAGATGTATCCCCGCTTTCGCCTCTAGCTGGAAATGCCCTTACTGGCCATACACAGGCAGGCTGATTCATCACTAGCGCCAGGTATCGGCAGATGAGCATCTGTATAGCGGCGCTTAGAGCGACCGCTAGTAGACACTGTGATCAGCTATTGGGCGCTGTAACAGAGCGCCTCAGTCGCTGTAGTAACCTGGCCGGCATTGATAAATGTGATGTATGTTGGGTGTTCTAACACCAGTACAGCGCTGCAGGGAGCGAGAAGTTGCGCCAGCTTATTGCAACCGACTCTTAGCGACTCACACCATATTCAACAAAAAAACACACACAGTGTCGGCGCTCTGGATCTGGGCGCTGTAGCATAGAGCGCCAGACGCTGTGCGATTAGAGTCTGTGTTTGAACACATATCCACCGGTAACAAAGCGAAAACACATGGAATGACATTGTAGTAACACTGTGACAATAACACTTTAGTGCCAGACCTGTAATGACAATTCTGCATAAAAATATAAAAAAATCAAAAAAATTACCTTTTCTAGGCCAGGAGACGTCACACAATGATTTGAGAGAAAAAAAAAATGAAAACAAAAAACCCTGTTTAAACAGAAGAAAAGGAACGTCCATTGAAATGTATGGGAGAGCGACAGGTAATACCTGGCTCTCAGAGCGCCGTTGCTATACGCTGAGCCCCCTGTAATGATGTATCGTACGCTACATGGCGCTGTTAGAGTCGCTCACCAGAATCGCCTTCATAAATGTGGTATTGAGTACAGCGCCCAGCGTTCACCAGACGCTGCCTGCCGCTACAAGGCGCTACCTGCCGCTATCCCTTGATGAATAAACCCCATAGCCTATCAAAACATGAAGGGGGGCGCATGCCAGATCGGGATGCCCCAGAGAAAAAGAATCAGCTGGGGCACCACAAGGGGCAGGCGTGGCCTAGAGGTTAGGAAGTAGGCCTTGTGACCGGAAGGTGGCAGGATGGAGGCCTGGCCATGGGACATGACTGAAGTTCTCTTGAGCAAGGCACCTAACTGCTCCCTGGGTTCTGTGATTAGGGCAGCCCAAAGCCCGGGGCATGTGTGTACTGCATGGAGTCATTGGAGAGGAATAATTCCCATGTGTGGGCAAGCATACAATGACTATCTTTGCCCCAAAAATTCAAAAAAAGTTAGTCTTGGTCCACTTTAGGTAAATTGACCAGATGTCCCACTTTGCTGACTGTCCCACCAAATGTCGTAGTACAGTTTACAACTGGTGGTAGAATGTATGGCCTTCTGAGCATTGGTCTCCATCAACATCTTTTATGGACCCTAGAGCATGTGACCCATAATTAAGCCACACGCTAAACCACACCCCGACCACGTCCATCACCCACAAACTGGTTTAAACTGTCCCAATTTGAGGAACCCCAAAAATTGTTAGGCCCTTATTCATGAAGGGATAGCGTCAGGTAGCGCCTTGTAAATCACAGGTAGCGACAGGTTAATGCCGGACACGGCAGCAATTACACATTTATCGAGCAGAATCTGTTGAGTGACTGGGATAACGCCATGTAGCATCCGATTCATCATTATCCCAGCCTCTGCTAACAGCGCCGGCGTTCAGCCTAGCAGAGCGCCACGTCTAACCTCTCGCTACCTGTCGCCCTCCCATAAATTTCAGTGGACGATCCTTTTCTTCTCTTTAAAAAGGGTTTTTTTTTTTTTTTTTATAAAAATCTCAAATAATGTTGTGACCTCTTCTGGCATAGAAAAAGCTATTTTTTCAAAACTTTTTCATGTTTTATATATTTCTGCAGAATTGTCATTACCGGTCTGGCATTAATGTGTTCATGTTACAATGTAATTCCATATGTTTTCGCTTTGTTACTAGTTGATAGATGCTGAAAAACAGACTTTAAACACACAGCCTCCGGCGCTCTGGCCTTCAGAGAAGCATTTTTGAGCGCCGGAGTTTTGTGAGGATTTTTTTTAATGAATATGTTGTGAGTCGGCCGCACTGACCAGTTGGTAACATCCGCTCACCTACAGCGCTGTACTGGTCAAATAGAGACTCATCACAATGTATTCATCATTGCTGCACAGCGACTGAGTCGCTAAGAACTAGCGACCCACGGCCGAGCACAGCGACTACTAGCGGGCGCTCTGAAATGTCTGCTACAGACGCTCATCTGTCGCTACCTGGCGTTAGTGATGAATCAGCCTGCCCGTCTTGGTCCACTTTAGGTAAATTGACCAGATGTCCCACTTTCGGTAGGACAGTCCCACTGTCCCTATGAAAACAGATGTCCCACTTTGCTGACTGTCCCACCAAATGTCAGATGCCTTGTGGTTCACAACTGGTGGTAGAATGTATGGCCTTCTGAGCATTGGTCTCCATCAACATCTTTTATGGACTCTAGAGCATGTGACCCATAATTAAGCCACACGCTAAACCACACCCCTACCACGTCCATCACCCACAAACTGGTTTACCGCTAAAAATAACGGGAATGACATTGGGGTAGGGGTGTGAGTTTAACATTTCATTGGCACATTACAAATTAACTTTGGAAAAAAAAAAAAAAAAACGATGGAAACATTACATACACTTCAGAAACAAACTATATCACATTTGCATTTTAACCTAAAAAAAACAAAAACCTTTCGACTGTCTGCCATAGAAATGTATGGGAGAGCGCCAGGTAGCGAGAGGTAATACCTGCCGTTCGGCAAGGCTGAACACAGGCGCTGTTCGCTGTGGCTGGGAACATGTTGAATCTTACGCTACATGGCGTTCTCCCAGTCGTTAAACAGGATCGGCTTCATAAATGTGTGATTGCGTATTTGAGCCGGCGTTCTCGTGTCGCTACCTCTCATTATCAAGGCACTACCTGACGCTATCCCTTCATGAATAAGGGCCTAACATGGGTCAGAGTTCTCTCCTGATTTTCCTTTCGCTGTGGATTGTATGTGGCCACTAGAGGGGGCTCATCTCTGACTGTCCCATTTCCCTGCTTGTATGATGCATATAACTTGACCGAAAAAAGGGCCTTATTTATGATGCGCATACCTACCAACTTTTCAGGGTGGGAAAGAGGGACATTTGTTAAATTAGGCCACGCCCCCTCATTGTGTAACAGTTACAACAATAGAAACACTTTAAATAGGCAAATAAATCATTTACTGATGCAGGTCTGCATGTTACACCTCAAAGAGGGACAAATGAGAACAACCACGGACAGGGGGGATATGGACTCAAAAGAGGGACAGTCCAAATCAGGGACAAATGAGAGGTATGGATGTGCGCCATTTAGCTTAATTTTTGTGGCTATAGCGGCAGCTTCGAAGCGCCGGCATTCCCGTCTTATCTGGCGCTGTGCTGAGTACTACATTGGCGCTAGCAGCGCCGAATGCTACTAATTAGCGTTGATTGTTGCATTGAGGTATTGGCCGGCTTATGTCAGCGTCTGTTGGACCCGCCAACCGTTTATCCCAGCGCCAGTGAGCGCTACCTTTATTCCGGAGCTCAACATCATATTTAGGATGAAATCTTTGGCACTGCATTTTTCCGGCGCTGGTCGGCGTTTCATCATTACAGTTACAAGAAATCACTGCTGGAGACAAACTTTACAGTGCGTTTAGGCTGCGTTTAGTTGTTGGTGTCCAGATTATTTGTTGTTGTTGATTGTTAAGCAAAAGAAGCCATTAAAATCAATTTTAATAACCCCCCAAAAGAAAAATTTTGGCCCATCTAGGTCCTGCGTTTCCATTATTGACAAGTCCCAATGCAAGTTCTTTACAAATCAATATGTTTAATATTAATTATAAGCATTAAACACTACACTCCAGTTCTGCTCATTGTGCTCTATGGGATCCTGATCTACAGCACCAGGGCCCTTATTTAAGAAAGGATAGCGTCAGGTAGCGCCTGGTTAATGTGAGGTAGCGACAGATAGCGACTGGTGAACGCCGGACAAGGCACGCAATTCCACATTTATCAAGCAGAATCTGTTTAGCGACTGGGATAGCGCCATGTAGCGTCTGATTCATCATTTTCACAGCCTCAGCGAACAGCGCCAGCGTTCAGCCTTGCACAGCGCCAGGTATGACCTCTCGCTACCTGTCGCTCTCCCATACATTTCAATGGACGAACCTTTTCTTCTCTTTAAACCGGGTTTTTGTTTGTTTTTTTTTTTCCAAAAAATCAAAAATAATTCTGTGACCTCTTCTGACCTTGAAAAAGCTGTTTTTTCACATTTTTATGATTTTTTTAAACATTTCTTCAGAAATGACATTACAGGTCTGCCATTAAAGTGTTCATGTTACAATGTGGTTACAATGTAATTCCATATGTTTTCGCTTTGTTACTAGTGGATAGATGCTTGAAAACAGACTTTAAACACACCGCCTCCTGCGCTCTGGGCTTCAAACAAGTATTTTTCAGCGCCAGAGATTAGTAAGGCTGTTTTTTTGCTGAATATGGTGTGAGTCGGTCGCTATGAGCAGTCGCTAACATGCGCTCCCATACAGCGCTGTACTGGTCAAATAGCGACTCCTCACAATGTATTCAACATTACTGCACAGCGACTGAGTCGCTATGAAGTAGCGACCCACGGCTGAGCAAAGCGACTACTAGTGGGCGCTCTGAAAATGCCTTCTACAGACGCTCATCTGTCGCTACCTGCCGCTATTAATGAATCAGCCTCCAGGTTTCATGCACTCACCACACTTTTAAATGGAGACGTGATTTCGATTTGTTGCAGGCTGGTGGGGAATTGAGTGCCGGGATGTTGTGTATTACCCACAAAATCTTTAATTAAAATAATGATGAATAGAAAATATCATCAAATATATAAAAATAAGAATAATAATGTAAAAAATATAAAATGTAAACAAAATATTTTTCAGTGATGATGGACAGATGAAGGAGGATGGATGATGGATAGAAAAATAATCCAATCATCAATAATAAATTAATATGGATAGAAAAATGAATGTAAACAAAATATTTAAGGTGAGTGAAGCTCTTATTGGATAACCCTTAAATAACCATTTTCTTCTTCTTTTATTATTATTATTAATAATAATAATAATAATAATAATAATCATTGTAATAATAATAATAATACAAAATGTAAACAACATATTTTACAATAATGAAATATGATAATGATAATCTAAACACAAAGAGTGATGGATAGAAAAAGAATACAATATTATTAAAATAAATAAATAATAATTTACATAATAATATAAAAATAGAACTAATACAGAATATAAACAAAAAATGTTTAATGATGAAAGAATGATGGATAGAAACATAATCCATAATAATAATAATAATAATAATACAAAATGTAAACAACATATTTTAAAATACTGAAATATTTTAATGATAATCTAAACACAAAGAATAATGGATAGAAAAATAATACAATATTATTAAAATAAATAAATAATAATAATTTACGGGATTTACATGTAAAAAAGGAACTAATACAGGATATAAACAAAAGATTTTACAATTAAGAAAGAATAATGGATAGAAAAATAATCTATATAAATAATAATAACAATAATAATAATACAAAATGTAAACAACATATTTTACAATAATGAAAGATGGCAATGATAATCTAAACACAAAGAATGAAGGCTAGAAAAATAATACAATATTATTAAAATAAATAAATAATAATAATTTACATACTAATATAAAAATAGAACTACTACAGAATATAGACAAAAAAAATAGGATGAAAGAATGATGGATAGAAACATAATCCATAATAATAATAATAATAATACAAAATGTAAACAACATATTTTATAATAATTAAAGATGGTAATGATGATAATCTAAACACAAAGAATGATGGATAGAAAAATAATACAATAATATTAAAATAAATAAATAATAATAATAATTTACATAATATAAAAATAGAACTAATACAGAATATAAACAAAAGATTTTACAATGAAGAAAGAATGACGGATAGAAAAATAATCCATGATAATAATAATAATACATCATGTAAACACCATATTTTACAATATTGAAAGATTTTAATGATAATCTAAACACAAAGAATGATGGATAGAAAAATAATACAATATTATTAAAATAAATAAACAATAATAATTTACATAATAATATAAAAATAGAACTAATACAGAATATAAACAAAAAATGTTATAATGATGAAAGAATGATAAATAGGAAACTAATCCATAATAATAATAATAATGATAATAATAATAATAATAATAATAATAATAATAAAAATAATAATAATATTAATAATACAACATGTAAACACCATATTTATAATAATGAAAGATTTAATGATAATCTAAACACAAAGAATGATGGATAGAAAAATAATACAATATTATTAAAATAAATAATAATTTACATAATAATATAAAAATAGAACTAATACGGGGAGGCCGATTCATCAATAGCGCCAGGTAGCGACAGATGAGCGACTGTAGCGTGATTTTTTCTGCGCCAGCCAGTATTCGCTGTGCTTGGCCGGCATTAGCTTGATGACAGCGACTCAGTCGGTGTGCGGTAATGTTGAATACGGGCTGGGGGGTCGCTGTTTCACAGGTCCAGCGTTGTATGTGAGCGCCTGACAACGAATGGCCAGAGCGAACGGCTAGCTTCATATTCATCAAAAAATCACGCTCCGAATGTGCTGTCGCTGTCCATTCCTTGTTTAAACCCCAGAGCGCTGGCGGCGATCTGTATTAACTAGTTTTTAACCCCTAAACAACCATATTTTTGGAATGTAACATTATACATGTTTTTAGAATCATTTTGTTATATGAATACATTAATCTCAGACCTGTTAGATCAATTCTGCACAAATTTTTGTTAAAATTTTTTTTTACTTAAAAATAAATCCTAACATTGCAGAAGTGGTCTCCGAATTTTTGACATTAAAAAAAAAAAAAAAAAAATTATTACCAATTAATCATGAATTATTATAGATTGCTCCATTGAAATGCATTGGACAGCGCCAGGGAGCGACAGCTCATACCTGGCGCTGTGAGGGAATTTGCAGCGGCGCTGTTCGGTCCAGGCGGCTTCATGATGAATGCCGCGCTAGCCGTCGCTCTCGCCGGCGCTAGCCTCATTTTGCTTGATAAATGCGTCATTGTGACCGCCGCCGGGCGTACTTGAGTCGGTAGTCGCCGTTAGCTGCCGCTACCTGGCGCTCGTCAGACACTACCTGGCGCTATCGCTTGATGAATAAGGGCCAGAATATAAACAAAAGATTTT
The DNA here is from genome assembly GCA_027917425.1 of Gastrophryne carolinensis. Classification (NCBI taxonomy): domain Eukaryota; kingdom Metazoa; phylum Chordata; class Amphibia; order Anura; family Microhylidae; genus Gastrophryne; species Gastrophryne carolinensis. The sequence goes on from CM051235.1 coordinate 605,487,815, forward strand.
ACAATGATGAAAGAATGATAGAAAGAAATATAATCCATAATAATAATAATAATACAACATATTTTACAATACTAAAAGATGGTAATGATAATCTAAACACAAAGAGTGACGGATAGAAAAATAATGCAATATTATTAAACGAAATAAATAATAATAATTTACATAATAATATAAAAATAGAACGAATACAGAATATAAACAAAAAATGTTATAATGATGGATAGAAAAATAATCCATAATAATATGTAAACAACATATTTTACAATAATGAAAGATGGTAATGATAATCTAAACACAAAGAGTGATGGATAGAAAAATGATACAATATTATTAAAATAAATAAATAATAATAATTTACATAATAATATAAAAATAGAACTAATACAGAATATAAACAAAAAATGTTATAATGATGAAAGAATGATAAATAGGAAACTAATCCATAATAATAATAATAATAATAATAATAATAATAAAAATAATAATATTAATAATACAACATGTAAACACCATATTTATAATAATGAAAGATTTAATGATAATCTAAACACAAAGAATGATGGATAGAAAAATAATACAATATTATTAAAATAAATAAATAAATAATAATTTACATAATAATATAAAAATAGAACTAATACAGAATATAAACAAAAGATTTTACAATGATGAAAGAATGATAGAAAGAAATATAATCCATAATAATAATAATAATAATAATAATAATACAACATATTTTACAATACTAAAAGATGGTAATGATAATCTAAACACAAAGAGTGACGGATAGAAAAATAATGCAATATTATTAAACTAAATAAATAATAATAATTTACATAATAATATAAAAATAGAACTAATACAGAATATGAACAAAAAAATATATAATGATGAAAGAATGATGGATAGAAAAATAATCTATAATAATAATAATAATAATCATAATAATAATAATAATACATTAAATTAAATATTTTACAATAATGAAAGATAATAATGATAATCTAAACACAAAGAGTGATGGATAGAAATTGTATACAATAATATTAAAATAAATAAATAATAATAATTTACATAATAATATAAAAATAGAACTAATACAGAATATAGACAAAGAAATTATAATGATGAAAGAATGATGGATAGAAACATAATCCATAATAATAATACTAATAATTATTATTATCATAATAATAATAATATAATTGTAAATAAAAGTATGAATATAATAATAGACTAATAGTAGTAAGTTGTTGTCTAAATGAGTTAGCCAATAAATGGTATTACCTTAACCTTGGATTTCCTGCTTATAATAGACTAATACAAATAATGATGTAATAATAATTAGTAATAATGTATTAATATTTTCAATCAGCCTAGCAAGAATCGGCGTTGCTGCCATAGCCAGTCCCGGGCTGGCAGGTGATTGGCTCTTCTTTCCGGCATGTGCTGACAGCCCGCCGCAGGGAGCAATAACAGGAGAGAGCAGTCTGACAGCCCGGGATGAGCACATGTCACTTCTGCCCCCTTAAACCACGCCCACATGCGCGTTAGCCACGCCCCCGCACTGTGGGAAAATGCGGCATCCTCCAATAGCGATGAGCAGACCCTCTCAGCTGTCAGGTAGTCCCGCCCCCGGTATGGAAAGTCGCCTCGGGATTGGCCCGCAGGCATGTCGCTCGGCGCAGACTGGTTCAGCTCGGGACGCTGTCGCTGGCCGCTGTCAGTCGCCGGTCGGGTGTCAGTCGGGGCTGCCGCCGGTGCTCAGCTCGGGGATGAAGAAGTCATTGCGTGACTCGCTGTGAGGGCTCCGCTTCAAGTCACCCTCCTCTTCCCGGAGCAAAGATGGCGGGCAGCCCCATCACATTGCCCACTCTAAACATGGCGGCGCGCAGTCACGGCCGGCTGGGGATGTTGCCGCTGCTGCTGCTGCTGGTGTTGGGCTTCTGCGGCTGCCATGGAGGCGATGATGACAGCGCCGAGACGGTGATCATCGGGCTGCGGCTGGAGGACACGGACGACGTTTCGTTCATGGACGGCGGGGCTCTGCGGGTGAGCGAGAGGAGCCGGGTGAAGCTTCGGGTGTACGGGCAGAACATCGACAACGAGACGTGGTCCAAGATCGCCTTCACCGAACACCCACCGCCATGGCTTGGGGCCCCTGATCCTGCGGGGGGCCAGGAGGGCTTTTCTCCCTGCGGGATCCGAACCTCGGACATCACGTTGTTACCTTCCATAGAGGTGAGTCGTAGCACCTCTGGAATTGTGGAGATTGAGATCAAACCCCTGAGGAAGACGGAGAAGAGCAAGGCGTATTACCTGTGCACATCGGTGTCCTCGCCCCCTCCGATCCCGGGTCACCCGCAACCCTGGACCGAGACCACCTGGGTGTACCACGCCGGCGACGATACACGGGTCATCGTGGTGGAGGAGAAGAAGTTTCTATTGCCCTTTTGGCTCCAGGTCATCTTCATCGCCCTTCTGCTCTGCCTATCGGGCATGTTTAGCGGCCTCAACCTGGGTCTCATGGCGTTGGACCCCATGGAACTGCGCATCGTCCAGAACTGCGGCACGGACAAGGAGAAGAACTACGCCCGGCGTATCGAGCCCGTCCGCCGCCAGGGCAACTACCTGCTCTGCTCACTGCTGCTGGGCAACGTGCTGGTCAACACCACCCTGACCATCCTGCTGGACGACATCGCCGGCTCGGGCCTGGTGGCCGTGGTGGTCTCCACCATCGGCATCGTCATCTTCGGCGAGATTGTCCCGCAGGCCATCTGCTCGCGGCATGGCTTGGCAGTCGGCGCCAACACCATCTTCTTGACCAAGTTCTTCATGATGATGACCTTCCCGGCCTCCTACCCGGTCAGCAAGCTGCTGGACTGCGTCCTGGGTCAGGAGATCGGCACCGTCTACAACCGGGAAAAGCTTCTGGAGATGTTGAGGGTCACGGACCCTTACAATGACTTGGTCAAGGAGGAGCTCAACATCATTCAAGGAGCCCTGGAGCTCAGGACCAAAACGGTGGAGGACGTCATGACCCCGCTAAGGGACTGCTTCATGATGGCCGGGGACGCCATCCTGGACTTCAACACCATGTCCGAGATCATGGAGAGCGGCTACACCCGCATTCCGGTCTACGAAGGTGAGCGGTCCAACATCGTGGACCTGCTCTTCGTCAAGGACTTGGCTTTCGTGGACCCCGATGACTGCACTCCTCTGAAGACCATCACCAAATTCTACAACCACCCTCTGCACTTCGTCTTCAATGACACTAAGCTGGACGCCATGCTGGAAGAATTCAAAAAAGGTGGGTGCTTTGCTTTTTTTTCACGATGAGAGATTGGGTAGGGCAGGGGTGGCCAACCCTTTCCTTTTACAACCACCAACAGATCATTTTGTAGATTTCCAGTTCTATCTGAGCACTAATTAATTCACATGTGCATCTGAGCTGCAAGACTTGACCTCTTCGTGGCCTTTTAGGAGAGGGTTGGGGGTCTTCATAATTGGATACTGGTGTGATGATCAAATGCCTAAAGTCTGGAATATAGTATGAAGATTTTCCTGAAAGAACATGAAATCAGAAAGTTCAAGTAGGTTGTAGAGCTTGGTTTTGGTGAGATGGCTAAGACCAAGCAAACCAATTTTCTTACTCTGTGGCTACTATAAGTGATGGTTGGGCTATGCGGGTGAGTAGATCTTCTACTAGGTGATTTGATAGTGTTGGGAGTCTTTATACTGCCGTGCATCTGAGCTGCAAGACTTGACCTCTTGGTGGCTCTTGAGTGGAGGGTTGGGGGACTTTATAATTGGATACTGGCATGATGGTTCATAGAATGGTGGGGTCACCAGGCTTGGATATGTTGGCACCTTTGCTCTTGTTGAACTGAAGACCAGTGCTGGCAATACCTTATTTCACTGAATTCCTTCTGGACTATAGTATGAAGATGTTCCTAAAAGACCATGAATTTAAAAAGTTCAAGTAGGTTGTAGAGCTTGGTTTTGGTGAGATGGCTAAGAGATTGAACCAAGTTACCTACTCTCTGGCTACTATTAGTGATGGTTGGGCTATACAGGTGAGTAGATCTTCTACTAGGTGATTTGGTAGTGTTGGGAGTCTTTATACTGTCGTGCATCTGAGCTGCAAGACTTGACCTCTTGGTGGCCCTCGAGTGGAGGGTTGGGGGTCTTTATAATTGGATACTGGCATAATTACTTGAATAATGGTGGGGCCACTAGGCTTGGACAGCTTGGCACCTCAGCTCTTGCTGAACTGAAAACCAATGCTGGTAATGCCTAAAGTCACTGAATGTCTTCTGGACTATAGTATGAAGATTTTCCTGAAAGAACATGAAATCAGAAAGTTCAAGTAGGTTGTAGAGCTTGGTTTTGGTGAGAAGGCTAAGACCAAGCAAACCAAGTTGCCTACTCTGTGGCTACTATAAGTGATGGTTGGGCTATGCAGGTGAGTAGATCTTCTACTGGGTGATTTGATAGTGTTGGGGGTTGTGCATCTGAGCTGCAAGACTTGACCTCTTGGTGGCCCTTGAGTAGAGGGTTGGGGGTCTTTATAACTGAATACTGGCATGATTGCTCAAGGCATGGTGGGGCCATTAGGCTTGGACAGCTTGGCACTTCAGCTCTTGTTGAACTGAAGGCCAATGCTAGCAATGCCTACAGTCACCGAATTATGTCTTCAGAACTTTATAGTATAAAGACCTCCCTGAAAGGCCATTAATTATGTTCAGGTAGGTTGTAGAGCTTGGTTTTGGTGAGATTGCCAAAAGACTCCACTAAGTTGCCCATTCTGTGGCTGCTATTAGTGATGGCTGGGCTATGCGTGTGAGTAGGTCTTTTCCTGGGTGGTTTATATTATGAAGGCCTTACCTAACGAACATGAATTAAGTAAATTTAGGTAGGTCTTACTATTTGGTTTTGGTGAGATTGCAGAGACTAAACCAAATTACCTACTCTGTGGCTACTATTAGTGATGGCTGGGCTATGCTGGGGAGGAAGGTCTTTTCCTGGGTGACTTGATTTTGTTTGTATAGGTTGATGGGCCTCCCTAAATAACTATGAATGAAGTAAGTTCAGGTAGATCATACTACAAGCTTTTTATGCGATTTAAAAGACACAAAATTGCCTACTCTATGGCTGCTATTATTGATGACTGCGCTATGCTTGTGGTTAGGTTCTCTACTGAGCGATTTGAAATCTTCTAAAGCATAAAGATTTCCCTGAATGACCATCAATGAAGGGCATTCAGGTAGGTCGTACAACATGGTTTTGGTGAGATTTTAAAGAGGCTCAACCAAGTTGCCTACTGCATGGCTACTATTAGTGACGGCTGAGCTATGGGCGATTTGATAGCTTGTATATTACAGAGCCCCCCTGCCAATGCTCATGAACTAATTTTAGATAGGTAAGTTGCACTTTGTGGTTTGGGCAGGATTGCTAAGAGACTGAGAGGGTGAGATTGCCAAGAGATTTAACCAAGTTGCCTACTCTATGGCTACTGTTAGTGATGGCTGGGCTATGCCGGTGTGTAGGTATTCTAATAGGCAATTTTACTTAATGGACATGAATGAAGTACCATAAATTTTAATTGTTTTTACTACTTGGTTTTGGTGAGATTTCCAAGAGGCTCACCAAGTTGTCTACTCTATAACTACTATTAGTGTTGGTGGGGTTATGTGGACGAGAACGGTCTTCTACTAAGTGATTTGATAGGTCTCCCTGAATGATCATGAATGAAGTAAGCTCAGATAGCTCTTACTACATGTTTTTTTATGGGATTGGCAAGAGACTCAACCAAGTTGCCTACGCTATGGCTACTATAGGTCATGACTAGGCTTTGATTTGGGTGATTAATTCCTCTACTGACTAATATGATAGGTTGGTTAGTATAAAGGCCTCAACGTGAACGAAGTAAATTCAGTTTGGCCGCGCTACATTGTTTTGGTTGTAGTGCCAACCAAATGTATGGCTACTGAGTGATGACTAAGCTATGTGGGTCTTTGTCTTGAAGTAAGTAGGTTCAGGTAGGTCATACTACATGGTTGTATCTCTTGGCAATCTCATCAAAACCAAGTTGCCTTCTGTATGTCTACTAGAAGTGATGACTGAGCTATGTGGGTCTTGGTCTTGAAGTAAGTAGGTTCAGGTAGGTCATACTACATGGTTGTATCTCTTGGCAATCTCACCACACCAAGTTGCCTTCTGTATGTCTACTAGAAGTGATGACTGAGCTATGTGGGTCTTGGTCTTGAAGTAAGTACCTTAGGTTCAGGTAGGTCATACTACATGGTTTTGATGAGATTGCCAAGATATTCAACCAAGTTGCCTTCTGTATGTCTACTAGAAGTGATGACTGGGCAATGTGGCTAATAAGGTCTCCTACTGGGTGATTTGATAGCTTGTAATGTATGAAGGCCTGGCTTGGAAATGCAGGTAACATAGTCTCCTATTGCTTGATCTAATAGGTTGTAGGCACTTACCATTCTTGGGTTACCCGAAATGACTTCTGGGCCCTAGACCTAGGACCTATGGCACTAGATCAACCTTACAACTGGCGCTCCCTACTGATCATCACTGGTAACCTGTGGGTGTGCATTTACCGTTCATGCTGCCGTGGACCTCTGCCCAGTTCACACCCTGCTGATGTGAGCGTGAGGACTAGGTGAGTATTCCTGCCCAGTTTGTGTGCTTGCTATAGGAATCTTCGCATGGTCATCCCAAATCAGATGCAGGTATTTTTGGTTTTAATGGGGCACCAGGTTGCGGGCCTGTGATGTAGATGCCTATGGGGCAGAGGACTAGTGCGTGGGGTACTGAAAGTCTTTATGGGCTGTTGTTTTGAGGAACCAGTTTAATTCTGGGCTTTATTTGAAACCCGATTGGCCGGCCCAGGGGTCATCCTGATCAATCAGTCCGGTGAGTCTCTTCCTTTAGTGCCACAGCTTAGAAGCTCTGGTAATTGATTAAAAGTGGGTAAAATCTCTCATCTGGGGCATCCCACATCTGTCTGGAACCACCATAAACCCCATATGTGGGAGGCGAGGAGCTGGCTGTGAGATTGGCCGGCTACACCAGCCTTGCCCGGGCAGCTCCTGTTTAGTGACCCGTATTATTCCAATCGCCTTACGCATGCTGTGCAAGTTTGCATGTTTAATGAGTTGAAAAGAAGCCCGGAAATTTTAGGCTCTCACTGCAGAAGTCTTACTTACTTACTAAACTATACCTAACCTACCGTCTGAGGCTATCAATGAGCCCTGCATTAGAGAGATACTCGCCTCTCCTAGCATAGCTGCATCCAGCGGGGGGACAAGAAGGAGCTGCATGCACATGTTTGTGCTGCTGTTTACTGTCCTCCCCATCACCCAGAGCTCCATGCCTGATTTTATGCTTTCTTAGGGATCTTTAAAGAGGACCAAAACCCACGCCGATCGGCCCGGGAATCGATTGATTCCCTCCCCCCCCAGGGCATCCAAAAAAGTGATGCCCCGCTGTGTGAAACCCCCCAGGTCGCCCCATACACTTACCTTGTTTCCCGGTCCAATGGTAAGCAAGCCGCGCCCACATCCCCGCTATCCCTCTAGCAGGATACGTGCCCGCGCCAGGCATTTGTGAATGGCCGGCGTGGACATACTCCCTGTTAGAGGGAGGGGGATGCGAGCGCCAGTGCGGTCGAAACCACCGGCCTTCGACGGCGTGGCATCCGTGGATCCTAGCACGCTGATTGGACGAGCGGCCGTGCATTTGCCGTAGGACCAGGAAGAGATGAGTTTGCTTCTGCACAGCAGGGTATGCCCGATCGGGGTACCCCAGGGGCGAGGACCAAACCCAGGATAGTCAAAATCCTGGGTTTTGGTCCACTTTAAAGCAGAACAAAACCGGGGAATTTGACTTTCCCCCCTGTTCATCCATTAAAACTCGCCTTCCCCCTCTTTAACGATGCAGGCTCTCATCCAATCCGTGCCCTTTACCTTCACTACGTGTCTCTGGTTCATTAGATGAGTAGTACCAGAGCGGACGGGTGATTCATGGGTGCAATTGTTTTTAATGTGTCTTTATGTTTTTATGTAGTGGAGTCACAATAATAAAGAGGAATTGTTTTTTTATATTTTTGTGCTGTGCCCTTTGTTGGGGTCTTATTGTGCCTAATTAAATTGTTGATACCCTGGGGTCAGGGTGGGGCAATTCCCCTGGGTAATGATCATCTTTATTTATATAGCGCCAACATATTCCATAGCTGGACAAGCTTGCGGGGACATCTATAATGATGGGGGATAGACGCGAGCTCCTCTGCGCTGTCCAGCACCTCGCTCTGCCCGCGCTTCCATTCCTTGCTCTTCCACACTCCTGCTCTGTTGCTTAAAGGGACAGTGCAGGCAAACTGAGTGTCCACTGCTCAGGGCACATATGAGAGGTGGACGCCCGTCACAATGCGTCTCCTGCTGCTAATCGTGAGCTTGCTGCCATGTGACCAGCAGCAGGGGGGCACACTGTGGGCAGGCAGGGAGCACATGGTCCAACACAGCTGTCAACAGTGATGTTGTCGCTGGGATCAAGCCTCAGATCACATGATGCCCCCCCCCCCCCCCCCGTTAAACAAGGGAGTCAAGGTTTCCTTCTTTTTTTTGTGAGCAGTAAACAAAAAAAAAAAAGGTAACGTAGATATTTGATTTTCCCAGGTTTTGTTCCATGCCCCCCCCCCCCGGGAATCCTGAATCGGGATGCCCAGCAGGTACAAAGAAGAGGGAGCAAGCTGCTCTACAGTGCCCCTGCTGTATGCCACCATGGGAAAGTATATAGTCCAGTCTGTTGCTGCTAGATGTACTTCCTATGGGGCATCACAAATCGAGATGCCCCTAGGGAACCTCAAAAACCTCCTTAAAGTGGAACAACACCTTTGACACCCAGTCCTAGAGCCTAAAAGACAGGGCCAGGTGAAAGTCCTTCCTATTCTAGATTTGGGATACCCGGCTGTGTGAATCCACAAAGATCGTTTGGATTTTTACCTTGATCTCCACTCCCACTGCGCATGCCTGGGCCTCCGGCAGCATCCCCGAAACCCCTCCATCTATGGAGCTGGATGCCCGTTTTCGTTGGGATCAAGCCTCAGATCATATGATGCCCCCCTGCTAAACAAAGGAGTCAAGGTTTCCTTAATTTTTTTGCGGATAGTAAACTAAAAAAAAAAAGGTAAGCAGAGGTAGCGGCTTTCAGCAACACAGTGCATGTAGTTAGGCTTTAAAGAAGAACATAACATGGATATTTGATTTTCCCAGGTTTTGTTCCGTGCCCCTGAGGAATCCCGAATCGGGATGCCCTCCTGTGTGACCCCCCCAGGGTGCCTGTAATAACTCTCCTTTACTTTGCTCACTGGCGCATGCCTGGGCTCTCATCCAATCAGAGCCCCTTGTTGTGTTTGCATCCTTCAGCAAAGGGCTTGGATTGAATTCATGTGCTCTCCTGTCCCAGCCTATCAGAATGGTTGTCATGGGAGCACACGCATATCACCGGGGACCCAGCTCGCACTCCCCATTGAGAACAGCGGAAAGTATAGCACTCTGATAGGACCAGAGCCTGCGCATGCACCGTTGGACACGGGCAAGGTAAGTTATTACAGGCGTCCTGGGGGGTTTCACAAAGTGGGGCATCCATGGAATCTTTTAGATGCCACTGAAGGGTTGTGTTCCACTATATAGTGGAAAAAAAGCTTTGTACATAGCCTTTGTGTCTGAGAGGCTAAGGGCGGAAGCAGGGCTGTGGAGTCGGTAGATAAATGTTCCGACTCCGACTCCTCTGTATTAATATGTGAATGTATTTTATACATTCCTTGAAGGAAAGAGAGGCAACATACATGTCATTACTTCTAGCAGAGAGAGGTAGTTGGGCAGAAGCTGCCTTCTCCTTTCTGTGTGCTGATCTTCTGCTGAAGATAGGGCAGTGGGAGGATCCAGAAAGGGGCCTTTATTATAAAACATGATTTCCCTAGTAGAATCCCATAGTCATGTTTAAAGTTTAAGCTAACAATCGAAGTTTACAAGTTTTTATAGCCTTTTGCTGAATGACAGTAGTTTTTCCAATGGTACAGCTTCAGTCTTGAACTATTGATCCTCCATTCCCTTCACTTATACAAGTGTCTCTAGTCCTGCAAAAAACATATTTACTTAATCCCTTATCAGTGAGAGGCTAGGTTACCCATGGGTTCCCTGTAACAGCAGAACACAGCACTATGCAAAGTATTGCCGCTTCTAATTGTGCGTTGCATGCCATATAGTGAAGCACATGAAAAGCACGCTTCTTCACGGTCACTTAAAGTGGACCAACACCCTCCCATGATCGGCCCGGGAATCTATAAGATTCCTGGACCGATCAGACCCCTGTCTGCGGGGCACCCCGATCGAGGGTGCCCCGCTGTGTGAAACCCCCCAGAAACCCCCAAAACCCTACCTTATCCACGATCCAGCGGCGCCCGCCACCGCCTCCCGTGCGTCCCTCTAGCAGGACGCGCACCCGCGCCGGCCGTTTGTGAATGGCCGGCGCGGGCGCGCGCCCTGTAAGAGTGACGCGCGGGAGGCGGCGGCGGGCGCGCTCTCTTGTCCATCGCTGCCTCCCGCTTGTCCGTCGGCGGGGATTGGCTGCGGCGGTCACGTGGGAGCGAGGAGAGGTGAGTTTTTCGGGGTTTCTGGGGGGTTTCACACAGCGGGGTGCCCCGCCGAAGTGAGGCACTGCATGCATTGGTCTTTATTCTTACAATAGAGAAGTCATTAATTATAACTTTTTGTGGATTGGGACATTTAAACTTGCTAAATCAAAATTTAGTAGGAGTCGGAGTCGGTGCATTGTTTGCTGACTCCGACTCCAGGTACCCAAAATTTCCTCCGACTCCTCGACTCCGACTCCACAGCCCTGGGCGGAAGTATGCCACAGACCGCAGGGAGGCTGGGGATGCCCCTGCTTCTTTGTCAGAGCTCAGCTACAAACAGAGCTGTATTCTGTGCATTAATATGATTATCAATATGCACATCATACAGTGCTGATTGGATGAGAGCCTGCACATGCCCCGACCGGCAGAGAGGTGCATTTTTAGGGCCATCCAGGCGGCTCACACAGGGAAAGTGGACCAAACGCTGCGATGGTCAAAATCCTGGGTTTTGGTCCACTTTAAATAGCACCCCTTGTGCCGGGAAGGACGCGTCTCGCCATTGTGTTGACGTCTCCTCGGCTGCCTGCCTTTTGGTTGATGGAGTCTTGCATGTTGGGGATGCTTTGTATAGTCGGTGGCTGATATTTCTGGTAACCAGCTTTGTTGCCCTCTGACACAGTGACGCGGCGAGTGGCCATAAGAGGCGAGGAATGGTAGCCCGAGGCGGGAGCCCGCGCTGTGCTGTGAAGTTGCTGAGTGCAGGTTGTTGGATGGCCAGTATGGAATGCGGCCTGGGCTTGCCTCACGTTACACCTGGTGACAGGTGTCACTAAGCTTTACTAAGGCTGCTCCAACCCCCCCCCCCCTTATCCTAGTTGGCGGAGTTCTGCTTTAGCAAGTGATTCATTTTTTTTCTTGCACAATTAACGTAGACCTACATTTAGGTCTGTTAATCCCAGCATTCATGGAGCAATGGCAATGTGGTGCCATAATGGCGGGTGGCAGATCGCCCCACATGTGACTGCAGGCAGCCAGTCAGGTTCATGGGATGGGCTTGCACAGCGCTGTACGGTTGCTCGCCCCTGTGATTAACCGTGGGGTGCAAGGGCATGGCTTTAAAGTTAAACTCGAATAACCTGGTATCGGGCTTGTTGTTAAGAACTGCAAATCACCCGCACATGTGCTTTGGGATTGTGGAGCGAGGTAAGAAACTGTCGGTTCTGTGAGGCTTCACACTGGGGGTATCTCAAATCTCTGTTAAAGAGGAACAACACCCATGATTTTAACTCTCCCCTGTGTGTTTTCCCGGGGATCAACACATCTACAGCAATCTCCCAACGCACGTGTGGGTGGGCAACCAATCAGCGGCTCCTGACATCTGAGCGGCTAGCGAGCTGAATGGAGCATAGACGCCACTGACTGCACCCCATATCTGTGGATGGAGGGGAATCGGGGATGCTGCCGGAGGCCCGGGCATGCGCAGTGGGGGTGGGGATCAAGGTAAGGATCCAAACAATCTTTGTGGATTCACACAGCCGGGTATCCCAAATCTAGAATGGGAAGGACTTTCACCTGGCCCTGAAGTCTTTTAGGCTCTAGGACTTGGTGTCAAAGGTTTTGTTCCACTTTAATAGGTTCCAGCTCGATTTGGGATGCCCCACAGGAAGTACATTTAGCAGCAACAGACTGGGCTATATACTTTCCTATGGTGGTCAAACGTGGCATACAGCAGAGGGCACTGTAGAGCAGATGGTTCCCTCTTCTTTGTGATCTGTTGGTGGTGGCCCGAGCAGAAGGAACAGCAATGCTGTTTTCCCACATTTAAAGTGGACCAAAACCCAGGATTTTGACTATCCTGGGTTTTGGGCCTTGGGGTGCCCCGCTGTGTGAAACCCCCCAGGCCACCAAAACAAACTCACCTTTTCCCGGTCCTACGACTCATGCGCGGCCGCTCGTCCAATCCGCGTGCTCAGATCTGCTCATGACGGCTTGTCTAAGCCTTCGTCTAAGGGGAGCGGATCCGAACGCACTGGCGGCTGCATCCCTGACTGACATAGGTATGGCAAACTGCTCTGATTGGACGAGAACCCATGCATGCGCCATTGGACCTGGGAAAGGTAAGCTGCTACAGGCGAACCGGGGGGGGTGGGGGGTGGCGGAGTCCACACATCGGGGCAACCCCAAATTGGGATGCCCCCGGGGCACGCTGCCAATGGCTTTCTTGGCCACGCACAGTCAGAGCGATGCAGGAGGTGCCATGTGCTGAGTTCACCCAAGCGCCTATTCCGTCTCTTTAGATTCTAATTGGATCACTGCCCCAAGGACATGGACCAAAACCTGGGATAGTGAAAATCCTGGGTTTTGGTCCACTTTAAAGGAGACGTTTTAAAAATACATAATTACTGTAGGCTAAAGAGGACCACTGACTTTAGAGGGGACGTTATGATGGTTAGCACAACATTCTTTGGTGTCCTCATAAACAGTCTGGGGGTATTTGGCGGAAATTGTAGCTTTTAGGAGACCCGAACACACAATTTTAACCCCCCCACCCTCCTTATTTTTTCGAACAGTTTTGTGGTTTAGGTCGTCCCAAATTTGGTGTGATTAGATTAGAACATGGACTTATTTAAGCAAAACACAAACCCAGGATTTTGACTCACTCACCCTTCCTCTGTCCTACGGTGCATGCGCAGACTCTCGTCCAATCAGTGCACTCGGATCAGCTCATGTCAGCTCGTCTAAGGCGAGCGCCCGCATCCAACGCTACTCTCTAACAGGGAGCGTGCCCATGCCGGCCATTCACAAATGCTTGGGGTGAGCACACACACTGCTAGAGGGATAGCGGGGCTGCAGTTGCTGCTCACGCATGCGCCGTTGGACCGGAAAGCAAGGTGAGTTTATGGGCGGCCTGGGGGGGGGGGGGGTTTCACACAGCGGGACATTCCGATTTTGGATGATCTCTAAGATAATCTTATAAATCTTAGAGATTCCTAGGCTGATCGCAGTGGGTTTTGGTTCACCTTAAGGGCCCCACGTTGGGCTTCAGCTTCGCAAGCGCTTGCGTTGATCGCCTGACAATTTTTCTGCAGCGAGTCGCATTTACTGCGTGCACTGAGCGTGAAAAATGCGACTTTGTTTTGTTCAAAGTGTGGATCGTAAAGGATCTTATCAGGATGGGCAGGTGGAGAGTCGGCGGCGTCCTCGCCTTTGTACTGCTGGTTTCCTGATAAGGAGTGTACCCATAAGTCGCACCGGGCTCGCAGGGAACACTCTGCATTTCTGTGAGTCCGGGGCTGGCACGGCGGCCGGGAATTTCAGGGGGAACGCACAACAAAGCGCGCATGGTTCGCCTGGTGTTATGTCATTAAGAGGCTTAGCTCCCCGCTCGCGGGCCACCAATGTGGGGTAAATAGTTTCATGTCTGAATAGCTGGCCCTTGAAATCGCCTCTCTGGATATTTACACAGCAAATGTGGATTAAAGGGACTTTCCAGGCGTTTTAAAAGGAGAAAAAACATATCCGCACTGCTCCAAAAGAGCACTCTCAGGGTCCAATGCTTAGAAAGTACTGGTTTCTGAGATCGGGTCCTGCGGCATCCGTTGCAGTGAATGGAGTTAGGTGAGCTCCGGTCAGTGTGACAGATGCAGGGGATGAAGCCACATCCACCATTTTGCAGGGAATGCTGGGCTCCCAAGAACACTAGGATGAGGGAGCGACTTGCTTTCAGTAACAGGTATATTTATGAGCACTGGGCCCACATGGGCAAATGCAGAACATAGGTGAGTATTTTTCCTTAGAAAATAACTGTAGCCCTCCAGCAACCAGTGTTTGAAAACAGACTTGTGCAACTACATTTTTAGCCTTCCGATTTGGGACGCCGCGAAATCCTCTCTTGGTGCAAGAGTGGTCACTGGTCCTATAGGAACCCCTTACCGTGCCCGGAAATGTATTCTGCACGAACTAATTGCTGGGCACCTCCCATTGGCTGCTCCCCTCTTCTGCACGCACCTGTGCCGGACATTCAGATACTCTTGCAGGAGTGGGCTCATCCGATAGAGAAGCGCTGGGGATACTGCACATGCACCCTGGGAACACTTCCTGAGATGAGCTCCCAGGGGGTTTTACACAGGGGGGCATCCCATGCTTGAGTCTTTTAGACTCTATAGCCGGGTTACTAAGGATTTTGTCTGCTCTAATGGTAGAGCTCTGTCTGATGAGAAGGACCCAGAATTGGTGGCACGCCCCCTATTGGTGGAGGTGTAGCTGACACACATGCAGGGTTCAAGTTTTTTTTTAGGGTGCCAGGGACCAGGACCCGATCTGGCAGGTTGTTCTAGGTCCACCTTAAAGTGTCAAAATCCTGGGTTTTGGTCCTTTACCCTAATGGGGGATGCCCCGCTGTGTGAAACCCCCCAGCTCGTTCAAACGAAACTTACCTCTTCCTGGTCCTGCGGCGCAAGCGTGGCCGGTCATCCAATCAGTGTGCTCGGAGCCACTGATGCCACGTCGTCTAAGCTTCGTCTATGGCCAGTGGCTCCGAGTGTGCCGACTGCCGCATCCCCCGCTTCCCTCTTACAGGGAGCGTGCCCGCGCCAGCCATTCACAAACCAATGCACACGCCCTGCTAGAGGGGTAGTGGGGATGCGGCCGCGGCTCGCACATTCGCCGTTGGATCGCTTAAAACGAGGTACGTGTATGCGGCGACCTGGGGGGGTTTCACACAGTGGGGCATCCCGATTTTGGATGCCCCGGGGGGGAGAGAATCGATCGGCCCGGGAATCTTTTAGATTCACGGGCTGATCAGCAAAGGTTTGGTCCACTTTAAAGTAGAACAAACCCCTTGATTTTCACCCTCCCGGGTTTTGTTCCTTGCCTCGGGGGCCAGCCTGATTTGGGATGCCCCGCAATGTGAACCCTCCCCGGATCTCCTATAGAAATGAAACCTACCTTTCTCCAGTTCTACGGCACATGAGCATGCTCTCCAATCAGCGGCATATGTCGCATCCCCAGTTCTCTTCACACACGGGTGCGCTCCCACCTCTCCCACCTCCAGCATATCTGAATGATAGGTGGTCCAGCGATCACTGTGAAAGCCAGGGCAAAGGTGAGTTTTGCAGTGACCTGGGGGTGTTCACATAGTAGAGCTTCCCGGTTTGGGATTCCCCCAAGTGAAAACCAACGGCTGGCCCTGGAGTCTTTTAGAGGTTTTTGTTCTGCTTTAAGCCTGATAGTAATGATTGACCTAAAATATGGCCACACTGAGCCTAAAATCTGAAGTGGGAGACTTTGATCCACCCGGGACAGCTGCTCCATGAGGGGACCGAGGTCTCCCGCTTCAGATTTTGGGCCCAGTGTGGCCATATTTTATGTCAATCATAATTTATGTCAACCATCATCAATCACATCTTCTGTTAAATTACTATCAGGCTTAAAGCAGAATAAAACCCTCTAAAAGATTCCCGGGCCAGCCGTTGGTGCTGGTAGCTGAGGGCAAGGAGCGCACACTGCAGCCGCTGGAAAGGTGTGTGGCTTCCTAAAACAAGATGAAAGAGACCTCTTCTTCTTTCAGCTCATCGCTGGGGCAGCTTTGTCCAGGGTGAAGAGAGTATAGGCTTTTGCTGAGCATTGTTTTCTATCCACCAAAATAGTCTGTATTAAAAAACAAAACAAAAAACTTTAATTCTCGGCCCGGGTAAGCTGTAATAATCTGTAATGCGGGAAGCCGAGCAAAGTCCTGCCAGACCCACTACCCTGCATTTTGCTGCTGTGCCGCCGGGCGACCGCATTACTGCGCCGCTTAGATTACGTCCATTTTGTTTTGGCCAGGAGGGCGCTTAACTGCGAGGATTTATATGGGTCACTGCTTGGCCTCCTAATCATCCAGCGTCTTAAAGGGCAAGCGCACTTTCAGGTCATATTGGGTCTTTTTTTTTTTTTTCCTCGATTCCGGGAGACTGAATGACTTTGCCTGTTAAATGTGAACTGAGGAACTTTATGAAGATGGGGGAAAGGAACACAGAAGGTTCTAGTTAAAGCGGACCTTCACCCTATCTTATATGTTTTCCCCACCCTGTACATACAGATTGCCCACATTAATCCAGACCCTCACCCTGAATAAGAGTCTATCTTATATGTTTCCCTCACCCTGTACATACAGGTTGCCCACATTAATCCAGACCCTCACCCTGAATAAGAGTCTATCTTATATGTTTCCCACACCCTGTACATACAGATTGCTCACATTAAAAATCATCCTACCTGCATCTACTGCATGTTATGAGCCTTCAAACATCCAAGATGGTGGCTCATGGAACATCAGGCAGCCTGCAAACAGGAAGTGTCTTCTGACTGTGCTGCTCTGCATTCTGGGATTGCTGACCTTTTCCTGACCCCAGATCTGCTCTGTCTGAGCAAAGCACAGCTATAACCCGCCCCCCTGTACTTTATCCCACTCTCCTCTTCTCAGTAAGTGTGATGCTTCTGAGTCAAGATGGCGGCGCCCGTATCCTAAAGTCCTGAACAGAGTTGCAGCCCAGTGGGGGAAAGAATAATAAGTAAGTGACTAAAAACTTAAAATATATTAATTTTAGATGCTGGGGAATAGTTTGGGCTTGGGGCTTTTCATTAAATCATACTGAAGGTCCGGTTTATGGCATGGGGGGGGGGGGCGTGCCTCAAAATCTTTATCTCTACAATTCCAAAACAAAGAAAAACACCACCTAAGCAATGCTGATTTGGGATGCGCTGCTGTGCGTATCCTCCGGGACTTCCTAGTTCCCACTGCGCATGCGCGGTCTACTTAGCCAAAAAACTGCGATGATCCCATTCACATTTCCTTTGCTGAACTGAGCTCATGGAAGTGGTGTGTGGATCGGGCGATCCGGGGGGGGTTACACACAATGGGGCATCCCAATTGGGGTTACCCCATAAAGAAGTGGACCAGCCCCCCAACCTCTTTGTACTGAAATACAGTAAGGCACAGCACTTGATTGGGTTGCTTCCCCTGCAAACGGTCTATCCAGCCATCGCCCGTCATTTTGGCGCCAGTTTCCAGCATGTCGCCCTCTGTTTGGGTGGGCTTTTTTTTTCACTGAATCCTTGTTTGATTTATTATTATTATATATTATATTTATTTTTTATTATATTATTTATATATTATATTTATTATTTATATATAATATTTATTTTTTATTTATATATTATATTTTTTATTATAGTATTATATATTATAATATATATATTATTTATTTTTTACTATTTATATATTATATTTATTATTTATATATATTATTTATTTTTTATTTATATTGTATTTATTTTTTATTACTTATATATTGTATTTATTTTTTATTACTTATATATTGTATTTATTTTTTATTATTTATATATTGTATTTATTTTTTATTATTTATATATTGTATTTATTTTTTATTATTTATATATTGTATTTATTTTTATTACTTATATATTGTATTTATTTTTTATTACTTATATATTGTATTTATTTTTTATTACTTATTACTTATATATTGTATTTATTTTTTATTACTTATATATTGTATTTATTTTTTATTATTTATATATTGTATTTATTTTTTATTACTTATATATTGTATTTATTTTTTATTACTTATATATTGTATTTATTTATTTTTTAATATATATATATATATATTTTCCTGAAAACGCTTCTCTGGGATTCTGCAGCGTAGGCACTTTTGTCGGCTGCGGTTTTCAGATGATGGAACCGCAGGAAAGAGCCGCTTAGCCCGATCCCCTGGTCACAGGCTCCTCTTATCGATTGCGAGCAAGCAAAGCGTTGAGGAAGAGGAGCCTTAATTACCGCTTCTGACCGCAGCTGAGCTTCCAGGCGCTCCCGTAACGTGCGCGTGGTCGCTCCCTCGCTGTATTGATGGTACTATAAAAAAACAGGCAGCAGCAATATTCTGGTCGGTGGTTTTGGCACACTGCGGTTGCTATAGGGTTAAAAAAGTGCTGAAGCGCTGTGCGCCTAAGTGACTAACTAAGAGAATTCTTTATACTGACATTTTCTACTCTCTATCATTCACAGGCATACAGTTCTTAAGGGGGAACTAAACCCAACAGTGGCCAGCCTGGAATCTAAAAGATTCCCGGGCCGGCCGCTGCCCATATAACAGACAGGATGCAGAATACCCCTCCTCATATAACAGGCAGCTTGCAGAATACCCCTCCTCATATAACAGGCAGCTTGCAGAATACCCCTCCTCATATAACAGGCAGCTTGCAGAATACCCCTCCTCATATAACAGGCAGCTTGCAGAATACCCCTTCCCATATAACAGGCAGCATGCAGAATACCCCTCCTCATATAACAGGCAGCTTGCAGAATACCCCTCCTCATATAACAGGCAGCTTGCAGAATACCCCTTCCCATATAACAGGCAGCTTGCAGAATACCCCTTCCCATATAACAGGCAGCTTGCAGAATACCCCTTCCCATATAACAGGCAGCTTGCAGAATACCCCTTCCCATATAACAGGCAGCATGCAGAATACCCCTCCTCATATAACAGGCAGCTTGCAGAATACCCCTCCTCATATAACAGGCAGCATGCAGAATACCCCTCCTCATATAACAGGCAGCTTGCAGAATACCCCTCCTCATATAACAGGCAGCTTGCAGAATACCCCTCCTCATATAACAGGCAGCTTGCAGAATACCCCTTCCCATATAACAGGCAGCTTGCAGAATACCCCTCCACATATAACAGGTAGCTTGCAGAATACCCCTCCTCATATAACAGGCAGCTTGCAGAATACCCCTCCTCATATAACAGGCAGCATGCAGAATACCCCTCCTCATATAACAGGCAGCATGCAGAATACCCCTCCTCATATAACAGGCAGAATGCAGAACACCCCTCCTCATATAACAGGCAGCATGCAGAATACCCCTCCTCATATAACAGGCAGCTTGCAGAATACCCCTCCTCATATAACAGGCAGCTTGCAGAATACCCCTCCTCATATAACAGGCAGCTTGCAGAATACCCCTCCTCATATAACAGGCAGCTTGCAGAATACCCCTCCTCATATAACAGGCAGCATGCAGAATACTCCTTTTCATATAACAGGCAGCATGCAGAATACCCCTGCCCATATAACGGGCAGCATGCAGAATACCCCTCTCCATATAACAGGCAGCTTGCAGAATACCCCTTCCCATATAACAGGCAGCATGCAGAATACCCCTGCCCATATAACAGGCAGCATGCAGAATACCCCTGCCCATATAACGGGCAGCATGCAGAATACCCCTCCTCATATAACAGGCAGCATGCAGAATACCCCTCCCCATATAACAGGCAGCTTGCAGAATACCCCTCCCCATATAACAGGCAGCATGCAGAATACCCCTCCCCATATAACAGGCAGCTTGCAGAATACCCCTTCCCATATAACAGGCAGCATGCAGAATACCCCTCCTCATATAACAGGCAGCTTGCAGAATACCCCTCCTTATATAACGGACGGCTTGCAGAATACCCCTCCTCATATAATGGGCGGCTTGCAGAATACCCATCTTTATATAATGGGCGACTTGCAGAATACCCCTGCCCATATAACAGGCAGCATGCAGAATACCCTTGCCCATATAACAGGCAGCATGCAGAATACCCTTGCCCATATAACAGGCAGCATGCAGAATACCCTTGCCCATATAACAGGCAGCTTGCAGAATACCCCTCCTCATATAACAGGCAGCTTGCAGAATACCCCTCCTCATATAACAGGCAGCTTGCAGAATACCCCTCCTTATATAACGGACGGCTTGCAGAATACCCCTCCTTATATAACGGACGGCTTGCAGAATACCCATCTTTATATAATGGGCGACTTGCAGAATACCCCTGCCCATATAACAGGCAGCATGCAGAATACCCCTGCCCATATAACAGGCAGCATGCAGAATACCCCTGCCCATATAACAGGCAGCATGCAGAATACCCCTGCCCATATAACGGGCAGCATGCAGAATACCCCTGCCCATATAACAGGCAGCATGCAGAATACCCCTGCCCATATAACAGGCAGCATGCAGAATACCCCTGCCCATATAACGGGCAGCATGCAGAATACCCCTCCTCATATAACAGGCAGCTTGCAGAATACCCCTGCCCATATAACGGGCAGCATGCAGAATACCCCTCCTCATATAACGGGCAGCTTGCAGAATACCCCTGCCCATATAACAGGCAGCATGCAGAATACCCCTGCCCATATAACAGGCAGCATGCAGAATACCCCTGCCCATATAACAGGCAGCATGCAGAATACCCCTCCTCATATAACAGGCAGCTTGCAGAATACCCCTCCTCATATAACGGGCAGCTTGCAGAATACCCCTGCCCATATAACAGGCAGCATGCAGAATACCCCTGCCCATATAACAGGCAGCATGCAGAATACCCCTGCCCATATAACAGGCAGCATGCAGAATACCCCTCCTCATATAACAGGCAGCTTGCAGAATACCCCTCCCCATATAACAGGTGGCATGCAGAATACCCCTGCCCATATAACAGGCAGCATGCAGAATACCCCTCCTCATATAACGGGCGGCTTGCAGAATACCCCTCCTTATATAACAGGCGGCATGCAGAATACCCCTCCTCATATAACGGGCGGCTTGCAGAATACCCCTCCTTATATAACAGGTGGCATGCAGAATACCCCTGCCCATATAACAGGCAGCATGCAGAATACCCCTCCTCATATAACGGGCGGCTTGCAGAATACCCCTCCTTATATAACAGGTGGCATGCAGAATACCCCTGCCCATATAACAGGCAGCATGCAGAATACCCCTGCCCATATAACAGGCAGCATGCAGAATACCCCTGCCCATATAACAGGCAGCATGCAGAATACCCCTGCCCATATAACAGGCAGCATGCAGAATACCCCTGCCCATATAACAGGCAGCATGCAGAATACCCCTGCCCATATAACAGGCAGCATGCAGAATACCCCTGCCCATATAACAGGCAGCATGCAGAATACCCCTCCTCATATAACAGGCAGCATGCAGAATACCCCTCATATAACAGGCAGCATGCAGAATACCCCTGCCCATATAACAGGCAGCATGCAGAATACCCCTCCCCATATAACAGGCAGCATGCAGAATACCCCTCCCCATATAACGGGCAGCATGCAGAATACCCCTCATATAACGGGCAGCTTGCAGAATACCCCTCATATAACAGGCAGCATGCAGAATACCCCTCATATAACAGGCAGCATGCAGAATACCCCTCATATAACAGGCAGCATGCAGAATACCCCTGCCCATATAACAGGAAGCATGCAGAATACCCCTGCCCATATAACGGGCAGCCTGCAGAATACCCCTCATATAACGGGCAGCATGCAGAATACCCCTGCCCATATAACGGGCAGCATGCAGAATACCCCTGCCCATATAACGGGCAGCATGCAGAATACCCCTCCCCATATAACAGGCAGCATGCAGAATACCCCTCCCCATATAACAGGCAGCATGCAGAATACCCTTCCCCATATAACAGGCAGCATGCAGAATACCCCTTCCCATATAACAGGCAGCATGCAGAATACCCCTTCCCATATAACAGGCAGCATGCAGAATACCCCTCCCCATATAACAGGCAGCATGCAGAATACCCCTCCTCATATAACAGGCAGCATGCAGAATACCCCTCCCCATATAACAGGCAGCATGCAGAATACCCCCATTACAAGGTAGTGTAGCAGATCCCCCCCATCCCCAAAAACAAGCAGCAGGCCAACCCCCCCCCTTCCCATATAATAGACAGCGTGCAGAATACCCCCAGCGGTGTGGCAGATCCCCCAATGCCGCTAAATCGCAGTGCAGCTGGTCGCGTTCCAATTCATCAATGACAGTGCAGAGAGCGGTGCACCAATGTCAGTGATGCATCGGCGTGCACTAGCTGCGGAGAGTGGCGGCTTCCGGATCGTGGCGCATGTGTTTTTTTTTTTTACAATAACTTAATTCAGCAGCATTCAGGAATTTGGGGTGGGGGTGGGTTCACCTTTGCCCTATAAGATCCATTTTGCCCAGCTTTTGGGGGAAAATAAGTGCGTCTTATAGAGCTAAAAATGCTGTATATTGGATACAACTAAAGACTGAAACAGCAGAGAAAAAAGCAGCTTCTTTTTCTGTGCATGATGCCATGAGAGCACACATCTAATAAATAAGGTGGAGGAGCCACAATGATGGGGCCACCCTGACCTTATGGATTATAGTTACGCCCTTGTCCTTAGCTCATCACCCCCCCCCCCCCCATAAGCAATGAAGAGCTTTGTGGAGAGAATACCAAGACA
This sequence comes from Gastrophryne carolinensis, assembly GCA_027917425.1. Taxonomy (NCBI): domain Eukaryota; kingdom Metazoa; phylum Chordata; class Amphibia; order Anura; family Microhylidae; genus Gastrophryne; species Gastrophryne carolinensis. The sequence continues at coordinate 605,510,838 of CM051235.1, forward strand.
AAATACCAAGAGATTTTCAGGTGAGTATACTAAAATCCTCTTCTAATATGGGCCAGTTGGGCTGCTGCTTTTAACACCCTCATTCATTCTCTGCACCTTAGTCTCCCTATCAGCCCCCTGTACCCACAAGCCAACCCCAGCCCCAATGCTATAGCCCCGGCATCATCGTTGGGGGGGAGGCCAGGGGCTGGTAAAATCCAGGGCTGCCTTTTGGTCCCAGTCCGCCACTGGCCACGGCAGTCACGTAAATCATACCTCCCAAGTATCCCTGATTTGGAGGGACTGTCCCTCTTTTGAGTCCATGTCCCCCTGTCCCTCGTTGCTCTCAGTTGTTCCTCTTTGAGGTGTAACATGCAGATCTGCATCATTAAATGGTTCATTACCTATTCAGTGTTTATACTGTAGCCTATCTCCTTTACATCCCTCAATGAGGGGGCGTGGCCTAATGTCCCTCTTTCCCAGCTTGAAAAGTTGGTAGGTATGCTAGTTATTTGCCTCTTTATTGCAGTGGTTGTCATACCGGCAATGTTGCTTCTTGTCTCCTTCAGCCTGACATTTTCTGAGCACGTGGCTTCTGGTGAATTCTTTTTTTTTTGTTTTATTGATGTTTTAGATTCTTCTTTAAAAAATCTGTTTAACCTTTGCATGCAAAATTGTGATGGAAAACTAGCTAACACTTGTTAGTGGACCAAAAGCGTCCCCATGGGCTTATAGATTTCTGATTCCCTCTCTCTGGGTCCCCAGTAAAACTCCCCCTTTTGCTGATCCTTTTCCTGATGTAGCCAGGCATGTGCCCGCATCGGGCATTTGGGAATGGTCTGTGCGGGCACGCCCCAGCTAGAGGATACTATGGATGCGGCTGTCTGCATGCTCAGCTCCATTTGCCCCTTCCTTTAGACGTGGACTTGCTCCCTCCCCCAGCCCCCATAACTGGGTGCAGGAACGTGTCTCAGGCTAGAGATGCCGGGGGTGTGGTTGCAATTGTTTTCTTGGTTGTGGCAGCCAGGGCGACCTGGAATCGGGGGTCACATAGTGGGGCATCTACTTGTGGTGCTTCAGGAGAAGGGCAGCCTTGGAGTCTTGTAGAATCCAAGGCCGGCCTCCGAGGGTTTTGTTTTCCGCTTTAAATGACTTATATGTGACTATATATGTATTTTTCTGATTTGGAGATCCTTTAAAGGGACTTTAAAGCTATTAGCCAGCAAGTAGCTCACCTTACGCCTGTGGATCTATAGCCACTTCATCCCTTGGTTGTCTGTGTGAGTTATCATGGCAAGTTATAGTGGTCCTTCAGCTGTCTCTGACCACAGCAGAGCATGCATAAGACTCCTAAATCTGCGCCATGACACGCCCTTTCCAGCTCGGCCACGAAACCAGAAACTGAAGCAAAGTAATCAGTTTCACCAAGAACACATTAGGTATTTACCTACGATCACAATGGATCATTATTTACTGTTTCCAAGGGGGATAAGATGGGAGAGAGTTAGTATTTGCCTGGACAGGGCCTTTTTACTATATCGGGTTTTGTTTCTCCTGGTGGGGGGACTCCCGATTTGGCCCCGCTGTGTGTATCCCCCGGGTTTGCTCCTTAACTTACCTTTTCCTCATTCCCATGGCTTATGCTGGAGCCTCTCAGCCAATCGGCGATGTGCATGTCATACAGAGTGGCAAGAAAATCAGAGTGGAGCGAGTGGCGCCAGCCGAATCCCTGCTCGCCTCTAGCTGTGGGCGTGCCCGTGCCAGCCATTCAGAAAGGCATGGTCTGGGTATGCGTCCTGCCAAACGTATAGCAGGGATGCAGCTGTGGCACAGATAGGTGGCGCGGGCTTGGTGGAGGAAAGGTGAGTGGTGACCCCCGGGCTTTCACAATGTTGGGCATACAAATTTGGGATGCCCCATAAAGAGGGAGGCCACCGCCCCTAAAGTCTTATAGATTTTAGGGGGGTGGTTATTCCATTTTAATATATATTGTGTGTGACAGAGGCTCTGTCTTTTGGGTGTCATCACTATTCCATTGCCCACCGGGTCATTCACTGGCCTTTTCTTAATTAGGTTCCAGACAATGTCATTGTATTTTGATACTGTTACAGGCAATGTCATTGTAGTTTGGATTGTATTACAAGACTGGCATTGTGTTGATTGATTACGTCACAGACAATGGCATTGTCCTGATTGATTGTATTACAGCCTGCTATTGTTCTACTGATTGCGTCACCGGCAGAGTTGAGGGATTGTGTGCCCTGCTGCTATTGGTCAGTGTGGTTGTCATTGCATGGAGACTTGTGTATATAAGGCCTAGAGTGGCACTAATAAAAACACTTCACCTTCACCCTCAATACTGAAGTTCTGTCTCTTATTGGGGGAAACGCTATATTACAGTTCACTAGCCCTTGTAAGGGCTGTTCCTGTTTTCCTCACGGACGACTCTGGAATTCCAGCAGCACCTCTTACGATTGGGAAAAGGACGTCTCGGGCAGTGAAGCCCTCCGGCGATAAGGGTTATCGCTACATTGTGTTACATATGTAAGCTGTGATTTTGACCTATCCTTGGGGGTTTGGTCTCGCTGTTGGGGCTCCCCAATTGCGCCCCGATTGGACGAGCAGCCACGCATGCGGCGCAGGACCGGGAAGAGGTGAGTTGGCATTCTTGATCTGGGGGGGTTCACACAGCGGGGCACGGCCAATCCGGGGGTATAATTTAAATATGCACTGCAAATTGCTCTCATTGGAAAGGTGAGTTTTACTGGGCAATCTAGGGGGTTTCGCACAGTGGGGCATCCCAAAAGTGCATTTTTTAGAGCGTAAGACCCAGTCTTATTTTTGGGGACACACGGTGGATACATTTGTTTCTATGCCGTGCCCCACAGGTGAGCACTGTGGTTTCACCTGTCCTTATTTTATTACTCGGTTGTCGGCTAGCTCGGCGTAGTCCTCGTTTTTTTGTGCAGTCAGCATTCCACGAAAGTTTTCGTTGTTGTTCTGCTGAATGTACAGTGTGACCTGTCAAGTGCCGTGCGTGCCGGGAAAGTGGACAACTGACACCCGGGCAGAAGGGGTGGAATCTGCAGCCAGACCGCTCCGGCCTGATCTTCCTGTTTACAGCCTTGTATTATTTAACTGCTGTTTTTTATTTCTTTTATCGATGTCTCTGCCATGATACAAACCGATTCTCTTATTTGTGGAAGCAGCGCATAGAAAGAGAAGTGATGTCAGTGCAGAAGGAAGTCTTCATACCTCCCAAGCAGGGCCGGCTCCAGGTTTATGTGGGCCCTTGGGCAGCATGGTCTCAGTGGGCCCCTTTGTGGGGAAGAGTCGCGTCACATCAACGGGGACATCCCAAATCTAAATGCCCCCTAAGGATCAGGCTATTTGCACTGTACTGTACTTTGAAGCGCACCAAACCTCTTTAAACCTGACCTCAGAGTCTAAATGAATCTAGGTCCTCCTGATTTTGGATGCCCCTGTGTGTGACCCCCCCCCCCCTTTGTTCATTATTTTCCTTGAACTGGTGAATGCATTGTGGGATCACCAGTTTGAGTTAAAGTGGACCAACACCCAGCCTGATCGGCCTGGGAATCTATAAGATTCCCTGGCCGATCCAATCCCTCCCCACAGGGCGCCCGCAAAACTTACCTGATTCCCGGTCCAGCGGCGCATGCGTGGGCCGCGGCCGCATCTCGCGCTTCTCTCTAGCAGGCACATCGGCTATTTGTGGATGGCCGGCGCAGGTGCGCTCCATGTTAAAAGGAAGAGCAAGATGCGGCCGCCAGCGTGCTCAGAGCCGCTGAGCTTTGGACTGATTGGAGGAGCGGCCGCGCATGTGCCGTAGGAGCGGGATGAGGTTAGTTGAATCCTGAGATCTGGGGGGTTTCACATAGGGAAGTGGACCAAAACCCAGGATAGTCAAAATCCTGGGTGTTGGTCCACTTTAACAGCCAAACCAGGTGAGTTCTATCAGAGGCATCCCAAATTGAGTTGTGCTCTGTAAAGTGGAACAAAACTCAGGGGTGGAATTGCTTGCATAGTGGGTATGCCAGCGATCCCACGGGGTTTCACACAGTAGGGTATCAGAGATTGGGATGCTGCAGGGATAAGAAATCAGCTGGGGTGGGCCACTTGAAAGCAGAACAAAACCCAGCACTTCCTCCCCTGGAATCTAAATAGAGATGCCCCGTTGTGTGGAACCCCGCCATTCTAGGAGATGTGGGCAGGCCCCCTTGCCGGCCTGTGTGTGTGGGGGGGGGGCTTGCCTGCCAGTGTGTATGCGAGGGGCCACCTCGCCAGCCCCCAGCACCTTTCTCTCCTCGGCACCCCCCAGCACTTCTCACCAGCCCCCCTCTCTCCTCGCCAGCCCCCAGCACTTCTCACCAGCCCCCCTCTCTCCTCGCCAGCCCCCAGCACCTCTCACCAGCCCCCCTCTCTCCTCGCCAGCCCCCAGCACTTCTCACCAGCCCCCCTCTCTCCTCGCCAGCCCCCAGCACTTCTCACCAGCCCCCCTCTCTCCTCACCAGCCCCCCTCTCTTCTCGCCAGCCCCCAGCACCTCTTGCCAGTCCCCCCTCTCTCCACGCCAGCCTCCAGCACTTCTCACCAGCCCCCCTCTCTCCTCACCAGCCCCCCTCTCTCCTCACCAGCCCCCCTCTCTCACCAGCCCCCCTCTCTCCTCGCCAGCCCCCAGCACCTCTCACCAGCCCCCCTCTCTCCTCGCCAGCACCTCTCACCAGCCCCTCTCTCTCCTCACCAGCCCCCCTCTCTCCTCGCCAGCACCTCTCACCAGCCCCTCTCTCTCCTCACCAGCCCCTCTCTCTCCTCGCCAGCCCCCAGCACTTCTCACCAGCCCCCCTCTCTCCTCACCAGCCCCCCTCTCTCCTCACCAGCCCCCAGCACCTCTCACCAGCCCCCCTCTCTCCTCACCAGCCCCCCTCTCTCCTCACCAGCCCCTCTCTCTCCTCACCAGCCCCTCTCTCTCCTCACCAGCCCCTCTCTCTCCTCGCCAGCCCCCCTCTCTCCTCACCAGCCCCCCTCTCTCCTCACCAGCCCCCCTCTCTCCTCGCCAGCCCCCAGCACCTCTCACCAGCCCCTCTCTCTCCTCGCCAGCCCCCAGCACCTCTCACCAGCCCCCCTCTCTCCTCGCCAGCCCCCAGCACCTCTCACCAGCCCCTCTCTCTCCTCGCCAGCACCTCTTGCCAGTCCCCCCTCTCTCCACGTCAGCCCCCAGCACCTCTCACCAGCCCCCCTCTCTCCTCGCCAGCCCCCAGCACTTCTCACCAGCCCCCCTCCCTCCTCGCCAGCCTCCAGCACCTCTCACCAGCCCCCCTCTCTCCTCGCCAGCCCCCAGCACGTCTCACCAGCCCCCCTCTCTCCTCGCCAGCCCCCAGCACTTCTCACAAGCCCCCGTCTCTCCTCGCCAGCCCCCAGCACCTCTCACCAGCCCCCCCTCTCCTCGCCAGCCCCCAGCACTTCTCACAAGCCCCCCTCTCTCCTCACCAGCCCCCAGCACCTCTTGCCAGTCCCCCCCTCTCTCCTTGCCAGCCCCCGGCACCTCTTACCAGTCCCCCCTCTCCTTGCAAGCTCTCAGCACATCTCTCTCATCGCCAGCCCTCATCACCTCTTTCTCTTTGCAACCTTCCAGCCCCGCAAAGACGCTCACCAGCCAGCACACAACGCTGCTCTTCTCACCTGCACACAACACCGGCCTCCAGCAATGAGTGCAGTAGCCCATGTACTGTCTCACAGAGGCGCATCTCCTGCCGGATCTCCTTCTCCAGCACCGGCCGCACAACTGCCCTCATCCCGGGACTCAACACAGTGCCCCGGGACAAGGGCCCCAAAGCGGGATTGTCCCACGAAAAGTCGTGACACTTGGGAGTATGAGTTATTAGTAATAGGTGAGATTAGCATAGATGGACAGAGGTGAGGTGGAAGGTAAGCAGAAGTGTTGAGAGAAGGTGAACCTAGATGGGCAGAAGTAAGGTGAACCCTGGCTGCATCTCAATGCTGCGGCTGCATCCCCAGCATACCTTTATAAACAAGCAAACAATAATAATCCTTCTTCCTGGTGTGTGTACCCGTGCCAGGCCTTTCTGGACGCCTGGTACAGGCACCTGCACAGCTAGAGGTGAACAGGGATGTGGCCAGCGATCCCCACTGATTTAACCGCATGGTGGTAATCAAATTCTGGGCAATGTTGTGAAATGAATGATCATCTAACATGAACTTTATGGATTCATTACCTGGATAATACATGTTTAATATCCGTCCAATGGCTAAACACAAATCAATTTTTAATGTGTGACATTTCCCATGCTGGTATTTCTCACCCCCCCCTCTATAAACTCTATTATGTGGGATTTTTTTCCCTATATCCAGTCCAGGTCGTCCCAGTGATGAGATGTGGGTATTCCGCCCCCAGGGGGCGCTCGACTGCTAGATCAAAAGCTGCAGCTCCTCACGGCCCCCTATAAAGGCAAGTGTCCCTCTATCATTCTCCAGTTGTTCATCTTGCAGTCTTGGCTGCAGAAGATCGTTTGGAACTCTCTCAGTTGATGGCAGCAGAGCGGGGCCTCCTAGTCCGTCGGCCGATGCGGGCTCATGACGGTAGAGTGAACGCCGGGGGTCAGTTGGCGTTCGTCAGAGCTTGGCTCTGGGCTGCAGACCCTATGTAAAAGGGTAGTCGGCCGCAGGCTTATGGTGAGCCTTGGGGGGGGGGGGCACCTTTTCTTTATATACCCTCCCTGCCCACAAGCTTTATTGGTGTCTTGGCACTTGTGTGTGTTTTACTTAGGGAGCATGATACATACTCACCTCCCTCGCTCCCTCGTCGTCGCCTGCCTGAGGGGTTGCCGTACCCCGCGGGCCTCCACTTCGCCGCTGATGCAGCGCTGTCTGTGACGGGGGGGGGGGGGGGGCGCTAGTGCGGCGCTGTGCTTCAGACGCGGTGGGCCGCGGTGTCCCCGCAGGCATTTTCTGACCATGCAGCATGAAGACGGTGGGCGGGCGCATCTCCTCACGCGCCGCTGGAGGGGACAGAGCCGGGCGCTGACGCATTCCGCGTCCTCACGGCGCAGCCCGCCCCTCGAGGAGCGTTCTGGAAGGCTCTGTCCCTTGTGCTCTGCGCGCTCTGCTGCTGCTGTTTGGGGCCTGCTGATGCTGGGAGCCTGGTGCGTCCCTCTTGCTGCTGCTGCTACCTTACGTGACCCGGCTGACAAGCGCATGGATCAGCTGGTCTGCCATGCGTTCACCTTTGCTGGTGTCCTCTTTCGCCCTGTGTGCGCCGCGGCGATTGTCTCTCTAGCTATCAAAAAGAAGGTGAGACATCTTGTGGATAGAGCTAAGGCTCGCAAGCGAGCGGAGAAGTATAAGAAACCTGGAATTCAGGTGCCTGGAATTCATTGTTTTTGTTGCTTTTGCCATGGACGATGGGGTCCGGCTTGGTGCCAGGATATTGCCCCCGGTTGTTGCCCTCCGCCGCTCGCTGCGGCAATGGTCGGCTGATGCGGCTGCCAAGAAGTCTCTTTCGAGTATCCCCTTTGTGGGGCACAGGCTGTTTGGGGAACGACTGGATCTTTTGGTCAAGGATGGTAGACTCCCTCAAAGACGGAAGCCTGCTCGGTCCTTTCGGAATCCCTCGGCCTATCGCTCCTTTCGGGGAGGAAGAGGCTCTTCATTTCCAGGTGTCCGCAGAGATGCCTGGGGTAGAGGTAGGTCCCGCGGCCGACCCAATCCCTCCTGGGGAGCTAAATCCAAGCCCCCTATCAAGCCCTCTCAGGCATGAGGGGGCGCCCTCACCCATCCGGGTGGGGGGGCGGCTTCTGCTGTTTGCTCAGATCTGGAGGCGGCACGTCTCAGATCGGTGGATTCAGGAGGTAGTGTCCTCCGGTTACAAGATAGAGCTGGCAGTCAGGCCGCCCACAAAATTCCTCCGTTCACGGATATCCCGAAACCCACTACAAGCACAGGGTTTTGAGAATGGCCGTGCAACACCTTCTGCAGTTAGGTGTGATTTGCCCTGTACCTCCGGCAGGAACAGGGCAAGGTTTTACTCCAACCTGTTCATGTTTCCCAAGGACGGAACGTTGAGGCCAATCCTGGACATGAAGGGTCTCAAAAGGTTTGTAAGAGTCAGACATTTCCGCATGGAAACCTTACGATCGGAGGTGAGATCGCTTCGCCCCGGCGACTTCATGACCACGGTGGACATCAGGGATGTTTACCTGCACATCCCGATTTTCCAGGGGCATCAGAAGTTCCTGAGGTTTGCTCTGGAGGAGGATCAGCATTACCAGTTTGTGGCACTTCCATTCGGGATTTCTTCAGCCCCCCATGTCTTCACCAAGGTGCTGGCGGGCATCATGGCTATCCTGAGGAACCAGGACAACTTGCTGATTGGGGCACAGTCCCTTCAGCAGGCCGAGAGGTCAAGGTTTTTCTGCCACAGCAGAAGGGTCTCCAGACGCAGGTGCAGGCCTTGCTGTCTTGTCAACGGCCCTCAATTCGTCTGGCGATGATATTGGTGGGTCTAATGGTGTCCTGCTTCGAGGCAGTGCCCTTCGCCCAATTTCACATGAGACCTCTTCAATTGAACCTGCTGACCGCATTTGGCAGTTTGGTAGACGTTTGGCAGACGCAAAAGATCCAGGGTCAGTGGGGTCCGCAGGAGAACCGCTTACCCATACATCTCCTGGAACTGAGAGCGATCCGGTTGGTGCTTCCTCGCTTGACTCCCAATTTAAGGGGTCGTGCGATCCAGGTTTCGCTCAGACGGCTGTTGCTTACATCAATCACCAGGGCGGGACTCGGAGCAAGAGAGCCCTCAAGGAGGTGACCCAGATTCTGACTTGGGCAGAGGAGAATGTTCCCTGCATCTCGGCGGTCTACATTCCCGGAGTAGAAAACCTAGAGGCAGACTCCCTGAGCAGGAGCGCCTCGCGCCTGGGGGAATGGTCTCTCAGCAGCATGACCTTTCATGCTGTGTCTCCACTGGGGTCAGCCGGACGTGGACCTGTTTGCATCCAGACACAATCACATGCTTCCAAGGTTTGTCTCCCTCTCAAGAGATCCTCTGGCCATTGCCACAGACGCTCTGGCGATTCCTTGGACGGAGTTCAAGTTTCTTTATGCATTCCCTCCGTTTCCACTCCTGGGCAGTGTGCTGCGCAAGATAGCCCAGGAAGGGGTACCAGCTTTCCTGGTGGCTCCTCGCTGGCCGAAAAGGAGTTGGTTTGCGACCATAGTTCAGATGTCAGTAGATCACTACATCATGCCCGACGATCCAGGGCTTCTCACACAGGGGTTGCTGCGGCACCCCAATTTACAGACGCTGGCTTTGACGACCTGGCTTTTGAAACCTCAATCCTGATGGCAAAGGGGCTGCCGGCCACTGTTGTGCATACCATGATTCAGGCACGGAAGAAGTCTCCTTCCATGATATATTACAGAGTTTGGCACGCTTCTATTGCTTGGTGCGAGACCAAGAGTCTCCCTTGCCGCACTTTTTCTATTTCTAGGATTCTGGAGTTTTTGCAACACGGCTTAGATTTGGGTCTCCAGCTGAGCACTGAGCACAGCTTAGCCATCTTTTTCCAGAGATCCATTGCCAACCATAGGTTGATTAAGACTTTTTTCCAGGGAGTCACCCATGTCCGACCACCGCGTAACTCAGTATTACCGGTGTGGGACTTGAATTTAGTACTGTCTGCTCTTCAGGGTTCAGAATAGGTGCGTGTGGGGGGGGGGGTGCAGGGGGATCAGGCTTTCTGTCTGGTATGTGCTGGGGGTCAGTCAGATGCCCTAGCTCCCCCGCCTACCTGCTACTGATTTGTGAGGATCAACACCCATTGTTCCCCTTTTAAAGTGGATCCCATGATCTTCAGTTTGCTTACCCCATTTCCATGATACGTGTGCAGGCTCTCATCCAGTCAGAATAGATTGCTGTGCCAGACAACCATCAATCAGTTTCTTGGCTGGACTATTATTTTAAGGGAAAAAAAATACTGTATCTGGGGCCTCCATCGGATTTTATGCCCAGGGGCCTCCACCACACTGAATCCGTCCCTGACAAAATACAACTTAAAAATTAAAAAAAAAACATGGGTTGGGTCCCCCATACCCAGCATAATCAGCCCGGGGACCAGCTATGTAGGGTGGCCCTCTGCCCTGCAGGCTACAAGTCTGCACAGCCTAAACAGCCCAAGCTCTTCTGCTCCCCCTTGGGCTTTGGGGAGGCAAGTAGTGGGAGGCTGAGGGTTAATGGCAAGTCATCAGCTAGCCGCAGATGACTTGCAAGACCCTTAAGCCTTGTGACCTGGTATAGGGGTCTCATAGATCCCTTACCAGTTCACAAAGGGTTAAATGATGATGTCATCTGCCCCGCCCACAAAAGGCACATCTAGCAGCGCAACAGTGGAAGGGGGGACAGGGCCTAATTCGGGCCCTCTCCTCATGGTGGAAGAGCTCGGGGGGGCTGTATTTTTTTAAACAGGTGTCAGTGGCGACGGAGGGGGGTCTTTCAGTATCAGGGGTTCCCTAAGTTTCCCTAAGTTTAGCTCCCCTGTGCTGCGCTAGCCAACAACATACAGTGTTGGACTGGAATGCCTGTGGCCCAGCAGTAAAGATGACTCTGGGGGCCCATCCCACATTTATATGCAGTTATTAGCGGCTTATATTCAGGGCCAATGCTGATGAGTTATGCCAAACTGTATTGTCTGTGTACTCTTGGGATGCCTCAAATAAGCCATACATAGTTCACGTTTTGGTGATGAAGACCCTCAAGTGGGACCAAACGCCCCACTGGGGGATTTACTGGTAACCCTGTGGACCAGTCCTGGCCTGTTTAGATATGTTGGTGAGGGTGCACTCATGTTCCATGGGATCTATTCTATTCCCAAGGTGGGTATATGGTGAAACCAGGGGGTGTTACATATTGGGATGCCCTGGAGGGCAAGCTGTAATTCTTTTAGACTCTAGAGTCGAGTTACTAGGGTTCTGGTCCACTTCACGTGTCTAACTGCGACTTTAGTCGTCGTTCAATTGGCAACACTCGTCGCTATACAAAGCTATCACCAGAACATGAACAGTGGCATTTTCTCCACACACAACACAATCAGATCGAACAAATCGATTGACCCACAACCACTTCCAGGCAGCGTCCTAGGCAAGTAATGTAGCCAGACACTTTTCTACTAGCGTGAGCTTTTTTTAGATCCTTAATTCAGTGCTTCAGTGGCCATCTGCTGTATTTTTAGAATTTATTTAAAAAAAAAAAAAAACAGAAAAAACTATAAAACGCGGTACAAATAAGTAGATAGCAATACAAATACAAATAAAATGGAGAAAAATCTAAAATTACTGCCTGGGCTGCGGTTCGATCAAATCAATTGTCTATCAATACTTTTCCCAATGACCAATAGTGGGTTCCCGTGGACCCACTATTGCCTCCCAGCCCTGGCTGATCGGGACGGTGAAGGTAGGGAGAACGCCGGGGTCAGGCGTTAGCAGAGCTAAGCTCTGGGCCGCAGACCCTGCCTAAAGGGTAGCCTGCCATAGGCTGATCGTGAGCATATGGGGGGGGAACCACTCATGGCCACGGGGTTTCATTACCCTCCCTGCCCCACAAGCTTTATTATGTGTTGTGCTTGGTGAACTTCACTTTTACTGCATTGATATTTTGAACTCTGCGGAGTCCCTCTGTGTGCTGGCTTGCACTGTGTTTTTTTTTTTTTTTTTTTTGGCTACTTACCTCCCTCTCTCCCCCGAGGCTCCTGCTGAGACTTGTCTTTCCTGAGCAGGCCCATTTTTCTAATATGGTCTTCAAGGAGTGGGAAAGGCCTAACAAGCTACCATCGGTGCCTAAGGGCCTGGACAGGCGGTATCCTTTCCCTGAGGAGCTGGTCCGTTTGTGGTCCCGTCCCCCTGCAGTGGATTCCCCTGTGTCGGGGTTATCCAACACTACAGTTATGCCGTCGGCCGACTGCTTCCTTGCGTGATCCTGGTCTCCTGGTTAGATCTTAAAAATGGAGCGTGTGTCACTTTTGATGGTAAGACTCGAGTGTCCCCTCACCTCTCTCTGGCTGACCTCATTACATCTCAGGAGGGTTCAGCTTACATCCCTCTCAGAGGCACACACTTTGGGAATTGGTCCGTAAAGATTCCCCAACTGAAATTCCATAGGGTAGGAGACACGAGCAGGAGAGGAACCTTGCTTTCTGGATTTGGTATCTATTAATACGATTTGTTTATTTGCTTTCCAACCGCTCTGGAGATTTTCACTATATCCAGTCCAGATTGTCCCAGAAGTGATGACAATTGGGTATTCCACCGCTAGGTGGCGCTCGACTGCAAGATCAAAAGCTGTTGCTCCTACCGGGCCCCTATAAAAACAGATGTCTCACTATGATTTCCCAGTGTTCATCTTGCAGTCTCGCTGCTAGGATCGTTGGATACTCTCTCCTGGATATTGCAGATGAGCGGGGCCTCTTAGCCTGTCGGCCGCTGCGACCTTATTCCCACCGTTCCCGTGGACCCACTATTGCCTCCCAGCCCTGGCTGATCGGGACGGTGAAGGTAGGGAGAACGCCGGGGTCAGGCGTTAGCAGAGCTAAGCTCTGGGCCGCAGACCCTGCCTAAAGGGTAGCCTGCCATAGGCTGATCGTGAGCATATGGGGGGGGGAACCACTCATGGCCACGGGGTTTCATTACCCTCCCTGCCCCACAAGCTTTATTATGTGTTGTGCTTGGTGAACTTCACTTTTACTGCATTGATATTTTGAACTCTGCGGAGTCCCTCTGTGTGCTGGCTTGCACTGTGTTTTTTTTTTTTTTTTTTTTTTTGGCTACTTACCTCCCTCTCTCCCCCGAGGCTCCTGCTGAGACTTGTCTTTCCTGAGCAGGCCCATTTTTCTAATATGGTCTTCAAGGAGTGGGAAAGGCCTAACAAGCTACCATCGGTGCCTAAGGGCCTGGACAGGCGGTATCCTTTCCCTGAGGAGCTGGTCCGTTTGTGGTCCCGTCCCCCTGAAGTGGATTCCCCTGTGTCGGGGTTATCCAACACTACAGTTATGCCGTCGGCTGACTGCTTCCTTGCGTGATCCAGCTGACAGGCGTATGGATCAGCTAGTTTGTCATGCCTTCACCTTTGCTGGTGCTGGTTTTCGCCCTGTGTGTGCCGCGGCTATTGTCTCCTTAGCAATATCCAGAAGACGTCTCACCTTCTTTCTGATGGCTAAGTCTTGCAAGCGGGCGGAGGAGTATAAAGAACTCAAAGCTTGCGTGGATTTGATTGCCTTTGTTGTCTCTGCCATGGATGATGGTGTCCGGCTCGGTGCCAGGGTTTTCGGCCCTGCTTGTTGCGCTCCGTCGCTCGCTCTGGTTGCGGCAATGGTCGGCTGATGCCGCGGCCAAGAAGTCGCTCACTAGTATCCCCTTCATGGGGCACAGGTTGTTCGGGGAGCATCTGGACCTCCTGATCAAGGATGGTAGACTCCCTCAGCGGCGGAGGCCTGCGCGGCCCTTTCGGGGTTCTTCTGCCTATCGCTCCTTTCGAGGAGGAAGAGGTTCTTCATTTCAGGTTGCCACAGTGAGTTTTGGGGACGAGGTAGGTCCCGCGGTCGACCCAATCCCTCCTGGGGATCCAAGTCCAGGGCCCCTGCCAAGGCCCCTCAGGCATGAGGAGATGCCGTCACCCATCCGGGTGGGGGTACGGCTTCTGCTATTTGCTCACGTCTGGAGACAGCGCGTCTCGGATCGGTGCATTCAGGAGGTGGTGTCCTCCGGTTACAAAATAGAGCTGGCAGTCAGGCCGCCCTCAAGATTTCTTCAGTCTTGACTCTCCCAGAACCCAGTGCAGGCACAGGGCCTGAGAATGGCTGTGCAGCACCTCCTGCGGTTAGGGGTGATTTGCCCTGTGCCTCGTCAGGAACAGGGCCTAGGCTTCTACTCCAATCTCTTTACAGTTCCCAAGAAGGACGGTTCATTACGCCCTATCCTGGACCTGAAGGGTCTCAACAGGTTTGTAAGAGTCAGACCTTTCCGCATGGAAACCTTGCGGTCAGCAGTGAACTCGCTTCGGCCCGGCGACTTCATGACCACGGTGGACATCAGGGATGCCTATTTGCACTTCCTGATTTTCCAGGGACATCAGAAGTTCCTGAGATTTGCTCTGGAGGACCAGCATTACCAGTTTGTGGCTCATTCGGAATATCGTCAGCCCCCTGGGCTTTTACCAAGGTGCTGGCGGGCATCATGGCTATTCTGAGGAATCGGGGCATTCGTGTGCTGCCTTATCTGGATGATTTACTGATTGCGGCTCAGTCCCTTCAGCAGGCCGAGAGCGACACCCGAACGGTGTTATCCATTCTAGAGGCTTTCGGATGGGTGATCAATTACGCCAAGTCTTAGGTCACTCCCTCAATGGTGAGGTCCTTCCTGGGCATGACGTTAGACACCTCTCAGTTCAAGGTTTTCCTGCCACAGCAGAAGGTGTTGGGCCTTCAGACGCAGGAGCAGACCTTGCTATCTTGTCAGCGGCCGTCGATCCACCTGGGGATGAGGCTGGTGGGCCTAATGGTGTCATGCTTCGAGGCAGTGCCCTTCGCCCAATTCCACATGAGGCCTCTTCAATTGAACCTGTTGACCGGCTGGGACTGGATGCAGGAGTCGCTGGAACAGGAATTTTCACTGTCCCCCCTGACCAGACAGTCCCTCTTTTGGTGGCTGGACCCCAGAAACCTGTTGGTGGGCAAGTCCTTTCTGACTCCCCGGTGGGAGATAGTAACCACGGATGCCAGTCTGACTGGCTGGGGAGACGCAGAAGATCCAGGGTCAGTGAGGTCCGCGGGAGAACCACTTACCCATAAATCTCCTGGAGCTGAGAGCGATCCGGTTGGTGCTTCTTCGCTTGACTCCCCATTTAAGGGGTCGTGCGATCCAGGTTCACTCGGACAATCAGACGGCTGTCGCCTACATCAGTCACCAGGGCGGGACTCGGAGCAAGCGAGCCCTCAAAGAGCTGTCCCAGATTCTGACTTGGGCAGAGGAGAATGTTCCCTGCATCTCAGCGGTTTACATCCCCGGGGTAGAAAACTAGGAGGCAGACTCCCTGAGCAGAGGGGCCTCTCGTCTGGAGGAATGGTCTCTCAGCAACAAGACCTTTCACGCCCTGTGTCTCCGCTGGGGTCACCCGGTTGTGGACCTGTTTGCGTCCAGACACAATCACAAGCTCCCAAGGTTCGTCTCCCTGTCAAGAGATCATCTGGCCATTGCCACCGATGCTCTGGCAATTCCTTGGACGGAGTTCAGGCTCCTTTATGCATTCCCTCCGTTTCCACTCCAGGGGCAAATGCTGCACAAGATAGCCCAGGAAGGGGTACCAACCATCCTGGTGGCTCCTCGCTGACCGAGAAGGAGTTGGTTTGCGGACATAGTTCAGATGTCAGTGGATCGTTACATCATGCCCGACGACCCAGGGCTCCTGACACGGGTCGCTGTGGCACCCCAATTTACAGACGCTGGCTTTGACGGCCTGGCTATTGAGTCCTTAATCCTGATGGAAAAGGGTCTGTCTGCCACGGTTGTGCGTACCATGACTCAGAAGTCTTCTTCCATGATATATTACAGAGTTTGGCATGCCTACATTGCTTGGTGTGAATCCAAGAGTTTCCCTTGTCACACTTTCTCTATCTCTAGGATCTTGGAATTTTTACAACACGGTTTAGACTTGGGTCTCTAGCTGAACACCCTCAAGGGCCAGGTCTCTGCCTTGGCTATCTTTTTCCAGAGATCCTTTGCCAATCATAGATTGATCAAGACCAGGGTGTTACCCACCTACGTCCACTGCGTAAGCCTGTATTACCGGTGTGGTGCTTTCTGCTCTCCAGGGGCCTCCCTTTAAGCCCTTGTGCAATGCTGCTTTGCCTATTTTGACCCTCAAGGTGGTCTTTTTGGTAGCAATAACCTCGGTGCTTTTTGTGTCTGAGCTGGCCGCGCTTTGTATGAAGCCCCCTTATTTTGAGTTGCATAAGAATAAGGTGGTTTTTCGTTTTAAACCTGATTTTTTTGCCTCAGGTCGTGTCTCCCTTTCATCTTAATGAGGAAGTAGTATTGCCTTCCTTGTGTCCAGCACCGGCTAAGGAACGGACCCTCCCATGCCTTGGATGTGGTCAGAGCTGTTAAGTATTACCTGGTTGCGACTGAATCTTTCAGGAAAACGTATTTGCTCTTTGTCCTAACAGAAGCTCTAGGAAAGGTTTGCCACCAGCCAAGTCCACTGTCAGTAAGTGGATCAGACAGGCGGTGGTGCAAGCATATTCTGCCAAGGGGAAGGAACCCCCTTTTGGTATTACAGCTCATTCTACTAGAGCTATTGGTGCTTCCTGGGCCTTTCAGCACCAGGCATCTGTTTGTAAGGCCGCCACTTGGTTCATACCTTTACCAAGTTTTACAAGGTTGATGTTAGGGCCTCAGCTGATGCTGTCTTTGGCCGAAAGGTGCTTCAGGCGGTAGTGAAATGAACTATATGCTGTTCCGCACTGGGGATCACACCCTAATGGACACTGCTTTTGGATGTCCCAATTGTCATCACTTCTGGGACGACCTGGACTGGATATAGTGAAAAATACAATTCTGTGAAACTCACCTGTAGAATTGTTTTTAAAAATATCCAGTCCAGGTCGTCCCACCCCGCCCTTGTTTTTCATTATCTCTGGTTTGCCTCTTATGGTGATTACCATTTTTTTTTTTGGACCGTTGTCCTTGAATTTTTTGTGTTGGAGAGAGTACATGCTGAAGCTATGTGAAGTAACATGGTTTCTTGGCCTCCCGGCTTGTCTTTTTCTTACTGCTATTTAACCACTGGGAAATCATAGTGAGACATCTGTTTTTAAAGGGGGCCGGGAGGAGCGACAGCTTTTGATCTTACAGTCGAGCGCCACCTAGCGGTGGAATACCCAATTGTCATCACTTCTGGGACGACCGGGACTGGATATATTCAAAAACAATTCTACAGGTGGGTTTCACAGAATTGTATTTTTAATACTAGGTGGGTCGCCATAGACCCTGCATGTAGGTCTGTGAGGGTGAGATGAAGGTGAAACCCTTGTGGGAGGGGGGGCAAGAAATCCCTGGTTCAGAGCGAGCTGGTGGGCGTGGCCTATGACTCCTGCCAGTGTTATTGGATGTTGGCACGAGTCACAGGCCATTCTCCACCCGGTGGGCGGAACCGGCATGCTCTGAACTTGCAGCAACTAAGGAGGCGGCAGCCAGCAGCGATGATGAAGATGGAGGACACTGGTAATGTATATGTGGGGGAAAATAAGTGCGTCTTATAGTGCGAAAAATGTGGTATATTGCAGAACCAGGGGGTTATACACAGCGGGGCATCCCAAATCAGGATGCTCCAGCGGAGAGCTTTTACCTGAGGGGTGGGTTTTGGTCTGTTTTAGTATGCCGGTGGCACCCCTAAACAAGATGTGAGAGCGATTTTGACAGCTAGATCATTCTCTTCAGACTTTCGGCACGGTGATGTCGGCGTGTGGTTTGTATGTCTCTGCAGTTTGATTCCAATGCAATTTTCATTCGCTATGTGAGTGACACCGCTGCGCTGTAACCAAATAAATGTATTCGACTGAACGTGGAAAGGAAAGGCCGGCACAGTGCCGCCCTGTAAATGATGGATGAGGCATGAATATTTTATCCTGGCCCTCGTGGTGTTTAGGATACAGACGTATATTTATGTGGACCTCCTGCGGCTTGCAGCCCAGCATGGAGGAGACAAGGCAAAGATGTGTGCCGTGCCTTTATACTGCCTCCTGTTGGTAGTTTGATGTTATTGTCATCTATCTCTGTTTCCCCATTTGTCCCTAGACAGGCCTGTTCTCCTTATTTTCAGTTATTGAGAGGTTTTGGTCCTACCCGTCGGCGTTCCAGGCATTCGATTTAGAGCGTGGTGAGAATTCTCTCCTAAAAAAGCAGTGAGAATTCTCACCTGGCTCTGAATCGACCCCATTGTGTCAAAAAGATTTAAGGTCCACTTAAAGTGGACCAAAACCCAGGATTTTGACTATCCTGGGTTTTGGTCCTTGCCCCCGGCTGTGGGAAACCCCCCAGGTCGCCAAAACAAACTCACCTCTTCCAGGTCCTAGGGCGCATGCCAGCCGCTCATCCAATCAGAGAGCTTGGGTCTGCTGACGTCCCTTCGTCTAAGCCTTTGTGTAAGGCGAGTGGCGCAGCACGCTGATGGCTGCATCCCCCGCTACCCTCTAATAGGGAGTGTGCCCGCGTCGGCCATTCACAAATGCCTGGTGCAGGCACGCACGCCTGCTAGAGAGGTAGTGGGAATGCAGGCGCGGCTTGCGCATGCGCCGTTGGACCGGAAAAGAAGGTAAGTCTATGGCCGATCTGGGAGGGTTTCACACAGTGGGGTATCCCGATTTTAGATGCCCCAGGAGAGGGAATCGATTTGCCCGGGAATCTTATAGATTCACAGCCCGATCGCCGTGGGTTTTGGTCCACCTGCACACTCCCTAGCATTGCTGTGATATGGAGGGTCATAATTCATAATGAAACTAAAATAACGTGTCCGCCAACCTTATGCCACCCCTGATCCCTGCAGTAGAGAGATACTCACCTTTACCAGAGCTTCATCTGACTGGGATGACTGCAGACGTGGGTGTTGATACCGGTGCTAAATGACAGTCCAGAATGCTGGAGCCCCACAGAAAGCTCACCTTAAAGTGGACCAACACCCTGAGGTGATCGGCCCGGGAATCTATAAGATTCCTGGGCCGATCACCTCACACACCGCGGGACATCCGAGATCGGGATGTCCCGCGGGGTGTAAACCCCCCAAAACCCCCGAAAAACCTTACCTCTCCAGCCGCTGCTTCCGCCGCCGCCGCCTCACTCGCGCTCCTCTAGACGTGCACGCGCCCGCGCCGGGCGTCTCTGAATAGCCGGCGCGGGCGCGCACACGTCAAGAGTGACGCGCGGGAGGCGCCGACGGGCAAGCTGCTTGTCCGTCGCTGTCAATCAGCTTGTCCGTCGGTGAGGTAAGTTTTTTGGGGCTTTTTGGGGGGTTTCACACAGCGGGGCACCCCCGATCGGGGTGCCCCGGGGAAGTGGACCAATACCCAGGATAGTCAAAATCCTGGGTGTTGGTCCACTTTAAAGCGGTCCTTCACTCTGAATAAGAGTCTATCTTATATGTTTCCCACACCCTGTACATACAGATTGCTCAGATTAATCCGGACCTTCACCCTGAATAAGAGCCTATCTTATATGTTTCCCACACCCTGTACATACAGATTGCTCAGATTAATCCGGACCTTCACCCTGAATAAGTGCCTATCTTATATGTTTCCCACACCCTGTACATACAGATTGCCCAGATTAAAAATCATCCTACCTGCATCTACTGCATGTTATGACCCTTTAAACATCCAAGATGGTGGCTCATGAAACATCAGGCAGCCTGCAAACAGGAAGTGTCTTCTGACTGTGCTGCTCTGCATTCTGGGATTGCTGACCTTTTCCTGACCCCGCTCTGCTCTGTCTGACCAAAGCACAGCTATAACCCCACCCTCTGTACTTTATCCCACTCTCCTCAGTATGTGATGCTTCTGAGTCAAGATTGCGCCGCCCGCATCCTAAAGTCCTGAATAGAGTTGCAACCCAGTGGGGGAAAGAATTATAAGTAAGTGACTAAAAACTTAAAATATATTCATTTTAGATGCTGGGGAATCGTTTTTTAAGAGTTTGGGCTTTTCAATAAATCATGGTGAAGGTCCGGTTTAACCTTGGCCCTTCGATCCAGATTTGACGGCGGACGCGTGGGCACCACCTGGATTTTGGTCCACTTTACAGGAGCATCTCAATTTAGGATGCCCCTGTGTAAAAACCCCTGGGGTCGCCCATTTGTTCACCTCAATCCACACGCCCACAGCGCATTTTCTGGCTCTCGTCCGATTAGAATAGATTGCGGTGCATATTATTGGCTGGTCATCTATTCTGAATTAGTGGAATGTCGGGCTGTATCCCGTCACATCAGGTGAAGGTGGGGAGGGGATGCCGCTGGACGTCCGCTAAATCACTGTGGGATTAAATAATAAAGGTGACTATATGCAGTGCTGTGTTATCCAGGACCTCGGAGGAGAGAGATTTAGGGATACTGATTACTGATAGCTGCAAGATGAGTGGACAGTGTAGCCAGGCAGTGGGAAAAGCAAGCAGGATGCTCGGCTGCATAGCTCGAGGCATCACCAGTAGGAAGAGGGAGGCTGTGATGCCGCTGTATAGAGCCCTGGTGAGGCCACAGCTAGAATACTGTGTGCAGTTCTGGAGACCTTACCTGCTAAAAGACATTATTCAAATAGAACGTGTCCAAAGGCGGGCAACAAAAATGGTGGAAGGACTTAAACTTATCAGGAGAGACTTAAAGAACTTAATTTGTACAGTCTGGAGGAAAGAAGGGAGAGGGGGGACATGATGGAGACCTTTATATATGTGAAAGGATTCAATAAGGTTCAGGAGGGAAGTGTTTTTAAGAAGAAGCTTAATGATAGAACAAGGGGGCACAACCTGAAGCTAGTCGGAGGGAGGATCAGGGGCAATGTTAGAAAATCTTATTTTACAGAAAGAGTAGTAGATGCCTGGAACAAACTTCCAGCAGAGGTAGTTGAAAAATTGACACTGAATTTAAAAATGCCTGGGATAAGCCTCCATCTATCCTAAGATAAAGAGAACATACAGTTACATAAGGGCAGACTAGATGGAGCGTATGGTCTCCTTCTGCCGTCGTCCTTCTATGTATCTATGTTTCTATATGCCGAAAGCAGGCGGTTTCACACAGCGGGGCATCACAAATCGGGGTGCCCCAGGGGACAGGATTTTGGTATACTTTGTCTTTTTTAAAGTGGACAAAAACCCAGGATTTTGACTATCCTGGGTTTTGGTCCACTCCCCCGGGGCACCCCTGATTTGTGTGAAACCCCCCAGAGATCGCGCATTAACTCACCTCATCCCGGTCCTACTGCGCATGCATGGCCGCTTGTCCAGTTAGCACACTCGGAGCCGCTGAGATATGCGCGTCTGAGCGATGTGTTAGCTCAGTGGCTCCAAGCGTGCTGGTGGCCGCATCTTGTGCTTCCCTCTAACAGGGAGCGTGCCTGCGCCGACCATTCACAAATGCTAGAGGGATAGCGGGGATGCGCAGTTGGACTGGGATTAAGGTGTTGCGGATGACCTGGGGGGTTTCACTTAGCGGGGCATCCCGATTTTGAACCTTCTATTTATCTATGTTTCTATATGCCGAAAGCAGGGGCATCAGGATGATCACAAATCGGGATGCCCCAGGGGACAGGATTTTGGTCCAATTTGTATTGACATTTCCACCATGATAGGTGGATATAGTATTGCCGTGAGGATGGTTCCTCACAGCCCTATCACCCAGTTACCTCAGGCAAGGCTCACATGGGATACTGTATGTCCCCTTTGAGGCCTTGTTAACACAAAAGCCATAAAGAACCATAAAAACAGGAAAAGTGTGTGAAGCATGTGGTGAGCATTTTGCAGCGCAGAGGATGTTGGTGCCCTAAATACAAGAACACTCTGCTCCATATGCTTTGTCTTCTGCCCTAAACTGGTTTACCTCGGCTTAGCAATGGCACATTCTTCTCATGGCCTCCTGACCACACAAACAGCCAGGTCTTGAGCAGATTTCTGTTCCAAATGCAGCGTGACACTGCGTTCCCATGGTCCTCCTTCTGGCCAGAACACGATAAGGATTCTTTTATGAGGTAATAAATCGATATTATGTCGTTACTACGGGCTCATTCCCATTTTATTGCTCTTTTTGCTGTGTCAGAACTCATGACCAGACAAGTCCAGTCATTAAAGGCCCTGTCCATCAGCACTGGGCATAACCGGGCAGGTGCCAGGGCCCCTGCACTTTAGGAGGGCCCGCCTCATTCCCTCTACCCTAGGCAGCCCCTATGGAGGACGCAGGCCCATGCAGTAACTAGGGACTGTCAGCCAGGGGCTAATTGGTCATTGGGAGAGACTTTCTTTCAGTTCATCTTTTCTTTGTTTGTTCCCTTATTTTCCGATCTTTCGTTCTTTCTATCTATTCTTTGTTTCTTTCTTTCATCTGTTCTTTTTGCCTTTGCTTTCTTTTCTTCAGTCTTTCTGTTCTTTGTTTCTTTCCTTCTATTATTTTTTTCTCCTCTATTCTTTCTTTCTTTCAATCTATAAGATTCCCAAGGCCGGACAGATCCCTCCCCGCGGGGCATCCAAAATCGTGATGCCCCGCTGTGTGAAACCCCCCAGGCCGCACATTCACCTTACCTTACTCCCGTACCAACGGCGCATGCGCGGGCCGCATCTCGCGCTTCTCTCTAGCAGGGCGCGGGCGCGCTCCCTGTAAGAGGGAAGCACGAGATGCGGCCACCAGCGTGCTCAGAGCCGCTGTGGTTGTACGTCGCTTAGACGCGCATACAACATCGGCTCCGAGCGTGCTGTTTGGACGGGCGGTCGCACATGCGCCGTAGGAGCAGGGTGAGGTGAGTTTTTTCGGGCGTTCTGGGGCGTTTCACGCAGCGGGGTGCCCCGCGGAAGTGGACCAAAACCCAGGATAGTGAAAATCCTGGGTGTTGGTCCACTTTAAAAAACCCTATGCATGTTGGGTATTGTTCTGTTCAGGGGGACGCTTTTAGATTTAGCTTGTTTTTTCCTGTTTGCATATTGATATTTTAGGAAAACATATTTTTTTATTTTTATTAATTTTTTAGGGAAACCCTGTGCAACCAGTGAATTCCTTGGGGGTTTGCGTCCAGAAAACTGTGCCTACGAAAACAAGTCTAGTATGCCTAGAAAGCTTGAAGTGCGTACCAGAGAATATATAGTTAGTGTGTGTGTGTGGTCAAATGTAAAGGGTTGTTTTTCCTGAAAATCTGCACAAAGTAGTTGTATCTTTTTAAATAATCTCCTCTGTTTCAGACTGCGGTGTCATTCCATCACTTTCTTTTTCCTGTCAGTGCTATCATTTCTTTCTTTTTTCCCATCTCTTCTTTTTTCTCCCATTTCTCCTTTCTTTCATTCATTAATTTTTTGTCATATGTTCCTGTCATTCATTATATGCTTATTTTGTCATTGCATTGCGTCCAGAAAACTGTGCCTACAACAACAAGCCTGGTATGCCTAGAAAGCTTGGAAGTGCGTACCAGAGAATATATAGTGTGTGTGTGTGGGGTCAAATGTAAAGGGTTGTTTTTCCTGAAAATCTGCACAAAGTAGTTGTATTTAATTTAGGAATCTCCTCTGTTTCGAGTTGCGGTGTCTCCTGGGCAGGAGATGGTGTGTACCGATGCATAACATAGACATTACAGGCAATGTGTTTTTCTATGTTTTTACATTTTGTAGCTTTAAAACATGTAAAAAAATAATTTTTCCCACACATATTTCACCCAAACATGTTGATAAAGCCCTGAAAGATTACAAACAAGACATTTCGGCCCCAATTCAATAAGAGTTGAAAACAATTCTCATGGTAGTAAAAAATTCAATTCATGAGAAAAAAGCCTGAGAATGTCACTGTTACTCAATCACCAGATAGGAAAACAATGAAAGTCAATGGCAGCTTTTACTCCAGAGAAAAGTAGTAAACTTCTTACTCCTTTCTACACTGTAGTAAAAGCTGCCATTGACTTTCATTGTCTTCCTATCTGGTGATTCAGTAACAGTGACATTCTCAGGCTTTTTTCTCATGAATTGAATTTTTTACTGCCGTGAGAATTTTTTTCAACTCCTATTGAATCGATGCCTTCATGTTAAAACTCAAACTCTGCTGAAAAAAAAACATTATGTAATTGAAAAATGACCTAGCAACAGAGGTTGACATCTCTAGGTAAGGCGGTGGCAGTTAAAGGGTTAAATCAGAGCCCCCCCCCCCCCAACCTAACCCATTTCTGCAGGGTGATTTTTCTCCAGTCCTGCACGTAGCACTGACCATGTTCCTGAACACACTTGGGCTCAGCCAAATAACTGGGTTGAATAGGAGTTCTAATTATGCAAGTACAAGTGTGTTAAAGTGGACCAAAACCCAGGATTTTGACTATCCTGGGTTTTGGTCCTTGCCCCTGGGGCACCCCGATTATGGATGGCCCGCTGTGTGGAACCCCACAGATCGGCAATGCCAACTCACCGGTCCTACGGCGCATGTCCAATCAGTGCGCTCGGATCCGCTGACGTCACGTGGTCTAAGGCCAGCAGTTCCGAGCGCTGGTGGACGCATCCCGCACTGGCCATTCACAAATACCTGGCTGCTAGAGGGATAGCGGGGATGCGGCCGCGGCTCAGGCATGCTTGTTGAATCGGGAAACAAGGTAAGTGTATGGGGCAACCTGGAGGGTTTCACACAGCAGGGCATCCAGATTTTGGATGCTCCGGGGGGGGGGGGGGGGGGAGGGAATCAATGGGCCCGGGAATTTTATAGGTTCCTGAGCTAATCGGCATGAGTTTTGTTCAACTTTAAGGCAAAAAAAAATACTCTGCAAGAATGGGTCAGGTTGGTGTCTCTGTTAAAGTGGACCTGAACCAGACCTAGAGCCTTTTAGGTCTGTATGAATCAACTCGTCTAGTTTTGGGATCCTGCTTCAGTTGTATATGGCATTTAGAAAAACGCTCGGCACGGCTCGGCTCAGCATCCCGCCCTCTGCTTTTCTGCAGCATCCCCCCCCCTCTGCTTTGCTGCAGCATCCCCCCCCCCTCTGCTTTGCTGCAGCATCCCCCCCCCTCTGCTTTGCTGCAGCATCCCCCCCCCCCCTGCTTTGCACGCACCTGCCAGCAAACCATCAGAGCAGGGAGGCTGCAGCAAAGATGTGTGCTTTGCTGATTTCCAAATGTGCCTGCATGGGACTAGGGGGGTTTTACAGTTTGGGGCATAGGTGTTTGGGATGTCCCCTAGGCAAGTGTTTCCCCCGGTTCTAAAGACTTTTTTATTTTTTGTCCACAAAAAAAACACCACAAAGACATTAACATGTTGAGAGCCATAAAAATCTTTTAAAAAATTACAGTTTATGCGGAACCAAAGTCAATAATGACTTTCAACTTACGGTTCACAGCAAGGCAGAGTAGCTGGCAGGGATACCAATGACCTGAATTACTGCATTCAAATGAATAGGTGGGTGTATCTAGGTTTGGTGGTGTTCCAGTTTATTTTGGTAGGAGGTTTCCAGGGGGGTATTCCCAGAGGAATCACTGAGTATGGATGGGATTTCAGGGGATCGATACATGTTGGATGGATACAGGAGCCCTGGAAGGTACAGGGGAGCGCAGTTACTTTATGATGCTCCATGAGGTCCTCCAACTCAGATTCTAGCCACCAGCAACCTTACTGTTGTCCGGTTCCATGTTGAGCAGTAGTTCCCATCCAAGCCCAAAGGAGTAGCAAGTCTTTCAGGCACCCAGGGCAAAAATTCGAAATGGTGCTCCCCACCTGTTCTCAGGCATCCCCCGGACCTGCTGCACCCCCTAGCTACGTCCCTGCCAAGCCTCCCAAGAATATGGCGTTGACTCTTGGCCAGACTTATATTAATTGTCTTCACACGTGACGCTTCTGTTCCCTGGAGCTCAGTCAAAATGACACCATTCTCTTATGCTCTGTGTTAAAGCGGTATGATAGCTCTAGGTTCCTGGAGAGCAGAGCCACCATGATGGATTTCAGGCAGCCACAAGTACTTTAAACCTATAGGCGCAGATGCCAACCTTCTCCCTTCTTAGGTATGAGATTACCCAGAGATAGGTGTCAAGAAGGTCCATCATATACAGGCGCCCTTGGCAGCATGAAAGCAATATGCCACACTGAATCAAAGCAACGTGCACCACCGTAACAAATATAATGAATTCGAGAATTATAGGTGTGTGCTCACTACACATAGGAAACCTAAAACAAAAGAAGAGGCGGCAAAGAGGTAACTCAACGGGCACCCCAAAAAGAGGAGCACCATAATAGTAAATCCAAAAATAAACTTTAGATATATATATATTTTTATATATATATTACAACATTTGTTAATGAATACAAATAATGACTTTGCATCTTAATAATTGTGCTTATTGTGATTGCCACACTGGGTGGGAGCTAGGAGAGGTAACCATGTGAAGGCGACATGCTCCGGCCTTGTGGTGGTGCAGTGTGGAGCAGGTTCTTCTGGGACCCAGGGTGCCCTGTGTATGACTAACAGCTTCTTGTTTACATCCCAATTTCTAGTTCTATACATTCTATCCTATGAGGTCTATGGCTCCTGCCATCTTGAGGTCGATTCAGAGCCAGGTGAGAATTCTCACTCCTTTTTTAGGAGAAAGCTGCCATTCACTTGCATTGCCTACCTTGAGGCTGGTTCAGAGCCAGGTGAAAATTTACACCCGAGTGAGAATTCTCACCTGGCTCTGAACTGACCTCCTTGTGTTTCTTTACCTAACTGCGATAACAAAGTAATTCTTATCTCTCTCAAAGTCAGACTAACACAGACTATTGCGCTGTGCATCCATTGCTATGCAGGGCAGCCTCATCTTTACATGCCACCCTTCACCACATGGTTGCCTGGTGCCATGAGGATGAATCCTCAACCGGTGGTGGCAGCAGCAGCAGGAGACCCTGGAGAAGGCGGTGGTGGCTGTAGCAGAAGACTTGGAAAGCATTAGCGAGGACAGCAAGGAAGAGTAATGGAGGTGGAAGCATTTGAACGCAGGGCAGATATATAAAAAGGTCCATTTACTTTTACTGGCAGCCTTTTCTAGATGTGAAAGGGACCTAATCCTTCCTGATTCCAACATGTGCTAACTGGCACATAACTACTAGCTAACTTCTTAGGTCCCACACATTTGTACAGATCCAGGATGTGTTCTCGATATAATCCCTATGATGGACCTGGTGATCCTCATATCAGTTTATTGGGATCTTTGACAGAAACATATATGGCCGATATCCAAACGCCCTTCGTGGCTTCCAGTTAGATGCACCCGTGAACCTAAGATAATGCAGAATATCAGTTTAATGAAGGAACATCGTGTATCGTATAAACGGCTAATACACAACCGGCATTCAGAAGAGTCTTTAGTGCTTTGACCTCCCTGTATCGAAACTGGAGGCTTCTTCGCCGGCTTTTTTCCAAGGCACGTTGACTGTTTTCCTGAGACTTATCATGGTTGGGTTTCTGTGAGGACAGTGCTGGTCGGGTCAATGAGGGCATGACTGCCTGTCTGTGGGGTTACAGGGGATATAAGGGTTTCTATTTCAGGGTCGTTATAAAATAAGAAATGGGAACAGTTGTGTTTCCTTTTTTCTTATCCAGTCATTTATTTCAAGAAAGTAAAAACAAGACTTTTGCTCTGCTTAACCTCCTATTAAAAGGTCTAAAAATGGGCTGAATTACTCACCAGGTCTGTGTTTCCAGGATCACAGGCGGCCAGGGGGGTTTTACTAAGTGTACATGCACAACCTGCTGCTGAACCGTTTACTATTTAGTGGGGATGTGAAGTTTAGGCTGCAGTTGGTATATTGGCGCGTCACACACAAGTCCCCCCTCCCCGGCGCTGAGTAAGGATGGGGGATTAAAGAGGAGCAAAAGCCAAACCTTAAACTGGACCTTCAGCATGATTTAGCCCAAACCCTTAAAATATTCCCCAGCATCTAAAATTAATTTATTTTAAGTTTTTAGTTACTTATTATTCGTATTATTCTCCCCCCCCCCCCCCGAGCTGTAACTATGTTCAGGACTCTAGGATACGGACGGCGCCATCTTGACTCACATACTGAGGAGAGCGGGATAAAGTACAGGGGGAGGGTTATAGCTGTGCTTTGCACAGACAGAGGAGAGCTGGGGGTCAGGGAAAGGACAGCAATCCCAGAATGCAGAGCGACGCAGTCAGAAGACACTTCCTGTTTGCAGGCTGCCTGATGCTTTATGAGCCGCCATCTTGAATGTTTAAAGGCTAATAACATGCAGTAGATGCAGGTAGGATGATTTTTAATGGGAGCAATCTGTATGTACAGGGTGTGGGAAGCATATGCTCTTATTCAGGGTGAAGGTCCACTTTAAAGTGCCTGTCCATGCAAAAAAAACAAAACAGTATTTACCAGTAGCGGGTAGCCCCCCCTGGTAGTTTAGAACTTACTAAGTTTGGCAATCTCATCCCCGCGTGTGTTAATCTAGATAACCTGCCAAACCCACTCCATTGACTACAGTAGACAGGATGTTTCAGCCCTTGGCACATCTCCTTCATTGAAATTAATAGAGCGCGTGTGGCCAGTCATTTTGAGGGATGAGGAACCAAAGCCCAGGATAGTCAAAATCCTGGGTTTTGGTCAACTTTAATTCCTGTGCTGCGCCATGCCGCCCACTCTTCTTCCTATCGGGGGGAGTTGGTGCTCCAGACACAGCTGCCTGCAAAGCAACCTGGGATGACCTTTGTCTATAGAAGGACTTAAAATAAGTTTTGACTTCAGGTCAGTTTTAATCATAGAAAGAATCAAAAAAATTCTAATTGTATCATAAAATGCAACTTGCATGGGCCGCACGTTCCCGAAGTGTCTCATCTAATCTTGCAATCTTGCGCTGTCACTGATTGAAACCGTCATTCTTGACACTCGGCCAGGTGAGATCCTTTGAGCCATATTAGTACAGCGATTGTTATCTGCTTTTTTTTTTTTCTTAAATCATTTAAGTTGATGTTGTGTCCCCGAGTGTAAACATTGATTGCAGTTCAGATATGTGCGTCTCGCATTTTGCCCCGGGCTTCATAGAAAGCGATATGTAGAAGGTGTTAGAATGTCTGTTTTATAATAATTTATATTTAAGATTTTTTTTTACCTAAAGCAGAATTACCCCCCCCCCCCCCCCCGGGTTTTGGTCCGCCTGGGTGCGCAGCCCCATAGAATGCCGGTTTCTTACATCGCTCCCGTTGAATGTCATGCATATTGATACACAGCAATCATTACTGAATGAAAGCAACGTCGGGTGTCTCCCACTGGCTGCTCCCATCCAGCTGCACGCACCCACCACCAGCCAGTTACAGTAGATATTAGGGGTGTAAATTGGCATGAATCTGGCGTTATGATACGTATTGCGATACACATATGACGATAAGATATATCCCGATATATCCGATCTCAAAAGACTATATATTGCAATTTCTTTTTAATTATAGAACAAATGACATGGGAGGGGGGCATTTTGGGGGGGGGAATTTTAAGGGTTAAAAACCCCGAACAGTTTCTCTTTCCCATCTCTCAACCCCCCGTCCCCCCCAACCAACAACTCCTTTGACCAATGCTCCTCCAAGTGGTACCTTGGCAGGTAGCTACTAGTTTAGGGAGTAGCCTTCCTGTTCAGACAATTCAGCTTGTTACCTTTTTGTTGGGTTCCCAACAGTTATCTCCTTTCTCTCAACCAACTCCAACCCTTGGTGCCTCCAACCACCTTCTTTGACCAGTACTCGTCCAATTGGATTCTTGACTGGTAACGCCTATGTTTCCTTCTCCATTTTTCTACCTTTCTCTTTTGTAGTGTATCCCATTAAACCCTAAAATCCACCCTTGCTTTCCCTGGTGTAACCTTCCTTTCCTTTACCAGATGCCCTGTCTTAACTCTCACAAAGAATTTTTGGTAGATATGTGCACTATGTGCTGGCAGTAATAACTAGAGGCGCTACAATGCTCCTCCAAGTGGCACCCTGGTAGGTTGCTACTAGTTTAGAGAATTGCCTTCCCATTCAGACAATTCAGCCTGTTTTTGTTGGGTTCCCAACAGTTCTGTCCCTTCTTTCAACCAACTCCAACCCCTGGTGCCTCCAACCACCTTCTTTGACCAGTACTCTTCCAATTGGTGCCTTAACAGGTAACTCCTATGCTTTCCTCTTCCAGTTCTCTACCTTTCTCTTTTGTAGTTTATTCCATTAAACCCTAACATCCACCCTTGCTTTCCCTGTTGTAGCCTTCCTTTCTTTTACCTGATGCCCTGTCCTAACTCACACGAAGAACTTTTTTGTAGATATGTAAAATACCGGTACATACTTGCCAAGCAAATTAGATTGATTCTGAGGCAGTTTTGGTTTCCACCTCCAGATTAGCACCTTGTTTCCGTTCTTGTGTTTTGACACGGAGTAGTATTAGCAGGTTCCATCTGGTCTGGTGTGAACGGAACACATTGTACATCACAGGATGTGATTGATTAAGACTACAGAGCTGGAGGGTTTTTTGGAAATAACCTAGTCATTCCGGTACACTCTAACCCTAACGTGGTCATTCTGTTGACCAGTCCTGCTCTTCGATATATTCCAGCCTGGAAGGCTTGTTCCCGTTCGAAGCCCTGTTTTGTTGAGTAGGGACATTCCCACAGTGTTTAGGACTTGGCGTGTTGTAGCTTCAGGGCATTGGGCCTCCAGTAATCGTTTTCATTGCGGTATTAATTATCATTCACCTGCTTGTAAACAAGCGTAGCTAGGAATGTGCACTCGTGCAGAACTCTGGGCCCCAGGCGGCACGGACACCGCTTCATTGTTGTCTTATGTAAAGTGTACGAAAACATGTTTTTCATCTTTTTTGTGGGTTGGGTGTTTTTTTTTTTTATTTTATTTTGGCTTTAGAGTTACGGCAGAAGAATATTTTCCACTTGGACAACAAAATCTGCTTCATGAGTCATGAAGATAATAAATCAATTATCAGTCGAAGTCATTGTTTTCTTCTTTTTTTTTGGTTACACAAAACGCTAAATTTAGATTTCAATATCTTTATTGATTTTTAGAAGTTTTCAGAAGATAAAGTAGGCCAGGAACTTAACCAGCATAACTGTAAATAAATGCACAAAAGAAAAAAATGACTCCTGTGTGCCAGAATGGGATGTCCTAACCAACAAAACTAACAACCAAAAGTTGTGGCCCCAATAACCACACAAAACAGCACCACCAACCCAAAAGAATCACAGACTAATAGTTCACGATACTCACAAATTTATTGCTATTAAAAAAGACTCAACAATAATCTAAAAAAAACATTTTTTTCTGCAGGGACAACCAAGTCCATAAAGTGTCAAACTATATCCAATGATATGATCCAAAACATATAAGATGTACAAAAAGTTCCCAGCCCAAACACTTTGATCGCCACCTATTTGCACCTTAGCTCCCAACTTCCGTAACCTAGTGTTACCTTTTCGACTTAGTAGTAGAATGGACACCCACCCCGTTCCCTCTTTCCCTCCTTTCCATCCCCCGACTATGCTCTTTATTCTCTCATTATGTTATGTACTTAAATTCTCAGCCGTTGTTGTTTCCAAAATGCGTTGAATGCTTAGTATATCATCTCACTTGGCCTCTAATTTTTGTGATAATGATTTCAACTAGATGCGGTTTTTACAAATTGAAATGTAAGCTGTTTTTGGTTGTAACAATTGCCTATCTTCAATAAAAATATTGTGGAAAAAAAAAAAAAAAAGATGTACAAAAAGATCCAACTATTATGTGATTTTAATTTAGAATGAATGGACAAAGCGCTAGTGCATACCTAAAGTGCTTATATAAAGTGCTAATATTGATCAAAAAATCCACACGTGCACAGAAATAGAACATAGAATAATATCACCATATGTGTTGGTCCATTGGTGTCCCTGCTTGTTCCTTTTGCTACGCGTTCCGTGAGGTAAACTCACTTTCTCAAGGTGCCAGGAAAACATAACTGTGAATAAACATGCAGTTAAAGAGACTGCAAACCCAATGGCAATAATAAGACAGCTAGTGGCTCATCTGATGCCTGCCTGCGCCATTTCCATTTCATTTTGCAGGTCAACCGGGCCAGATTTATCGAGCGCTTCGGCCACACTACACCACATCAGTGCAAATTAGAGGGGTTCAAAATTGAATATTATCAGTGTGCCACACACCCCGCTTCACCTTTAATATTCTTCACGATTGGGTTACTCACCGCCAGGTGATGCTGTTGCAGAGAGGAAGTCTTGTAACGAGCCCCCTTCCGGCCAATATATACCTGGTACCTCCCATTTAACACCAGTGTTTTTCTCTCTGCATGACGACAAGACAGAAGAATGAAGTCTCCTGCTTGCAGGTAGGCGGGGTCTTACCCCGGCACCCCCTTTGGTCTATTTCTGCCCGGTTTTTGATTGTTTGTTACCTTTGTGGTTAAATGGAAGCCTCCCAGCCTAGGCTGCTCACTGGGCAATTGGTAGATGGCACTATAGGTGCTTAGGAGCTTATCTCCTCCGCTCGACCCCCTGTTTTGGGGGCAATGCGGCTATCCGGCATGGTGATCCGGATTTGGGATGCCCCTGTCCCGAGGTTCCCCTTGGCCCCTTGCTCTCCCGTTACGGTCCCTTCTCCCTTCACTATGGGGGGGGGGGTGTGTGTAGGGATGTGTATTTGCATGTGTGTTTTACTGTAGCAGGCTTGCCTGAGGCTGCCTGCGCCTTTCCCAGGTGGTTACAGCTCCCCTCCCCCTCCCCTTGTCTCCTCTTTTAAACGGCACCGCCGTTCGGCGGGCCGCGTTGTCAGCGCTATTGGTGGGCAGCGCAGGCTGCCTAGAAGTTCTCGTCCCCCCCCCCCCTCCATCTACTGAGGGCGTTGTGCGCCCTCTTGTTTTGCGGCACCGCCGTCTGGCGGGCCGCACTGTTTGAATCTGGAGGGGGGCCGGGCCCGGATGACGTCAGAGGTGGGGGCGTGGTTGCGGCGGCAGCGTCATTCGATCCGGCCCCAGCCGCACTTCCTTCCTGTCATTAGGAGGATACATGCGGGGCTCTCAGCCGCATAAGTGTTTTGGCTGCTATTGCTGCTACTGGCCGCTCTGCCGCTACTACCGCTACTGCTGCTCTGCCGCTTCTGCTGCTTCTGCTGCTACTGTTGCCATTGCTGAACATTGCTGCCATTTCTACCATTACTACTGGTCGGGTGCCTGGGCTTTTTAGCCTTACTTGGGCAGGTAAAGCGGCCTCACCTCGCGTGGGGCCGTCTATTTTTTATCATGACTGACTTTTATTTAAAAAAAAAAAAAAAAATAAATATATATATATATATATATATATATATATATATATATTAAGAAAAGGAGGAAAAACAGAGGACAAGTTTTCTTTTGCCTCTTTAAGGCACTCTGGTGTGTGCATTATCATGTGTTACTTTATTGCAGGAATGTTGTATTGCATGCTGCCATTTGTTTTCTGGGGGTCTTACTGTTGGTTTTTCTTCCCCCACAGATCCTGGGATTCCCTCAATACAGTGGCCTCCCGGTTCTATTTTACCTGGCTAGTCCTTTTTTCTCTAAATTGGGACATATTTATATATATATATATATATATATATATATATATATATATATATATATATAAAATAAAATAAATATATAGATTTATTAATTAATTATTTTAAGGGGATCTTTATTATAAATTAAATCCTCCCTCCCGGGACATTAATATAAAGGGGCATCCCGGGTGGCTTATGCCTTAAACCCATGGTTTTGCGAATACCATAAATCACCATATGGAGGCTTCCGATAATACCGGAAATGGTTCTTCTGGGCCATCTAGGCTGTGTGGGGGCTGCGGGACTCCGCTCCCAGGCGATGATGTTATATTATGCATTCCTTGTGCAAAGCAGAATGTTGCTCGTCAGTCCGTCGCTCCGGCTGCTGGCTCTTCGCAACTTCCATCATCCCCTACCCCTCCCTCCCTGTTCCGGACCCCGTGTGACATTGTCAAAGGTGGGGATTCGCAATCCGAGGTGTCTGCACGATTATCCAACCTCGAGAAGATAATTTCCGTCAAAGCAGGGTTGAAGGCCACTGCGAAACGGAAGCACCTTTCTCCTGTACTTCCGGCTTCACAGGATGAGGTATGTGAGCCTGTGGATTGGTCCGATTGCTCCCTGGACGAGGAAGGGGAATTCCTGGTGGAGTCAGATGAGCCTGCAGATCAGCTTGAGGTTGATGCTATTGGCGATTTGGCTGCGGGGGTTTCCCTTGACACCCCCTCCATTCTGGCTCAAATGTTTGAAATTTTGAATTTAGATCCGCCTGAGGCTGTCACCCTGCCAAAGGGTCAGTTGTTTAACGTGCCTCAGCCGCGTTTGGTTTTTCCCAGACAACAACACTTTGAGAGGGTTGTGCTTAAGGAATGGGAACATCCCACGCGGTTAACTGGAATTCCTTCCAGTTGGGAGAAACGTTATCCTTTTCCGCCAGAATTGGTGAAGCTTTGGTCGATACCCCTGTGCTAGGGCTCTCTAGCACGGCTATGGTGCAGTCTTCTGAGACCACTGCCCTTAAGGATGGTGAGGATCGTCGGACTGACCAGTACGCTCGCCATGATTTTATTAGTGCCGGATCAACGATGCCCCCGGTGTGTGCTTCGGCGCTTCTTCTATTAGCGGTTAGGTCTGTTATTCAGGATCTGTGTGTGGATCTTGATCCCACTTGTAAGGAGTTTACTGCTCTCAAGCAGTGTGAGTCTTTTGTTTCCTATGTTCTGACCGCTCAGGACGATGCGCTGGCTATGAGTAGCAGGACAGCAGCAATGCTGGTGGCTATTCGTCGGGCAGTGTGGCTGCGCCAGTGGT
Source organism: Gastrophryne carolinensis (assembly GCA_027917425.1). Taxonomy (NCBI): domain Eukaryota; kingdom Metazoa; phylum Chordata; class Amphibia; order Anura; family Microhylidae; genus Gastrophryne; species Gastrophryne carolinensis. Next base: position 605,545,438 of record CM051235.1, read on the forward strand.
CGGCGGACTTAGTTTCTAAAAGGGTGCTCACAGCACTTCCCTTTTTGGGCTTGCGGCTGTTTGGTGATAAAATTGATTCAGTTGCAAAAGGTGGTAAAATGCCGCAACGCAAGAGGCCTCGTCGTCCCTTTCGGGGGGCAGGTACGGTTAGGCCTTCCTTTCGGGGATTCAGAGCGGGTAGGGGGGCTTCCTTTCCCGCTACCAGAGGTGCAGGTTGGACTCAGGGGAGGGGCCGTGGCCGTCCCACTCAGTCCTGGGGCACCAAGCCCAAGCCTGCTGGTAAGCCCTCAGCAATGAGGGGCTGCCCTCACCCGTGCGGGTGGGGGGACGATTGCGACACTTCTCCCAGGTTTGGGACCAGGCGGTTCCGGACAGATGGATCCGGGAGGTGGTGTCGTCCGGTTACAAACTGGAATTCTAGTCTCGCCCTCCTTCACGGTTCTTTCGGTCTCCGGGTGCCCATCGATCCTTTGGCCGCACAGGGGCTCCTGGCGTCGGTAAAGAATCTGTTAGAAATGGCGGTCATCCGGCCGGTACCGCGCTTAGAGATGGGCCTCGGTTTCTACTCCAATCTTTTCGCAGTCCCCAAAAAGGACGGGTCGGTTCGTCCCGTCCTGGACCTGAAATTACTCAACATGTTCATCCGTATTCGGAAGTTTCGCATGGAAACTTTGCGTACGGCCGTCGGTTCCCTTCGGCAGGGGGACTTCATGACGTCCATAGACATCAAGGATGCTTATCTTCATGTTCCCATCTGCCAGGCTCATCAACGTTTTCTTCGATTCGTGATGAAAGATCAGCATTTTCAATTCGTGGCACTTCCGTTTGGCCTTACCTCGGCTCCAAGAGTGTTCACCAAGGGCTGGGTTTGACGGCCTGGCTGCTGAAACCTCCATCTTGAAGGAGGAGGGTCTTTCTGACTCAGTCGTTAAGACTCTGATCAGTGCCCGGAAAAGGTCTTCTTCTATCATCTACTATAGGACTTGGAAAGCCTATATCGCTTGGTGCGAGATTAGATCTTTTCCTTGTAGGGTCTTTTCGGTCTACAGGATTCTGGAGTTTTTACAATCTGGCCTAGACTCTGGTCTTCAGCTAAGTACGTTGAAAGGGCAAGTTTCTGCCTTATCTATCTTTTTTCAGAAGCGTTTTGCGCTTCATCCTTTAGTTAAAACTTTTTTCCAGGGGGTTACGCATGTGCGGCCTCCCAGGAAACCATTACTCCCGGTTTGGGATTTGAATTTGGTTCTTTCTGCTCTGCAGGCTCCTCCTTTTGAGCCTCTGCAAGATATTGCTTTGTCTACCCTGACTCAGAAGATTGTCTTCTTGGTAGCTATCACTTCGGTCCGGCGTGTCTCGGAGTTGGCGGCCTTGTCTATCCAGGCGCCTTACTTTGAGAGGCATCGGGATAAAGTGGTCTTTCGGTTCAAACCAGACTTTCTTCCTAAGGTTGTTTCTGCTTTTCATTTGAACCAAGATATTGTTCTTCCCTCCTTGTGTCCTAATCCTAAGAATGACAAAGGGAGGGTTTTGCATTGTTTGGATGTAGTACGCTGTGTTAAGTACTACTTGATTATCACGTCTCCTTTTCGTAAGACGGATGCCTTTTTTGTTGTGCCTCGTGGGCCTAAGAAGGGTTTGGCACCAGCCAAATCTTCCATTAGCAAATGGATACGTCAGGCCGTTATTGCCGCCTATTCTGCTAAGGGGAAAGTTCCCCCTTTTTCGTATCACTGCTCATTCTACTCGCGCCGTTGGAGCGTCTTGGGCTTTTCAGCACCAAGCTTCTGTTGAACAAGTTTGTAAGGCCGCCACTTGGTCTTCTGTTCATACTTTTTCTAAGTTTTACAAAGTTGATGTGCTAGCCTCAGCGGATGCTGTTTTTGGCCGAAAGGTCTGCAGACTGCGGTCATTTAAGTTATGCTTCACCTTGCCTTGGGATGCGCATCCCTTGTGGACACTGCTTTTGGATGTCCCAATTGTGAAGAATATTAAAGGTGAAGCGGGGTGTGTGGCACACTGAGAATAATACCATTTTGTGAGTACTCACCTGAAAAATGGATATTGTCAGTGTGCCACACACCCTGCTTCACTCCCACCCTTTTCGGTATCCCGAATCCTTTATATGGTGAAGCTTTTGTTTATTTTGAGGTTACCGTTAATTACTGGTACCTTGTCTTTCTGCTTTTTAAATCACTGGTGTTAAATGGGGGGTACCAGGTATATATAGGCCGGAAGGGGGCTCGTTACAAGACTTCCTCTCTGCAACAGCGTCACCTGGCGGTGAGTAACCCAATCATGAAGAATATTAAGGTGAAGCCGGGTGTGTGGCACACTGACAATATCCATTTTTCAGGTGAGTACTCACAAAATGGTATTTTTATTTTTTTTAACCTCTGGCACATGTTGCTACACTGCAAGAAACACATTTGCTAAAACAATAGCAGTGCAGCAGCATGCTAATATCGTGTCATGTTTTACACCCTAAACTTTTAAGTTTCAGGGGATCCCAAATTTAAATACCCCAGGTGTTTTGGGGGGGGCAGAGTGTGAGCAGACTATAAGTCTGGTAGAAGAAAGACAAAAAGTCTGTAAATCCGCGCTTACTAACTTTTAAATGTCACTTAAAATAACAATATTATCATATGTCCATAGCGCAAGGAGAAGAAACGGAGCTTGTCACAAGAGCTCCCAACAAAATATCGCAAGCATATATATGTATATATCTCCGCGGGACCAATTATAGTGCAGTCCTTTCTATTCACCATGTGAATCAACAGAATGCTTTCAGTGTATTATCCACCACCTGCCACTCAATAATCTGACCAGATGTGAATTAGTATCAAGCCTTTAAATAATCCAATCTCGATTTCCTTATAGTTTCAATCCTCAAATCCAAGTATAGATTAGCTTTTCATATATTTGATTCCTTCTCATTGATAATCAACCAATATATATTTTAAAATGAGGTGTTCCTCGTTTGTTCAATTGTGCATGAAAGAAAAAAACCACATTGCCACACATAGCGTAATCTTGTATGTACTAGTCATGTGCACAAATCTAAAAATGCTCTTACCAGATTGTAAGCTTAAACGTGCGTTGCATTAAAGTGGACCAACACCCAGGCTGATCTATAAGATTCCCCGGCCGATCAGATCCCTCCCCGTGGGGCATCCGAAATCGAGATGCCCCGCTGTGTGAAACTCCCCGGACGCCCCATTCACCTTACCTTACCCCCGTTCCAAAAGCGCATGCGCGGGCCGCATCTTGCGCTTCTCTCTAGTAGGGCACGCGCCCGCCGTTTGTGAATGGCCGGCGCGGGCGCGCTCCCTGTTAGAGGAAAGCGCGAGATGCAGCCGCCAGCGTGCTCGGAGCCGCTGTGGCTGTCCGTCCCTTGTACGTGCATACCACAGCGGCTCTGAGCGCGCTGATTGGACGAGGCCCGTGCATGCTTCGTAGGAGCGGGGTGAGGTGAGTTTTTTCTGCCATTCTGGGGGGGTTTCACGCAGCGGGGCTGCGGGGTGCCCCGCGGAAGTGGGCTAAAACCCAGGATAGTGAAAATCCTGGGTGTTGGTCCACTTTAAATGCTGTTTAAAACCATATATAGAGTGAAAGTTTCCCTCCTTTCTTTACCCCTTTACCGCGTTGCACGTCTCCAGCAGCAAACCGCTGCTATATGTATGCTTGCGAGACTATAAGTCTGCTTTAAAGTGGCCCAAAACCAAGCACGATCAATACCTCAGGTCACCCCATTCACTTACCTTGCTTGCGCGAGCCACGCCCGAATCTCAGGCAATCTCATGCCAGGCATTTGTGAATGGCCAGGGCGGGCACCCTCCCTGTTAGAGGGGGATAAGACTGTCAGCGCGCTTGGAGTACAATACGAAGGCTTAGAAGCCGTGATGTCTGCGGCTCCTAGCTCACTGATTGCCCGAGTGGCTGCACATGCACCGTAGGACCGGGAAGAGTTGAGTTGCCTTTGGGCGATCTGGGGGGTTTCACACAGCGGGCCATCCCTGATCAGGGTGCCCCGGGGGAAAGGACCAAAACCCAGGATATTCACATTCCTGGGTTTTGGTCCACTTTAAAGTAAAAAAATGGAATTAAACCAGACCTTCACTCTGAATAAGAGCCTATCTTATATGTTTCCCACACCCTGTACATACAGATTGCTCACATTAAACCGGACCTTCACCCTGAATAAGAGCCTATCTTATATGTTTCCCACACCCTGTACATACAGATTGCTCACATTAAACCGGACCTTCACCCTGAATAAGAGCCTATCTTATATGTTTCCCACACCCTGTAGATACAGATTGCTCACATTAATCCAGACCTTCACCCTGAATAAGAGTCTATCTTATTTGTTTCCCACACCCTGTACATACAGATTGCTCACATTAAAAATCATCCTACCTGCATCTACTGCATGTTATGAGCCTTTAAACATCCAATATTGCGGCTCATGGAGCATCAGGCAGCCTGCAAACAGGAAGTGTCTTCTGACTGTGCTGCTCTGCATTCTGGGATTGCTGTCCTTTTCCTGACCCCGGCTCTGCTCTCTCTGTACAAAGCACAGCTATATCCCCACCCCCTGCACTTTATCCCGCCCTCCTCAGTATGTGATGCTTCTGAGTCAAGATGGCGGCGCCCATATCCTAGAGTCCTGAACAGAGTTGCAGCCCGGTGGGGGAAATAAATAATACGTTTTTATAAGGTTTGGGGCTTTTTATTAAATGATGCTGAATATTGGCATCTGATACCAGATATTGGCATGGACATACGCTCTGTTAGAGGGTAGCGGGGTCGGCTGCCGGGCACGCTCAGGTTTGCTCCCTTAGACAAAGTGGTTTTCATGGCCTTGTGATGCTTCTGAGACAAGATGGCGGCGCCCGTATCCTAGAGTCCTGAACCAATTTGCAGCCCAGTGGGGGACAGAATAATAAGTGGCTAAAAACTTAAGCTATAGTAATTTTAGATGCTGGGGATGCTGGTTTGGGCTTTTTAATAAATTATGCTGAAGGTTTGTGATGTCGTGAAATGTAAATTTAAACTCTGCCTTTTCTATCCAAAAGAAGAAGAAAAAAAACAAACAAGTTTGAGATGTAACAAGCCCTCACCCTCTCAGGGTGTACAGATATTAGTCCTGCGAGCGTGACCATGAAAAGGAGAATAAATACAAATTAAAGTTTAATATCAACCTCCCACCGGGACTTGTCAGGCTGGAAAATGAATTTGTAAAATGAATCGTTTCCAGGAAGCCACGTCTGACCTTGCATTCCATCGCCTGCGCCCTACAATTAGGATCTCATTATTTCCTATGTGTTTTTCTGTTTGCCAACACTACAGTAGTTAGTTGGTAGCATGTACATCTCCTTACACAATCCAGTGTTTGTAAGAGATTGTAGAGTGTTTTTTTTACTTGCCCACTGTGTGATAGGGCCCCTGCTGGAGATTAGTGCCACCAATATTCCCTCTAAGCATTGGCAACCTGTGTTTGTTACTTGCCCACTGTGTGATAGGGTCCCTGCTGGAGATTAGTGCCACCAATATTCCCTCTAAGCATTGGCAACCTGTGTTTGTTACTTGCCCACTGTGGGATAGGGCCCCTGCTGGAGAGTAGTGCCACCAATATTCCCTCTAAGAATTGGCAACCTGTGTTTGTTACTTGCCCACTGTGTGATAGGGCCCCTGCTGGAGAGTAGTGCCACCAATATTCCCTCTAAGAATTGGCAACCTGTGTTTGTTACTTGCCCACTGTGTGATAGGGCCCCTGCTGGAGAGTAGTGCCACCAATATTCCCTCTAAGCATTGGCCACCTGTGTTTGTTACTTGCCCACTGTGTGATAGGGCCCCTGCTGGAGAGTAGTGCCACCAATATTCCCTCTAAGCATTGGCAACCTGTGTTTGTTACTTGCCCACTGCGTGATAGGGTCCCTGCTGGAGATTAGTGCCACCAATATTCCCTCTAAGCATTGGCAACCTGTGTTTGTTACTTGCCCACTGTGTGATAGGGTCCCTGCTGGAGATTAGTGCCACCAATATTGCCTCTAAGCATTGGCAACCTGTGTTTGTTACTTGCCCACTGTGTGATAGGGCCCCTGCTGGAGAGTAGTGCCACCAATATTCCCTCTAAGAATTGGCAACCTGTGTTTGTTACTTGCCCACTGTGTGATAGGGCCCCTGCTGGAGATTAGTGCCACCAATATTCCCTCTAATCGTTGGCAACCTGTGTTTGTTACTTGCCCACTGTGTGATAGGGCCCCTGCTGGAGAGTAGTGCCACCAATATTCCCTCTAAGAATTGGCAACCTGTGTTTGTTACTTGCCCACTGTGTGATAGGGCCCCTGCTGGAGAGTAGTGCCACCAATATTCCCTCTAAGAATTGGCAACCTGTGTTTGTTACTTGCCCACTGTGTGATAGGGTCCCTGCTGGAGATTAGTGCCACCAATATTCCCTCTAATCGTTGGCAACCTGTGTTTGTTACTTGCCCACTGTGTGATAGGGTCCCTGCTGGAGATTAGTGCCACCAATATTCCCTCTAATCGTTGGCAACCTGTGTTTGTTACTTGCCCACTGTGTGATAGGGCCCCTGCTGGAGATTAGTGCCACCAATATTCCCTCTAATCGTTGGCAACCTGTGTTTGTTACTTGCCCACTGTGTGATAGGGCCCCTGCTGGAGAGTAGTGCCACCAATATTCCCTCTAAGAATTGGCAACCTGTGTTTGTTACTTGCCCACTGTGTGATAGGGCCCCTGCTGGAGAGTAGTGCCACCAATATTCCCTCTAAGAATTGGCAACCTGTGTTTGTTACTTGCCCACTGTGTGATAGGGCCCCTGCTGGAGATTAGTGCCACCAATATTCCCTCTAAGAATTGGCAACCTGTGTTTGTTACTTGGCCACTGTGTGATAGGGCCCCTGCTGGAGAGTAGTGCCACCAATATTCCCTCTAATCGTTGGCAACCTGTGTTTGTTACTTGCCCACTGTGTGATAGGGCCCCTGCTGGAGATTAGTGACACCAATATTCCCTCTAAGCATTGGAAACCTGTGTTTGTTACTTGCCCACTGTGTGATAGGGCCCCTGCTGGAGAGTAGTGCCACCAATGTTCCCTGGTGATGGGGTTTAGCAGGGCTGAGATTCAGCAGGTTCTCCTTGGTTATGCAGATTTAGCTGTTAAAATGTTAGCAGTTCTGATAAATGAGGAGAACTGGCACAAATGAGTTATACAATCCCTTAAAGTGGACCAAAACCTACAGCCCGATAGCCCTGGAATCTATAGGATTCCAGTGACACTTGATTCCCTTCCCCTGGGCATCCAGGATCGGGACGCCCTGCTATGTGAAACCCCAGGGTCGCCCTGTATACTCACCTTCTCCCCTGGTCCAGCAGTGAATGCGCTCTCTGCTATCCCTTTAGCAGGGGACGCACGCGTGCCAGGCAATTGTGAATGGCTGGTGTTGGCATGCTCTGTGTTAGAGGGTGGCGAGGGATGCTGCCGCCGGGAAATTAAGTATAGATAGATAAATAGAGGATGGATAGAAAGATAGAAATTATATATAGACAGGTAGATAGATAGAAGGAAAGATAAAAAGATAATAAATAGAAAGAATAGATAACTATATAGATAATAGGTAGATAGATAGACAAAGGATAAAAAGGGTAAAAGGAATGGATACATAGAAGATAAATGGAAAGAAATGATAGATTGAAAGATATACCGATAGTTATATAGATCTACAAAGGATAAAAAAGGTAAAAAGAAGATAAATGGAAAGAAAAGATAGATGGATAGATAGATATGTAGGTAGGTAAATACGAATAAGGGGTAAATAGAAGATGAATGGAAAGGATAGATAGATAAAAATAAGTGATACATAGAATATAAATGGAAAAGAAATTATAGACAGATAAAAATTATTATTATTATTGTTTATTTATATAGCGCCATCATCTTCTGTAGCGCTTTACAAGGTATGATTACAGACAAGGTAAAACATATAGTACAGGGAACAATAGAAAATTAGATGCCACGAGGTTTAAACCATTTGTTGTGAGCATAGGAGACCATAGAAAGGAAAGTCCTGCCCTTGCGAGCTTAGAAATGCAATATAATATTCCTGGAAAGAAATGATGGCTAGATAGAGGATGGATTGATGGCTAGATGGATAAATAGATGGTGTTGGGCAATTCCCTATAAGTTTGAGTTCGGCCAAACTTTGAACAAAATTTCAGTTCGGGTACCCGAACCCAGTCCTGGTCCTAATTGAAACACCATAAATGGATAACTATAGAATAGATACATGCTTCCCTATCAGGGTGACCCACGATGTGAAACTCGCTTAGTGCCAGTATCCCGCTGTGCTCCTATTTGGCAATAAGCAGGGGGCTCTGCATTGTCACAGCATCCCAGCCCTGCACTCCTGGCATCCCTAATGGAGCAGTGCTCTGCTTATTGCTAAGTATGACCTCTGTGGGAACCCGGAACTAGGGCAGGGGTACTCAACCACTTCTTGTAAAGGTCCAATTACAGTCATCCAGTGAGAGGTAAAGGTCTGGACGGGGGGGGGGGGGGGTGGATAGTTAGAAATTAGGGCACTGGGTGGGGGGGCTATAGATTCCACTGGCAAAGCTAAAAAAAAGGCGGCTTGCCCCCACCCCAAGAACCCTATTGGGTCCTAGGAAAAAACAGGAGCTTTTTTTTGCCCCACAGAACCACGGCACATTGTTTTAACCTGCTGTGCATTCTGTGCAGGCTGTGTACAGGGGTGGACTAGGGCTGACAATGTCACTGGCAATAAGTTCCGGTAACAAGCACTGAGCACGGCAATAAGCTGAGTGCAGAACTGTCAGGGCAGGGGTCCGGAAATCTGCTGCGGAGGTCCGCATTCGGACCCCGGTTCGCCAGTTGAGTATCGCTGCTCTAGGGGGTGCAGTGGTTGTGACTGTACCATGGCACTTGAGGTCAGGGGACCCCCAACATGGTTGTCTCCACCTTATTTCTGTACTGTATGAGCCCCATTGGGGCCCCATTCAATGTTCTCACTGGGCCCGCTCACCTTTAGTAACTCCACACTACAGAAAAAGTTCTGTCTGTTCCTCTTCAAATTGGACTGAACCCCAGGATTCTCACTCCCCCCACCTCCACTTCTCAGGGCCATCCCAATTTAACCCCAATTGTTTTTTTCTTTTCAAAATAAATGTTTCAGGCTCAGACATGTGGCTAAAATCACCAGATAAGGAATCCTGTGGCCTTGACCCCAAAGGAACACAAGTGATCGTGTGATAATGTGCGATATTTTGGCACGGATGTGGTAGCCCTAGTGTATCTAAGTGACAGCAGTGTTGCACATAGTTGTGGGAGGATGCGTCTGGTCCTGATAAAGCCAAAGACATAATAGCGCTGTTCTTTCATACGCAGCGGTCTGGAGCTGTATCATGTGCTGATAAGTGACAGTAAAGTCTTTGACCGCTCGGTGTGGGAGTTCATGTTGCTCTTTTTATGCTATTTTTTGCCTTTTTACTGCCTTTGTTTTTGGGTTTCGATACATTTCTAGTTATTTCTAGTTAGTTACTTTGGTTGCAGCTATGTGACCTGACAATATACGCTGCATGCTGGCAAACATGGCGCGGGGGGGGGGGGGGGGGGGAATTAAGGCTTATTTAAAGTGGACCAACACCCAGGATTTTCACTATCCTGGGTGTTCCGCTCCCGATGGGGGGTGCCCCGCTGTGTAAAACCCCCCAGAAAGCCCCAAAAACTCACCTGACCCCGCTCCCACGTGACTCGCTCCACCAATCACCGCCGACGGACAAGCGAGATCCGTCGACGGACAAGGTGAGAGCGCCCGCCGGCGCGGGTGCGCGCCCTGCTAGAGGAATGCGCGAGAGGCGGCGGCAGCCCGCGCATGCGGCGTTGGAACGAGGAACAGGTAGGATTTACGGGCGTCCTGGGGGGTTTCACACAGCGGGGCACCCCCGATCGGGGTGCTGATCGGCACGGGAATCTGTCCCTTTGATATATTAAAGCGGACCTTCAGCATGATTTAGCGAAAAGCACAAACCCTTAAAAAGAAACTATTCCCCAGCATCTAAAATTTCTGTATTTCAAGTTTTTAGTCACTTTTTATTCTTTCCCCCACTGGGCCGCAACTAGAAGCATCACACACATACTGAGGAGAGGAGAGCGGGATAAAGTACAGGGGGTTATAGCTGTGCTTTGCACAGAGAGCATAGCTGGGGTCGAATGCAGAGCGGCAGTCAGAAGACACTTCCTGTTTGCAGGCTGCCTGATGCTCCATCAGCCGCCATCTTGGATGTTTAAATCGGTCCTTCACTCTGAATAAGAGCCTATCTTATATGTTTCCCACACCCTGTACATACAGATTGCTCACATTAAATATCATCCTACCTGCATCTACTGCATGTTATGAGGCTTTAAACATCCAAGATGTCGGCTCATGAAGCATTAGGCAGCCTGCAAACAGGAAGTGCCTTCTGACTGTGCTGCTCTGCATTCTGGGACTGCTGACCTTTTCCTGACCCCCAGCTCTGCTCTGTCTGAGCAAAGCACAGCTATAACCCCACCCCCTGCACTTTATCCCACTCTCCTTTCCTCAGTAAGTGTGATGCTTCTGAGTCAAGATGGCGGTGCCCGCATCCTAAAGTCCTGAACAGAGTTGCAGCCCAGTGAGGGAAAGATTAATAAGAAAGTGACTAAAAAGGAATTCCACAGAGTAATTATTAGCTAGACCTGACACCCCGATCGGGGGTGCCCCACTGTGTGAATTCCCAGGTTGACCAAACAAACGCACCTCTCTCCGGTCCTACGATGCATGCGCGACCACTCGTCCAATCAGCATGCTTGGATCCACTCGAGTGCCTTCGTGCAGGAGCTCGTCTAATGCCGCATCCCCCGCTACCCTCTAACAGTGAGCGTGCCCACGCCGGCCATTCAGTCTCATAGCCGGCCAGTCTCTTGGACTCCAGGGTGGGTTTTGGTCCTCTTTAAAGAGGGAGGTTAAAACCCCACCGATCTGCTGCCCCCCCCCCCCCCCCTCCGGTTTTTGCTTTGGGCAATTGCTATTCACCTCGCCAGTGCATCCACCTGTTGAGTCCCTTGGATTCCGGGCGACCTTCCGACGGGGGGGGGGGGGGGCACCATCTTGCATCCCATCGGGGGTGCAATGGAGCCGCCCAAAATCCCGCAAAACTTTGCTGAGCTGCGAGATCGCTGTGGGACATTGACAAGCGCGGCCAAGGCCGTGCTTGTAAGATTGGGCCGGCCAAGAGGACAGCGGGTTGAGGATCGGGCACTGAAGCAGCCGGATGACGCCGCAGCGGCAACATCCAAAAGGGAAGTAGGGGCTGATGGGGGGGGGGGAATCGGTCCCTTTTTATTTTAGGTCCGATGTTCCTCTGTATGTGGGAATGTGGGAGTGCAACTGTAATGAAGCTCTGGGAGTTCGGGAGTCCGCCTTTGGCGTCTCATGCTGTTTGCCCGTCTCGCTGCAGGCCCGCTATCGCCCTGCGATTAGGCGTCTCGTACACTTCAGCAGCGGCTAATCTTTTACCGTAGAGCGGCTTAAACATTTTGCTGACATTTTGCGGCATTTTCTACATCTTGTTTTCTGGAAATCTATTTATCGCAACACCTCCGATTTTCCTGCTGAGCTGTAGTGCCCTGTGTGACTATTTAAAGTGGACCAACACCCGGGGGGATCAGCCCGGGAATCTATAAGATTCCCGGGCCGATCAGATCCCTCCCCGCAGGGCATCCGAAATCGTGATGCCCCGCTGTGTGAAACCCCGCAGGACGCCCAGAAACCTTACCTTATCCCCGTTCCAGCGGCGCATGCGCGAGCCGCGGCCGCATCTCGCGATTCTCTCTAGCAGGGCGCACACCCCCGCCGGCCGTTTGTGAATGGCCAGCGCAGGCGCGCTCCCTGTTACAGGGAAGCATGAGATGCGGCCTCCAGCGTGCTCAGAGCCGCTGTGGTTGTCCGTCGCTTGTCTGTACATACCACAGCGGCTCTGAGCGCTCTGATTGGACGAGCGCTCGCGTAGGAGCGGGGTGATGTGAGTTTTTTAGGGCGATCGGGGTGCCCCGCGGAAGTGGACCAAAACCCAGGATAGTGAAAATCCTGGGTGTTGGTCCACTTTAAGAAGGAACAAAACCCAAGATCTTCACTTCCTTGGGTTTTGTTCAATTCAAATTAAAATTGTAGTTGCCGCTCAGTGTCAAGAAAAGCTGGATGGAGGGCAGGTTTCTGGCCACATCCCCCCTCATCTCTAGCTTTGGGGCATGTACTGGCGTGCCTAAACACATGTTGCCTAGTGCCAGCTTGGTCTTTGCAAGATGGGGGACCTGAAGCTGCAGAGCACGCTTAAAGGAGCAGTATCGCGAAAAAATGGTCCAATAATAAAAATCCATATAAATATGCTGGATGGTGAGAGGACGGGTCACTTATACACCCGGCATCAAGAAATATCCAGCCAGGCTTTTTTAAAAACAAAAAAATTAATGGAAGGAAGAGGGAATCTGTCCAAACCTGTCACACTTGGATTTTATTCCTACCAGGAGAAGAAAACCACAAGCTTGACGGGAGTTTTATTCAGTTCAGTTGTATAAGTGACCCCTCCTCATTAGCCAACGTGTTTATATGGGTTTTTAATATTACACAATTTCGTGATAGTGTTCCTTTAAAGAGACTTTCTCTAAAGGACTCCAAGGCTATCCGAGTCTCGCTCCCTGGGGCATTCTGAACTGGGATGCCCCTCGTACCACTTACCTGCCGCCGAGGCGACTGCATCGCTGCTCACTTCTAGCTATGCACGTACCCGCGCCAGGCCTTTCTTGATTGGGAATTGATAGTTCTGCATTGTTCTATTTTAAAGTGGACCAAAACCGGGGATTTTGACTATCTGATTTGGGATGCCATGCTGTGTGAAAACCCCCCTGGTCGCCCAGTAAAAGTCACCTTTTCCTAGTGCTGCGGAGCATGCGTGGGTTCTCGTCCAATCAGCACGCTTGCCCGCGCTTGTCAATATCGGCTAAGGGCTGAATCTGGCCGAAAGCAGCAGGGAGTGTAGGGGAGCTGAGCGCGTCAACGGCCGCATCCCTGCTACCCTCTAACAGGGTGTGGCCACTGGAGGTGTGGCTTAATTTAACAATTGTCCCTCTTTCCCACCCTGAAAAGTTGGATGGTATGTAGTTTGGGATGCCACAGGGAGTAGAAATTGGCCGGCCGAGGCTACATCCCCGACAAGGTGTGTTAATATTGTATCTCGCTATACAAAATTTGTCTTCGATTAGGGCCCCCAGACATAACTTTGCATGGGGCCCCAGAAATGAAAAGCCCACTTCTGGGGGCATGTCTTGCTGCAGGGACGGCAAGGTGATTCTACCGGGTGATCCCTGGGAATACACACAGCGGGGCATCCCAGCAGCAGCACCTCTCAAATCGAGATGATCAGGATGAAATCCCGGGCTTGATTCAGAGCTAAGATTGCAATCTCTGCAGTTTTTTTTTTGTGTGAAAACCCGTTTTCCCTTTTTTTCCCCCTCTCCTTATTCGGCAGCATTTTTTTAAGGAGATTATTATGTCGAGATTTTTCGTTTTTTGAAGAAGAGAGCCGACACGTCACCTGCCGGCATTGGCGAGTGACATGTCAATAACCCGCCCTATTGCCCTCACCCCCATTTGGGAGTATGGAAGAGTCCGATGCCCGTCGGTGCAGGCATGGAGTTCTTCGAGGGCTGCCCATGGCACCCCTGTAAGAACCTCGAACCCATACAGAAGGGCATAGCCAGGTGCAGCGTCTGAACCCTGGGTTACAGGCCCTTATGCCTGGTGCCCGGGCTGGTTGCCTTTTGTGGGGGGCAGGCTTTTTTTTAAATCGTCTTAAATGAAAAATTAAAAAAAAGAAGCCGGCTGTCATTTTCATTGATAAAAACCATGCCGCCTATAAAAAAAACTAGTACAACTCACTGACAGAGATTGATTCAACTGTCACGTGAGTTGTGAAATCTCAGATGGAAGAGAGAATTCTCGCCATGAGTTCTCTTTTTTATCTGTACAAATGAAATCATTTCAGAAGGAGCTTTGAACCAGGCGAGATTGTGAGAATTCCTGGTGACCAGCTGGAGGTGAACTGGTAAGGGGTCCAGGGGACACCTATACCAGTTCACTGGGTAATGGAGCCGATATGTCAACTGCCAGCATCGGCGAGTGACATGTTGGTAACCCACCCCATTGCCCGCACCCCCATCGGGGGTATGCAAGAGCCCCATCGCTGCATGCATGGGGTTCTTCCAGGGCTGCCCACAACACCCCTGTAAGAGCTTAGAACCTATACCAAAGGACATAAGGGCTTGTGACTTCCAGGGCCAGATGCCGCCTCTGAGCCCTGGGTTATAAACTCTTATGTCTGGAGCTAGGGCTGGTTGCCTTTTGGGGGGGGAGGGGGGTGGAGGCAAGCTTTTTTTTTTTCTTTAATTGTTTTAAACGAAAAATTCAAAAAAGAAGCCGGATGTCATTTCCGTTGCTAAAAATCATGCTGCCTATAACAGCATGTTTTTTTTATCTATGAAAACGAGTGCAACTCACTGACAGAGATTGATTCAACTATCATGAGAGTTGTGAAATCTCAGAATCTAAGAGAGAATTCTCGCCTTGAATTCTCTCTTCCTTCTGCACGAATGAAATCATCTCGGAAGGAGTTTTGAACCAGACGAGAGATTGAGATTACGAGAATTAACGGTGGCCAGTTGGAGGTGAACTAGTAAGGGGCCCAGGGGCACCTATACCAGTTCACTGGGTAAGGGAGCCGAGATGTCATCTGCCGGCATTGCCCGCACCCCCATCTAGGGTATGCAAGAACCCCATCGGTACGGACATGGGGTTCTTCCAGTGCTGCCCACGGCATCCCTGTAAGAACCTCGAACCTATACCGAAGGGCATAAGGGCTTGTAACTTGCAGGGTCAGGTGTAGCCTCGGAGCCCTAGGTTACAAGCCTTGTGCCTGGGCTGGTTGCCTTTTGGGGGGGGGGCAGGCTTTTGTTTTTTTTAATTGTTTTAAACCAAAATTTTAAAAAAAAGAAGCCGGTTGTCATTCTCATTAATAAAAACCATGCCATCTATAGCTAGCGGCATGATTTTTATCTATGAAAACTAGTGCAACTCGCTGACAGAGATTGATTCAACTGTCATGCGAGTTGTGAAACCTCAGATGGAAGAGAGAATTCTCACCATGAATTCTCTCTTCCTTCTGCATGAATGAAATCATCTCAGAAGGAGCTTTGAACCAGGCGAAATGGCGAGAATTTTCGGTGGCGAGTCTTTCGCACCAAACATTCGGGGCTCTGAATCAAGCTTGTCTTATTTTTGCAGTATACATTGTAGACTGTTCAGTAACAAAGACTCTTTACACTTACAAAAACTGGAGAGGCTCTCCGAAGGGTTCTCTATCCAAACCATTAGCGTTTGTGTAGTAAGGTCTCTGGCCTTTCCAATCACTTTTTTTTATTCTTTATATTTTCTTCTTGCCGTCCATCTGATTTCAGCTTCGCACTCTGTGGTTGACCATCGGGGACTCGGAATGTTTTTGCCGTCTGCTTAACAATCCTTCTCATAACTTGTTTTGTTGGAATAAAACTTTTCTTGGTGCAAGGCCGGAGGAATTTCTGGGGAGTGTTATCCAATGGCGGCTCATTGTTTTTTTTCTTCGTGTGTGTAGCGGTCTGTAAACATTTCTTGGAAAATATTATTCAAGTCCTACGATTTATTGAATTTGTTACATTTCACGGGTGTCATGTGATGATGGGCAGAGGGCATTCGTAGGTGAGCTGTGGTTCCTCCAGATTACATTAGATATCTGCTTATATGAAAGTTACTGGTTTGATGTGAGATTTGTTATCTGTCACGGTGCACTTACCTCGAGCCCGATCCCGCGGTGTCCTCGGGCAGCTGGCCTGGACTCCTTCCACCCAGCATCCGCGCCAGGCGCCGGCTTGTGGGGCGCCCAGTGTGGCTGTCTCCTCCTCTCACCGCCGTTTCCCCTGCTCCTCTGTATGTCTCTCTTATGCCCTTCAGTGGCGCTGCAGTCAGTGCGGCCGTGGGAGGTTCACCTAAAGGGCCAATGAGTCCATAGAGTGTTCTGGGCGAAATGACCCTTAAGGTTTAAACTGGGCAATCAGCCCAAAGTTTGTAAAAGCACCAACCACATACATTCCCCTTGTCCAATCCTGTTATATTCAGCCCTATAAAGGTTTTATCCCCCCAGTCTGTCACTGCCCATGATGGCGTTTAGCTGTGTGCGCTAATCCTGAGTTCCTGTGTTGATACCTGTTGCCGACTTTGCTAGCCTGACTATCCTGTCTGCCACCCGTACTGACCTCAGCCTGAATTACGTCCACGCACCCGATTCATCCCTGGTGCTGCGAAGCTCTCTGGTCTCTTGGTTTGACCATTGGCGTGACCTCTGATCTTGCCTGTTTTCTCCCTCGGGGGTTCCCAGAACTGTATTACTGTTCTTACCTCGGCTACCCGAGTCGCCCAGTCTTACCTTCGTTTCATCCGTCTTCACCCCCCTGAGCTTACAACCTTTGAGCTACTAAGTCCTGGGGGCAACCGTGTCCGGCAAGGAGATTGGGGGTTGTAGGCTCACAGTGAAGACGGGTGTCCCTGGAGTTTGACATTATCTTTGTAATGGCCAGTCACTGATATGGTGTTTATTCACTGGTGTGTCCACTGTGTGTTATTCATTTGGGTGTAGTCACTAATATAGCGTTTATTCACTGGTGTGCTGTTCACGGAAGGGAAAAATGTGGAGCGTGAGTAGGTTCACAATGGCCGCTATTGGCTCTATTACTATTTGTGATCTGAATGTCTTTAGCTCTCTTGACCGAGAACCAAATCCCAGGATAAACACCAGGGCTGGCCAACCACCACAGGTTTTTGGTCATCTTAGGAACTGAGGAACTCAAAAGGAACTGAGATTTCACATGAGATTAATTTTAATGCGACCCAAAGGCCTTTGTGGTAGAACTTCATCCCCCAGAGTTGACGTTTATACAGATGTATTCACCTTCGCTGTTTGACGTCCGATAGACTTTCATTACAGCCAGCTCCCATTCTACTTCCCTGTCCCCTGTCCCCTCTCCCAATCCCCACTCGTGCGTGACGGCACTAATTAGCATATGAATACCAATCATGTCTAATTAGTGTTTGTATCACCATCGCATATATTTAGCATTTGAATCACTCGTGCGTGCTTGTGACTAGTTGTCACTATAACCACTTTGGAACAAGACGAGATTCCTGAACCGATCCGATCCCTCCCTGCGGGGCATCCAACATCGGGATGCCTCTCGTGTGAAACCCCCCAGGACGCCCCATTCACCTTACCTGCATCATGATCCAGCAGCGCATGCGCTGGCCTCTGCCGCATCTCATGCTTCTCTCTAGCAGGACGCGTGCCCGCGCCAGCCATTTGTGAATGGCCGGCGTGGGCGCGCTCCCTGTTAGAGGGAAGCGCGAGATGCGGCCGCCTGCGTGCTCGGAGCCGCTGTGGTTGGACTTGCATATCACAGCGGCTCCGAGCGCGCTGATTGGACGAGCGGCCACGCGTTCGCCGTAGGAGCGGGACGAGGTCAGTTTTATCGGGCGTTCTGGGGGGTTTCACGCAGCGGGGCGTGAAAGTGGACCAAAACCCAGGATAGTGAAAATCCTGGGTGTCGGTCCACTTTAAAAGGCTCATAACATGCAGTAGATGCAGGTCGGATGATTTTTAATGTGGGCAATCTGTATGTACAGGGTGGGGGGAAACATATAATATAGGCTCCTATCAGGGTGAAGGTCCTGTTGAGGTTTAGCTTTATGTATTGTCTTTAGAGTAATAAGTTAGCGGCACATCCTGTGAAGTCATAAAGTAAGATTTGATTTTCTCTTGTTTTTTTTTTCCATTTTTTAATTCTCTTTTCTTTGTCTTTTAATTATTTGTTTGGAGTTTCTCATTTTAGAGTGATAAGTTGGTGGCAGGGCCTGTGGCGTCACAAAGTAAATTTTTTTAATATACTGTAACAGCAAGCTACGATTGCAATACCAATATTAGCATTGGTGCATTTTTTTCTGTGAACCTCAAGACGAAAGCAAGGGGTTAACGTGATTTTCCAATTGTGAAGGGATTAGTTTTAATCCCCTGAGCTCAAAGAAGAAATAATGTTGCGGTTACTGCCTTGGATCTAGACGCATGAAGTATTAAAGACTTTGCCCTATTCTTAGTAGATTCTTATTTATGTTGTTTCTTGTATTTGATAATAGCACCCATAGTGCAGGACATAAAGCTGATCTTCCTTTACATGTTGTGTTTAGTTTTTTTTGAGATTTAGTTGCATTTTGTATATTGTTGATTGGCATTGTAGCAAATTAAGTGTTTGCTGCCTGAGCACTGCTGCTTTGTACCATCGCCCAGCGGCCAGAGGGATGCCCCCAGGCCTGATCTCCTGATGTGGGATTGAAAGGTGCGTTCCACACCGGTCCCTGGGGTTTCACTCAAAAAGAGAAGGACCACTAGCCTTAGAGTCATAAAGACTCTAGGCCAGTGGTCGCTCCTCTTCATGGCCTCCGAAGTTCCTCTTTGAAGTCTAAAAGACTTTCCCGAATTGGTATGCCCTGCTGTGTGAAACCCCCCCAGATCCTTTCTGAATGGGTGGTGCGGGCATGCCACAGCTAGAAGCTCAGCAGGGAATATGGCCGGTGGCACACTCTGCTCTGCCCGGCTGTTGAGTTGAAGTGAGCCAAGTGTAATTAAAGCGAACCTCCAGCATCATCTAATGAAAAGCCCAAACCATTAGAAAAATATTCCCCAGCATCTAAAATCAATATATTTAATTTTTTAAATCAATTTTTATTCTTTCCCCCACTAGGCTGCAACTAGGCAGCACTCTAGGATACGGGCGCCACCATCTTGGCTCAGTAGCATCACGTACTGAGAAGAGGAGAGGGGTCAAAAGTACAGAGGGGCAGGTTATAGCTGTGCTTTGCACAGACAGAGCAGAGTTGGGGACAGGAAAAGGACAGCAATCCCAGAATGCAGAGTGGCACAGTCAGAAGACACTTCCTGAGACTCCATGGGCCGCCATCTTGGATGTTTAAAGGCTCATAAAATGCAGTATATGCAGGTAGGATGATTTTTAATGTGGGCAATCTGTATGTACAGGGTGTGGGAAACATATAAAATAGACTCTTATTCAGGAAGAAGGTCTGGTTTAAGTGCGCTGAGTGGGTTGCTCAGCTAATGGGCGCGCTCCGTTTCGTCCGAGTCTGTACTGTGGTAATGACAGGGAGGTGAGGCAACTTGGAGGGAAATACACAGCGGGGCAATCTCTCCTCCTGAGAGGTACAACACATGGGAAAGTTAAATTCCTGTGTGTTGTTCGTCTTTAAATGGGACTAAAACCCACGGCATTGGCCCTGAAATCCAGGGCCGTTAGTTAGAATCTGGATGCCCCCCTGTGTGAAAACCCCCAGCCGCCCGGTATAGTCGCCTTCTCCCCAGTCCAACGGCGCATGCTTGAACAGCGGCCACATCCCCGCTATTCCTTTAGCAGGGCACGTGCTCGCACCAGGCATTTGTGAATGGCCGGCGTGGGTACACTCCCTGTTAGAGGGTAGCGGGGATGCAGCCATCAGTGCGTTCGAGATGGCCGACTCGGCTCCTTAGACCCTGAATGGTTGAGAGGCCACACTTGTCGTAAGACCATGCCAGGGTGAGTTGTGGTGGGTGACCTGGGGGTTTCAGACAGCGGGGCATCCCGCATTGGGTTCCTTGGGGGCAAGGACTGCAACTTGGGATAGTCAAAATCCTGGGTTCTTGTCCACTTTAAGTAAAATTTTGACTGGAATTTCACTTTTACAGCAACATGAACCCTAAAACAATTGTTTGGAAGCAGTGTTGTATGAGAAGCCCCCCCCCACCCACAACACTGTGCTGATGCCTGAAAAATCCAAAATCTGGGGCGTCTTTTAGTGCAATTATGCAATAGCTTAATTACATCATAAGTCAAAAAAAAGTAAAAAAGTTTAGAAACTGTTGAAAAACCAGAGAGGGATCCCCAACATTTCCCCACTACCTGAACAGTTAGAGCGTGTGCCCCTATTCATGTAACAACTACTGTACTCCTTGTCCTTGTAATTATTACTGTCATCTAGTGTCTTTTATATGGTTTCCATCCTTGACCCTCAATGTCCAGTTTCAGGAACAGATGACTTGACCATTTACTGAGTGCGTGAGCAAGCGAACCTACAACTCGCATGCAAGTTGACGCGGAATGATTGTTGCCTGAATGTATTGTTTTATGTGTGGTCGATTCTTGTTTACACATGTCAACAGTCGTGGCCCAAACGAGAAATTTTATGTCGATGCTAAACCAACAAATGGCTTCTCGGGCATCGCTCAGTTGCGGGAGGCGTTTCCACGCGTCCATTCTCATCTGATCGTGGTCGAGTTAGCAATTTTTCGTTCATCTGAATTGATGCGTTGGCTCACACTCAATGGTCTCCTCCTAAGTGGTCCGTAGCCAAAAGAAAAAGATGCCGGCATCTACCATCAAAGTGGTCCGATTTCATTGTCATTAAAAAGAAATTAATTAATTTAAATTAATTAAAAAAGACAAGGCTGACCACATATTCCAAAATTTCCTAATTACAGATGTAGCAATCGTTATCTGACACATCCCAGCTCCACCCATTGTGATATCTCACAAAGAAGCCATTGAAAAGCATTTAAAACGGACCTTCATTCCGAATAAGAGTCTTGTATGTTTCCCACACCCTGTACATACAGATTGCCCACAATAAAAATCATCCTACCTGCAACTGTTGCGTTTTTTTAACTTTTTAACATCCTAGGTGGCGGCCCGTGGAGTCTCAGGCTGCCTACAAACAGGAAGTGTCTTCTTACTGTGCTGCCCTACATTCTGGGATTGCTGACCTATTCCTGACCCCAGCCCTACTCTGTGCAAAGCCCACCCCCCTGTACTTTCCACCCCTCTCATCTCCTCAGTATGTGATGCTTCTGAAGCAAGATGGTGGCGCCCTTATCATAGAGTTCTGAACAGAGTTGCAGCCCAGCAAGGGAAAAAGTAAGTAAGCGACAGGCATACTCTCTCCCCCCGGGGCATCCAGATTCAGGATTCCCCGCTGTTTCAAACCCCCCAGGTCGCTCATACACTCACCTTCTTTCCCGGTCCAATGGCGCATGTGCAAGCAGCAGACGCTTCCTATTAGCAGAGCGTGTGCCTGCTCCAGGCATTTGTGAATGGCCAACACAGCCATGTTCCCTGTTAAAGGATAGTGAGGGATGCGGCCGCCAGCGTGATTGGATCCGTTTGCCTTAGACGAGCTGCCGGATGAAGGGGCGGGAGCGGATCCAAGCACGCTGACTGGGCGAGAGGCTGTGCATATGTCGTAGGACTGAGGAAGGGTGAGTGAGATTGGGCGACCTGGGGAGTTTCACACAGCAGGGCATCCCCGATTGGGGTAGAACCAAAACCCAGGATAATCAAAATCCTGGGTTTTGCTGCACTTAATTGTCTTGGTCCACTTTTTAGTCTTTGTTTTCATTCTATGCCCAAGGGGCCTCCTGAAATGGGGTGCCCTGCTGTGTGTAACCCCCAGAATGCCCGTACAAACTCATCGGCCTACGCATGTGCATGCTCTTGACCTTCTGCAAAAGGAGGGAGAGCGGCCTCTTCCCCTGCAGCGCCCACGCTCCTGCCCCCAGCCTATCTGAATGGATAGCATGCACAGCCCAAAGATGCGGGCATGTGACCACCATTCCGCTCGTATTAAACGAGCTCCAGGACGAAGGGGCTTGAGCGCATTCGAGTGTGTGGCTTGGGCGAGTGGCCGTGCATGCGTCGTAGGACTTGGAAGAGGTGAGTAAGTTCGGATGACCTTGGGGGGTTTAACACAGCCTGATCGGGGTGCCCCGGGGGCAAGGACCTGGGATAGTCAAAATCTTGGGTTTTGGTCCTTTTTAAGGAAGTGAGGAAGGTAGTAGGCCAACTACAACACAAGATTAGGTACGTATAGGGTAGAAGGTCACATAGGGTGTATAGACTAAAAGATGTATAAGGAGGGATCCTCAGAACCAGGGGCTACTTGCCCAGGCAGATATTCCAAGGTGCACAATGGAGGAGCCTTAGTCCTAGAAGTGGGTAAGAGGGTCAGTCTTGGAAGTGAGGAAGGTAGTAGGCCAACATAGGGTAGAAGGTCACATAGAGTGTATAGACTAAAAGATGCATAAGGAGGGATCCTCATAACCAGTAGCTTCCTGCCCAGGCAGCTGAATAATAAAGTGTTTGATTTACTGTAAGTGACGGCAGAACTTCTTTTTACCTCCGTATTGTAGCAAAACTCCCTTTTAAAGCGCCCCAAAGGTCAAAAAAGGAAGTTAAACCGGACCTTCACCATGATTTAATGAAAAGCCCAAACTCTTAAAAAACAATTCCTCAGCATCTAAAATTAATATATTTTACATGTTTAGTCACTAATTTATTATACTTTCCCCCAATGGGCTGCAACTCTGTTCGGGAATTTAGGATACGGGCGCCGCCATCTTGACTCAGAAGCATCACACTTACTGAGGAGAGGAGAGTGGGATAAGGTACAGGGGGGCGGGTTATAGCTGTGCTTTGCTCAGACAGAGCAGAGCTGGGGTCAGGGAAAGGTCAGCAGTCCCAGAATGCAGAGCAGCACAGTCACTTCCTGTTTGCAGGCACTTCCTGTTTGCAGGCTGCCTGCAAAAATGGCAGCTTCCATAAGCCGCCATCTTGGATGTTTAAAGGCTTATAAAATGCAGTAGATGCAGGTAGGATGATTTTTAATGTGAGCAATCTGTATGTACAGGGTGTGGGAAACATATAAGATAGACTCTTATTTAGAGTGAAGGTCCGCTTTAAGTAAATTGTTCCCCTAAAGCCCCCTCTGGCAAAAACTATTTGAAAGGGCTTAGCTCCATGCAGATGTTCTGGAATAACAGGCCAATTCCTTGCTGCAAAACTGCATAGGAGCGGCCATCTTATCACACACATAAGCATGAGGAGAGAGCTTTGTCAGCAGCAACCGACACCAAACTAAAAGAGATAAATGCCTCAACAGCTTGTGTATTATGATATATATAAACACACACACACACACACACTGAATATCCAGTTGCTAGAGGGATTGTGTGTGTAAAGCTGCAACAGTGTTTCTTCATTACTGTTCCCTGCAGAATCTGGATTTACCGCACACCATTCAGACAGTATAAACATTTGCATCTTCTAAAATGTTAAAATGTTACAATTCTTTCAGCTGTGCAGCAGAGCAATGAGTCATCACAGCTGATGGCTTTCTGCTAGAAATAAAGGAGTATTGCATAGATATATGAGGCAATTTTGACTGTGGGACTGAGTTTTTCAGAAGCTGGACCCGTGTATGTGGCAAGATGGCCGCTCCCATGCAGTTATGCAGCATAGAATCTGCCTGCTATTCCATAACATCTGCATGGATTTCAGCCCTCTCAAATAGTTTATATCACTGATCGCAAGAGTGGGTCTTTAAAGGTTAAATTTACTTGCTTTTTTTGACTTTTGGTCTGCTTTTAAATCTATATGAAATGATCCACTTTTTCTCGCCGGTAGTTCTATTTTAAGGGCTCCAATTAACCTAGCATTACGTTGTTGGGTGGATATTATACTGGTTCTTTGTGACTCTCTTTCAATATAACCGAATGTTTCTTTGTTAATTAGGCCCCTGAAATAACCAGTTTACCTTCCCCATGGCAGCCGGAGAGTTGACATTCCTTCAGTAGAACTAGTAAATCTCATTAACGAAATCAAGAGGGGGAGAGGATTACCTTTAAAAGGAAAAAGATCTCCCGTAATTATGAAATTCTTCTGACATTACACAAATGGTTTGCTACATTGTTTGTGTGTTATACAAAAATATAGTTTTACATTTTTGGGGGGTATAATTTTTCTTTAACCCCACAAAGTGCTAAATAATTTCTTTTGGGCCAAGACAAATACAGCTTTAAAAAAAAAAAAATTCATGTAGCATATTCAAACTCTCTGCTCTTTGCTATTCCAAGCACTCGTAAACTGCTGAGCATACAAAGCTTATGTAGAGCTTTTTGTTATTTACACAGCCATCATCTCCCACTTGTGCACACTTTATTTTTATTAAAAAAAAAATTTATTTAAACCGGACCAGCAGCCTTGTACAGTTGGCATTAAAAAACTCCCCTCATCTGCATGCATGATACTGAATCACGGAATCATTGTCAGCACTTACCGTATTTTTCCCCATAAGATACACCTGCCTATAAGATGCACCTGGTATTTGGAGGAGGAAAATAAGAAAAAAAAATATTTTGAACCAAATGGTGTGCTAAAACACCCCAATAGAGGCAGTGTGGCATCCTCCCCTATTCCCCATAGGCAGTGTGGCATCCTCCCCTATTCCCCATAGGCAGTGTGGCATCCTCCCCTATTCCCCATAGGCAGTGTGGCATCCTCCCCTATTCCCCATAGGCAGTGTGGCATTCCCCCTCCCATTCCCTATAGGCAGTGTGGCATTCCCCCTCCCATTCCCTATAGGCAGTGTGGCATCCTTCCCTATTCCCCATGGGCAGTGTGGCATTCCCCCTCCCATTCCCCAAAGGCAATGTGGCTCCCCCCATTCCCCATAGGCAGTGTGGCATCCTCCCCTATTCCCCATAGGCAGTGTGGCATTCCCCCTCCCATCCCCATAGGCAGTGTGGCATTCCCCCTCCCATCCCCATAGGCAGTGTGGCATTCCCCCTCCCATCCCCATAGGCAGTGTGGCATTCCCCCATCCCATTCCCCATAGGCAGTGTGGCTCCCCCCCCATTCCCCAAAGGCCGTGTAGCTCCCCCCCATTCCCCATAGGCAGTGTGGCATCCCCCCTCCCATTCCCTATAGGCAGTGTGGTATCCCCCCCTTCCCTTTATTCAGTGTGGCACCCCCCATCCCATTCCCATAAGCAATGTGGCAGAATGACCGTAACCCCCCGGAAAAAAGTATACTTACATGAACCTCGCACCCGTGCCGTGGCAGTGCAGTGCACACTGACACCCGAGAGGCAGTGGCATTTAAATGAACGCTGTATGCTGTCCCCACTCAGGCTTTTGGCGCCGCCACTGCCTCTCACTCTGGCGTGCGCTGGCCTGAGAGGTGATGGCAGCAGCACCAGACGCCAGAGCAGGGACAGCGAACTGTGTTCATTTACCCTGCCCGTCCGCCCACTGCTCGGCTGGCCGTGGCGTGGCCACGAGACTCATGTAAGTATACTTTTTTTTTTTACATTCCCCCAATAAGACGCGCTGAAATCCACACACACACACACACACACACACACACACACACACACACTTTTGGGGGAAAATAGTGCATCTTATAGGGTGAAAATGTGCTGCTGCCTGGATTTAATCAGCATAACCCACAATGCACAGCAGCAGGAAACCTTGCAGCACTTCTGCTTTGGGAGGCCTGCAGCTCCATGAGACGTCATTTGGAAGATAAAAGTGGCCACAGCTGAAGTTACAATACCTCCACTTTAAAATACCCCAAAAGCCTTAAAACTCATTATAAAGCACAGAGCTAATCAATAATTAGAAAGTTCAGTGTTTCAACAAAAACTTAAATAGAAGAGAAAATGTCCATGAATAAATCCAAATATCTGATTATAACCATTAAATAGAAGTGTCCACCGGTGCAGTTTTAGACTGATGAAGTGCTCCACCACCATCTGAATGAGACTCTTACCAGAACGATTTTAAGAGAGAGCCATAAGAATTAACTCCACATCCTTCATATTCCTTAGTGAGCAGTATTCATATAGCAGCCAATATATAATAAGGCAGCCCAATCGTATGACACTTCACTCCCCAACCATAAACAGGGAGGCTTAATCCACTATTCCAATAATTTTTGTAAAATGCTCCACAATAGATCCCATGCAAAAGAGAATCAATGAAAAGAAAATCTAGTGCAGTACCCCAAAGGTTAGTAAAAACACATTTAATAGGGTTTATGCACTCACATATATACAATCAATAAAAGCAGTATAGATAAATCCATGCAGCTGATACAATAGCTCTCACCGCCAGGTTCCCTCTCATCCAAGTACCCGGGTAAACGGATACTATGTGCGCCTCCTACGCGTTTCGTCCCTAAAGGGGACTTTAACCAGGATGGCAACATTATACAAGGACAGGGATTAAATAGAGCGCTTACCCAAGCGGGGGAAACCCACATGACACGTCAGACCGTCCACTTCCGGTTTAGAGGAGGCAGAGGGTGTACTAGCGCGTCGCGTCCAACTAACAGATTCCGGTTCAAAAGTCAGAGGAGAAGTGCGCATGCGTGTCCAAGCTTCCAATCACCACCGATAAAGGAATGAGAGTGAGGCTTGGCTAAGCAGCACCAACAAGCACTCACGCATGCGCAGCACAGCAACTCTCACTCATATTAAAGCCTACAGTACCAAAGCAACGACAGTGTGAATTAAAGCACACCGCCGACCTGCAGGCCCAAAACTACTATTCAGGCTGCATAACGCACCATTTAAGGAAAAGCCACAGCTTATTTAAACTTGATAAAACTACATTACAAAACAATAGATGACCAGTAATAATACACCTGACTTTACAATACTGGCCGTCTATAAGATCAATTATCAATAAAAACTTATTTTCAGTGTGCCACACACCCCGCTTCACCTTTAAATTCTTCACGATTGGGTTACTCACCGCCAGGTGACGCTGTTGCAGAGAGGAAGTCTTGTAACGAGCCCCCTTCCGGCCTATATATACCTGGTACCTCCCATCTATCACCAGTGTTTTTCTCTCTGCATGACGACAAGACAGAAGAATGAAGTCTCCTGCTTGCAGGTAGCCGGGGTCTCAAGGGTGCACTTGGCCTGGCTGATTCTTCCTCACATGGCACGTTGTTTATCCTAACTGGCAGTTCTGCCATTTTGGCGGGCTGCTGCTGGCCTGAATGGCCAGAGTTTGGGTCAGCTTTAGGGCGGCCGGGGCGGGCCGCGCTGTGGCAGGCATGCCTGATGCTGCCTGCGTCCTTTCTTAGGTGCTCACAGCTCCCCTCCCCCTTCCCCCTTGTCTCCTCTTTGAACCGGCACCGCCTTTCGGCGGGCCACGTTGTCAGCACTGTCGGTTGGGCAGCGCAGGCTGCCTAGCAAGCTTTCGTCTCCCCCCCCCCCCCTCCATCTACTGAGGGTGTTGTGCGCCCTCTTGTTTTGTGGCACCGCCGTCTGGCGGGCCGCACAGTTTGAATCTGGAGGGGGGTGGGGCCCGGATGACATCAGAGGGGGGCGTGGTTGCGGTGGCGTCATTCAACCTGGCCCCAGCCGCACTTCCTTCCTTTCATTAGGAGTACAGGTGCGGGGCACTCAGCTGCATATGTGTTTTCGTCTCTGCTGCTATTGCTGCTACTGCTGCTACTGCTGCCATTACTGCTGTTCGGGTGCCTTGGCTATTCAGCCTTACTTGGGCAGGTAAGCGGCCTCACCTCGCGTGGGGCCGTCTATTGTTATCATGACTGTTTTAAAAAAAAAAAAAAAAAAAAGAGGAAAAACAAAGGACAAGAGTTTTTCTTTGGCCTCTTTAAAGCACTTTGGTGTGTGTATTATTATGTGTTACATTGTTGCTTGAATGTTGTATTGCATGCTGCCATTTGTTTTCTGGGGATCTTACTGTTGGTTTTTTTCCCCCACAGATCCTGGGATTCCCTCAATGCAGTGGCTTCCCGGTTCTATTATACCGGGCTAGTCCTTTTTCTGTAAATTGGGACATATTTATATATATATATATATATATATATATATATATATATATATATATATATGAAAAAAAAATTATTAAATTAATTATTTAAAAGGGGATCATTATTATAAATTCAATCCTCCCTCCCGGGACATTAACATAAAGGGGCATCCCGGGTGGCTTATGCCTTAAACCCATGGTTATGCGAATACCATAAATCATCATATGGAGGCTTCCGATAATACCGGAAATGGTTCTTCTGGGCCATCCAGGCTGTGTGGGGGCTGCGGGACTCCGCTCCCAGGCGATGATGTTATATTATGCATTCCTTGTGCAAAGCAAAATATTGCGCGTCAGTCCGTCGCTCCGGCTGCTGGCTCTTCGCAACTTCCATCATCCCCTACCCCTCCCTCCCTGTTCCGGACCCCGTGTGACATTGTCAAAGGTGGGGATTCGCAATCCGAGGTGTCTGCACGATTATCCAACCTCGAGAAGATAATTTCCGTCAAAGCAGGGTTGAAGGCCACTGCGAAACGGAAGCACCTTTCTCCTGTACCTCCGGCTTCACAGGATGAGGTATGTGAGCCTGTGGATTGGTCCGATTGCTCCCTGGACGAGGAGGGGGAATTCCTGGTGGAGTCAGATGAGCCTGCAGATCAGCTTGAGGTTGATGCTATTGGCGATTTGGCTGCGGGGGTTTCCCTTGACACCCCCATCATTCTGGCTCAAATGTTTGAAATTTTGAATTTAGATCCGCCTGAGGCTGTCACCCTGCCAAAGGGTCAGTTGTTTAATGTGCCTCAGCTGCGTTTGGTTTTTCCCAGACAACACTTTGAGAGGGTTGTGCTTAAGGAATGGGAACATCCCACGCGGTTAACTGGAATTCCTTCCAGTTGGGAGAAACGTTAACCTTTTCCGCCAGAATTGGTGAAGCTTTGGTCGGTTCCCCCTGACGTCGATACCCCTGTGCTAGGGCTCTCTAGCACGGCTATGGTGCAGTCTTCTGAGACCACTGCCCTTAAGGATGGTGAGGATCGTCGGATTGACCAGTACGCTCGCCATGGTTTTATTAGTGCCGGATCAACGATGCACCCGGTGTGTGCTTCGGCGCTTCTTCTATTGGCGGTTAGGTCTGTTATTCAGGATCTGTGTGTGGATCTTGATCCCACTTGTAAGGAGTTTACTGCTCTCAAGCAGTGTGAGTCTTTTGTTTCCTATGTTCTGACCGCTCAGGACGATGCGCTGGCTATGAGTAGCAGGACAGAGGCAATGCTGGTGGCTATTCATCGGGCAGTGTGGCTGCGCCAGTGGTCGGCGGACTTAGTTTCTAAAAAGGTGCTCACAGCTCTCCCCTTTTTGGGCTTGCGTCTGTTTGGTGATAAAATTGATTCAGTTGCAAAAGGTGGTAAAATGCCGCAACGCAAGAGGCCTCGTCGTCCCTTTCGGGGGGCAAGTACTGTTAGGCCTTCCTTTCGGGGATTCAGAGCGGGTAGGGGGGCTTCCTTTCCCGCTACCAGAGGTGCAGGTTGGACTCGGGGGAGGGGCCGTGGCCGTCCCACTCAGTCCTGGGGCACCAAGCCCAAGCCTGCTGGTAAGCCCGCTCAGCAATGAGGGGCTGCCCTCACCCGTGCAGGTGGGGGGACGATTGCGACACTTCTCCCAGGTTTGGGACCAGGAGGTTCCGGACAGATGGATCCGGGAGGTGGTGTCGTCCGGTTACAAACTGGAATTCGAGTCTCGCCCTCCTTCACGGTTCTTTCGGTCTAGGGTGCCCATCGATCCTTTGGCCGCACAGGGGCTCCTGGCGTCGGTAAAGAATCTGTTAGAAATGGCGGTCATCCGGCCGGTACCGCGCTTAGAGATGGGCCTCGGTTTCTACTCCAATCTTTTCGCAGTCCCCAAAAAGGACCGGTCGGTTCGTCCCGTCCTGGACCTGAAATTACTCAACAAGTTCATCCGTATTCGGAAGTTTCGCATGGAAACTTTGCGTACGGCCGTCGGTTCCCTTCGGCAGGGGGACTTCATGACGTCCATAGACATCAAGGATGCTTATCTTCATGTTCCCATCTGCCAGGCTCATCAACGTTTTCTTCGATTCGTGATGAAAGATCCGCATTTTCAATTCGTGGCACTTCCGTTTGGCCTTACCTCGGCTCCAAGAGTGTTCACCAAGGTGCTGGCAGGAGTGATGGCCATTTTCAGATCTCGGGGCATTCGTGTCGTACCTTATTTGGACGACCTTCCCATCATGGCTCCGTCACTCAATCAATCGGAGACAGACACCAGGATGGTGGTCTCCACGCTGGAAAGCTTTGGTTGGGTGATCAACTTCCCCAAGTCCTCCCTTGCTCCGGCCAGGGTGGTGTCCTTTCTGGGGATGCAGTTGGACTCTCATCAACACAGAGTGTTTCTCCCCCAGTCCAAAATTCATCTGATTCAGGAGTTGGCTCGGGTCCTTCTTTCCAATCCTCGGCCGTCCATCCGTCTGGGGATGAGGCTGGTTGATGGTCGCCTCTTTCGAGGCAGTTCCTTTTGCTCAATTTCACACGAGGATGCTTCAGCTTTATCTGTTGGCGTCCTGGGACCGGCAGCCTCGGTCGCTGGATCAGCCCTTCCAGTTGTCCTCCCGGGTCCGGCAGTCCCTCCAGTGGTGGTTGGTTTCGGCCAATCTCGCGAGGGGCAGGTCTTTCCTGACCCGTCTTTGGGAAATTGTCACCACGGACGCCAGTCTTTCGGGATGGAGCGGATTCTGGAAGGAGCTTCAGTTCCAGGGGCAGTGGGGACCTCAAGAGGCCCACTTACCCATCAATGTTCTGGAACTGAGAGCCATCCGTCGGGTGCTTGCTCTCCTGACTCAACGCGTTCTGGGCCTTCCGGTCCAGGTGCGTTCAGACAATCGAACAGCGGTTGCTTACATCAATCATCAGGGAGGGACTTGCAGTCTGAGTGCTCTCAGAGAGGTGTCCCTGATCCTGACCTGGGCAGAGGCCCATGTTCCTTGTCTCTCGGCGGTATACATTCCAGGAGTGGAGAACCAGGAAGCGGACCGGTTGAGCAGGGGCTCTCCCCGTCTGGCAGAATGGGCTCTCCATCCTCAGGTTTTTCGCTCACTGTGTCTCCGATGGGGGACACCGGAGGTGGACCTGTTTGCCTCTCGTCACAATCACAGGCTCCCGAACTTCGTGTCGCTCTCCCAGGATCCTCTGGCTCTGGCAGTGGACGCCATGTCCCTGAGCTGGGGGGATCTGGGATTTCTATACCTGTTTCCTCCGATACCCATGCTGGGCAGGGTGGTTCGGAAGTTGGCTCTGGAAAGGGTGTCCGCCGTTCTCGTGGCCCCAAGGTGGCCAAGGCGAGTGTGGTTCGCAGACATCGTTCGGCTGGCAGTGGACCAGTTCGTTCTGCCTCTTCGGCCCGATCTGCTCACTCAGGGTCGGTTGTGTTACCCCAATTTACCAGCGCTGGGTTTGACGGCCTGGCTGCTGAAACCTCCATCTTGAAGGAGGAGGGTCTTTCTGACTCAGTCGTTAAGACTTTGATCAGTGCCCGGAAGAGGTCTTCTTCTATCATCTACTATAGGACTTGGAAAGCCTATATCGCTTGGTGTGAGATGAGATCTTTTCCTTGTAGGATCTTTTCGGTCTCCAGGATTCTGGAGTTTTTACAATCTGGGCTGGACTCTGGTCTTCAGCTAAGTACTTTGAAAGGGCAAGTTTCTGCCTTATCTATCTTTTTTCAGAAGTGTTTTGCGCTTCATCCTTTAGTTAAAACTTTTTTCCAGGGGGTTACGCATGTGCGGCCTCCCAGGAAACCATTACTCCCGGTTTGGGATTTGAATTTGGTTCTTTCTGCTCTGCAGGCTCCTCCTTTTGAGCCTTTGCAAGATATTGCTTTGTCTACCCTGACTCAGAAGATTGTCTTCTTGGTAGCTATCACTTCGGTCCGGCGTGTCTCGGAGTTGGCGGCCTTGTCTATCCAGGCGCCTTACTTTGAGAGGCATCAGGATAAAGTGGTCTTCCGGTTCAAACCAGACTTTCTTCCTAAGGTTGTTTCTGCTTTTCATTTGAATCAGGAT
The DNA here is from genome assembly GCA_027917425.1 of Gastrophryne carolinensis. Taxonomy (NCBI): domain Eukaryota; kingdom Metazoa; phylum Chordata; class Amphibia; order Anura; family Microhylidae; genus Gastrophryne; species Gastrophryne carolinensis. Next base: position 605,577,367 of record CM051235.1, read on the forward strand.
ATTGTTCTTCCCTCCTTGTGTCCTAATCCTAAGAATGACAAAGAGAGGGTTTTGCATTGTTTGGATGTAGTACGCTGTGTTAAGTACTACTTGATTATCACGTCTCCTTTTCGTAAGACGGATGCCTTTTTTGTTGTGCCCTGTGGGCCTAAGAAGGGTTTGGCACCGGCCAAATCTTCCATTAGCAAATGGATACGTCAGGCCGTTATTGCGGCCTATGCTGCTAAGGGGAAAGTTCCCCCTTTTCGTATCACTGCTCATTCTACTCGCGCCATTGGAGCGTCTTGGGCTTTTCAGCACCAAGCTTCTGTTGAACAAGTTTGTAAGGCCGCCACTTGGTCTTCTGTTCATACTTTTTCTAAGTTTTACAAAGTTGATGTGCGAGCCTCAGCGGATGCTGTTTTTGGCCGCAAAGTGCTGCAGACTGCAGTCATTTAAGTTATGCTTCACCTTGCCTTTGGATACCCATCCCTTGTGGACACTGCTTTTGGATGTCCCAATCGTGAAGAATTTTAAAGGTGAAGCGGGGTGTGTGGCATCCTGAATCCTTCATATGGTGAAGCTTTTATTTATTTTGAGGTTACCGGTAGATTACTGGTACCTTGTCTTTCTGCTTTTTAAATCACTGGTGATAAATGGGAGGTACCAGGTATATATAGGCCGGAAGGGGGCTCGTTACAAGACTTCCTCTCTGCAACAGCGTCACCTGGTGGTGAGTAACCCAATCGTGAAGAATTTAAAGGTGAAGCGGGGTGTGTGGCACACTGACAATATCCATTTTTCAGGTGAGTACTCACAAAATGGTATTTTTTGTTAATAAGGACGGACCTGGTAATCCAGCGGTGAAAGCTAGTGTTTACAAACTGCACATACAACTACATATATTATAACAAATAGCATAAAATTAAAAAAAAAAAAAAAAATTAAGAACTATCTATAAAACAATTGAGGTCATACTCCACATTTAAACCAAGTGGAGACAAAAGCCTTACTTACCTGCCAGCCACCATGTTTGATCCTGCGAGTCCTGTGTTCTGCAGTGGTGCCATCAGCCAGGTCCTCCATCTGTGTGCCTCCCTGTTGATGGTCACTTTGGAGCAGGTCCCTTTGTTATTGGCAGCAAGGGGCCTCCACTGCTAATGTTTCTTTTTCAGTGCTGGATGCGTGTACTGGATGCGTGTACTGGATGCGTGTACTGGATGCGTGTACTGGATGCCTGTACTGGATGCGTGTACTGGATGCGTGTACTGCTTAGGAGAGTGCTCTCAGCCTGTCCCTTTTAAATATAGATCTAACCTAAAATGGGCCAAGCAATCTATTACACCCCACCCACCACTCACCCTGTACTAAGCCTGATATCGGCAATAACATAACAAAATAACTCAATTGTCACTCGCCGCAGAAGCTAATGCTGGGGCCTTTGAATGACAGTTCATTCACCCAATACGTAGAGAAATGCAGCCCTCAGAATTGGGTAAATTATTATTATTTATTTATATAGTGCCATCATTTTCTGTAGCGCTTTACAAGCTATAATTACAGACAAGGGACCAATAAAAACTAGATGCTACAAAGTTCAAACCAAATGTTATGAGCTCAGGAGACAATTAGAATGAGAGCGCTGCCCTCGCGAGCTTACAATCTAAAGGATGGGGGTGGACACAAAAGGGGCGGGATCACAAGTGGCGGCATGTGCCCAGTGAAAATGATAGTAGTTGCTTAAGCCAGGGTATACGCTTGTTTGAAGAGGTGGGTTTTAAGAGCACTAAAGCGGACCTTCAGCGTCATTTGATGAAAAGCCCAAACCCTTAAAAAAATTATTCCCCAGCATCTAAAATTAATATATTTTAACGTTTTTAATCATTCACTTTTTATTCTTTTCCCCTCTGGCTTTCAACTCTGTTCAGGACTCTAGGATATGGGTGCCGCCATCTTGGCTCAGTAGCATCACATACTGAGGAGAGGAAGAGGAGAGGAGAGCAGGATAAAGTGCAGGAGGGCGGGTTATAGCTGTGCTTTGCACAGACAGAGCAGAGCTGAGGTCAGGAAAAGGTCAGCAATCCCGGCATGCAGAGCGGCACAGTCAGAAGACACTTCCTGTTTGCAGGCAGCCTGAAACTCCATGGGCTGCCATCTTGAATGTTTAAAGGCTCAGAAAATGCAGTAGATGCAGGTAGGATGATTTTTAATGTGAGCAATCTGTATGTACAGGGCGGGGGAAACATATAAGATAGGCTCTTATTCAGGGTGAAGGTCTGGATTAATGCAAGCAATCTGTATGTACAGGGTGGGGGAAACATATAGGATAGGCTCTTATTCAGGGTGAAGGTCTGGATTAATGTGGGCAATCTGTATGTACAGGGTATGGGAAACATATAAGATAGGCTCTTATTCAGGGTGAAGGTCTGGATTAATGTGGGCAATCTGTATGTACAGGGTTTGGGAAACATATAAGATAGGCTCTTATTCAGGGTGAAGGTCTGGATTAATGTGGGCAATCTGTATGTACAGGGTTTGGGAAACATATAAGATAGGCTCTTATTCAGGTTGAAGGTCCACTTTAAAAGCTTAGAGGGTTGGAGAGTGATGGATTGAGTGGAGGAGTGCATTCCAGAGAAGCGGGGAGGCACGGGAGAAGTCTTGAAGGCGGGAGTGCGAGGAGGTGACCAAGGAGGAGGACAGGAATATATCAGAGGCAGAGCGGAGGCTGCGCCTAGGTTGGTATCGCCGGATCAGAGATGAAATGTAGGGAGGGGCCTGTCACTCAAGTCCACAATTGCCATGCAGAGCCCCAGTACACTAAAATCTGCTGTTTTAATCCGCTTGCCACTGTACACCGTTCATCGGGGGGGACGGGGAGGTCACATGCCCTGGGTGCAGCAGGTAAGGGGGGCCTGAGCACAGGTGGGGGGGTGCCATTTCGATAATTTGCCCCGGGTGGCAGAAAGCCTAGCTGCGCCTCTGGTATAGATGCCATAAAGTTTATTCATTTTTTGATATCTCAGTACAGCATGGGAAACTGAGCGTGCTCACATACATGAAATGCCACGAATATTTTGATCATTCACTATTTTTTCTGCTGTAATAGATTACAACTATGACCTATTTTTGGTGCAGCCATTCATGCTGTGTCTCTAGATTTATATCTGTAGGAGCTAATTTATCATTCATGATGGCAGAACAAGTTAAATTCATGCCATTTATTGGCTTACTAAATAGACTGAAAAAATGGCAAGCTCTTGAATCTCTTTAGAATACTTCTTCAGGCATAATACAATTCTAAGTTGTTATCATTAGGGAAAGCAATACATTATTTAACCCTTTAAGTGCCAGCCTACTTAGAGATTTTGGCACCCGCTGTTGCCAGACCATTTTTCACTATTTTGCGCTATACATGTTCAACTGTGATTTTTACCGGTTCACAAAAGGGATAAATGTAAAAGAACACATCAAGAAAAACTGTCCCACGCTGATCACTCTGGCTTCTGCTCTCCTGCTGCAGCTGGAAGCCTTTTATACTGGCTGGGTGATAGGACGAAAAAGGGTTAATTAAGAAAAATATCATAGGGTCTCCCCCAGGACCCTAGGCTTTTTTTTTAGTTTTTTAAGGGTCAAAATTCCTTTAAAATGAAAAAAAATGGAGTGGGATCCCCCCTTTCCAGCATTACCAGCCTGGGCACCAGCTATGCAGGACTTGTAGGACAGGGGGCACAGAGGCCACCCCCAATGGCCTTTGGCCCTGGAGGCTACAAACCTGCACAACCTTTGCTGCCCCTGGACTCTTCTCCCCCCCCACCCCCCGGCTTAGGGAAGTCAGATAATGGGAGTGGGGGTTTAATAGCAAGTCACCCGCTAGCTGCAGACGCTTGTGGTATAGGGGTCTCATGGATCCCTTACCAGTTCACAAATAGTTAAATGTAAAAAACCACATAGACACGCAGAGTGACATTTATTAAAAGCTTTTTCTCATTACTCACCTCCAATCCTTTGGGCCTATCCAATGACACGACAGATGCTGGTGATCGATGGTGAGGGAGGGGAGGCAGGGGATCGGAGGCCCCCTTGGTGAAGAGGAGACCCAGCGGGAGGGAGCACTGGGGCAGGTGAGTAAATTTTTCTTTACGGATATTTTGTATTCCTATAAGGCGTTTGGTGCGGTTAGACACCACTCCCTGCGGCATCCTCATTTTGGATTCCTTGCTATGTGAAACCCCATCAGTCGCCCCAATATTTCTACCCCACCAACAAACCTACAGGGCACATGTGTGACTGGTGGTGACATCCCTGCTATAGCTTAATGGCTGGGGTGACCATGCAGAGGGATTGCAAGGGTGCCGCCCCTGGATGATTGTGAATGTTGCTAAGTTCTTATTCAGTTTCTTTAGCCATGCTTTTGCCATAGGAACCACCGACGAGGTATGTATATCGGGCGACCAGTGGGGTTTCACACAGAGGAGCATCCCAAATCGGGTTGCCCCAAGGGTATGAATAAAAACTTTAAAGCTAGCCAAAACCTGAGTTTTTCACTATTTTAAAGAATAGTCCAACTTGTGGACTTTTCCCGGTAGCCCTCAGACCAGATGTGCCAAACATCTCTCAACTGTAGCACCAATATGAGAAGCAGGTGCAGTGCTGGGGCCTTGCCTCAGTACAGACCACTCCCATTGATGACTTTCCTTTTTATAGAGGTCCAAAACTTTTTCGACCAGCTCCCAGAAGCAAAGGTGCACTGAACACCACCCAGGGTTGTAGAAGATGGTGTCAGTGGAAGTAATTAATAAAAGGGCCTGCCCCATTGAGGGTTATGGAAGAGGGTAGGAGAAAAAAAATGTGTATATTGGCTGCCTGGCTTTACAGTGTACAAAGCGGCCTTACACCCATTTTCTACATTGTGGGGCCACATTGCGACCCCTTCCCAACTGCCCCCTACAGCTCCATTCATTACTCCTGAGCTCTCCTGCCCACCACCAGCTAATTATGAAGGATCTTGCTTGGCCAGACTTCGAACACTTCAGATATTCTTTCTCATTACAGAATTAGCTATTTGGATTTGATCCCAAACTGGAAAGTGACAGGCAAGGTCACACATATATGCAAGATTGAGTTTAGGCAGATCTGACTCTATATTTGCTCAGATGGATGGTTTTATGAAATCCCAAGAGAAACGTGAGCAGAAAATAAGACAAGCTCATAACTCCATCAAGACAAGGCCGCCAAAGCCTGATATAGCCATGGCCTAAGTAGGGACCTCATGAATCTTCCAATGAACTCCGGGAAGAGTCGTCTTGGAATTCTTCTTGTAGAAGCTGAATGGAAAGAATGGGCACCGTGACCTCGAGAGCCTGCGGTCGGCCGTTGAACTTTACTTAGGATGAAGTGACTGTCTGTGAACAGTGCAGAAGTCTTTTCCCTGGTACCTGTCTCATGGGAGAGCAGTTTTCCATTTGATTTGTCTGTTCCATGTTCTCGGGGTCCTAAAGTTATGATACAGTTTCCATTGCTTACTGTTTATGCAAACATCCCATCATGATGGACAACCCTTAGGATGAAGCTCTTTCTCGTCGGCTAACTATGGGAAAATTAAATATATTCCTAAAATAATGGTGCGGTAGTGGAAATAGTCTATTCACATTGTCCTTTTTTTTTTCCTCACAATTTATTTTGGCTTCACCTACATTTGTCTCGGCACACTGCTGAAATAATTTATCAAGATTTACCCTATGAGAATAACTTTAACCTATTGCTGCTTTATACGCTGTGTATATATGTGCACTGGACCATTAAAAATAATGGGCAGCATTTTCTTGTGCAAGCGGATAGGTGTGATTAGAGCCTTAGGCTCTGTTCACACCTCTGCGCTTTCTGGCATTGTGTAGCAACGCATTTATAGCGCTGTGGTAACAATGTACATTATTCTAGAGGGGACTGTTCACTTATCTGCGTTGCGTTGTGTTGCTCAACATATTAAGAAAAAACATTGCAGACAACTTTTTCAGTGCAACGTAATAACAGCACAGGTCAATAGAAGTCTATGGCACTACAAGCGCAACGCATGTATAACGAAGTTTACATGCGATGCGTTTGAGTTGTGTTGACATGCGATGCGTTTGAGTTGCGTTTACATTGCCATAGAATTTACCAATTACTGAGTGTGCAAAAATTGTTTTTCTTTAGAAAAAAAAATACATTTAGGCTCTATTCACACCTCTCTGCTTGCGCAACACAAAGGAAAATGCTGGGCATTATTTTTAATGGGCCAGTTCACATATATATTTGAATGGGCAGCATTTTTCCTTGCGCTGTGACTGCGTTGCCCAACACAGCGCAAGTGGAGAGATGTAAATAGAGCCTAAAAGCGCAGTGTATGCTTTGATACAATGCAACTGGCATACTTACACAACGCTGGCTCTTAAAATGGGCAAAAACCCAGGCCATTCACAAATGCCTGGCACAGGCATGCACCTTGCTAAAGGGATAGCGGGAATGCGGCCGCTCCTCACACAAGTGCCGTTAGACCGAGATAGAAAGTTTCCGGGCGACCTGGGAGGTTTGACACAGTGGAAAATCCCGAATCTGGATGCCCCGGGGGGAGCGAGTATGCCTGCCCTGGAGTCTGGAAGGGGAAGGTAATTGTTAGACCATTTTGCCGGACTACATTTTTTACTGACGGTTTTCAATTTTTTTAAATTGAAGAAGAAATGGCCCAACGACTTCTCTTTTGAAATATGTGGGCGTGGCCCTTGGCTCTGTGATGCCACATAATGATTGGGTGGGGTCTGTAAGACAGGCATTCTTATCACCCTGGCTATTCTCCCTCACTTCCAGTATCCACAGTCTGATGATCAAAAGTGAAGGGAGGGGGTGCAGACTCTATTGTCTTGTTCCAAGGCTGCTTTTGTGACACCTCATCACAAACAAAGAGGCAGCCAAAATCTAATTAGATGCGTTGGCGAGTCATATGCTAATTACGGTCACTGTGGGCAGAGAGGTGGAATGGGAGCTGGTTGTAATAGCTCAGGCTGCATAATACTGGAGTGCTCATTTTTGCGGAGTTGACAAATGGAGGCAGAGCTATAGACCACCAGCCTAGCCCTATGATTGGTGGTCCATGGAAAACGCAATTCAGGGGATGTGCCACTACTCTTTGCCTTGTTTCTACTTCTAGGAGCGGCTGCGTTCTGACAGGAAGGGAGAGGGCAGTCCCTTTAATTGCTATTTTGCATGACTTTCTGGATGCTCCCACTTCTGCTCTGGCTTTAGTGATGTGTCCTGAGCTCCATGAATTTGCGGCTCCCCATGCCCCCTGTCCAGCCTTTTGCCCAACGCTGCTTTTCTTTAAAGAGACAGTCTAGGCAACGGCAGGAATAAGGCAGCAAGGAGCTTTCCCTTGTGCCTCTCCTCCATTTCCTGCAGTGTGCTGTAGATGCTGTAGCGGGTCTCCAAAGTGTACATGTAGCACTGGTTGGCAGCCTCTGGCCATAAACGATTCTATGGCCATTTTGGTCAGGGGTCTTGAGTTTCTTACCCTGAAAGAACACCTTTTCCTTTCCCCACATTTTGACACTCAGATGAGAAGGACTTTAGGGCATCACCCTCGCATTATCGAATAATCTTTTCGCAACTAATTAACATCGCTATCTGTGGATTTATTGGTGTTGGCAGGCACATGGCAGGAACTTTTTGTTGTGCTTGTGTGTTTTTGAGTGATGCTGTCATATGCCGGGTTGTATTTATATGTTACTTATTAGGGTCACTCTGACTTTATTCTTTAAACAGTTTCATTGTGTCATCTCAGCGGAATGAAGAGAATCGGTCAGTTTCCTATAACTTTCAAAGTGGACCAATCATCCTATACCGGATGCCCCACTGTGTGAAACCCCCCCAGGGCACCGGTAATCTTACCTGATGCCAACGGCTCCCACGACGCTGTCTTCACCCTGTAGTTGTGCACACTGCCCGCGCCTCGGGCAGGTGAGTGAGGGAGATATTTTTGAGTTGGAGATGACAGGAGGTGACTAGTGACTGAATGTAAGGTGTAAATGAAAGAGAGGAGTCCAGTATAATGCCGAGACACGGTGCTTGAGGAATTGCCGTGATAGAGAGGTCACTGACCGATATGTTGATGTTGGAGATGGGGGCAGAATTGGATGATGGGAAGATGACAAGCTCTGTTTTGTCCTTGTTCAGCTTAAGATAGTGAGAGTTCATGAATGAAGAGATGGCTGTTAGACAGTCAGGGGTCTGAGTTAGGAAGGAGGAGAGGTCAGGGCCTGAGAAGTAGATGTGCGTGTCCTCTACATTGAAGTGGTGTTCCAAGCCGAAAGTGTTTAGAACTTGTCCAAGGCAATAGGTATAGATTGAAAAGAGTAGGGGACCGAGGACAGATCCTTGTGGGACCTCAACAGATAAAGAGTGAGGAGAGGATACCGTGTCAGAGTGGGAAACACTAAAAGTGTGATCTGAGAGGTAGGAGGAGAGCCATGACAGAGCAAGATTTTGGATTCCAGGGGAGGCAAGTATTTGGAGTAGAAGTGAATAGTGTCAATAGTGTCGGCCGTGTCAAACGCAGAGGATAAGTCCAGAAGGATGAGAATGGAGGAGTGGCCCTTGGATTTTGTGGTTAGTAGATCATTAGGGATCTAGTAAAGAGTTATCAGAGATGTGGCGTATGTGGATGTGCTTTTCTAGGAGTTTGGATACGAAAGGGAGCAGTGAGATGGGCCGGGAGTTGGTGAGGACAGACAAGTATAGCGCGGGTTTTCTAGTAATGGGGTTACAACCATATGCCTGAGCAGTGATCGGCAGATGCCTGTATATAGAGAGAGGTTAAAGAGAGATGTAAGTGCAGGGGTGAGGGATGAGGACAACCACTGTTCAGAGAGCAGAGGGAACCAGAATAGGGGAGTGGACAGAAGCAGAGTTGGGTAGGGTAAGTGGATTAGGGAGGCAAAGCCTGCACAGATTTTGTCAATGTTATCCTTACATACAGAGGCAAATTCCTCTGCTGTGATTTGAGAGGTGGGAGGAGGGGGTTGTAGGCGGAGAAGAGTGTTAAATGTGTTGAACAGTATGAGGTTTCAAGCCTGTGAGGATATGAAGAAGAGAAGTATGCCTGTTTAGTAGATGAAAGGACAGGCCAAATTCCTGAAGGGCATGCTTGTATAGTTGGAAGTCACCACTGGTTTTTGGTCTTCCACCATTTCCTTTATTGACTCGAGAGTGCCTTTACAATCTGGAAATATCTGTGTTAAGCCAAGGTTGTCTGTACAACAAGGGTGGCTGTAGGAGATACTTTTATTCTTTGGAGGCTTGGCTTCTGGTGACTTTAGTGCAGGGATACACAGCCTGATATGAGTGGCAGCCCTCTGCACCCCTTCTGTCCGGCAGCCGCAACCCCGCTACCCTCTGACGGGAAGTTTGCCCGTGCTGTTAGAAGTCAGACATTATCTTTTGTCAGTCGTTAACCCCACTGCACCTGTTTATCCTCTGCTCACCTTAACCCATATATATATAAAAGCATATGTAATGCTTTATGGTTAAAGCCGGCCTGCAGTAATCTCTTTGCGTTTTTGCCCCTTGAACAATAAGACAATGACGCCCTTAGCCTAAAATAGGTTGTGCGCCCCTGTTCTAGTGTCACAAGGAGTTCCCAAACTCACTGACCCGAAGCCAGATCTCTGAATATGTTTAACTTATTTGTTTGATTTGCTTCTACTTTTTAGGACCTGCAACTGTAATTTAGTAATTCGGATGGGTTCACCAACGTTCATGCTCCGCTGTATAGTGTGAAAGCTTAGTCGCCCAACACACTTTACTGTGGAACCTAAGGCTTCTGGGAGATTAAATTACGCAAGTTAGGTACCAGCGAGATCTGACACTGGAATTTAAGACCGGTTTACCTGCTGTACCGGAGCTATTCTGCAGCCTAAATGGTGCTATCAGTTTTTCATTCGGGTCTTGCCTTCTGTAAGGTAAAACAGAGTTCAGTCCCTTTTATTTTTCCGAATTATGTGATTGGATGCGGGGAAAACGGAGCTTGCAAGACCACATTTTGGCATCTAGGCCATGCACATAAAAAGGAACACATATACTCACCATCTGTCCCCTGCAGCAGCATCCTCGGGCTCTAAAGCTAAAGTGGGGCATTGCGTGGACACATACCTATTAACCCCCTAACTGTCCTAATGAAATAAAAGAAAAACTTCCAAAAATGTGTCTTGATTAGCAGGGGCAGCTCCAGACACACAGTGCAGAGTGTGGGGTCCGGCAACGTAGGGTTGAGGGGGCAGGACAATAGCAACAGATTGGAGGTAGTGAAAACTGCCTCCATAAAACACACAATAATAAAAGAAAAAATTAAAAATTATAGATCCGCTCAGCACCTTGAGGATATCATTTTGGCACAAAGAATATACACTTTCAAAAATGATGCCATCAAGACTTTGAAAAGGAACAAAACCCAGGATTTGGACTTTCTCAAAACGTCAACTTCTATCCATAGCTCAGTTCCCCAAAACAGCCTGTTTTTTCTTTTTTTTTTTTGGGGGGGGGGGGGGGGGATATCCATAAAAACACTAACCGGAAGCAATATGATGTCAGAATGGCAGCCATATGTTAATTGATAATTGTTAATAACTAATAAGGCGGACCCCCAATGCTGAGCTGTGTGTAATGTAACTGAATGTATTATCGCTGAAAAGCACCAGGAGGTGGGGCTGCTCGGCCAAGGAGCAATATGGGCGACTGCATCTGGCTCGTGTTGTTATGAATACCGGGCAAAGGCTTTAGTAAAAAAAAAAAAAAAAAAAACACAGGCTAATGTATAAACTAACTGGAGCTACTAGCCTCCATATTGAGATTCCCCCCAAGTGCCACCTTTGAATGGCTTCCTGAACCTTAGCCAAACATCCTGGTGGCGAAGATGAAGAAATAACAGCAAAGATGGTTGGAATAGGTTTGCCATTGTATATTGGTGGTGGGGTGTGGCCAGGTGATGCACTATAGAACTGAGATGCATTAAAGGTAGGGTACATAATAGAATAGCCTCATCACCTGAGTACTTAATATTTATTACCAACAAACAGTGTAAATACCTATGTAATTGTATTCATCTCCATACATACCTGGCAATATGCAATAGTGGACATAGGTAATTAGTCCTATATACACTTATGGTAGGCAAGGAACTTGTGTACATAGACTTATAGGGCAAAAAAAGTGAGGCTGGGTCAGTAGGCAAGTCAAACTTTTGTTGCCTTTTCCTGTTGGTGGCAGAAGTGGTGTATAGTATGTTGCTTCTAAGGTGTTCCTAGTTTTAGTAAAAACCCTGGCGCGTTTCGTCCTATCAGGGTGTCATCTGAGGGTTGTGTACATTCATCATGTTGTATTGCTGAAATGCCAGGTCTAGAAATACCGTAGATGGTTGTCAGTCAGCAGCAGAGCATTGTAGTTTAAGGTTTGAATAGGTAAAATTGACATTGTAGGTTAAAGTGGACCAAAACCCAGGATTTCCAGTATCCTGGGTTTTGTCCTTGCCCATGGAGCACCGCGATCGGCGCTGTGTGAAACCCATCAGGTCGCCCAATCTAACTAGCCTTTCCCCAGTCCTATGGACATCTCATCCAATCAGCACTCTCGGATCCGCTCCTGCCCATTCGTCTAAGAATTGTCTAAGCCAAGCGGACCTGAGCGCGCTGGCGGACGCAACCCCGCTACCCTCTAACAGCAAGGGTGCCTGCGCCAGGCTTTTGTGAATAGATATAGCATGCTCGTGCATCTGCCGTTGGAGCAGGAGAGAAGGTGAGTTTACCAGGGGACCTGGGTGGTTTCACACAGTGGGGCATCTTGAATCTAGATACACCAGGGGGAGGAAATCAAGCAACCCTGGAACAGTTTGGTCCACTTTAAGGTTTACAGCAGGGGTGTGACTTGAGGGTCACGGGGCCCCATTATTGTTGCTCCTCCACCTTATTTATCACTTTGTGCTTACTTGGCATCATTTAGAGAAAGGAAGCTCTATTGGTCTCTTTAGTTGTCTAGCTGCATCCAACTGAGCTATAATACAGAAACAAAGGTTTACTGTATGAGCTGTGAAAGGACCCCTTTTAATATTGGCACCAGGGCCCCATCTCATTTGGTTACGCCGCTGGTTAACACTTACTGGTGGGTTGAAGTTTGGGTGATTGTAGGTTGTGGTAGGTGAGTGGATTGTACCTAAATGGTATAAAGCAGGGGCGCTCAACCTATTGATGGGAGCAGGCCACTTAAATGATTTTATTTACAAAACGCTTGCACTTAAAGTGGACCAACACCCAGGATTTTCACTATCCTGGGTGTAGATCCACTTCAGCGGGGCATCCGAGATCAGGATGCCCCGCTGTGTGAAACCCCCCCAAAAGCCCCCAAAAATTACCTTTTCGTCGACGGACAAGCCGCCTGCACCTCCCGCGCGTCCCTCTTACAGGGCGCGAGACTGCGCCGGCCATTCACAAACGGCCGGCGCGGGCGTGCGCACTGCTAGAGGGGCGCGCGGGAGGCGGCGGCGGCTTATCCGTCGCCGATAAGGTAAGGTTTTTTGGGGCTTTTAGGGGGGGGCGGTTTCACCCCGCGGGACATCCCGATCTCAGATGCCCTGCGGTGAGCGAGGTGATCGGATTCCCGGGCCGATCACCCCTGGGTGTTGGTCCACTTTAACGCAACGTAGAGGTGTGAACAGAGCCTTATAACAAATTATGCTGCTAAAGATGTTACCCGGGGGTGGTGGTGTAATGTCCCTGCGCTCCTCTAAGCCACCGCTGCCGCCTCTATTTGCCAGTGCGTCCTTCCTATATCAATATCAGTCTCCCATATTTACTGTACCCCTATTTAACTACCTTTACTCATCATTTCTAGTTACATAGTTACATATATAATACGGTTGAAAAAAGACATATGTCCATCAAGCTCCACCAAGGGTGTTGGGGTGGGGAAGTTCTTTTTTCTTTTTTTTTCTTTTTTCTTTTTTTTTTTAACCAATAACAGCTAATAGCAACTGTTAGTTATTTTCTTCTAAATAAGCATCTAATCCTTTTTTTGAAGCTGTAAGCGGTTGATGCTGTAACAAGCTTCTGTGGGAGGCTAGATTATAGATTTATAGTTCTTATGGTGAAAAACGATTGTCGCCTCCGGAGACTGAATTTCTTTTTTTTCAGTCAAAGGGAGGAAGCGCCCCCTTGTCTTTAGAGAGGATTTTACCTGAAATAGTGTTTCCCCATATTCTTTGTATTGCCCATTTATATATTCATACAGTACAAGTTAATTATGTTTACCCCTTCCTCTTTGCCCACAGCAAGTCAGGTCACAGATAGCTCTGAGGGCCACAGGTTAAGCACTTGTGGTATAAGGTAATGGGTAGGTTAGCTTGGCAATGGGACAAGTGTTAAAGAAGATGCCGAAATGTCCTACAGTATCCCCCCCCCCCCCCCCCGCATGTAATGGAAATTACCCCAAAATATTTCTTATTAGACTTTGAATTTATTTCAGCTTCATTTAGAGACAGGAAAATGATTTATCCTTATTTTAGAATATGTTTGTAAAAGGAATTTCTGTCCCTTGAATCATTCTTTTGGAACCCATCTCATGTTTAAACTTTTTTGCCCATTGAATTCTGACAGCTTTCCCTCATATTTCACTGACACGTTTTATTAAAGAGGAGGTTAAACCCTCACCGGGCTACTGTCCCCCCTCCCTCTGATTTCAGCTTTGGGCAGTTTGTACTCACCTCCCCGGGGGATCCATATTTTGGGTCCCTGGAATTGGCGGCGCCATCTTGTATCCCATCAGGCCATAGGTGCGGCCCCTGATCTCGCCCCTGCACAGTGCCCAAGAATGGGATACAATGGCCACAGCAAGACTCTGCAGAGCAGTGTGGGACTTTGACTAGCACAGATACAGCGGGCGGAGGAGGAGGGCAGAGGAACGGGCCCTGAAGCAGCCAGATGTTGCCAACATCCAAAAGGCAAGCATGGCCTGATTGGGGGGGGGGGGGGGGCAATTTTTCTTTTTAAAGTGAACCAAAACTGGGTTTTGGTCTTTGGGCGAGTGGATCCGAGCATGCTGGCGGCCGCAACCCCCACGCCCCAGGGAGCGTGACCGCACCGGCCATTCCCGAATGCCTGGCGCAGGCACACATCCTGCTAAAGCGATAGTGGGGATGGGTCCACTGCTTGCTCATGTGCCGTTGGACCAGGAAAGAAGCTGACTTTCCGGGCAACCTGGGGGGTTTCACACAACGGGGCACCCCGAACCTGGATGCCCTGGTGGGAGCATCTACTTTAAAGTAGACCAAAACCCACAGCGATCGGCTGATCGATTCCCTTCCCCCGGGGCATCCAAAATATGGATGTCCCGCTGTGTATAACCCCCCAGGTCGCCCCATACACTTACCTTGCTTCCCTGTCCAACGGTGCATATGTGATCCGCGGCCGCATCCCTGCTATCCCTCTAGCACAGTGGTTCTCAACCTGTGCATCGCGATCCCGGGGGGGGGGGGGGGGGGGTCAACGACCAAATCACAGGGGTCGCGACCCACAAGTTGAGACCCACATGTTGAGAAGCCAGTGTTCCTAGAATAGATCCTCTCCTGCCTGCACGGAGACGCAGGAGGGGGTGCGCGGCCGCACGCGCACCTTAGAGTCCGCGCAGCCCCATCTGCCGTCCGAAGTGGTGTGAAGCGAGTGAGCGAGCGACCCCCCCCCCCCCCCCCCCCCCCCCCGAAAAATCACCTCTTCTGGATCAGCAGTGCTCGTTCCATTTATTTCAGTCTCTTACAGACTGAGGAGGTATTTATCCGGCGGAGATGATGTCTTACATATTAATTGGGTATTTGCAGTGATCTTATGGAGTGAAGGGGGTATTTACAGGGCTCTTCTGGAGTGAGGGGGTATTTGAAGTGCTCTTATGGAGTGAGGGGGTATTTGAAGTGCTCTTATGGAGTGAGGGGGTATTTTCAGGGCTCTTCTGGAGTGAGGGGGTATTTGAAGTGCTCTTCTGGAGTGAGGAGGTATTTACAGGGCTCTTCTGGAGTGAGGGGGTATTTACAGGGCTCTTCTGGAGTGAGGAGGTATTTACAGGGCTCTTCTGGAGTGAGGGGGTATTTGAAGTGCTCTTCTGGAGTGAGGGGGTATTTGAAGTGCTCTTATGGAGTGAGGGGGTATTTACAGGGCTCTTCTGGAGTGAGGGGGTATTTGAAGTGCTCTTATGGAGTGACGGGGTATTTGCAGGGATCTTATGGAGTGAGGGGGTATTTGCAGGGATCTTATGGAGTGAGTGGGGTATTTGAAGTGCTCTTATGGAGTGAGGGGGTATTTGCAAGGATCTTATGGAGTGAGGGGGTATTTGAAGTGCTCTTATGGAGTGAGGGGGTATTTGCAGGGATCTTTTGGAGTGAGGGGGTATTTGTAGGGATCTTTTGGAGTGAGGGGGTATTTGTAGGGATCTTATGGAGTGAGGGGGTATTTGCAGGGATCTTATGGAGTGAGTGGGGTATTTGCAGGGATCTTATGGAGTGAGGGGGTATTTTAAGTGCTCTTATGGAGTGAGGGGGTATTTGCAGGGATCTTTTGGAGTGAGGGGGTATTTGTAGGGATCTTTTGGAGTGAGGGGGTATTTGTAGGGATCTTATGGAGTGAGGGGGTATTTGCAGGGATCTTATGGAGTGAGGGGGTATTTGCAGGGATCTTTTGGAGTGAGGGGGTATTTGTAGGGATCTTATGGAGTGAGGGGGTATTTGTAGGGATCTTATGGAGTGAGGGGGTATTTGCAGGGATCTTATGGAGTGAGTGGGGTATTTGCAGGGATCTTATGGAGTGAGGGGGTATTTGAAGTGCTCTTATGGAGTGAGGGGGTATTTGCAGGGATCTTTTGGAGTGAGGGGGTATTTGTAGGGATCTTTTGGAGTGAGGGGGTATTTGTAGGGATCTTATGGAGTGAGGGGGTATTTGCAGGGATCTTATGGAGTGAGGGAGTATTTGCAGGGATCTTTTGGAGTGAGGGGGTTTTGTAGGGATCTTATGGAGTGAGGGGGTATTTGCAGTGCTCTTATGGAGTGAGGGGGTATTTGCAAGGATCTTATGGAGTGAGGGGGTATTTGAAGTGCTCTTATGGAGTGAGGGGGTATTTGAAGTGCTCTTATGGAGTGAGGGGGTATTTGCAGGGATCTTTTGGAGTGAGGGGGTATTTGTAGGGATCTTATGGAGTGAGGGGGTATTTGCAGGGATCTTATGGAGTGAGGGGGTATTTGCAGGGATCTTATGGAGTGAGGGGGTATTTGCAGGGATCTTATGGAGTGAGGGGGTATTTGCAGGGATCTTATGGAGTGAGGGGGTATTTGCAGGGATCTTATGGAGTGAGGGGGTATTTGCAGGGCTCTACATTCCCCCATCTTTTTCTCTTTTCCACATTCCTTCCATATTTTTCTCTCTTCCACATTCCCTCCATCTTTATCTATTCTAAGTATGTCACACACCCCGCTTCAAGATATCCATAACATGTGGGTAATACCGACCTGAAGAGGGCGTTCCCGCAGAGATGATAGCAAAAAGAAAGCCCCACTCATCACCCAGTTTTCCATCTCTGCAGACGGCGAGCAAGTCAGAAGATGATGCCTCCTCCTTGCACAGGGGGATTTAAGGTAGCCGGGATGATTCCCGGCCCGCTACTTAATTATTTCCGTTTGGACCCTTTTTTCCCTAGAATATATATGCCTCCCAGCCGTGGCTGCGGGTCCAGGCGAGGGTATATTAGCACCTCAGGTGCTCAGGAGCAGCGCTCCACCGTGAGACGGTGAGAGGGTATCCTATACGAGAGGGTAGGCGGTTACACCGGGTTGGTGACCCCGGCTTGGGATGCCCTGTCCCTTAGTTTAATGTTGGAATGGCCCTCCCAGGATCCCTTCCCACAGTGTGGATGGGGGGTGTGTGTCCCCTCTTTACTGTTTTCTTTATTATGTACTGTCTTTTACAAAGGTTTTGGTGTGTGTAGTGTCTCTTTAACTGTCTTTGCTCAGCGCCGCGGCCGTTACTTGGAGGCCTCTGTGCGGTGCTGGGCTTTTCTCCTTTTCTTCAATGGCGGAGGTAGTTTACCTCACGCACTGTAGGGAATGTTGTGGGGGGGGGGGGCGGGGCCGGACCTTCGGCGCTGATTGATCTGATGGGTGATTGTGAGCCGAATGACATGTCCTTTACTTTATTGGGCCAAGCGCCGCAGCCGCACATTCGCTGCGGCGCCGGACGGTTTTGGCGCCTCTTTTCCTGAGGGGAATCTTCCCTCACAACTATTCTCTTGGGGGCGGGGCCGGTCTTGCGGCGCGTCACCGCAGCCCGCCCCCATCTATCTCTAGCGCCGCTGAGGAGCTTATGCTTTGCATAGGAGGGGGGGGGCGGAGCTTGGCGTCCCACGCGTCCCGTGCTGACCACGCCCCCTTCTCCTCTTCTCAGTCGGGAAAGCTCTGCCTCACGGCCTGGTCGCCATTACGTGTCTCTGCAGTACTGTGAGTGGCCTGTGGCCCCCTCTCCCCCATCCGTTTCTGTATGCTATGTTTGCATGTTCTTTTGTTTCTTATCAGCTAAGTCTTCCATTAGCCTTATAAGTTCCTTCTGTGTCTTTCAGGCGGAGGTTTATCAGGAGGATCTCCAGTAGTATTTAGAGGGTTTCTCCCGGTCCTAATCCCTGGGTTCATTTTATTGTTCATAAATCCTCCCACTCGGGACATTAAAGGGGCATCCCGGGTTGCCTATTGGCGTAATTCCCTGGGTCATAGCGACTATTAAAAGTTCACCTTATGGAGGCATCCCCGGATACTGGGCTCGGGACCCCTTCGGGGCATCCCCGGAAGTGTATGTTGTGTGGGGTATCCATTACTGGGGACGATGTACTTCTGTGTATACCATGTGCACAGCAAACTATTACGCGGCAGTCCGAACCCCAGGCGTCTGGGTCAGCACCGCCGGTCGCTTCATCTCCCCCTCCCACCTTGACACGCACCCCGTGTGACGTCGTCATGGGCAGGGAGCTGCAATCTGAGATGTGCGCCAGATTGGCTAACCTTGAAAAAATTATCTCCAGCTCGGTCGCCCGTAAGGCTCCGACTAAGAGAAAGCATTTGTCGCCGGCTCCGCCGGTGGAAGACCATGATGACGTTAATAATCTTGATTGGTCTGATTATTCCCCGCTAGAGGAAGGGGAGGTTTATGAGGATTCTGATATTTCGGACGATGAGCAGTCCTTTGGCGCTGATGCTGAGCTTGGTGACTTGGGGAGATCCTCGGATACTCCTCACGCTCTGGCTCTGATGTTGGAGGTTCTGAATATTTCCCCTCCCGAGGAGGCGTCACAGCAGAAGGGTGAATTGTTTGAGGAATCCAGGCCGCGCTTGGAATTTCCTACGCAAAGGCATTTTGACAAAATTATTGCTAAGGAATGGGACAGGCCGGCTCGGCTCCCTGGCATCCCTCAGGTGTGGGATAAGAAATATCCCTTCCCTTCGGAGGCGGTTAAGCGCTGGGCATCTCCCCCCGAGGTGGATGCACCGGTTTTGGGGTTGTCCAACTCCTCGGTTTTAAATAGACCTGATTGTTCCACCCTCAAGGATGGAGAGGATAAACGTATTGACCAGATGGCTTGTCATGGTTTTGCTAGCGTTGGGTCAGCCATGCGGCCTGTTTGCGCTTCGGCGCTAATGGTGTTGGCTGCCAGGTCTGTGGTCAGGGACCTGTTGACTTCTTCCGGGCTTCGTCCTGGTAGTGCCGAGTTCCTTAGCCTTAAACGGTGTGAGTTGTTTTTATCTTTTGTGTTAACAGCCTTGGATGACACTTTGATGATGTGTGGTAGGACGTCGGCTCTGCTGGTGACTATTCGACGGTCGGTGTGGCTGCGCCAGTGGGCGGCTGATTTTATGTCCAAGAAGTCACTGACGGCTCTACCTTTTGTTGGATTACGGCTCTTTGGAGAGACATTGGACCAAGGGTGGTAGGTTACCTCAACGCAAGAAACAACGCCGTCCCTTTCGGGGGGCGCCTTCTTTTACCCCCTCCTTTCGTGGGGCCAGATCTGGCAGGGGATTTGCATTCCCCTCTTCCAGAGGAGATTCTGGGAGCAGGGGCAGAGGACGTGCCCGTCCAGGATACAGTTGGGGCTCTAAGCCCAAACCGGCTACTAAGCCAGCTCAGCAATGAGGGGGTGCCCTCACCCATGCGGGTGGGGGGACGGCTGCGACACTTCTCCCAGATCTGGGATCAAGAGGTCTCGGACAAATGGATCCGGGAAGTGGTGTCTTCCGGTTACAAGCTGGAGTTCGAGCTCCGCCCCCCTTCCAGATTTTTCAGGTCTCGGATGCCTTCAGAGCCTCTGGCGGCACAAGGGCTCCTGATGGCAGTAGAGAATCTTCTGGACATGGCTGTCATTTGCCCAGTGCCCCCCTCAGATCAGGGCAGGTGTTTTTATTCCAATCTGTTCACGGTACCCAAGAAGGACGGATTGGTCCGACCCATCTTGGATCTGAAGTTTCTCAACAGGTTCATCCGGCCGCGGAAATTCCGCATGGAAACGCTGCGCTCGGCTATTCACTCTCTTCGTCAGGGAGACTTTCTGACGTCCATAGACATCAAGGATGCTTATCTACACGTTCCGATTTTTCCAGCACACCAGAGGTTTCTCAGGTTCGTGGTGGAGGATCGGCATTTTCAGTTTGTGGCACTCCCTTTCGGTCTCACCTCTGCTCCTCGGGTGTTCACCAAGGTGCTGGCGGGGGTGATGGCTCTGCTCAGGGTTCAGGGTATCCGCATTGTGCCCTATTTGGACGATCTTCTGATCATGGCCTCTTCCTTCAGCCAAGCGGAGTTGGACACCAGAGTGGTGGTGTCCACTCTGGAGAGGTTCGGTTGGGTGATCAACTACCCCAAGTCATCTCTTTCCCCGTCCAGGGTAGTGACCTTTCTGGGAATGTCTCTGGATACTTCGCAGGCCAGGGTGTTTCTGCCCCAGGCCAAGATTCTTTTGATTCAGGAGTTAGTTCGGCTTCTCTTGTCGGCCCCTCGTCCGGCCATCCGGCTAGGGATGAGGCTGGTGGGGTTAATGGTGGCCTCATTCGAGGCAGTTCCCTTTGCGCAGTTTCATACAAGGACGCTTCAGCTTCATCTGTTGGGACAAGTCTCCTCTATCGTTGGATCAGTCCTTCCTGATGACTCCCCGAGTTCGTCGATCCCTGCAATGGTGGCTGGGGTCGGTCAATCTGTTGAAGGGCAGATCTTTTCTGGCTCCGTGTTGGGAAACAGTTACCACGGATGCCAGTCTGTCAGGTTGGGGGGGTGTTTGGAAGGACCTCCAGTTTCAGGGTCTGTGGGGCCCGCAGGAGGCTCACGAGCCCATCAATGTTCTGGAGTTGAGAGCCATCAGGTTGGTTCTGTTTCGCTTGACTCATCAGTTGCAGGGCCTGCCAGTTCAGGTCCGGTCGGACAACCGGACGGCGGTTGCTTACATCAATCACCAGGGGGGGACTCGCAGCAGGAGTGCCCTCAGGGAAGTGTCTTTGATTCTGGACTGGGCGGAGAGCCACATCCCGTGTATCTCAGCAGTCTACATTCCGGGAGTGGAGAACACGGAGGCGGACTCTCTGAGCAGGGCCTCCTCTCGTCAGGGGGAGTGGTCTCTCAGTCCTCAGGTGTTTCGCTCGATTTGTCTCAGGTGGGGGTTCCCGGCGGTGGACCTCTTTGCCTCTCGTCACAATCACAAACTTCCGGTATTTGTGTCTCTCTCGCAGGATCCACTGGCCCTGGCGGTGGATGCCGTGTCCTTGACCTGGAGGGATCTGGGGTTTCTTTACCTGTTCCCTCCGTTTCCAATGGTAGCCAGAGTGGTGCGCAAACTGGCCATGGAGGGCGCGTCGGCGATTCTGGTGGCACCAAGGTGGCCAAGGCAGGTTTGGTTCGCAGACCTGGTAAGACTGGCAGAGGATCAGTTCGTTCTGCCTCTACTGCCGGACCTGCTCACCCAGGGTCGGCTACTTTATCCCAATTTACCTTCGCTGGCTTTGACGGCGTGGCTGCTGAGACCACCATCTTGAAGGAGGAAGGTCTTTCTGAAGCGGTGATTCAGACTCTTATTAGCGCCAGGAAGCGCTCTTCCTCTACTATTTACTATAGGACTTGGAGGTCCTATATTGACTGGTGTGAAAGTAGGTCTTTCTCTTGTCGGGAGTTTTCCATTTCCAGAGTCCTGGAGTTTCTTCAACATGGTCTGGATCTGGGGCTTCAACTTAGTACCTTGAAGGGGCAGGTTTCTGCCCTGGCGGTATTCTTCCAAAGGTCCTTTGCACTTCATCTCTTAGTCAAGACCTTTTTCCAAGGAGTTACGCATGTACGGCCTCCTAGGAAGCCTTTTGTTCCAGTTTGGGATTTGAACTTGGTTCTTTCTGCTCTTCAGGGTCCTCCGTTTGAGCCCTTGAATGAGGTTGCTTTGTCTTCACTTACTCAAAGGGTGGCCTTTTTGGTGGCTATCACTTCGGTTAGGCGTGTTTCTGAGTTGGCAGCTTTGTCCATTAAAGCTCCGTACTTCGAAAGGCATCAGGACAAGGTGGTCTTTCGTTTCAAGCCGGATTTTCTTCCTAAGGTGGTCTCTGCCTTTCATCTGAATCAGGACATTGTTCTGCCTTCTGTATGTCCTAATCCCAGCAACGACAAGGAAAGGGCGTTGCATTCCTTGGATGTAGTTCGTGTTGTGAAATATTATCTGGTGGTTACGTCTTCCTTTCGTAAGACTGATGCTTTTTTTGTGGTGCCCTTTGGGCCTAGGAAAGGTTTGGCTCCGGCTAAGTCTTCCATTAGTAAATGGATTTGTCAGGCCATCATTGGGGCCTATTCTGCTAAGGGGAGGAGTCCCCCTTTTCGTGTTACTGCTCATTCTACTCGTGCGGTTGGGGCGTCCTGGGCTTTTCAGCACCAGGCCTCTGTTGAGCAAGTTTGTAAGGCCGCTACTTGGTCCTCTGTTCACACTTTTTCCAAGTTTTACAAGGTTGATGTTCGGGCCTCAGCGGATGCTGTTTTTGGCCGCAAAGTTCTGCAAGCTGTTGTGGTTTAAGTTGTGCCTTGTTGCCTTGGTTTTGGATCCCCGCCCTTTTATGGACACTGCTATTGGATGTCCCACATGTTATGGATATCTTGAAGCGGGGTGTGTGACATACTTAGAATAATACCATTTTGTGAAATACTCACCTGTAAAATGGGTATTATAAGTATGTCACACACCCCGCTTCACCCGCCCTTCTTGTATTCTGGATCCTTTATATTGTGAACTTTGCGTTGCTTTGGTTTATATTTGCCTCTTCCTGGTCCCTTACCTTACTGCTTCTATATACTGGGTGATGAGTGGGAGGTCCCAGGTATTTATGGATCAGGGAGGGGCTTTCTTTTTGCTATCATCTCTGCGGGAACGCCCTCTTCAGGTCGGTATTACCCACATGTTATGGATATCTTGAAGCGGGGTGTGTGACTTACTTATAATACCCATTTTACAGGTGAGTATTTCACAAAATGGTATTTTTTTTCACATTCCCTCCATATTTTTCTCTTTTCCACATCCCCTCCATCTTTATCTCTTTTCCACATTCCCTCCATCTTTATCTCTTTTCCACATTCCCTCCATCTTTATCTCTTTTCCACATTCCCTCCATCTTTATCTCTTTTCCACATTCCCTCCATCTTTATCTATTTTCCACATTCCCTCCATCTTTATCTGTTTTCCACATTCCCGCCATCTTTTCCTCTTTTCCACATTCCCTCCATCTTTTTCTCTTTTCCACATTCCCTCCATCTTTCTCTCTTTTCAACATTCCCTCCATCTTTATCTCTTTTCTACATTCCCTCCATCTTTTTCTCTTTTCCACATTCCCTCCATATTTTTCTCTTTTCCACATTCCCTCCATCTTTTTCTCTGTTCCACATTCCCTCCATCTTTTTCTCTTTTCCACATTCCCTCCATCTTTTTCTCTGTTCCACATTCCCTCCATCTTTATCTCTTTTCCACATTCCCTCCATCTTTCTCTCTTTTCCACATTCCCGACATCTTTTTCTCTTTTTCACATTCCCTCCATCTTTCTCTCTTTTCCACATTCCCTCCATCTTTTTCTCTGTTCCACATTCCCTCCATCTTTCTCTCTTTTCCACATTCTCTCCATCTTTCTCTCTAGTGCTGGCTACCTCAGTTTGTGCTATGTGTCACAGTGCCATGCCTCCTGGAGACCCTCCCTCCATCAGTTGAGTATAGCCAACTGCAGGGGCATGGGTTCTGCTTTAAGTATACTGATGGGGGGGCATTAGCATTAATAGTGCCTAGGGCAGCATGAACCTTAAATACAGCTCTGGGCTCACACAGAATGTTGTCACCATCCTGACCTACAGCAGCTGTTGGTCCAGCTTAAAGTGGACCAACACCCAGGATTTTGACTATCCTGGGTTTTGGTCCACTTCGGCGGGGCACCCCGATATCAGGGATTTACATTCCAAATCATAACTGTAGCAAAATTACAGTTTTGAAGTAGCCACCAAAATTATTTTTTGGTTTGGGGTCACCGCAACATGAGGAACTATATTGCGGGGTCACGGCATTAGAAAGGTTGAGAACCACTGCTCTAGCAGGACGCATGCCTGCGCCAGGCATTTGTGCGCGGCCGCCAGCCTGCTCGGAGCCGCTGGCCTTAGCCAAAGGCTTATATGATGTGACGTCAGCAGCTCCGAGCCCGCTGATTGGACGAGCGGCCGCACATGCGTCGTAGAACCGGGAAGAGGTGAGTTACCTTCCGCAATCATGACTCGTTGTGTGAAACCCCCCAGACTGCCGAAGGCAACTCACCACTTCCCGGTTCTGCGGCGCATGTGCCGCCGCTCGTCAAAATCCTGGTTTTTGGTCCACTTTAAATGTTAAACCGAAGCAAATATGACATCATCTAGGTTTTTAGCAGTTCCCTAACCCTCCTTTTCTTTTTGGACAGCCCATTCTGTGCTGATATTTTATTATCTTATTATCTTTACGCCCAAAACTTTTGCCAGTCATCTGCAAGTGACCTCATTGGACTCCAGACACTTTGGCCTCGATTCAATAAAGGTAGAAAAAAATTCTCATGGTAGTAAAAGATTCAATTCATGAGAAAAAAGCCTGAGAATGTCATATACATGAGATACAGGAAATGATATGTTCTATACATGAGATACAGGAGATATATTCTATACATGAGATACAGGAGATATATTCTATACATGAGATACAGGAAATGATATGTTCTATACATGAGATACAGGAGATATGTTCTATACATGAGACACAGGAAATTATATATTCTATACATGAGATACAGGAGATATGTTCTATACATGAGATACAGGAGATATGTTCTATACATGAGATACAGGAGATATGTTCTATACATGAGATACAGGAGATATGTTCTATACATGAGATACCGGAGATATATTCTATACATGAGATACAGGAGATATATTCTATACATGAGATACAGGAAATTATATGTTCTATACATGAGATACAGGAGATATGTTCTATACATGAGACACAGGAAATGATATGTTCTATACATGAGATACAGGAGATATATTCTATACATGAGATACAGGAAATATGTTCTATACATGAGATACAGGAAATGATATGTTCTATACATGAGATACAGGAAATGATATGTTCTATACATGAGATACAGGAGATATGTTCTATACATGAGATACAGGAGATATATTCTATACATGAGATACAGGAAATTATATGTTCTATACATGAGATACAGGAAATTATATGTTCTATACATGAGATACAGGAGATATATTCTATACATGAGATACAGGAAATTATATGTTCTATACATGAGATACAGGAGATATGTTCTATACATGAGACACAGGAAATGATATGTTCTATACATGAGATACAGGAGATATGTTCTATACATGAGATACAGGAAATGATATGTTCTATACATGAGATACAGGAGATATATTCTATACATGAGATACAGGAAATTATATGTTCTATACATGAGATACAGGAGATATGTTCTATACATGAGACACAGGAAATGATATGTTCTATACATGAGATACAGGAGATATATTCTATACATGAGATACAGGAGATATGTTCTATACATGAGATACAGGAAATTATATGTTCTATACATGAGATACAGGAGATATGTTCTATACATGAGATACAGGAGATATGTTCTATACATGAGACACAGGAAATGATATGTTCTATACATGAGATACAGGAGATATGTTCTATACATGAGATACAGGAGATATGTTCTATACATGAGATACAGGAGATATGTTCTATACATGAGATACAGGAGATATATTCTATACATGAGATACAGGAGATATGTTCTATACATGAGACACAGGAAATGATATATTCTATACATGAGATACAGGAGATATGTTCTATACATGAGATACAGGAGATATGTTCTATACATGAGACACAGGAAATGATATGTTCTATACATGAGATACAGGAGATATGTTCTATACATGAGATACAGGAGATATGTTCTATACATGAGATACAGGAGATATATTCTATACATGTGATACAGGAGATATGTTCTATATATGAGATACAGGAATTGATATGTTCTATACATGAGATACAGGAGATAATACATTCTATACATGAGATACTGGAAATTATATATTCTATACATGAGATACAGGAAATGATATGTTCTATACATGAGATACAGGAGATATATTCTATACATGAGATACAGGAGATATGTTCTATACATGAGACACAGGAAATGATATATTCTATACATGAGATACAGGAGATATGTTCTATACATGAGATACAGGAGATATGTTCTATACATGAGATACAGGAGATATGTTCTATACATGAGATACAGGAGATATGTTCTATACATGAGATACCGGAGATATATTCTATACATGAGATACAGGAGATATATTCTTTACATGAGATACAGGTAATGATATGTTCTATACATGAGATACAGGAGATTTATTCTATTCATGAGATACAGGAAATGATATATTCTATTCATGAGATACAGGAAATGATATATTCTATTCATGAGATACAGGAAATGATATGTTCTATACATGAGATACAGGAGATATGTTCTATACATGAGATACAGGAGATATGTTCTATACATGAGATACAGGAGATATATTCTATACATGAGATACAGGAGATATATTCTATACATGAGATACAGGAGATATATTCTATACATGAGATACAGGAGATATATTCTATACATGAGATATATTCTATACATGAGATACAGGAGATATATTGTATACATGAGATACAGGAGATATGTTCTATACATGAGACACAGGAAATGATATGTTCTATACATGAGATACAGGAGATATGTTCTATACATGAGATCCAGGAGATATTTTCTATACATGAGATCCAGGAGATATGTTCTATACATGAGATACAGGAGATATGTTCTATACATGAGATACAGGAGATATATTCTATACATGAGATACAGGAAATTATATGTTCTATACATGAGATACAGGAGATATGTTCTATACATGAGACACAGGAAATGATATGTTCTATACATGAGATACAGGAGATATGTTCTATACATGAGATACAGGAAATGATATGTTCTATACATGAGATACAGGAGATATATTCTATACATGAGATACAGGAGATATGTTCTATACATGAGATACAGGAGATATGTTCTATACATGAGATACAGGAGATATGTTCTATACATGAGATACAGGAGATATATTCTATACATGTGATACAGGAGATATGTTCTATATATGAGATACAGGAATTGATATGTTCTATATATGAGATACAGGAGATAATACATTCTATACATGAGATACCGGAAATTATATATTCTATACATGAGATACAGGAAATGATATGTTCTATACATGAGATACAGGAGATATATTCTATACATGAGATACAGGAGATATGTTCTATACATGAGACACAGGAAATGATATATTCTATACATGAGATACAGGAGATATGTTCTATACATGAGATACAGGAGATATGTTCTATACATGAGACACAGGAAATGATATGTTCTATACATGAGATACAGGAGATATGTTCTATACATGAGACACAGGAAATGATATGTTCTATACATGAGATACAGGAGATATGTTCTATACATGAGACACAGGAAATGATATGTTCTATACATGAGATACAGGAGATATGTTCTATACATGAGATACAGGAGATATGTTCTATACATGAGATACAGGAGATATGTTCTATACATGAGATACAGGAGATATGTTCTATACATGAGATACAGGAGATATATTCTATACATGAGATACAGGAATTGATATGTTCTATACATGAGATACAGGAGATATATTCTATACACGTGATACAGGAGATATGTTCTATATATGAGATACAGGAATTGATATGTTCTATACATGAGATACAGGAGATAATACATTCTATACATGAGATACCGGAAATTATATATTCTATACATGAGATACAGGAAATGATATGTTCTATACATGAGATACAGGAAATGATATGTTCTATACATGAGATACAGGAAATGATATGTTCTATACATGAGATACAGGAAATGATATATTCTATTCATGAGATACAGGAAATGATATGTTCTATACATGAGATACAGGAGATATGTTCTATACATGAGATACAGGAGATATGTTCTATACATGAGATACAGGAGATATATTCTATACATGAGATACAGGAGATATATTCTATACATGAGATACAGGAGATATATTCTATACATGAGATACAGGAGATATATTCTATACATGAGATACAGGAGATATATTCTATACATGAGATACAGGAGATATATTCTATACATGAGATACAGGAGATATGTTCTATACATGAGATACAGGAGATATATTCTATACATGAGATACCGGAGAGACAGTGAAAGTCAATGGCACTTTTTTACTCCAAAGAAAAGTAGAGAACTGTTTACTACTTTCTACACTGTAGTAAAAGCTGCCATTGACTTTCATTGTTTTCCTATCTGGTGATTCAGTAACAGTGACATTCTCAGGCTTTTTTCTCATGAATTGAATCTTTTACTACCATGAGAATTTTTTTCTACCTTTATTGAATCGAGGCCTTTGTCATCCCCAGTCCAGCTTTAAGAAGGCCAATATTTGAGATTGTGGCAGAACGTTTGGCGGCGAGCTTCTCTTTCTTCTCGTCCTGTCTACACAGATTTTCATCTCTCTCTTTCCTGCTCCTTCTCCCCTAGACTATGAAACTTCCATATTTCCATTCATCTGTGGCCTCTCTTACTTTTCCTTGGAGCTGTTCCTAATGTATATGGAGTAATAAGAGCCCATTAGGTCTATGAATGATAAATAATAAATGTCTTAGGAGCCTCCATCAAACAATATTTAAGTGATCACTTCATGAATGTGCTTAATCCAGACATAGCCAGGCCTTTGGGGCGTGTGAGGCGTGTGGTCACACAGGGCGCCATCCCAACCTCCCTGTAATGGGGCGCCAGGAGCTCTCAACTAGACCGGCAGGCCTCAGTTTTCTCAAAATACCTCCCATCTCTCTCCTTTTCTTTTTATATTTCTTTCTAATTCTTATTGCCCGTTTTCCTTCTTTCGATTTTATTTCATGATCCCCACATTTTCCCCTTTTACGTATCCCCCTTCCTTTTTTATGTCGTTTCCACGTTCCCTCCATCTTTCTCTTGTCACCTTTCTCCTGTCTGCCTCTTTTTTTCATCTTCTTCACCTCTATCTCCTTTTTAACTTTACTGCTGCTTGATTTAGCCGCTGCTGATGAGCTCACCTGTTACAGTGGAAGGGTTGTGGGACTTGTAGTCGGTTGTTTTTGCTCAAGGCCAAGAAAGCCGCTGCCACTTTAGCAACACAGATTCAAGGGAATATAAGAAACGTGGACACAGCGTGCTGATAAGTAAATCACGGGTCTGGGGGCATAATACTAACACACGGGTTTATTTTACATCCTATAAGAGGAAAACAGTAAGGCTGAACACCAAAAATGGAGTTTTCCTTTAAAGCGGAGCAAAACCAACCAACCAACATCCGGCATGGAATCTAAAAGATTTCCAGGCTGGCTGATGGGTTTTCCCTGAGGCATCCCGAATCTGCCCTTCATCTTTCTCTTGTCTCCTTCTTTTTTCATCTTCTTTACCTCTACCTCCTTTTTACCTCCTCCTTTTTACTGCTGCTTGATTTAGCCTGCTGATGAGCTCGCCTGTTACGGTGGAAGGGTTCTGGGACTTGCATTCTGTAGTTTTTGCTCAAGGCCAAGAAGGCTGAACAGCAAAAATTGAGTTTTCCTTTAAAGCGGAACAAAACCAACCAACATCCCGCATGGAATCTAAAAGATTCCCAGGCTGGCTGATGGGTTTTCCCTAAGGCATCCCGAATCCATCCTGATACCCCGCTGCACGATACCCCCCCCCCCCCAGGGCAACTGTAGAAAGTCACCTTTGCCCCCTCCAGCTACCCATGTGCGGACTGTTGTCCAATCAGAGCCGTTTGCCAGGACTAGAGTTCTTAGTTTAGGTCTTTAGTTTAGGTCTTCTTCCACTAGTTGTAAAATCGAAGGTCGATTGTTTTTCTTTGAAAACAATCGGAGCCCTTTGGCGAATTATCAAATCCTGTAAAAGTGGATTGTGCACTGCAGCAAGCCCGGCGCTTGGAATACGGGGGATGCGGCAGCGAGCGCTTCCCATTGGATCAGCCAGAGCTCTTTGCCGAAGGCTGTAAACATGGCAAAAGTGCTCTGATTGGACGAGAGCCTGCGCATGTTGGAGCCAGAAAAATGAGTTTTAGTGGGCAAACTAGGGGGCTTCTCACAGCAGTACTGCCCCTGGTTTGGGATGCCCCGGGGGCACGGAAAACCCCCAGGTTTTGTTCTGCTTTAAGAAATTATAGTGTAGAATAATAACCCAAACAACAAAAGGCTAAGGGGACACAGTCCCTCTATACCTTAGTGGCAGGAGCACAAAAAATATTAAACCACAATGAAGTAGAAAAATGATACAGCATTTTATTAAGAACAACAAAAAAAAAACAACAATTATGACAAAACATACAAGTTAAAAACCCTGCGTAACCCCTAATGCTTCCAGTGCTTAAACAAGCATTCAATACCTGGGAAAAGCTCCTCGGTTATAGTATGATTGGACTAGGAAAAATACCTTATTTTTTGTGCCGGCACAAAACCCATGATTTAAAATATATATAAATAACCTAACCACAATATCAAACCTAAATAAAGTGACAGTGCAAACAATGATACATGTGCTTTACAACACCCATAAGTACTAAAATATAACAATATATAAATATAAATAAATATATGTACACTATAGAGAAAAAATGTTAACTATTAATTGTTAATGCAAAGTGCATGAAAGTGCAAAAAATATGATTAGAAAACATATAAATTTAATTAACCCCACTGGTCATGGACACCTATAAGCGAAAAGCATACCAGCATAAGACATGTTATCAGACAAAGGAATACACCTGGCAAACAGGTCCAACCCACAAATATGGAGCAGGGGACTAACAGGAGGGACACCTACGTACGCGGCCACCCGTGCCACTTCGATGGGTGAAGACTAGAATAATAACCAGTGTGCATATTTTTTTGTTTCTCTGATGGGATGATGAAAGAGTGTGAGAGCTGGGAAAATATTTACTAATCCATTTATTATTAAAAATTATTATTAAAATATTATTATTATATTACCGAATTAATAGAATACTATTATTATTATTATTAAAATATGTATTTATTGTGACGAGAAAGATTGCAAGAGCTGGGAAAATATTTACTGCCGCTTCATACTTTGCTTATGACCTGCTTTAAATGTGAGCTGGATTGCTTAAGTTCCTATGTGGACCTGCAATACTTATAGGAGCCAATCAGATGCAGCCAAACTACTCCCAAGTCAAAAGTTTTGGAGTCACTCACCTAACCCCCCAGTTTGGAAAGTCCTGCAGCTTAAAAGTGAAAGGGAATTGTCCAGGCTAAGTGTAAAACAAATTATTGTTGGCTTACCTGCTGTGTGGAGGAGTCATCCTGGTGTGCTGCTGAATAAAGCTGCTTCCAACCCCTTTTCTGTAGCCCAGACCCTGGGTTTTATTTATTCATGACCACCTTTCTTTAGCACTGAAAGGTGAACATTTTCAAGGACACAGGGAGAAGGGAGCAGCTCCCCCCCCCCCCCCAAACATACAAGCATTGGTGCTTGTGATAGGACCACAAGCATGAGATAAGTCCACCTCTCAATGCTTTCGAGAAAAAAAAAGTGATAATAAATAAATAAAACAAGGCCTGGGCTACAGGAAAGCAAATGATTTGTTTTTACATTTAGCCCAGACAATACCTTCAAAGAGGACCTTGGTTTTGTTCTTTATCACAGATGCATCCAAATTCGATGAATGGAAGGAGAGCGGCATATTATTCTGATAGACCGGGTGTGGGAGCGCGCAGCCGGAGGGATGCCGGGGAAGTCGCTGCTGCCCGCACATGTAATGCTGGATAGAGGGAAAGTTACTTTAATGACAGTATGAGGGGGGGGGGGTTCAAATTTTGGGTCATCCCAAACTGGTCCAAAAATAGGCAGCCCACCAGCTTATAGACTCTAGGCTGGCGGTCTCTGCTCTTTAAAGTGGACCAAAACCCACCCTAGTGTCTGAGACTCCAAGGCAGTCATACTTGCTTCCCCCGAGGCAACCCGCTGTGTGAAACCCTCCAGGTCACCCAAAAACTCACCTTTGTTCCGGGTCCAACACCTATCCCATTAGCAGGGCATGTGCCCGCACCAGGCATTTGTGAATGACCAGCGTGGGCACGTTCCCTGTTAGACAGTAGCGGGGAATGCGTCCGCCAGTGCGCTCATATCTGCTCACATTAGACGCACTCCTGGATGAAGGGGTGGGAGCGGATCCGAGTGCACTGATTGGGCGAGAGGGCTGCGCATGCACCGTAGGATCGGGGAAAGGTAAGTGAAATCGGGCGACCAGGGGGGTTTCACACAGCAGGGCATCCCTGATCAGGCCAAAATCCAGGATAGTCAAACTCCTGCATTTTAGTCCACTTTAAAGTAAAACTAAACTGACTAAAATATTCCAGGGCAGGCCGTCGGCTTTCCCGAATCGGGATTCCCCACTGTATGAAACCCCCCCAGGGTGCCTGTACACAGTCACCTTTCCCCGGGGGAACGGCACATGCGAGGGCTCTCGTTAAATGAGAGCCACACGCAGAACTGATGTAATTTGCTAATTTGTTGTCAGTGGGGATTGCGCGCTGCCGCATCCCCGGCGTCATGCGCACATGCTCCTACCCCGGCCATTAAAAAGATGTGAACATAGAAAATGGCTGTTATTGGCTGAGCCCCCACACATGCGCCGATAGACCCAAGGAGAGGTGAGTTTAACTTGACAAACTGGGGGTTTCACACAGCGGGGTGCTCCCGGGGAACACAACAAAACCCGTCAAAATCCTGGGTTTTGTTCCACTTTAAAGAGGACCAACACCCAGGGGTGATCGGCCTGGAAATCTATAAGATTCCCGGGCCGATCACCTCCCACACCGCGGGACATCCGAGATCGGGATGTCCCGGGGGTGAAACCCCCCAAAAACCCCAAAAAGACCTTACCTGATCTGCCGCCGCCTCCCGCACGCCCCTCTAGATGTGCGCGCGCCCGCCGTCTGTGGATGGCGGGCGCGCGCGCGCGCCGAGAGTGACGCGCGGGAGGCGGCGGCAGTGGAAGCGGCTTGGACGTTCCTGTGACCCGCTTGGACGTCGGCGGGGATTGGACGGCGCGGGAGAGGTGAGTTTTTTGGGGTTTCAGGGAGCGGGACACCCCCGATCGGGGTGCCCCGCCGAAGTGGACCAAAACCCAGGATAGTCAAAATCCTGGGTGTTGGTCCACTTTAAGCCCCAAATGGGACAAAAGAACGCACACGCCCCTACATCTCTCGAGCATCTCATAGGACCACCAACACAGAGTTCTCCGTGCATGGCGCATGAATGTTATTTACTTCTTGATAACAAGTATAACGATTGCTGTAATGTTATCACATATATTGGACCCCGTTCGTGTCTGGTGTGGACACCAATTTCTGGTTCATGGCAGAATTCGAGCAGCTCACATCTCTAGTGCACGGCCTGGTAACTCTACATATAAAGCGCTCTATTTTTTTATTTTTTCTGGATAATATTTCCTTTGAACCTATTAATCCATGTGCTTAAATGTTTCCATCACATACCCCCCTTTCCCCTCTCTAAGCTGTGTATATTAAGTCACCTGAGTCTGCCTGGGAAAGAATGCGCTTAATTCCCATTGATGTTTATTATGCGGTTTACACACTGCAATCGCCGGGATCAATAATGGAAAGGGTGACATAACTGGCGCACTCTCGTAAATAAAAGCTGCGGCTGCTGAAATATTCTGACATTTAAAGAGGAACTCCACAATTTGAAATACCCCCAAGATCGCCCGGTATACTAGCAATCCTACGGCGCATGTGTTTGGGTGGGCCGCGAGAAGTGCGGGCTGAGATATAGGGAGCAGATGAGTTGCTGATCGCAGGGCTAGCACCGATCAGCTTCGGGGGGCAAAAGGTAAGTACCTTTTTTGTTTTTTTGGTTGGGTTTTCAATCACTTTGAGGTTGTCACGTGATTGGAGGTCATACAATAAATGAGAAAGTAGTGAGCATTGGCTGGCTTGACTTTAGTCAATTGCCCTAAAATTGTCCTTACACCCCTGCGCCAGGGAGGACCCTGGTCCACAGTGGCACAAAACAAACCTACTCCACCCTTCATGCCATCAATGAACCCTGAATTAAGAGATATGATTATCTTTTTTTTATCCGATAGGGTCTGGAAAGAACTGCACACACGTGCTGCAACCACACTCCCTACAGGAGAAGTGCAGCACTGCTGTTTCCAGGCTATCATTAGAACTTCTATAAGGAAGCCCTAAATTCAGGGCTTACAGGTGGAGGAAGTTGGTGGGTTAGGGTCTTTTTGGACCAGAGCTGACCAAGGGGTTTAGGTCCATTTTAAAGTGGGAGTCCATGCTGTCTGTCCCAAAATGTAGTGCCTTGCCAGCCTATCCAGATCTCTCTGATTTTTTTGGGATATCCCATGTCCCATTGGACATACACAACTGTACACCCCCTGGCATGCGAATAGTGAGGGTAATAGTCATCTGAGGACTATCCTGGCAGACATTTGGGCGACACAAAACATCCAGATTGGCTGCTTGCAGCTCCCACCAATGACGTCTCAGAGGTGCTCGATGAGAGACCAATCAGGAGACGCTGCAGGTCATGGTAGCGTGGATAGGCCACGCAAGGCTGCACAACCTACTGTTGAAAAGCAACTACGGGGACACGTTGATGAAATAGCCGTACCACTGGTTCCATCACCAAATCAATGGAAATCGAGCTGTGTCTGTGAATTGAAGACTAGAGAGACACCGCAAGTAAAATGGAGGACAGACCTCCATTCCAGACTCCATTGGCCTTTATACTTTGGTACTAGAGTGACATTACCAAGAACTGAATGAAAGACCAGAGGGGGAGGGGCAAATGAATGATGTCACAACAGTCCTGGAGGGGCATGAGGATGAAGTGCAGGCATTACATGAGGAGATTGCTGTGCTGAAAGATATGCATGAGGACTTGGAAAATAGAAATCGCCGCTCCAACCTCAGATTCAGAGGCCTTCCTGAGTCCATGGAGGATGCTCAGGGCACGATTATGGCCCTGCTGCAGGAGCTGACGCCCAATATACCGGTCGAGCGGTTAGAGCTGGAGCGGGCGCACCGTGCACTCACCAAACGCTCCCCTGACTCCCTCCCAAGGGACATCATTGTTAAGTTTGTTTATTTTAAAACCAGGGAAGCAGTGATGCAGGCGGCGAGAGATAAAGAGCCCCTACAGTTTCAGGTCTTCACGAACTTGGCCCAGACCACCATTGCCAAACGGCGGGCTCTTAAACCATATTTGCAGATCCTACGCTCACAAAACCTATGCTATAGGTGGGGCTTTCCATTTAAAGTGACATTCACATACAACAGAAAGGCAGTGCAAGCCTCCACAGCCTTGGAGTTAAAATCTACCTTCCAGCAACTCGGGCTCCAGCAGCCAGAGGAGCCCCAAGGACTAGCCTCAACACCATCCCTGAGAGATGCCCCGCAGCGAAGGAAAGATGCCCCAATGTCATCTGGGGGCTCCCAGCGAAAGAGGCAGGGGAGAGATAGATCTCAGGCCTTGAAGAATCTGTCATCCCAGGCCTTCCAGAGCACGTCAGAGGGGTGACAAAAGGGCGCAAAAAATTAGGTTTCGGTGTCACACCTTTGGTCATGTGGAGAGTTTAGTTTGGTTAACGCTGTCTTTGGACGGTAAATGGTTGGTTATGCTAAGTTAAGTTTCTGTTTGATTCCAAGTTTTTTCATGTTAGTAGCTACCTGCTCTAGTGTGGACAGGTGGAGCTGCATTGTTATAATCCCTACAGTGCTCGCGTAACTTGGGTGCGGTGCCTGGGGGGCCCTTGGCGGGCCCCGGTCTCCCCCCGCCGGGGCCCGTCGGGGGCTGCCCGGGCTGGTGCAATTTTGGATAATAGACGGCAACAGGGGTGATGCCCGGTGGGGCCTGTGGGTGGATAGGCGCAGCTTGGTGATGTGGGGCTGGGCCGTTATAACAGCAGTTACAGTCACGGTTGTGATCATGATAATGGCTATAAGATTGTTGTGTTCAGCATTTAGGGTGGGGTGGCCCTGGTGCCCGGGGGCCGAACCATGCTTACCCCCTGTCATTCTCCCAGTGGCGAAGACCCTGGTAGAATGATACTAGTGGATGAGATCCACGTATTGCTATTTGAATGTTATATGTCTCATGCGACTTGTATTTTGTTTTTTGGGATGTTCTCCCTCTTTCTTCTTCTCTTCACTCTGCTTACTTCTATCTACCCTACCTATCCTTTCCCTTCACTTCTCACCCATGGGGCGGTGAAGGTGCTTGGGCTACTTGATAAGCAAAGTGCTCATAATTGGGTTAATCTCATGTTATGGCTGTGAAGGTGATCTCACTGAACGTGCAAGGCCTTAACTCCCCTAATAAGCGATCGAGGGCATTTAAACTATTTAACTCTCTGAGAGCAGGAGTAGTATGCCTGCAAGAAACGCATTTCTCCTCGACCTCCTCACCGCGCTACCTGCACCCAAGGTACCCGCAATTTTTTCAAGCCACGAGGCAACCCAAGCAAAAGGGGGTTTCACAAAAACTCCCCATTTGTCTGCACTGAGCGGCTGGCAGATCCAGCGGGCAGATATTTGTTTCTCCAGGGAGTCCTGCATGATGTGCAGGTCACGCTGTGCAATTATTACGCGCCTAATGTGGGACAGGCTAAGTTCCTGTCCAGGATCTGTGAGCTGGTTAAGGCACATGTACAGGGGACATTAATCCTATGTGGGGACTCTAACGTGACCCTACATAACAGGCTAGATAGGTCCTCCCCGCCCTCCCCACAGCTTGAGGGAGAAGCTAAGGCCTTTACCAGTATAATCCAGGGGGCCCAATTGGTTGATACATGGCGGGAATTGAACCCAGGGAAAAGAGATTTTACCCATTACTCCCACCCTCACAAGCTGCATAGTAGAATAGTAGTCGCCACCCTTCCTTTTTTCCACCCTCCCTCCACTTTTCCTCTCTTCCCTTTTCATTCTTTACCCTTTCTTAACTTCTCTTCCTTCCCTCTTCCCTTCTTTCTGCTTGCTTTATTTTGTTCTGAGGACGCCTTAAATGAGTTTATAAATAAAATTCATTTGCATAACATCCTCTACCGCAGCTCCTCCCAAAAGGGTCTTCGGTAGAGCAAAAGCACCCCCCCCGGGGCGGGTTCTGGTCACGGTGGTGCAGCCAGGCTGTTTGGAGTTAACATAGGATTTATTAGAACTTGCACTTTAATAAGGATAAAGACAGCAATTATCTGACATTTATACCGCTTAGATTAAATAACACCAGTATGCTGTATTATTATCTGTTTGACTGGAACATGCTGTGATTATACCATGTTGTAAACTCTAAATTTGCTCAATAAAAATATTGTAAAAGAAAGACCAGAGGGAACATTCACAAGTAGACTCTTAATTTTAAATATGTATTGCTTGTCTTCACGGTGTTCCATGGATATCTAATGCCTTGGACATTTTTTGTACTCTTTTTCCTGACTGACACCTTTAAAGTAGACCAAAACCCAGGATTTTGACTATCCTGGGTTTTGGTCCTTGCCCGCTGTGTGATACCCCCTAGATCGCCGGAACAAACTCACCTCTTCCCAGTCCTAGGACACATGCGCGGGCGCTCGTGCAATCGGTGCATTCAGATTCAAGCCCCTTCGTCCAGGAGCTTGTCTGATGCAAGCGGAACTGAGCGCGCAGCTGGCTGCATACCCCGCTACCCTCTAACAGGGAGTGTGCATTTGCCGTTGGACCGGTAACAAAGGTGAGTTTTTGGGCGACCTGGGGAGTTTCACACAGAGGGGCACCTTCGATCAAGGTGCCCCGTGGGGAGCAAGTATGCCTCTCATAACTCCAGGGTGGGTTTTGGTACTCTTTAAACAACGAAATCCCTTTGCTGTGTTTTAACCAGTTTACGGACCATAGCTTTTGCTTTAAAGTGGACCAAAACCCAGGATTTTAACTATCCTGGGTTTTGGTCCTTTATCACGGGGCACCCCGATCGGTTCCTTTTTGACCTACTATTTTGTGGAGTATCTTCAACTTTGGGTGCATTTTTGGGTATGAGATGAAACTTACGTTTGAGTGAACTTTTTAAATTTTAACCTACAGAATAAAATGTTCAAATTTTTCTAAAAATAAATGTGTATCTGTGATGAGTCATGTTTACAGGTGACAGCCTTAATTTTTTCCAATGGGGTAAGGATATGTTTTTGAAAGATTTTTTTTCTGAATACCCCAATGGGTGGTGTTGTTTCCAAACTTTCCAAAAAATCTTACCACCCTGGAAAAATTATATACATTACCTGAAAACATGCCCTATCACCCCATCTTCCCAGGTACAGGTGTTTATTTTCCTTGTGTACAGCACGGCATGTTTCATTTCAATCATTACATCTGGGTATTCTGCCACAAGGTGCCGCAGTTGACTGCAGAAGACTTGTGGCTCCTCCCGGCCTTATAAAAAGCCAGGAATCACTCATAGATCCCCAGTGTTTCTCTGCAGTCATACTGTGAAGACCAGAAGATGGCTCTCTATGTTTCGCAGGGGAGCGGGGCAACCAAGCCTATTTCCACCCGCTTCCGGACCCTATTGCCTCCCAGCCTTGGCTGACGGATCTGGTGATGATAGGGGAGCACCTGGGTCATGTGCTCGGTGAGCTTTGCTCCAGGCCGCAGACCCTGTACACTGAAGGGTAGCCGGCCATAGGCGATTGGTGAGCCTATACTGACTTGTTTTCCTGTGTTGGGGTGAGTGTTTTACTTTTGGGTGGTGGTGTTGTCCCGGGCTCCTTCTCGCCCTCCCCTTCATCTCTCCCCCCTCCCCCCTCTGTGCTGCTGCTGCGGTCCCCGGCGCCGTGTCCCTCCTTCTCTCCCTCCTCCCCCTCTCCCCAGCGTGGGCGTTGTCGGGGTGGCGGGGGGGGTGGCGGTCGGGTGACGGCATGCGCTGTTCTGGCCTCCGCCGGGGGCGTACTACGCTCCGCGGCGGGAGGCGCTATGGTGACAGCTGTGAGTCCCTGTCATGGCGCTCTGCGCCTTTGCTATTGCGAGCCTCATTTTCGCGCCCCCTGACGCGGCCTGCCCCTCGAGGTTTTAATACCTAAGCTGGCCATTGCGGAGATCGCGCCTGCCGGGTCTATCTCTCTGCTCCGCCCGCTGGCGATCCTGGATGCTTGCTGGCCCCTTCCCGTTGTCTTCATCCTGTGGGTCTGACTGTCGCTGCTGCGCGCACGGTGCTCGCCTCACTTGGTCCGTGAGTTCTCTGCGGAGTATACTGTTGGGCATGTGCTGCGGGATTCTCATGGTTCTCTTGCTTATGTCTTTCAGGGGATAGCAGTTTGTGGTTTTTCCCGGTCCAATACCCCCCCTTTTTTTCCGGTCTACTCTCTTTTGGGCATCCCGGGTGGCTTCTCTTAGCCATTACCCTGTGTTGGCCTATTGTGCCTTTGCTAATCACCATATGGAGGCTTCTGGGGATAGCGAGCTTGGGGGCCCCTCGGGGCAGGCTTGGCTGTGTGTCATGTGCGGGGCATCCCCTTTGAGTGGTGGCGGCGCGGTTTGTGTTCCGTGCGCCCAAAGTATTATTGCGGAACAGGTTGGGCTGAGCGCCTCTCTTCCCAGTCCTGCGCCTCTCTTCCCAGTCCTGCGCTTCCTACGGCATCCCCTACTCCCCTGTGTCTGCCTTTAGTCCCCAGTGAGGGGGAAGCTAGCAGGGGGTCGCAACCAGATCTGGCGCTGCGCGTGGCCAGTATTGAGCTAAAGCTGGCCCGACCCGTGGCGGGCAAGGCCTCGAGTAAGAAGCGTCATTTAGACGCTGCATTGTCCCTCTTTGCAGAAGAGGAAGAGGGCCTTGACATGTATGGCGGCCGTGACTCCCCGGAGGAGGGGGAGTTGTTCCTTGACTTGGACTCCTCTGGGGATTGTCAGGGTGAGTACGATAGTGATCTTGGATCCTCTTCTGATGAGGATACCTGACTCCCGGATGATACCGTTAGACTCTTGTCGGCTGTCTTTGATAAACTACACATTGTCCCCCCTAAGGTGGCGAAGAAGAGGCAGGGCGAGCTCTTCCGCCCTGGCAAGCAACGTTTGGAGTTCCCGGAACAGGGCCATTTCTCAAATATGGTTCTTAAGGAGTGCGAACGCCCTAATAGGTTACCCTCGGTGTCCAAGGGGCTGGATAGAAGGTATCCCTTCTCGGCTGATTTGGTTAAGCGTTGGTCGTGCCCTCCTGAGGTGGATGCTCTGGTCCTGGGGCTATCTAACACTTCAGTCATGCCGTCCCCAGACACTACCACTCTGCGTGATAGCGCGGACCGACGCATGGATCAGCTGGCTTGTCATGTCTTCACCTTTGTAGAGGCCGGGTTGCGTCTGGTCTGCGCCGCGGCAATTGTGGCGATTGCCATTAAAAAGAAGGTCAGGCGCCTGGCGGAGGCTGCCCTTTCTGGTAAGAAAAGGGAGGATCATAAGGACCTTTTGCTTTGCTCTGATTTTATCGCCTTTGTGCTGGCTGCCATGGACGATGCCGTCCGGCTTGGCGGTAGGGCCTCGGCCGTGTTGGTTTACTATGCGTCGGTCCGTTTGGTTGCGTCAGTGGGCAGCTAACAGCGCCGCTAAGAAGTCTCTCACTGGGCTTCCTTTCATGGGACTCCATCTTTTTGGTGAGCGTCTTGATGCTCTGACCAAGGATGGTAGGCTCCCCCAGCGAAGAAAGCAGGCTCGGCCCTTTCGGGGATCCTCTTCCTTTCGTCCTTCAATGGGAGGTCATGGACCCTCTTTTTCAGGTAGTCGCAGAGACTCTTGGGGCCGAGGCAGATCCCGTGGTCGCCCCGGTCTCTCCTGGGGAACCAAGCCCAGGCCCCCTCCAAAGGCCCCTCAGGCATGAGGAGGCGCCCTCACCCAACCGAGTGGGGGGACGGCTTTGTTTTTTTGCTCACGTCTGGAGGCTTCGCGTCTCAGACCGGTGGATTCAGGAGGTGTCCTCAGGTTACAAGATAGAGCTTGCAGCCTGGCGGCCCCCCAAGATTCATCCGATCCCGGATATCTCTAAACCCTGTGTCGGCTCAGTGACTGCGTCTGGCCGTCCAATGTCTTATGGCGTCTGGAGTCATTTGTCAGGTACCTCTTCAGGAACAGGGTCGGGGGTACTATTCCAACCTGTTCACGGTGCCCAAGAAGGACGGCTCCCTGATGCCCATCCTGGACTTAAAGGGCCTCAAGAAGTTCGTCAAGTTCAAGCACTTTTGCATGGAGACATTACATTCGGCCGTAAGTTCTCTTCGACCGGGCGACTTCATGGTCACGGTGGTCACTTTCCGATCTTCCCAGGTCACCAGAGGTTCCTGAGGTTCGGTCTGGGGGATCAACACTACCAGTTTGTGGCCTTGCCGTTCGGTATCACCTTGGCTCCTCGGGTTTTCACCAAGGTGCTGGCTGGCGTCATGGCTCTCCTGAGGAACCAGGGCATTCGCATCCTTCCTTACCTGGACGACATTCTGATTGCTCATTCTCTTCATCAGGCCGAGAGGGATACTCAGGTGGTGATGTCCACTCTCGATCAACTATCCCAAGTCTTCACTATCTCCAGCTTTGGCGAGGTCCTTCATGGGCATGACGCTGGATACTTCTCAGGTCAAGGTATTTCTCCCTCAGCAGAAGGTGGAGGGCATTCCGACGCAGGCACGGGCCCTGCTGTCGTGTCCTCACTCCTCCATACGGCAGGCGATGCAGTTGGTGGGCCTCATGGTGTCTTGCTTCGAGGCGGTTCCCTTTGCTCAGTTCCACATGAGACCTCTTCAGTTGCATCTCTTGTCGGTTTGGGATCGGAATCAGGAGTCCCTGGATCAGGATTTTGCTCTGTCTGGTCAGGCAGTCCCTCTTCTGGTGGCTGGACTCGAGGAATCTTCTAGTGGGCAGGTCCTTTCTGCCTCCGTGCTGGGAGATTGTCGCCACGGATGCCAGTCTGACTGGCTGGGGGGGAGTTTGGCAGTCTCTGAAGTTCCAGGGCCGGTGGGGTCCCCAGGAGGCCCACGCGCCCATCAATATCCTAGAGCTGCGGGCAATCAGGTTGGTTCTCTCCCAGTTGACCCCCCACCTTCGGGGTCGTGCTGTACAGGTCCGCTCGGACAGTCAGACGGCGGTTGCCTACATCAATCATCAGGGAGGGACTCGGAGCAAGCGAGCCCTCAAGGAGCTGTCCCTGATCTTGTCTTGGGCAGAGGAGACTGTTCCCCGTATCTCGGCGGTTTACATCCCAGTGGTGGAGAACCAGGAGGCGGACTCCCTTAGCAGGGGGACGTCTCGCCTGGGGGAATGGTCCCTCAGCAATAAGATCTTTCACGCCCTGTGTCACCGCTGGGGTCAGCCAGACGTGGACCTGTTTGTGTCCCGTCACAATCACAAGCTTTCAAGATTTGTCTCCCTGTCAAAAGACCCTCTGGCCTTCGCCACGGACACGCTAGCAATTCCCTGGACGGAGTTTCGGCTCCTCTATGTATTTCCTCCCTTTCCTCTGCTGGGTCCGGGGCTGTGCAAGATAGCCCAGGAGGGGGTACCGGCCATTATGGTTGCCCCCCGCTGGCCGAGGAGGGTATGGTTCGCGGACGTCGTACAGATGGCAGTAGATCGGTTTGTCCTGCCCGACGATCCAGAGCTTCTCACACAGGGACAGCTGCGCCATCCCAATTTACAAACGCTGGCTTTAATGGCTTGGCTGCTGAAACCTCCATCTTGATAGGCAAGGGTTTGTCGGCCTCTGTTGTCGATACCTTGATTCAGGCTCGGAAGAAATCCTCATCTTTTTTCTATTACAGGGTCTGGCATGCTTACATTGCTTGGTGCGAGTCCAAGTCTCTTTTTTGTCGGGAATTTTCCATTCCCAGGATTCTGGAGTTTTTACAGCATGGTCTGGATTCGGGCCTTCAACTTAGTACTCTCAAAGGACAGGTTTCGGCTCTGGCAATTTTTTTCCAAAGATCCTTTGCCAATCACAGGCTTGTTAAGACCTTCTTCCAGGTGGTTACTCATGTACGTCCACCGTGTAAGCCTCTGCTACCGGTTTGGGACTTAAACTTGGTGTTGTCTGCTCTACAGGGTCCTCCTTTTGAGCCCTTGTGCAATGCTGCGCTCTCTGAGTTGGCGGCGCTTTTCATTAAAGCTCCTTATTTTGAGCGGCATCAGGATAAGATGGTGTTCCGTCTTAACCCAGAATTTTTGCCCAAGGTTATATCTGCCTTTCATCTCAAGACATTGTCTTACCTTCCTATTGTCCTGCCCCTGCTAATTCCAAGGAACGGAACCTTCATTCTCTGAAAGTGGTCAGGGCACTCAAGTATTATTTGGTCGCCACTGAGCCCTTTCGGAAGTCTGATTCTCTTTTTGTTCTTCCTTCCGGACCTAGGAAGGGCTTGGCTTCAGCCAAATCCACGATCAGCAAGTGGATTAGATAGGCGGTGGTGCGAGCTTATTCTGCCAAAGGGAAGGGACCTCCCTTCCGTGTTACTGCTCACTCTACTAGGGCGATTGGTGCCTCTTGGGCTTTTCAACACCAGGCTTCGGTTGAACAGGTTTGTAAGGCCGCTGTAAGTTTTACAAGGTTGATGTTAGGGCCTCAGCTGACGCTGTTTTTGGCCGCAAGGTGCGGTAGTGGTAGTGGCGGTAGTGGCTTGAACTGCCTGCCGTCACTCTTTGGGGATCCCACCCTACTTTTATGGACACTGCTATTGGATGTCCCAGATGTAATGATTTAAATGAAACAGGCCGTGCTGTACACAAGGAAAAATACAATTCTGTGATTACTCACCTGTAGAATTGATTTTACTGTGTACAGCACGGCCTGTTGCATCCCTCCCTTGTTATCATTGCCTTGGTTGCCTCTTTATGGTGATTTGTTTAAGAAGTTATTTTTTTCTGTGGGC
Organism: Gastrophryne carolinensis; assembly: GCA_027917425.1. Classification (NCBI taxonomy): domain Eukaryota; kingdom Metazoa; phylum Chordata; class Amphibia; order Anura; family Microhylidae; genus Gastrophryne; species Gastrophryne carolinensis. The sequence continues at coordinate 605,621,148 of CM051235.1, forward strand.
TGTGTATTTTGTTCTCATGGTTTATCTCCCGGCTTCTTGCATAACTGCTTTTCAACACTGGGGGTCTATGGGTGATTCCTGGCTTTTTATAGGGCCGGGAGGAGCCACAAGTCTTCTGCAGTCAACTACGCCATCTTGTGGCGGAATACCCAGATGTAATGATTGAAATGAAACAGGCCGTGCTGTACACAGTAAAATCAATTCTACAGGTGAGTAATCACAGAATTGTATTTTTTTGGGTTCAATTAAGAACTTTTGTGCGCACTTTTTGTGTGTTCATTTAGGAAAAGCTTGCTTGGTTGACATGCAAAGTTAAACCTACTTCACAAAATCTACACAATCCCATTGAAAATCAAACTGGAATAACCTTGAGGGGAGATAAAATAACAAAAACTAAAAAAAAAATTTTTTTTTTTGCGTCAAAGTGAAAAAACTCATTCGGTTGTAGGTTTCAGTTCCACAAGTAAACTTGGATTGAAGGTGGAAAAAGTTCGAACATGATTTTTATTTGTCAGATTTTTTTTCTTTCTCTTACATGACCAAAACCCACCATTATAACTGGGGTGTGTAGACTTTCTATAGTTTGTAGGGATTTTATTGTGCCGCTAAAAATGAATTGTACAACTACTGTACTTGGCAAATATAGGTGATTAAAAAAAATGTTCTCACAACTCTTTTCTTTATCCTGAAGCTGTTCCTCAATTAAACGCGTGATCCTCTATTTTGAAAACCGATAAATAATCCCAACCCCCCTCCCTCGGGTTTGGAAGTGTTTTGGTCCTCAGCTGGTATGTCAAGCACGTCTATCTGCATTTAAATGAGTGGCTCCAAGACAATCAGATTATATAGCCGTTACTTTGGTGAGAATATAACTGGAGCGAAATGGAAACTTCATTTTAAGTCTAATATTAGACCCTGCTTTGGAAAATTCCTTTTAAATGATCACAAGCTGAGAATAGCTAAAGAATTTCAACTTTCAGCAAACAGCATTCACCAAGAAAATGTTAACCACTTACGACAGACCCTGGGAAAATGATATTTATTGCGCCGCTCGTATTGTTTATATCAGCTGGCAAGTCTGCTTCTCATTCCTTCGACTTATTTTATGATTACGCGACGCTGGCCTGGCAAAGTATTGTCTAGTTGAGTCTGGTTTTGTGGGCAAATGTGTTATTTGTGTTCCTCCACATGTCAAGAAAAAAATTACTCAAACCTCTCGTATTTTGGTTTTCTGCCATACATGGCACGAGTTTTAAGGGGGAACTCTGGTTTCTGGCATGGTCAGGGCTGGATTAAGTGTGGTGGATTAAGTGTAGTGTTGCCCAGATGGTCCAGCAGAAAACAGTTCCCTGCATTGAGCTGCCAGCGGCTGTGCTTGGTGGCTTATGTGCAGTGACAGCTCTGCACCCATCATTTTAGCGTTGCTGATGGCGGGTTTGCTACTCTAGATTCTCCGTCCTGCCCTGTGGTGGCTTTGGCTGCCCAGGCACAAGGGGTCCCCACTGCCACCGATAGCTTTGTTGCTGGCCCTGCGGCCTGTCAGACCAAAGACTGAAAAGCCTTCTGGACCAGACCAGGTGGAGGCCTTCTTTGCATGGCAAGTGGTGGAGGCCCCAGGGTGCACCCCTTTCGCCCCCCTCATAATCCAGCCCTGGGCATGGTTCTGGGGTGATCCGTAGACATGAAGCAGTACAAAGGTCTAGCGCGTCTTAAACCTTAAACCAGACCTTCAGCATCATTTAATGAAAAGCCCAAAACCCTTAAAAAACTATTCCCCAGCATCTAAAATTAATATATTTTAAGTTCTTACTTGCTCACTTATTATTCTTTCCCCCACTCGGCTGCAACTCTGTTCAGGACTCCAGGATACGGGCGCCACCATCTTTCTTCAGAAGCATCACACATACTGAGGAGAGGAGAGGGTGGTTAAATGTGCAGGGGGGCTGGTTATAGCACAGACAGAGCAGAGCTGGGGTCAGGTAAAGACAGCAATCCCACAATGCAAAGCGACATTGTCAGAAGACAGCCTAAGACTACATGGGCCGCCATCTTGAATGTTTAAAGGCTCACAAAATGCAATAGGTGCAGGTAGGATGATTTTTAATGTGGGCAATCTGTATGTACAGGGAGGGGGAAACATACAAGATAGACTCTTATTCAGGCTAAAGGTACCGGTTTAACATTTAATTGTGAAGTTTAAAAACATCCATTCACAAACGCAAAGGAGGCATCCTTCAAGACATCAGCTTCACGATGCGTTTTGGGGGCCACTGTGTCCCTTTAGTCATGTGATTGATAGCCATGCCAGATCTACAGTGGGCTAGAGATTTATGTGTTGGAAGCAGGATTAGTATATTTAGTAGTTTCATATGTAGTTCATCTTTGTGGATGAGTCATTTGCCTGAAATGAGAACTTTTGAGCAGGACATAAAAGTTTTAGGTGTTACATAGATGCGCCTACCCACCGCCCCCCCGTTCCCAGAACATTTTTTATTTTACCAGTAGCTGCCGTCCGGAGAGTCTGGCCAGTAAGCTTTATGACATCATGGTGCTTGACATCTATTTTAATCCCTGTTTGATGTCACATATAAACAGTTTCACAAATTTCAGTTTTTCCCATTCCTGGCATTTGTACATAATTGCGATGTGCGGAATTCATTTTGAAGAGCGTTGCAGCGTCATAAATTCCTGCCCCAACCTGACGAGGTTTATATATAGGATTGGCGACGGTCTTGGTCCTTGGTCCAAAATGACCATATTTAGGGTGACAATTGTACATGCTCGTATTTTCTTTATAGATTTCTTGACTGTATACTACTTATAAACCGTTCTCCTGTAAGTAATTTGAAATGCCGACAAGCACAGTTTCCTAACTTCTGGCTCCTATATTGAATTAAAGGTTCCCTGAAACTTTTTAGCTTTTGGCCTACAGACAAATGGGACCAACACTTAGTTGTATCCATATAGTAAGCAGACTCTATGTTAAGACCTCTTCTTTTGAGTGTATTGCTCTGCAGATTTTTGGAAACACAGTAGGCTGGCTAAGTGGCTTTCACTAATGGCAGCAGATTGGAACTTGCGTTTTGTTCCTAGCTAGGCTTGTGCTAGATAGAATACCACCTATTTCAGGTTTCTTTATGGAGAAACATGCTTTTTTAGAGGATCTATGTTTTTTTGACCATTGTGGAAAAAATTGTTTAAGATGGAAAGGAAAGGATGGCTCTGGACACTTTCAAAGGAATTATACCCATCATCTGGCAGGACCATAACATCGAGATCACACAGGAACATGTGCATGACAATGTACTGGCTTTTGGCCACCTGCAGGAAAAAGTCCTTATTCCTTCAGGTGTCTCTTTTCTTCTTGAGCTGGTGGCTCTTTTCTTTTTGAGCTGGTGGTTTGTTTCTTCTTTAGCTGGGGGCTCTTTTCTTCTTCAGCTGGTGTTTTTTTTCTTCAGCTAGTGGCTCTTTTGTTCTGTAGCTGGTGGCTCTTTTGTTCTTCAGCTGGTGATTTTTTCTTCAGCCGGTGGCTCTTTTGTTCTTCAGCTAGTGGCTCTTTTTTCTTTAGCTGGTGGCTCTTTTGTTCTTCAGTTGGTGGTGCTATTCTTCTTTAGCTGGTGGCTATTTTCTTCTTTAGCTTGTGGCTCTTTTCTTCTTTAGCTGGGAGCTCTTTATTTTAACCGGTGCCTCTTTTCTTCTTTAGCTGGTGGCTTTTTTCTTCTGTAGCTGTTGGCTCTTTTCTTCTTTATCTGACAGATCTTTTCTTATGTAGCTAGTGGCTCTTTTCTTTAGCTGGTGGTTCTTTTCTTCTTCAGCTGGTGGTTCTTTTCTTCTTCAGCTGGTGGCTCTTTTCTTCTTCAGCTGGTGGCTCTTTTCTTCTTCAGCTGGTGGCTCTTTTCTTCTTCAGCTAGTGGCTCTTTTCTTCAGCTAAAAAAATCTCAGCTTTTCTCTCTTTCATCAAAAGGTTAAAATAAAGTTTTTCTATTTACAATATGTAAATATATTTTCTGATTGGAATTTCCTGCTGACTAATGCATTCCAGAGGTTTAAAAGGGAGAATCAGAGCTTCTTGGAAATGATCCCTAAGGGTTTAATCTTCCAAAAGACGGATTCACGTATGCCTTACAATCACCGCTTTAAACCATTGTCACATATTAGTCTGGCAAAATAAGGAACAAGAAAGTAAATGTAAAATAATTTTCATTTGAATAAATTGTAATGATTAATTTTTTTGCTATGTACAATATGGGATTTAACTATGTGAATTAATTCCAGATTACTGCTTAATATATAATTCCTTTCGATCAATAGGTGAAATCAGTTAATCAAATAATTAATCACTTTGTCCGTTGGATGAAAGTCTCATTGCTGGCATTGGTTGGTGGCAAATGGTTTTCTGAAGTAAGTCTTAAGTCAAAAGCAGGTGCTGAAAATCCAAAATCAGTGGGTACCTAAAAACCAAATTTAACTAAAATCTTAACGTAATCTTTTTGTAAAGATGTAAGATCAGGTCCACTACCATTATCCGTTAAAGGTCAGGAAGTTTTAATTTGGAAATGGCTGTCGCAATTTCCATTCCAAACTCTCAACTAGGCAACAATTTGGCCTTAGAAACAAAGCTGGGACTCAATGGTACAAATCTTCCGACTGCTCATCATGTTTCAGGCTTTCATTTCCTGCTCTACTGCATCATTGTCTCTCCTGGGCTCACCATTGGGATAGAGCTGGTGTTGGGTATGAACTTGGAGTTATTGCTTCTCGATGGTTTCACTACTCGACTGCGCATATTACCATAGCTTGATAGGTTGGTGCTGATCTTGTACTGCATAAGTGGCTTTCAGTTTCTGGAGGCTTAAATGAATGTCCAAAATAGGACAGATGAGATCCTTGTAGGCACTTCACCCTGGATTTTGCTGGTCTAAACACCAGCCCTGGTATACAGACAAATTGATGGCCCACTCTTATTCAAATTGTTTATAAATGATATAGAAGTTGGAATTAATGGCACTGTCTCTATTTTTGCAGATGACACCAAGATATGTAGCACAGTGCAGTCTACTGAAGATGTTCACAAGCTTCAGGCTGACTTGGACACTGAGTGTCTGGGGGGTGGGGGGGGGGGGTATGATTAAAGGGACTGTAAACCCAATGGCAATAATCGGGCAGCAAGAAGCTTACCTGATGCCTGTCCCATGTAGTGCCTACAGAAGCCAAGCAGGGCTGAAAACTTTGCCCCTTTCAATTTCATTCCTCCAGTACCATGCAAAATAGTAGTCTGCCATCCACTCTATACCTTGGGGCTCTTAGCACAATCAAGCCTGGCAAGACAAAGTGGTCCCACAGCTGTCTATGACAACAGCAGAGCATGGTCAAGACTCCTTAAACCTCCACCATGACACTGCCTGCCCAGCCCAGCCCAGCCACAGCACAGAAATTAAAGTAAAGAGGGCATTCTATTCATCTCGAGAAAAAAAGGATGAACTCTCCAGAGCTGAGTATACTTCTTTACCTTAAGAACTATAAATCTGTGGATTTCCTTCCCACAGTAACCGTTAATGTAGCAACAGCTATCAGCTTTATAAAAAGATTTGGTATATTTTTTAGAAGTTAATGACCTTTCCGGTTAGGGTTATTTGTTATGACATTTTCCTCTAGCCCGTCCCTTTTTTTTTATCTTGATAGACTAATGTCCTTTTTTATCAACCAAATTTCAGATGTATCTGATGCTGACGTGATGGAACATGTTTGTTTGCTTGTCTGCAGGTAAATCTCACTTAGCCATCGTGCAAAGGGTGAACAACGAAGGAGAAGGGGACCCGTTTTATGAGGTGCTTGGGATTGTTACCCTGGAAGATGTCATAGAAGAAATTATCAAATCCGAAATCCTAGACGAGACAGATTTATACAGTGAGTTGAATACTGGCCGATGGACCTGACGCAAAGTTTTTATTGAATGTGTATTGAATTATTCTTTCTTGTTACATTTACTTTTTTCAGTGACCTATACAAACACACAGGCTTTAGAAATATAATGAGGGGATTATAGAAATACATACAAGGGACATTCCAGGCAAAGAGTTTAAAGTAGACCAAAGCCGAGGATTTTTACTATCTTGGGTTTTGGTTCTTGCCCCCCGGGGCACCCCGAACCGGGGGTACCCCGCTATGTGAAACCACCCAGGTCGCCGAAACCAACTCTCCTATTGCCGGACCTACGGCGCATGCGTGTCACTCGTCCAATCAGCTTGCTTAGAGCCGCTGACGCCATGTCGTCTAAGGCGAGTGGCTCCGAGCGCACTGACGCCCACATCCTCCGCTACCCTCTAACAGGGAGTGTGCCCGTGCCGGCCATTCACAAATGCCTGGAGCGGGCACTCGGCACACTAGAGGGGTAGCGGGGATGTGGCCTCGGCTCGCGAATGCGCCGTTGAACCGGGAAAGAAGATACCTGAGGGGTTTCACACAGCGGGCATCCCGATTTTGAGTGAGGGAATCTATCGCGATCGATGTGGGTTTTAGTCCACTTTAATGGGACTTCTACCTACTTGCCCCATTCTAAATGCATTCCCTGATAAACCTTATAGAACCTACTCTCTTCTGCCGACTCATTTTTCAGCGTCCCTGAAATTCTTTACATGTAAAACATGTATGTGTGGGTCATCCTACAGCCAGCATGGGGAGAGCCGAAAGCAGGATCATCTAACCCTTTGCCTGGAATGTCTATAGGGTATGTGTAGCCATTAAAGAGGAACATCGGACCGAAAATAAAAAAGGGGGCGATTCCCCCCCATCTGCCCCTACTTACCTTTTGGATGTCGCCACTGCCTGCTGCTGCGACATCCAGCTGCTTGAGGGCCCAATCCTTTCCCCCTGCGCCAGCTTATCCGTTTGTTAGTGACAGCACATGCTTTTCAAAGTCCCGCGCTGGTCAGTGAAGTCTCATGGAATTTCAGGTGGCACATTGTATCCCATTCATTGGCACTGCGCAGGCTCGAGATCGGGGGCCGCGCGGAGTGCCTTATGGGATGCAAGATGGCGTCACCCGGAAACCGAGGGAGATAGAAGATGGTTCCCTTGGCAAGGTGAGTAAAGAATGCCCTAAGGTAAAACCGGAGAAGGGGGGAGCAGATTGGTGAGGCTTAGGGGAAGTTTTAAGCTCCCCCCGATGTTCCTCTTTAATAATATATTTAAAAAAGAAACTATACTTACCTAAACTCCTGCTGCTTTGATCCCTCCCCAGCCACACTGCTTCACCTCTATTCCAATGCTGTCAGCTCCCCCAAACTGCTGATAGGCACCACGCTATCATCCACCACTAATTAGCCTATCATTGAGGAATCCCACTCTGTTGTGACTGGATGCAGGGATGCAAACTGAAGACTAGGAGGGTGCAGTCAGCAGAACAAAGATGAGTGAAGCTGTGTGGCTGCAGGGGATCAAGGCAGCGAGTGGTCTTGTATTGATGTTGTTAGTTTGTGTTGCCCGCTCAACCCCTTTAACCCCCTGTCCTAGTAAAATATTAAAATTTTTAAAATGACCAGAAAGGTGTCTCCATTAGCAGAGGCAGCTGCAGACCTGCAGTGTAGGGTGTGGGATCTGGACCCACAGGGTAAGCGTCAGCAATCTACTCAAAACATAAAGGCTCCTTTTATCAAGAGGGGACAATCGTGGGCAAAACAGGGTTAATAGCATCATGCTGACTTTCAAGATAAGCAATCCCACATAGGATTTTTAACTGCTTTTTATAGTTTACTATTTTTTTTAGTTAAACTAGTCAATTAAATGGTACTTACTGTTAAATTATCGAACAATGTTTAGCAAATCAATATATTGACATGATTTTATGTTCCGTCAAGGTCCCTGTGTTATTGATTTGACTGGGTTACCTTAAGCTATATTTTTTTTTTTGGGGGGGGGGCATAGATGGCAATTGTATGCTTTTGCAAACATAGGGATTCTTCCTCTGCATTTAACCCATCTGTGCAGTGAGTGTACCAATGCCCAGAGCAGTGGGCTGCCTTAATTATCTGCCGTGTTCAAGAGCGCTTCCGTCATGTCTCAGCTGGGAATCGAACCTGCCATCCTCCGGTCACTGCCTTAAACCGAATCTTCAGCATCATTTAATAAAAAGCACAAACCCTTGAAAAACTATTCCCCAACATCTAATATGAATATAGTTTACATTTTTAGTCACTTATTATTCTTTACCCCACTGGGCTGCAACACTGTTCAGGACTCTAGGATACGGGTGCCGCCATCTTGCCTCAGAAGCATCACATACTGAGGAGCGGAGGAAGGGGCAGGTTATAGCTGTGATTTGCACAGACAGAGCTGAGCTGGGGTCATGAAAAGGACAGAAATCCCAGAATGCAGAGCAGCAGTGTCAAAAAACACTTCCTGTTTGCAGGCAGCCTGAGACTCCATATGCCACCGTCTTAGATGTTTAAAGGCTCAGAAAAGGCAGTAGATGCGAGTAGGATGATTTTTAATGTGGGCAATCTGTATGTACAGGGTGGGGGAAACATATAAGATAGACTCTTATTCAGGGTGAATATGCATTGGTAGACGTAGACTGAACAGATACATTATAAATACACTGTACATCCCTAAGAACAAAGAACAAAATTAAAAAAATAAATAGTAAATTAAAATTATAATCTCTTTAACACGCACCACCTGACCAAGGATGGGATTCATATACATGCATGGGGCTCAGCACTTGAGGTTTCTAAAGGTAAGTGTAGTAACCAGCTGGTCCCTGCATTTAGAAATTAGCTTGATTAGATTAAAATTAGCAGAAGTAAAATAGTTGTAGGGCTACAATTTAAAAAGTAGATCCATCGGGACTTTGTGGCCACATCCTAATTTAATTTGTGTCCTCCAGATGGCCTTTATTCACCTTCATAGTAGGTCTAATGGTACATGGAGGCGACCTCAAATCATTAACTGGACATGCGTCCTACAGACTGGCTACATTCACCTTTAGTCTACCAGGACTTGGTGGCCGCATCATGCTGTGGACTAGACATGCGTCTTACAGATTTCCATAGTCGCCTTAGATCTACTGGGACATGATGGTCACATCTCTATTGTAAACTAGACGAGCTTCTTCCAGATTGTCCATATTCACCTTAGGTCTACCAGAACATGGTGGCCACATCCCATCATAAACGAGACTTGCATCTACCAGACTGGCTACATTCACATTGGGTCTACCAAGACATGGTGGCCACATAATATCATATGTTAAGTCTAATTGGACGTGGTGGATGCATCCCCATCATAAACTAGGTCTGTGTCTCTTTTCAGATTTGACATATTCACCTTAGGTCTACTCTGACATGGTGGCCACATCCCATCATAAATGAGTCTTACATCTTCGACACAAAATAACTCTTTTGGTTCATGGGAGCAGCCATGATGTGATTATCTGCAGCTTCCTCAATAAAAGTCAATAGGATGGCAGCCACAGTAACCCAATCATGGCTGTACCCATGAACCACAAGAGTTATTTAGACTGGACTGTCATCTTACCTTGGGTCTGCAGAGGCATGGTTGTAACATCCCATCGTAAAATAGACATGCGTCTTCCAGACTGGTCACATTCACCTTCATTTTACCAGGACATGGTGGCCTTCTGGGGATAGCTGTGTGCCATGTGCGGGGCATCCCCTTTGAGTAACAGTGCCGCGGTGTGCATGCCGTGCGCCCAAGGTATCATTGCGGCCCAGGCTGGGCTGCCCACTTCTCTTCCCAGTTCTGCGCTCCCCTTCAGCATCGCCTACCCCCCTCGCCTGCATTTAACCCCCAGTGAGGGGGATACTAGCAGGGGGTCACAATCTGATCTGGCACTTCATGTGTGGCCAGCATTGAAAGGCAGCTTGCCAGGCCTGTTCCAGGTAAGGCCTCTGGCAAGAAGCGGCACCTGGCTCCCACGCCCTCCCTCCTTGCTGAGGAGGATGAGGGAGTTGATGCCTTTGGTGGCCGTTACTCCCTAGAGGATGGGGAGCTTTTCCCGGGCTCTGACTCCTCTAGGGACCAGCAGGAGGGGTACGACAGTGACCCTGGGTCTGCGTCTGGGGAGGACTCATGGTTCCCTGATGACACTGATAGATTGTTGTCTGACATTTTTGAACTCTTGCACATTGTCCCCCCTGAGGTGACTAAGAGGAAGCAGGGTGAGCTCTTTCGTCCTGATAAACAGCGTCTGGAGTTGGGCCATTTTTCTAATATGGTGCTCAGGGAGTGGGAACGTCCTAATAGATTGCCCGCGGTGCCCAAAGGGTTGGATAACAGGTATCCCTTCCCTGCTGACCTGGTCAAGCGATGGTCATGTCCCTCTGAGGTGGACGCTCCCGTTCTAGGGCTGTCCAACACTTCAGTCATGCCTTCCCCTGACACTACTACACTGTGGGACAGCGAGGACCGGCGTATGGATCAGCTGGCCTGCCATGCTTTTACATTTGTGGGGGCTGGGCTGCGTCTGGTCTGCACTGCTGGCATTACAGCTATTGCCCTTAAGAAACGGCTCAATCGTCTCACTGATGGCGCTATGGCTGGTAGGAGGAGGGAGGATTATAGGGCCCTCTTGCTTTGCTCTGATTTTGTTGCCTTTATCCTTACTGCCATGGATGATGCGGTACGGCTGGGTGGTAGGGCCTCTGCACTTTTGGTGGTTATGCGCCGCTCTGTTTGATTGCGTCAGTGGGCAGCTGACGCTGCTGCTAAGAAGGCTCTCACTGGGCTCCCCTTTACGGGGCTGCGGCTCTTTGGTGAGCGTCTGGATGTTCTAGCCAAGGATGGTAGGCTGCCTCAGCATAGGAGGCAGCCCCGGCCTTTTCGGGGGCCCTCCGCTTCCCTCCCCTCCTTTTGTGCTCCCAGAGGAGGTCGTGGCTCCCTCTTCTCGGGTAGCCGCAGGGATTCTTGGGGCCATGGCAGATCCCCCATCCGGGTGGGGGGACGGCTTCGGCTCTTTGCTCATGTCTGGAGGCTCTGCGTCTCAGACCGGTGGATTCAGGAGGTGGTGTCCTCCGGTTACAAGATAGAGTTTGCAGCCTGGCCGCCCCCAAGATTCCTCAGATCCCGGATGTCTCAAAACCCTCAGGGTTTGCGCCTTGCAGTTCAACGTCTGTTGGAGTCAGTAGTCATTTGCCTGGTGCCTTCCCAGGAACGGGGTCAGGGGTTCTACTCCAATCTTTTCACGGTTCCCCTAATAGGACGGTTCCCTGAGGCCCATCCTGGACTTGAAGGGTCTCAACAAGTTTGTCAGGTTCAAGCACTTTCGCATGGAGACGCTACGCTCGGCTGTCAGTACCCTTCGCCCGGGTGACTGCATGACCTCAGTGGACATCAAGGATGCCTATCTTCACGTGCCAATCTTTCCGGGTCATCAGAGATTCCTGAGGTTCGCTCTAGAGGATCAGCATTACCAGTTTGTGGCTTTACCGTTCGGTATCACCTCGGCGCCTCGGGTATTCACCAAGGTGCTGGCGGGCGTGATGGCTCTGCTGCGGAATCAGGGCATTCGCATCCTCCCTTACCTGGACAACATTCTGATTGTGGCTCAGTCTTTTCATCAGGCCGAGAAGGACACTCAGGTGGTGACTTCCACTCTCGAGTCCTTCGGCTGGGTGATCAACTTTTCCAAGTCTTCACTGTCTCCGTCTTTGGTGAGGTCCTTTCTGGGCATGACTTTGGATACCTCTCAGGTCAAGGTATTCCTGCCTTAGCAGAAAGTGGAGGGCCTTCAGAAGCAGACACGGACTCTGCTCTTGTGTCCCCATCCCTCCATCTGGCAAGGGATGCAGTTATTGGGCCTGATGGTGTCCTGCTTCGAGGCGGTCCCCTTTGCTCAGTTTCACATGAGACCTCTTCAGCTGCACCTCTTGTCAGTTTGGGATCGGTACCCTGTGTCCCTGGATCAGGAATTTGCTCTGTCCCCACTGGCCAGACGGTCCCTCTCGTGGTGGCTGGACTCAAGGAACCTTCTAGTGGGCAGGACCTTTCTGCCTCCGTGCTGGGAGACTGTCATCACAGATGCCAGTCTGACCGGTTGGGGGGGCTTTTGGAAGTCTCTGAAGTTCCAGAGTTCGGTGGGGCCCTCTGTAGGCCCATGCTCCCATCAATGTCCTGGAACTGAGGGCGATCAGGTTGGTTCTGTCTCAGCTGACCACACGCCTTCGGGGTCGGGCTGTTCAGATCCGCTCGGACAACCAGACGGCGGTTGCCTACATCAATCATCAGGGAGGGACTCGGAGCAAGCGAGCCCTCAAGGAAGTGTCCCTGATACTGTCTTGGGCGGAAGAGAATGTCTCCTGCATCTCGGCGGTCTACATTCCGGGTTGGAGAACCAGGAGGTGGACTCCCTGAGCAGGGGGACGTCTCGGCTGGGGGAATGGTCCCTCAGCAACGAGGTATTTCACTCCCTGTGTCACCGCTGGGGTCAGCCGGATATGGACCTGTTTGCGTCCCGCCACAATCACAAGCTTCCCAGATTTGTCTCCCTGTCGCAGGATCCTCTGGCCTTCGCCACGGATGCGCTAGCAATGTCTTGGACGGCGTTTCGGCTTCTCTATGTGGTTCCTCCTTTTCCTCTGCTGGGCAGGGTGCTGCGCAAGATAGACCAGGAGGGGGTACCAGCCATTCTGGTGGCCCCCTGTTGGCCAAGGAGGGTGTGGTTCGCAGACGTAGCGCAGTTGGCAGTAGATCAGTATGCCCTGCCCAAGGATCCAGATCTGCTCACTCAGGGACAACTGTGTCATCCCAATTTACAAATGCTGGCTTTAACGGCTTGGCTGCTGAAACCTCCATCTTGATGGATAAGGGGTTGCTGGCTTCTGTTGTTGATACTATAAAAGTCCTCGTCCTTTATCTACTACAGGGTCTGGCATGCTTACATTGCCTGGTGTGAGTCCAAGTCTCTTCCTTGTCGGGTGTTTTCTATCCCCAGGATTCTGGAATTTTTGCAACATGGTTTGGATTCGGGCCTTCAACTAAGTACTCTCAAGGGACAGGTGTCAGCTCTGGCAATTTTTTTCCAAAGATCCTTTGCCAATCACCAGTTGGTTAAGACTTTTTTCCAGGTAGTTACTCGTGTCCGTCCACCACGTAAGCCTATGCTACCGGTTTGGGACCTCAATCTGATGTTGTCTGCTCTGCAGGGTCCTCCCTTTGAGCCTATCCGTGGGGCTGCATTGCCCATTCTGACTCTTAAGGTGGCCTTTTTGGTGGCTATTACTTCGGTCAGGCGAGTTTCTGAGCTGGCGGCGCTTTCCATCAAACCTCCTTATTTTGAGCAGCATCAGGATAAGGTGGTGTTTCTGTTTAAAGCGGACCTTCACCCTGAATAAGAGCCTACCTTATATGTTTCCCACACCCTGTACATACAAATTGCTCACATTAAAAATCATCCTACCTGCATCTACTGCATGTTATGAGCCTTTAAACATCCAAGATGGCGGCTCATGGGACATCAGGCAGCCTGCAAACAGGAAGTGCCTTCTGACTGTGCTGTTCTGCATTCTGGGATTGCTGACCTTTTCCTGACCCCAGCTCTGCTCTGTCTGAGCAAAGCACAGCTATTTTCCCGGCCCCCCTGTACTTTATCCCCCTTTCCTCTCCTCAGTAAGTTTGATGCTTCTGAGTCTAGATGGCGGCGCCTGTATCCTAAAGTCCTGAACAGAGTTGTAGCCCAGTGGAGGAAAGAATAATAAGTAAGTGACTAAAAACTTAAAATATATTCATTTTAGATGCTGGGGAATAATTTTTTAAGGGTTTGGGCTTTTCAATAAATCATGGTGAAGGTCCGGTTTAAGCCGGATTTCTTGCCTAAGGTTGTGTCTGCTTTTCATCTCAATCGGGACATTGTTTTACCTTCTTTGTGTCCTAACCCTGCTAATTCCAAGGAGCGGACCCTTCATTCTCTGGATGTTGTCAGGGCTCTGAAGTTTTATTTGGTTGCTACTGAGTCTTTCAGGAAATCTGATGCTCTTTTTGTTCTTCCTGCTGGACCTAGGAAGGGTTTGCCTCCGGCTAAATCCACTATCAGCAAGTGGATCCGTCAGGCGGTGGAGCAGGCTTATTCTGCCAGGGGGAAGGTTCCTCCTTTCCGGGTTACTGCTCATTGCACTCGTGCTATTGGTGCTTCTTGGGCTTTTCAGCACCAAGCTTCTGTTGAACAAGTTTGCAAGGCCGCAACTTGGTCTTCTGTTCATACTTTTTCCAAGTTTTACAAGGTTGATGTTAAGGCCTCTGCTGATGCTGCTTTTGGTTGCAAAGTACTTCAGGCGATGGTGGTTTGAACTGCCTGCTGCTACTTTTTTGGGGGGGATCCCAACCTACCATATGGACACTGCTGTTGGACGTCCCATACGTAAGGACTTCTTGAAGCAGGCCGTGCCATGCAATAGGAAAAAGACAATTCTGTGAGTACTCACCTGTAGAATTGCTTTTACTATGCATGGCACGGCCTGCTTCACCCCACCCTTGTTATTGTTATTCTTGGTTTCCTCTTTATGGTGATTGTTCCAAGTTAGTTGGGGTTTGTTACCTTTTTTACCTTTATTCTCTCCCGGTTTTTTGTATAACTGCTTGTCAACGCTGGAGAGGTCTATTGGTGATCCTGTTTTTATATGGGGCCGGGAGGAGCCACAACTCTTCTGCAATACACTGTGCCACCTTGTGGCGGAATATCCCATATGTAAGGACTTCTTGAAGCAGGCGGTTCCATGCATAGTAAAAGCAATTCTACAGGTGAGTACTCACAGAATTCTCTTTTTAGTCTTAGAAGTGTGGGATCCAAACTCTCACACACTTATCTTGATCCCACCGCTGCCACCAAATGTGAGGAAACCTGTGACTTGTGGCCCTGGCTGACGTCACTGTTACCAAGATCACCAATCTGTATGTCTTAGTTAAAGCAAACCAACACATGCGTGGCGCGGGTGTTGGTCCCCACCGCTAAATGACAGGCTGGGGGGTATCCAGAATGCTGAACCCTCCCCCGCACATAACCCCCCAGAATTCCCCAAATCTCACCCTAACCTTGCGATTGGCTGCCCGGCACATACGTGGGTGTTCCCAGCACACGTGGGATGTGCAGCACACATGAGCACCGTCAGAAATCGCTGCGCTGCATTCCCGGCAGGGGAGCGAGGTTAAGGTGAGATTTATGGGGGGGCTCCAGCATTCTGGATGAGCCCCCCCCAGCCTGTCATTTAGCAGTGGGGACCAACATCCACTTTAATACAGGTTCAAATGACTGGCTGCAGGGCCCCTTCATGACCACCAAGGAACAGAGCCCTGCAGCTGGTCGGGGTCATTTGGACCTGTATTAAAGGGTTATTAAACACAAAAAAAACAGACACTCATCTTTTCTCCCGCTCCCAGAGCGACCTGCTGCTCATGCCAAGCTGAGATATCGGTATGGCGCTTACGGTGCCTTCTGCGCCATCCAGCCCCTTATGTTAATCACTCTGCCTGTGCACAACGCCTTCCATTCATTGCAATTGATGAGCAATCCAGGCATGCCCCTCCATTGCAATGAATGGGCAGCACACAGTGACCAGTGGGAACATCGCGGCCATGGCTAACAGCGTTCGAAAGTCGTAGGCCTAAGGAATCCTTGGGGGGGCACCCCTCGTTCTCTGAAACCGTGAGGTTTCTGAGTGTCGGACCGGGGCTGAAGCTGCTGCACGGTAGAGTAAGTGCTGTTGTTTTTTCTTTTGGGGGGGGGGGGGGGTTTAATATAACAAAAACATGCAGCGTGATCTCTGAGGACCAAGAGGTACGCGTTTCGTCACACCAGGTCTGCTAGGACATAGTGGATCGAAAACTAGACATGTGTCTTCCAGCCAGGGTTGTTTCTAGGGAAGGGCGAGCAGGCTGATCTGGGTGCCATGGCCAGAGGGGGGCACCTTTATCCCGCCCATTCTGTTTTCTGCAGATGAGTCAGGGCCACTGTTGTCAGTTGTCAGGCCCCTCAGATTGGACTCAATCACAGGGAGGGAGCAATTCCACTAAAGAAGAGGCACAGCATGGTATTGGACTGCAGCAAAACCATAGGATAGGTGAGGAGGGGCCGAATTTCTTCCATTCCAGAAAATGCCCTGATGGTGGCCACATCCCAACATACACTAGACCTGCATCTTTCAGACTGGCTACGTTCACCTTAGGCTACTGAAGCCTATACCAGGATTTCCTCCTATTGTCTAACGCTATAAAAAATAAAACAAAAAATTTTATTGCCCTTATCCCTCCAGGGTGTTCCTTGGACTCCCATGTTTTATTGGAACAGACCCATCAGTAAATTAGTACTTGTTTGCTGTCAATACCAA